>OX458999.1:7490138-8184100 GCA_949774965.1 Diarsia brunnea
GGTCGTATACTACGTTCATGTACCTACCGCTATTTTTACGTAACGTCGTAGTTCGCGGTACTAACCTACCTCAACGCACTAAACGTTATCGTAGGCATGTACAATTGTTACTTAGGTATAGTTGTTTATCAAAACTCAATGGGCTTAGCCATTTATATAGTACTTTCAGTATGTACATTGTACAGTCTTCAATGCCACTGCGCAATAACAGGCGACGGAATCAATTTCTAATCTTTCTTTTCTCATTTGTCCATAACATTTTGATTTCGAATGCATAATATCTACGGATATTTTATGATTACTGTAGGTAACGTACCTAACTACACTTGGGAGCAAATAAATCGAGCCACTTCCTTTTTCACGCATTATGGTAATTATTTTTGGTATTATGGAACGCATCGATTCGAAACATATTATTATATCGCCTAAAAGGGTATTTAATAACCTTTACAAAGAGGGTAGTTAGTTGTCAAAATTTCATTTTTTTTTAATTTAAATTAAAGTTTAAAGGGTAGAATAAAATTATCGCATTTAATTTGCTTATGACATTTTTATTGTACTCTGTTAAGAAAAGATTAAATTTGAGGTTTTTGTTAATCATACCCATTATTACTTGTTATTGTTGTCTTTATCTGTGTCTGTGTAATCAAAATAACCTGATAAAATGGATACTACACCGACGGAAGCTGCCCAAGTTGTAGCTTTACTTGAGGTTGGACACGGACAACGTGAAGTGGCACGCAGACTTCATTTGAGTCGTTCAAAGGTACAGCGGGTATACCGCAGGTATCTGGAGACTGGTGCTTTTGTTCGGCGACCTGGAACTGGCCGACCACGGGCAACAACAGAACGTGACGACCGCTTTATTGCAACCAATTCGTTGCGCGACCGTGGACTTAATGCTGTTCAGCTACAGCAAGCGTTACGTGACGTTCGAGGAGTCTCAATCAGTAGGTGGACAGTGAGACGAAGACTAAAAGAACGAAATTTAACATCACACAAACCAGCAACTGGCCCAAAATTGACTGTAGCTCATCGCCGATCTCGCTTGGAGTTTGCTCGAGAACACATTAATTGGACGTTAGAAGACTGGAGGTCAGTTTTGTTTTCTGACGAGTCAAGAATCTGTCTTTTTAGCAATGACGGGAGAAACCGAGTGTATAGACGTCCTGGTAAAAGATTTGCCCAATGTTGCATTCGAGAAACTGTGAGTTTTGGTGGTGGTTCTTGTATGGTGTGGGGAGGAATTTCTCTAGACGGAAAAACGGAACTTGTCTTCGTCGACCCCGCCAACGATGGCAGTGGTAGACGTGGATTAACAGCTGACCGATACATAACTGACATTCTTGAAAACCACGTAATGCCGTATGCTGGTTTTGTCGGAGAAAATTTCTTGTTTATGCATGACAATGCGAGACCTCATACCGCGCAGATCGTTACGGAATACTTGTCTGCGATCGGGATTCAACAAATGGTATGGCCAGCACGAAGTCCCGATTTGAACCCGATCGAACACCTATGGGACGAGCTAAAACGGAGAGTCCGAGCCAGGGTTCCCGCTGTTTCATCCATTCCCGAGCTTAAAGTCGCTGTGCTTGAAGAGTGGGAGAACATACCACAATATGTCATCGTAACGCTGATCAGATCGATGACTAATAGGCTACAAGAATGTATCAGGGCACGGGGGGGTAATACCAGTTATTAAGAATATTTTTTTTGCAATAATTTTGTTTTTTATTGTTTTTATGGACTGTTTTAGCCCTACTAAATTTTCTATCAAAATTACCATTTTTCTTGCAGAGCCAATAATTTATCATTCAATAAGGTTATTATTCAATAATTTACCCTCATTGTAAAGGTTATTAACTAAACTTTTAGGCGATATATAGTTCGAATTGATACGTTCCATATTACCAAAAATATTTACCATTTTACGTGAAAAAAGGTAGTGGCTCGATTTATTTGCTCCCAAGTGTATATTGACGTTTATCATATAACGATATTGAGTCATCTTAATAATTGTAGGTAATACATGATCATATACACTGTAATATTATGTATCGGCTGTACTCTCGAGGGTCATGACTTATGATATGTCGCCAGAAACGCATTGCTGCAAAATTAATTCTTCTTGGTCATGTCTGTGATTGAGAAGCGCGCTGCTCGGGGTTGATTTTTAGGCTAAGCCGCGCTTACTTAGTTTGGTCTGTGGATGGGTGAGCACCCGTTACATACCGAGTTTCCTCCGTGCCTCGGAAAGCACGTTAAACTGTTGGTCCCGGCTGCTATATATAGAACTTTGGCAGTCGTAACAGGTATTAGTCAGCGATCTGAAAGTCTGACAACCAGTCTTACTAAAGGGAATCGTATTACCCAGTATTAACGGGGTGGTTGAGGTCAGATAGGCAGTAGCTCCGTGTAAAATACTAGTATTCAGCTGCATTCGGTAAGACTGGAAGCCGACCCCAACATAGTTAGGAAAAGGTAGATGATGGCTAAGAATATTATCAAAACTGAAAACGGAATATTTACCAGAACCACCGTTTTTTTTAACATAGTAATTATCACGTTTTAAGTGTTAATGATAATTATTATAATGATTTCAACGGACTTTTCTAGTTCAAGATGAAGAACTTATTATAATAGGGGATCGGACAAAAAAAACTAATTAGTCCGTCAGATAGATTACCAAAAAAATTTAAATACATATTTTTTGTTTTTTCACATAAAAAAAAAATAAAGACGATACAGTGCTTGGAAAACTCGTGAACTCCTCGAAAACGTTACATGTCAGTAATTTTTTTTACCTACAAGTGGCGTCACAAGCCGGGGCCCCACTCATGATCTTTGTCGCGTTTTATCTTCGTCAATTTTTATTAATTCGATAAAACAAAAAACACGTCATCATCATCTGCCTAGCCTTTTCCCAACTATGTTAGGGTCGGCTTCCAGTCTAACCGGATGCATTGAATACCAGTATTTTATATGGAGCGACTGCCTATCTGACCTCCACAACCCAGTTAACACTAGGTAATACGATACCTCTTTGGTAAGACTGGATGTCAGAATTTTAGGTCACTGACTACCTGTAACGACTGCCAAAGATCTAGCACAAAAAACACGTATTCAATATTTTTCGATAATCTAACTGACGGACTAAACAGAATCATATTGTTACGAGCTGGGTATGGGATAAATAAAAACACTACCAATTAAACACACGAAATAACTTTATTTAACACAAAACACTCAATACACAATCACAAAAACACTACTGAACACTTTATCGCACTAGATATCTCTTCGAACCTTTCGTTGTCTCGCTTCAAAAGTAGACTGACTGCTCCGACCTCTGTTGGTCCTTTTATACTCAAACACACAAAAGAAGTTCGAGAAAATTCCCTATTATTAACTAAAAATGAATACAATATTCACAAAGAAAAATAATTAAAAAATAAACTTAAAGATAAAAGAACCAACAAGGAAGAAGTTACGTTACGCTCTCGGCATACGGTCGAAATTACAATGGCAATTATGTCGCCGACGCCCGTTGTGCTGACCTTGTAAACATAATGGAATTATACCTACAGAATGTACTGGAGTGTTTTAGACACTACACAATTATAAGCGAGGTTTCTTGAAGATTCTAGATGACCGACGTAACAATATGTTTTTGACTCAGTCCGATCCCGGATTGAAACGTAAACACATTTACTGTCGTCAGACATAATAAAGTTGATTTATCAGACATATCAAAGTCAAGCATAAAATAACTTATCGTTTATAACATCCTATTACTGTAATACGTAAGTTACGTAACTAACATTTAAAACGCAATATATTACCTACCTCAGTGCCTAGATTCTTGTAATAAGTCTGGGCATAAAAAACATAATATTATAAAGGCGAAAGTTTGTGAGTGTGTATGTTTGTTACTCTTTCACGCAAAAACTACTGAACGGATTTGGATAAAATTTGGTAACCGATAGTTTATAACCAGGATTTACACATAAGATAGTTTTTATTCCGATTTTATCTTCTGTAACGTTACATTTACACAGCTGATAAATGTAAGGCCACAATAAGCCCTTTCCTACCTAGGAGGAGAGCACAGTTTAACAGAAAAAGGGAAAAGGTAAACAGTTATTTAATTTTAAGACAATAAAATACAAATAAACCTATCAGGCCCTACCTACCGGATGCTGGAGAATTTCGGAGATACGGGGGGGGGGGGGGGGTATAATGGTCAATTTTCATCAATTTTCTTAAATATCTTTAAAAGTGTTAATCTTAAAATTAGTAACAACGTATATTTGAGATCCTCACAATAAGCCATTTCATTTGATATATCACACGGTACAGTTTGCAAAACTTGAAAAAAAAAACAACTGTTAAGCTCCCCAAAAGTGACCCCATATTCCAAATTTCTATATTTACGTTATACGTCCGTGTTTGGGTCATAGAAATACATATGTGTACCAAATTTCAACTCAATCGGTCCATTAGATTCGAAGCAAATTGGCTGTGACAGACGAACATACAGACACACGAGTTACTGCCGCACTCAGAGAGCTTTAATGATTATTTAGGCTATCACTTAGTAAAGGTTTTGACAGTTTTGTCATACAAAAGTATGTCAAATCTTTACTAATCGACGGCTTAAGAAATCATTAAATATCTCTGATTACCGCAGTGAGAGTTCCGTTTTAACCGGCTAAATGTAGTTTTAACAGAAACACTAGGAGAGTAGCTAAAGTACCTAAACAGACATAAACCTAGTCAAAGTCAAAGTCAAAGCATTTATTTCAATTAAACCATTACTGGTACTTTTGAATGTCAGAAGAACAATTCATAAAACTAAACTACGAGTGCAATACGTCATCCCGAAAGCCACCACGCCGAACCACACGCCGCCAAATGCCCGCAACAACGAACACTGCGAGCACGAAAGCACGCAGCGACGAACACCGCAACAACGAATGCACGAGACTCCAAATCACGGAACAACGAATGCACGCCGCAACGCGCAACCGCCACCCCGCGACCCGGAGCCCCGCGCACCCACCGCCACGGCACGAGCCGCCGCGCGCCCCCGCACCCACAGCACTCGCCGCCGCAGACATCCGGCGACGCGCAACCCGACGCAGCAACCCCCGGGACGACGCATTGCACTCCTAAGCTACAGTCACAGTCACAAGGCATAATAACTTGTGAAAGTACTGTAGTGGCCTACATACATTTACAAGGTATAAAAAGTTGTTTAATGGTAATGGCGTAGCTTATCAGATGCTCTCAAAGACCCTTTAATCTCTCTGATTGAGCTCTCCACTCCCACACAGTTTACGAGATACTTTTGAACGAGTCTCCAACGCCTTTGGTTTTTATCATAGCAAAATTTTATTTTTACAACATGTAACTCTCGTTGGCACAATCTATTGATCTATTTCTATTCTATTGAATCGGTCTTTCTAAAGGCTTTTCAGTTATTTCTATGGGTGCATTAAAAAACTGTAATATGTCTAGATACTCTTTCGTATACAAATAAATATAATTGAAGTGTCTGTAATTTAATTTCAAAATAACAGCTTCCACTGAATGCAGATGAAGGTAAATACGGTAGCCCGTCAGGGCTGCGGGTTGTTCGCAAGAGATACCGCGGCCTCGACATGAAGGGCTAAAAAGGAACATGGGTGTTTTTTAGTCAGTAGAAGTCTGACACTCCCTTTCGCTCTGCCCAAGAGCGGGAGGGGTTATTTGACGATTTTCCACCCGCCAAAAAAAAAACGGTACCTACTCATAACAAAATCTTTTTTTGTCTCTTTATCGGTCTGTCTATCTCTCTGAACAAGGGTTCCGCGCCACAAATTAAAACCCTTGAAATGGTTAACAAAATTCGAATCAAAGAGGAAATTAATATTTGCATCGGCCCAGCAGCTGCTTTTTCCTCCAGACGTATCAAGCAGGACCAGCAGCTAAAAGGCACACGAGGAGGTTTTCTGAACCAGCACCCCAACCTAACCTTACATAGGAAACTTTTTTCTTTATTAAAATAAAATCTATCGATTTTGCAATTGGGACAGACTGGGGACTTGCTGGGTTCCTTAAGCATTTTGATAACTATGTATCTTATGACTGTTGGTACCCATGTTCCTTTCAATAAAGAGGATATATAGGTTTCTATCAATTTATTTTATGTTGAAAACTTCTTTTGGGGTTCGCCGCGCCCGCCGCACACTCGAACCACACACGCGTTGAATTTGAAAACCATGAACACGCGTTTCACGCGACGGACCCGACCTTACCCGCGCCCGACTTGTGCCTGCTTTCTGTGTAATTTAATAACAGACCGAAAATAAATAAAAAATTGCTGCCCCATACATTTGAGTCGCCCAGATTTGAAAATTTATGTGGACACCTTAAAAATTACCACACATTTCTTAATCACACTGTATATTTGTCTTTTGCAACCAGGCGGTGTGAAAACAGTTTCTGTAAAAAAAAACCGAAACATAACCGAAATCTGTCAAACAAACAAACAGTCATACCCTACTAAAATACAACAAAGTTACGTAACAATTTCGCAACAAAATACTTTAATTATTAGTAGGGCGTGACCCGATAGCTCACTACCCTCCTCTCAGAACTTAGGGGATAAAAGTGACGTCATCTCACAACCCCTGCAGGATGACATCATCTGACGCATTGCTACTGCTTGCTACGCAATATCTGGCAGGCGCAACCCAATTACTCACATTTTGTATAACAAATGGAATTTCCGTATCAAATTACGTTTCAAATTGTTACTTTTTGATTCATTATGGACTTGCGTTCAAGGTTTTTGTGATGAGTAGGTATGATGCCTTGAAATAGAGTCCATTTTATGTACATAAACAATTTTCATTGAAAGGGGCGGTGACGCATAGTGGACTCTGATTGCCTTTGAATTATTTTAGTGTTAAGGACTCAACGACTTATGACAAATTTTACCCTGAATTTAATTAATAATTGAAACCTTCATTGACTTAGATATGATCCGTCTTCATAAATTTTTCTGTCCGTGTTGTTTAGGTGCTCAAACAAACACTATAACCCAAGATCACGCCTGTAATCCCAGACGGGTGTGGCAGAGGTGTAAGTACCTCTATAAGTCTTTAGGTTACCTACATTGCACCAGTTATGTTTAAGTTCATAGGGGCGAGCCTATTACCATCACCAGGGAACAAACCCATGAAAAGACTCCATGCTGCTACTGAGAAATTCCTGATTGAAAAACCCAATAAGAATTTGCCCGACACGAGAATCGAACCCAGCACCTGATGCTCAGCAGTCGCGCTTGTGACAACTACACCAACGAGGCAGTTAGAACACCATATTTCACAAATAAAAAAACAGATACAGGTCCTGTAAACAAATTCAAGTCCAAACAATTAAAACTTAAAATCATATCGCGTCTTAACAACAAACGAGTTTCAGTAAGCACTTCAGAAGCATTACTTAGATTTTATAACGAAAACAGCACAAACGTAGTTAACAAAACACATTTAACGTGAATGCAAACAAGATTTCACGCAGCACATTAATTCCATGTTTTGATCCCCGTCGTGAACATAACCAAAATGAAATTATTATTGCTTCTGTAAACGGTTACGACTTGCGATTAAAACTAACCACAAAGCAGTTATAAGAGGAATATGAGAATTACACAAACATTATACAATAACTGGGTTTTATAGCTAATATCCTAGTTGTAATGTTGATATTAGGACTACAGTGTGTTTAAATTTACATGTCTAACATAGCTCTAGTCAGTAAGAAACATCTTGATTTTTTAAATTAAACACGTTGTTTGAGTTTAATAAAAATGTAGTTACATGACACAAATGTCATGTGTGTGTGTACATGACTGATTTCGTTATTAAAGAAAGTAAGAAAATCGACGATTTTTCACATAAATTCATTGCGAAATGTTTTGGATTTTTTGGAAATTAAACACGTGTGGTTTGAGCTTGGTAAAATCTACTAACTTTAAATTATTTCAACACAATCTTATTCTCAAAATTGACATCTCATAACGTTATTATTTTTGTTACCAAAACCAGACAAGTCAAGAAAAATACACCTTAAATAAAATAGCCATTCGAAGGAAAAGCCACTCACATAATTTGAAATCCTGAACCCTTAGCCATAAAACTGTAATTCTAATGCCACCTTAGATTTTAACTACGATAAAAGCTATCCGCTGATGATTCTCGTATAAACGCACCCCTTTGCGAATAGCCAATTCTCTTATGCATCTATGTATGTAGGTACTTGTGTAGCTATAAGGGTGTGGACATATTGTGCGACAAAGCGCAGTGTGTAATGCAATTTCGTCTGGTTTCATGTTCGTCCGGTGGTTGTATGTAGCTATGTTTGGTGGAGGTAAAGTTACTTGCGTTTCATGTTTGATATTACGTATTTTGGGTGCCTGTGTGTGCTCGACTTTAATTAGAGATTGTGTTAGGATGGAGTTGTTTGAAATAACATAATTTTGTTGCTACTATTATGAACCTCAACGATCTAGTTCAAAATGCCAAATTAATTCAGTATAATTAGGTAAGGTGACATTTTGGTAGTTTAGTTTAGTTTTTAAATGGACAGATGTGAACCCGTACCTGTAGCGGTGTTGCACTACGGCATAACAAATGTAAATCTATATCTGCACCATTAATTTTCTAAGAGAGTAATTACAGACGATGATCTCGATGTTCTGTCCAGTCTTGCAAAGCTAAGCATGCAGGCCAGGGTTTCCAGTAAATAACTAAACAAAACACATAACCCTCATTTTGGGATGACAAGCGACATTAGCGGAAACAAAACTTGACTCTCATAACAATGTGCCAAACCCTTACGTTATAAAACGAGTATTTTTCAAATGGACTTTTGAGTACCCGAAACTTTGATGGTCCAATCTAAGTGTCCGTATTTACTATGCTCAGAGAGGGGTGGATTTTTACTTTTACTTTCTTTTTATAGTTAGTGCCAATAAAACGCCACATTTGAATTTCACCTTACTAAGGACGTTTTCACCTCGGATCTTAGATAGCGCCTTACGATTTACTTTAGCAATCAGACTCCGGTTTACAGCTAGTAAATTGGTTTGGCAAGTGCTATGTTCATTAATATTTGATCGTAATAAGCGTTTTGGTTGATTTTCGAGGTGTAGACGAGGTTAGGGATTATTAACCTTTCAAGATTGTTGAGTATTTTGTTTACAAATACTGGTACTTAAACTTGTTGCGAAAGTGTTAAGATTTACGTTAGGTTTAAGATAAGGTTTCAAAGGGATTATTAGTCTATGTCTAAACTAACATATTGAATAAAGAGAATAGGTGGTTCCACTCTTGAAAGTGTTAGGTAAATAAGACTATAATATTTTTTACTTCGAAAAACTACAGATAGTTTCGAAGGACGAAAAAAACTTATTTTAAACTAACTTGACTTTGTTATGAATAAGAACTAATGTTACAAATAAAATTATATTACTCAGCGAACTCGCAATACGACTTAGAAGCACAATTTTGTTGAATCGCGATATACAACCATATAAATTCCTATTTACATCTAAGAACCCCTAAATAAAACAACTCGAATACGATCCCATTCAATTCTACTTTCAATAAAACTTAGAAAAACTACACAAAACCGTAGTTTTAAAATCGATAACTTTCAATATCTCCGTATATATCTTGGAAGCTTTATTCTACTATGAGATTGGATATCTGTCTGCTGAATCGCTTTCTGAAATGGCCTTATTAATTCCCTTTTATGTCTGGAAAGCACACACGACCGTATAAACGATTTACGTTGCATTTAAAACGTTGGGTTTCTTTATGCGGTGATAAAGTAAAGAAGATTGAGGAGGTGGATGCTGGAAGGTGGTAATAGCGACCCCTGAATGTGATATTTTGTTTTAATTACACGCGAGGTTGCCAGTTGCCACCTGATGCCTGGATAATTGGGGAGCTTTTGTTTTTGGGATGTGTTTTCTGTGTCTGTTTTTGAGATTAAGTTAAGTTAGGTATGTGTCTTGAGGATATATTTATATCCTCCTTAACGATTACTTCCTTCCTCTTCCATTCCTGTCTTCCTTTTCGAAACTGTAGAAATAATATTTTATTGTATTATTTTACTTTTAATTAGCCGGTTACACTTAAAGTAGTAAATTGGACCGCTACGGTAGTTGGGATGGGTGCGTGTAGGAGGGGTTACGAGACGAAAAGCGACAAATACGAAAAGAGAGTTTATGTATTTTGCGCATTTTGCTCAATGTATTGAGTCGCTGTTTAATGAAGGTTTATTTTTCAGGATAGGTTGTCTTGAGGATAATACACGATGTAAAGGACTTCCTGGCAAAAGTCTTTACCATGTAAATATACAACATTCTTTTACCAACAGTTTATGTTTATCGTCGGTTTGATAATATTTGATAATATTATACTGAATTTACATTGTATATATAAGAAACAGCTACTTTTGAATCGACTTGATTATTATTTCCGAAGATTACCCATACATACAAACAAATTTAACCTCTTCATAATATTAGTATAGATATTATTAAGATATCCGCTGCTGGACATATCCTCAACTACTTTAAGAATACGTCCACCAGTATTTAATATTCAACTCCAAAAGTTCGCGTTGGATGAAAAGGCAACTCCAATAAATTACAAGATAATAGATTAGAATAACATTCTAGAATTAATTTACTTTATATAACTCAATTTAACTGTAATTTAAACCGCAGACAACCAGACAGTGGATAAAGATATTTGATTTCAATTTATTGATCACTTTGCATAAGGTCTACTGCTGCTGGAGATTAATTGATTTGAGTTCATTCGTCATCTTTGTTACTGAGACTGATCCGATTTCAATACCTGATTTTTACAAGAATTTAGATTCAAAGAAACTTGTTGACGAATTTTTTAATCAGTATTAAATTAGCTATTTAAAAATTATCAATAAGGCCAGTTGCGTACGGCTTGATCTTCAAGGTTAATCAATACTCGCCGAGGTCGGTCCGTGGATTGATGACCGTTGACCACCTTTGGATAGCATGTTGAGTTGTCGTTCTTGGAACTGTGAGAGTCATGAGTAGGAAGTCAGACAGAAGTCAGATAACGGGACTTGTCAAGGAGTGTCGTGTCATCCAGCTACTGCGTTGCAGAGGTCAGATAGTCATTCGCTGGCTTCTGAAACCGTAGGCGCGGGCCTGTGGACGGTAAGTAATGGGTTAGCTCACCGTCCGTCCGTCTTATGACGACAACAGGCCGTGTCGACGCCTCTGGTGAGTTACCGTTCGTGTTCCACGCGCGCCTCAAAGAGATGTCAGCAACATTGTAGGGGCCCCGGGTTGTTCGCAAGAGATAGCGCGGCCGCAGACAGCAAGGGCTAAGAAGGAACATGGGTGGCTTTTAGTCAGTATATGTCTGACACTTCCTTCCGCTCCGCCCAGAGCGGGAGGAGTCATTGAATGATTTCTCATCCTCCTAATATAACGCTAAGCCACGCGCCGCGCTACGTGTAAATCGCTAAGTAAACTATAACAAAGTTGGGAAAAAGCAGACAGATCAAGACAAATAGGATAAAACGTACCCTATTGGAAGACATCAGCTCGTTTCTCTAGTCATAGAACGGCTGCAGGCTGCGCATATGGTCCTCGGTTCGATTACCAGGTCCGCCAAAGTGTTATTGGGTTTTCTAGCAGAAATTTCTCAGTAGTAGCCTCGCAGTCTGGGTTCGTGGCTGTAGAGTCACCCCCTACTGCATAGGACTTAAACATAACCGGCGAAATGTGGGTGTACTATTGGATACAACTCTGCCTACGCCTTCGGGGTTACAGGCGTGATGTTATGTTATTGGAAC
Organism: Diarsia brunnea; assembly: GCA_949774965.1. NCBI lineage: Eukaryota > Metazoa > Arthropoda > Insecta > Lepidoptera > Noctuidae > Diarsia > Diarsia brunnea. The sequence continues at coordinate 7,502,049 of OX458999.1, forward strand.
GTGCCTTTTACGTAGGTTGTCATAGATCAGATGATTTGCGGTTTTGGGACTTTCTTATGACGTCTCTTTTTGTGTTCTTTTCTCAGGAAAACACATTAAAGATGTGCCGGAAAAAAGTCCTAGTGGTGAGGCAAGATGCAACGCACAACGTGGTTTTTTCTATTAGAAAACTCATCTTAAATTGTGCAATTGAGTTTAACGTACCTAACAGGGTTATTTACTAAGAGATTACTTTGAAATTTTAGCTAATTAGTTTTAACCAATTAAGTACAACGCAGTTAAAAGTCACTGCTTTCACTAATACACAATTTTTAGTAGGGAATAAATAAAATATTACATAACATAACATAACATCACGCATGTAATCCCCGAAGGGTTAGGCAGAGGTGTACCTAATAGTACACCCACATTTCGCCAGTTATGTTTAAGTCCTATGTAATAGGGGGCGCAACATGTCTGCTTCTTCCATTCTTCTCTATTTCTCATCATGTCAGCAGTTACTTCCTTTCTAGCCATGTCATCCTTCACACAGTCCATCCATCGTTTCTTTGGTCTTCCTCTACTCTTATAACCGTTCACATTCATACTCACCTACATACTTTTCAATAATTTTCTCAACTGCTTCTTTAATAACTATTCTACCAGCATCATCATTCTCCTGCCCTTATCCCAATTTATTTGGGGTCGGCGCAACATGTCTGCTTCTTCCATACTTCTCTATTTCTCGTCATGTCAGCAGTTACTTCCTTTCTAGCCATGTCATCCTTCACACAATCCATCCATCGTTTCTTTGGTCTTCCTCTACTCTTATAGCCATCCACATTCAATTTCAACATTTTTCTCACAACATTTTCTTCATTCCTTCGCATCACATGTCCATACCACGACAATCGATTACCACACAACTTTTCATTTATCGGCGCCACTTTCAGACTTCCTCTTATGTACTATTCTACCAGCATGTCAACCTTATATCCAAGTCCTAATCATCATCTTGCTGGCATTATCGGTCGGAGCAATACGTTTTGTTCTTTCATTCTAGGTACCCTCTTGTAACCAAGCTCTAATGAAACCCTAAAATTCGATAAAACAGTCTTAATACACAAATCTACATACTACAGCAAACGATCAAAGGTTATAAAGGTTCAGACAGACATTATAGCTACGTTTATATTGGCTGTGCAGATTCTACATCGACAAATTACCCGCGTACAGTCACTAGCATCAATATGTCACAATTCAACAGCGATTTTCACTTGGAATAAGGGTTGCAACGTGTTAAAATTTACACGTGTTAGTGATTATGACTGTACTTGCCTATGTATGAAAATGGATTGAAATTGATCGGTCAAAGTGGTTGGAATCCTCATTAGTTGCCACTGGGAATGCAATATGGGATTATTAATGTACGATTTGATTAGTATAATGGATGTTTCGCTATTGAGAATGTATTGCTGTGTTTTATACGTTTTGTGTTTATGAAAAGATACAGTATTCGGTTTGGGGTTGTCAATAAAGGGTGGAAATATAAAAAGCTTGCTTTTTGTTGTTTTGTTTTTATTGTTTAGGTTTATTTTTATAGAAACAAGCTAGTATTACGGTCAGTATGGAAATCAAGAGTGCCCGTCGGGGCTGCGGGTTGTTCGAAAGAGATACCGCGAACTCGACACAATGGGCTAAGAAGGAACATGGGTGGTTTTTAGTCCCAGAGCGAGAGGAGTCATTTGATGATTTCTAAAAAAAATGTGTGCGCTTTTGTGACAACGAACTATGACGTCATAAGCACTAGAAGGCCTTGTTAGGTTCAAGCAAGTTTCTCAGAGATCTATTGAAATCCAAAAAATATCAGTATAAATAAACAACACCGCACAAAATACAAACTCAATTAGTCATCAATCTTACTACCAAAGTTTTTCCCAAACGAATTCCTTTAAAAACATAATAAAAAAAGTTTCTTCGATAAAATCGAATGGCTCTCAAAGTTAATTTACTTGTTAGCTTTACATTGCGGGCTAAAATCGTCAGCAATCATTACCGGCCCATTTGCGGGAGGCAATCGTGTTAAACACTGACGTTAAATAATGATTCTTATTTCCTTTGGTTCCGTTGCTTCCAGACACGGAGCTAATAGATTCGAGACGCGAAATTTGTAGATGGTTGATGTTTGATGAAATTTTTGTTGAGTTTGTGTGTTGAAGATATAATATTTTTTATTTTGATTGGCTCTTCGATTAGGAGTTTTCCAGACATAGACGAGGTCTCAAAAAAGTTAGTTTTCAAACATGCTGCATGTGACGGATTAATCTACCTATCAGACCCTGTCATCATGATGTGCCTAGCCATTTCCTGACTTGTGTAATCTACCTATCACATCCTGACTTGTGTAATCTACCTATCATATCATGGACTTGTGTAATCTACCTATCAGACCCTTTCATCATGATGTGCCTACTAGCCTTTTCCCAACCATGTTGTGGTCGGCTGCCAGTTTTACCGGATACAGTTAAATACTAGTATTTTACATGGACTGGCTGCCTGGCTTACCTACACAACCAAATTAGTAATGGGTAATATGATACCCCTTGATAAGGCTGACCTTACGTGCACAGATTAATTCATAGTTAATTATGTACATAGCTAAAGAAAATCATGTTAATTACATAATTGTGTTAAGAAAAGAGAATTAATAGATATTTCAAATCCATTTATAAAACATTTCGTTTATTTTTACCATCATGTTTTTAGGGTTCCGTAGCCGAATGACAAAATACGGAACCCTTATAGATTCGTCATGTCTGTCTGTCCGTCCGTTTGTCACAGCCATTTTATTCAGAAACTATTAAGACTACACAGTTGAAACTTGGTAGATAGATGTATTCTGTGATCCGCTTTACGATCTTTATACAAAAATAAAAATATATAAGATTAAGGGGGTTCTCCACATACATGGAACTGAAATTAAAAAAAAACTTTTTTCATCAAACTTATACGTATGGTGTCTATAGAAAGGGATTTAAAAATGATATTGAAGTTCAAACAACTATTTTTTCTCAAATGCAATCGTTTGGAAGATAGACACGTCTTCCAAAGTGGTAAAATGTGTGTCCGTCTAACGTCTTAACTACGAGAGTGAAAAATCTAAAAAAAATATATACTGTAGATCGCAATGTAAATTTTCAACAAAAATTGGTTTGAACGATATATATTAAATAGTTTTTGAGATATAGCACATTTAAAAATCGCGATTATAACTTTGCCATTCATACAAACACTCTGAAAAACAAACTTATTACAAAATATGTTTTTATGTTGCCGCTTTAGCAATAAATAATAAAAATTAAAATTGGCTTCCCTACTACGATGATACGGAACCCTTCATGTGCAAGTCCGACTTGCACTTGGCCAGTTTTTTAGGAGAGATTCAGATGAATTAAAAATTTGCTAATTGCAATACTCATTACAATCGGCATGGAAATTCCATTTCAAGCTGCTCATAACGACGTGCTGGGCACAAGAAAAAAACAACATAATTAGGTGTCAATTCTCGCGTACTCCGATAACATTCTGAGAATATGCGTAATATGCATTCACGGTCTGTTGCATTCTACAGCTAAACAATTATAATCACGGTCATTGAACGCGATGTAAACTGGGGGATTGCCCATGGTATATTTTCCTGTATCTGGCCTCTGTTCGTACTACAAGAAGTTACCAGTTGCCCACGAGTTACACGCTCAAACGATACGCGTGTTGCGACAATGACTAAATAAATAAAATAAAACTCAAAAATACCAAGCTTTTATAAAATGAATTGATTAAAAAAAAATTTCAGCTATCAAAATTGAACGCGTACACATAGTTTCGTGGCTGTGCTGTTAATCGTTCAGGAGTGCTCTCGTGAGGAGACGATCCTAGCTGCAGGATCAAGATTTTTTGTCATCAGAAACGTGTGTAAGCTCCATCGGTTACCAATAAATACTAACTTATTAACTAACAAGGCAAGTTAAATAAAGGTTTATAATGACAGAAGATGCTTTGAGCATACCATGAGTCTCGACGAATCGTCTTGCAGAGCAAAGACGGGATACTTACCTACTGGAAGAAAACAAGTGCAGCACGCGCTGCGGTGTTGCTTGATTCAAGTTGCATCGCCTGAGGTCATGGACGTGGCACTATTAGACCTTTGGTTAGTTAGTGCAGTCATACAAGTTGTTTGTTTAACAATTAAGGATAACTACGTCATATTAATGCATCATGTTCAGTAGGTACCGGTTTTTTAAATGATGGTGACGGTGATATTGGTAATGCTTTAGTCGGTAGTTAATATATTCCTGAGTTCATTGAATGATTGGTGTTTAATCCACCTATGTTATTTGAAGACATTAAATATGATGTCCTCAATTAATACAAATGCTAGCTAGGCTAGGTAAAAGGCTAAGCTATGGCTTGGCTTAACTTTTTCCCAACTATGTGGGGGTCGGACTGTAACGCCTGTCAAAGCCAGGCTTTCCGAGGCACGATGTTTTTTAAAGACAGAAAGGTCAAATAACACGACGATAAAAGGATCTTCATTACCAAAGAACCCCATAGAACTGCTGTGAAACAAAGCAATACCTTCCCTCGTTGATAAATCCCCAGATGTACTTGATCGAGATGACCAACAATCAACAATTCATCGTTTATTAGACTGGACGTGAAACAAACGATGCATCCCATCCCACCCTTGATTTATGCCCAACTCTCAATGCATAGACAAGTCTCGTTTATATCAATGTGGAGAAAAAAGCTTTTAACGAAAATGTTATTCAAAGTAAACGCTGTAATAATGAATGTTTCGATGAAAAAGTTCTAATGACAGTTGGGAGTTGTGTTGTGCCGTGATTCTAAAGTTTTGTGAAAATGTTGTGGCTTTTTTAACTTTGATAATGGTGAAAGTGCTATTTTGTTTATTGGGTTTTCGTTTAAAGACTGTATGTAACCAAGATGAGGAGGATGAAGAAGAGAATGATAATGATGAACCAGAAAATGGCTGGTGGAGGTCAAATAGAGAGCCTTTTCATGCAAAAATACTTGAATTCAGATGCATTCTTAGATAAGGCTGGCAGCTGACCTTATCATAGTTTGAAAAATCCAGATAGATGTGCTTAAGATTATTTCGACGTTTAGAATTCCTCGAAATCAGTTGTTATTAAAAAAATATCTACCAAATTACAGCGAAGCTTTCAAAGGAAAGTAAGAAGAAGGGAGCAATAGTGAAAACAAAGTTTTAAACTTCTTTGTCCAAAAACTGTAAAGAATCTTCGCAAAATCTACCAGGACGCCATAAATCAAAGATGGCCGTAAGTGTTTGCGCAAATATAGGAGGAGCGTCAGTACTAGGAGCGAACCCGGCTGAGACGACCATAAATAATATTTAGGAGCCATCGATAACTTGTCTGACAGTGGCCGTTGATACTGAGGCATGGCCGCAATCTCTTTCTGTACGTATTTCAATATTTTCTCAATGTATTTAAGAAGAGAAAGGTTTATCGGTATAAGCAAAGGTGATTTTTTCGTAACTAAATGAACAAGCTTGAAAAGATCCATGTTTTTGTCGAGGATTCAAAAAAAAACATCATTTATTTACCTATTTGCATGGCATATAGGCATTATATTATTAGTTTTGATTACATTTGGGTAAGCCAGGTATTCTGGTTTTTCATAACAAACTACTCAATATTAGTCGCTGTTTTTGGAAATAAATCGTCATACTCGTAGCGGACTCATTAATTTTCATTTTAGCTCAATTAGGGTAAAATATTTAAGTGTATACTCGAAAAACCACGAACTAGCTACATATGTTTTTTTGGTATTAAAGTTTTGACAGACGATTTTTCCCAAACGCGCTTTGTATGGGAATCATAACGTTTTTCGTATTCGATATACAAATAATGATAATAGCAGAAATGAAATTCACTTTGTTGTGTGGACAATAAATTGCCCATGAATAATTTAAATTGTCGGAATAAGGGAAATAACTGAAATAATTGTGTTGTAAATAAGTAATGTTTCATAACAATTGTTAATTTATCTTGTACCTATGTCAATGTAATAATGACGGTAAGTGCAGAATCCAATCAATTCTCGAAACTTTAGTGACAATCCTTTTGTACTCAGTGATGTCATTGCAGTCGTAATCCTCGATGTCCATTTGCAAGGTTTATTTCGCAAGTTTATGTACGTAACTTGTACTTACTGAGAAAACAATTGCCAGTTTTACTAGCAAACAGTCGAATTCTGATCTTTTTGGTTTTTATATTACAATAACTACTCCACTATATTATAATATAATTACACTAGGTAATATTACAACAATTATTACAAGAACATTAAAAATACAAACAGGTTTTTTTGTAAATCAATCTACGTCCGGACGAAGATCATTCCCATAGCTTTCCATTTCTTCCTGTGTATGGCCACTTCAAGGCCATCATTAAATTATAAAATAATATTATATTATTATTATTTAATTATGAAACTTAATAGACTAAGTGTTTCTTAAATACTACGAGTAACAAACGAATTTACATTTATACTTTATATAGGTATTAAGAACATAATCTAATAGAATCTGTACAAATATTTTGTTGCTGACTGTCCTAAAAATGTGTCATCCGATCTGAACAAAATATTAAATTAATTTATTATTATCTTTTACGAGGGGGTCAGACCGGAATAGAAAATTATTTATAATAAAACTGATCCCCTAGGGAGGCCTAGGGTATCAGTTTTTGGGGATCAGAACGGAATAACTGTATCAAACTTAACATTTAACATTTTCAAAAAGAAATTCCAAAAGACTTCACACGCAGCAATTTTTTAGAACAAACAGCAAATATCCTAGCTTACAATGCAAGTAGAAACCACGATATCGCTAAGACTAGCAGTCTAGTCTACGGAATTATTTACCAAAGCTTTTGAGACAGTCCAAGAGGCTACAATCTTTGAAGCCACGATCGCCAATTTATCATTGCATCTTTGTACTTCGGAGCCCGAGGGTTATTCTCAAAATTTTTGCGGTTACCGTTTCTTATTCTGCAATATTTGTTTGTTCCTTTTGAGTGTAATGTCATGTTCTTTTTATGCAAGACAAAAAATGGAAAGGGGGTTTTTGAGTCTTAAACGTGGTTTTGTTTTAAGTGAGTTAGGTATAATGTATGCGAGGTTCTTTACCAATTTAAAGCGTGTGAGAATGATATAATTTATGCAATTGGTTAATTTGTGCAGCCCAGCCACATCTTATGTTTTTTTTTTATAACGTTGCCCCCCACTGGAAATTTCTCCTGTATCGTGGGTGCGTTCACAGATATTGAAATAAATACCCAGACCCGAAACAACTATCTGTGGGCCATACAAATATTTGTTCCGTGCGGGGATCAAACCCGCCATTTTTCAAAAATCATATCTCATTTTTTTTTATCTTTGTTTAAATATGTATTTATCAAAGATTTACTCTCCAAGAATATATTTATAAACTGGCTATAAATATAAATGAGACCAAAAATAAATGCTGGCCATGATTCGTGGATACACCCCGGTTGACTGCGCTCGGTGCCTGAAACTCCGAACGTTCGATTGAAAACGTGCCTCACTTACAATACTACGATTTTCTGTCCACTATAATGTATAAACATTTGTTACGTATTAAATTCATGGACTGAATTTTAATATAAAGAAGCTAAAAGTTTTGTTTGCCCATCAATACGATCTTATTCAAAAACGTATTGTATTTCTAGACCTGAGTGGTTCGGTACCCATCATTGTTGCAAAACTTCAACCGCAAAGGTATTTTTTCTTAAATAATGCACGAGTTGCGGTTTCTCGTAGAAGGTTTTTTACCTAAGTAAATAATTATTTATAGAGTTACATATTATGCATACAACAAAGACACATACTTCTTAGCAAGTCTAAACTTTAACTATAAATCAAACTACAAGAAAAAATAAACTAATTTTAACATTTATTTAAAGTTGACAACGACATAGACGTACATAATTATTTTTTCAACACACTTGCTCATAAAGTGGCTCTAATTTCACCGCAATTAGGCATATAATGACACCTGTAATCAAACTGTGAATTTTTCATTACCATTATTCACAAGTGAGTTATAGGTTTTTTTTTAATTTTTTTGGTTGAGTTGCTTTGTTCTTAAAAAAGTTTCGATACTAAAAAGCTTGTGTTCAATACTACAAATAAATTAATGTACCTATTCCTTGCTCATTTCTTGCAACTTCGAATTTAAATAGATAATTTCAACGTGTATATATACGTTTTTAATAAATAAAACTTTTGTTTTCTCTGTAATAAAAAAAACTTTGAATTCCCCATTTTTTACGTGGCTGCAACACTATCCGCGAAAAGCCAAAAAAAAAACTTAATCTTTTAGTCTATTTAGTCTATAGCCGATCGCCATTGTTAGACGCGCGCGCAGGAAAACTTATTAATTTAAAAAGAAAATTTCAACTTGTATATACGTTTTCAATAAATAAAACTTTTGTATTCTCTGTAATAAAAAAACTTTGAATTCCTCATTTTGTACGTGGCTAAAACGCTATCCGCAAACAGCAAAAAAAAGAAACCTCATTCTTTTAGTCTATAGCCGATCGCCATGGCGAAATTTTTTTCACAACTCATTTTAACTGTTAAAAATGATTTTTTTGTGTTATTTTCTTCACAAGTGTGTTGAAAAACGTCGTATGATACACGTGTGTATTGATGATTACCGTCCTCGGCTCTCTTAAGACCCTCACCTGACGGCTCGGGTCTCAATGGCTCCTCAGCGGTAATCACCAACGTTACACACTTATACCATAGTGTACTATGATTCAGCGTACATGCCAAATCTTTTAAGAAACTTTTCGAATCCATTAAAATCCTATTTTACTCTCCCTTGACTCCCAATTATAATTCCAATCAAATCTCCTAACCTAACATAGGCTATATTTAGCAAAAATAATGAACTATTTCGCCGACTTACAGGCGTATAATCAAATGCTGTAGAACGGAACTGGGGACCCAACGTGATTAGCAGACGAGACCAGAAAGTTAATGTTGTTAATAGCTAAACGAATCGCTGGGAGGAAATTGCGTCCCACTTGGGATAGAATTTGGTTGATTGGGCACTGGGTTAGAGGTCCTGGTTGGTAGGTATATGGTTGTTTAGATGGAGAGGGATAAAGGCCCCGTTCACCAAATCATCTCATTTTCAACAATCTTGATCGCTTCGTGTGGGAAATCTATGAAGAATTTGAAGCTTCCTTTTGGTTATTATAAGAGACGAGTTCTTTTTCTGTCACAATTGTTTCAAGAATTTTTAAAATAATGTTTATGTTAATGGCAATCACCCATATTCAAAAGCCCTTTTCCGAACTTGTGTATATTGGGCCTCATGTCATTCATTACATAGAAAATAACGACGTGGTCTTGGGTTGCTTCGATGAAACTGATGAGTATTTAGATGATAGCAGTTTCTTTCTCGAGGTCAAAAGTATTCGAATAATTAATGTTATAGCTATGTAAGAAATATGGGAGAAGTGACCCAGCATATATTTTCCGTTTGTTACCTTTTCCCGACTAAAAGGCAAATCGGATCATAATGAGGTAAAGTGATAGATTCTATCCCGGGCAAGGATGTGGGCTATCTATTTTTGGTCACACTTCGGTTCGGTTTATATAAACTTTATTCCCAATAAAGATATAATATATGTCACTTACTTGAGAACAATACTAAAAATATACATATAGATTACAATAAAGTCGTCATCAGTATTATAACTTACTTATCAAAATTGTAATGCGGACGATGTTGCGGGCAACAGCCAGTTGAGATTTATGTAGCAATAACATATTGATATGTTGCTGGTGTCATAGAATTTACATTTTTAAATCAAAGTTGAGTATATAGCATTATTTTATTTTGCTATGAAACCATACCACAACTTTATTACTGGCTAGGCAGATGATGACACTTTTAATTTTCTTGAACCATTTCTTTACAATTTATCAGATATGCCGTATCTGATAAATTGTAAAGAAATGGTTCAAGAAAATTAAAAGTGTCATCATCTGCCTAGCCTGTTCCCAACCCATGTTGGAGAAGGCTTCCAGTCTTGCTGGATGCAGCTGCATGCCAGTATTTTACATGGAGCGACAGCATATCTGACCTCAAAGTGAAGCCATGATATCATTTTCTCATTCTCGTTTACATATTTAGAGCGGAACTGTCGATACGCGTGTCGGTGATAAGAATCCTATCGATACAAGAAAGGAAGGTGAAACGAATGTTTAAAATTATATAGGGTGTAAAAGTACCCTTAACGCAAACGAAGTGCACTTGTTCTCCCCACCACTGCGATCTTTATTTTGTTCTAGACCATACCTGGGAACGTCCTAGTTACGGAGATATTGGGGGTCAAAGTTCTAAATTTTTCTCAGCTGTTTTTGTAAAAAAAAAGTCGTTTCCCAGCAAAATATTTCACGTGGGGGTACTTAGTTTGATGTACAGAATGCTTGGTTGACGGCTGTGTGATGGGTTGATTTACACCCTGTATAGGTAAAATTTTATTGGTTTGTTTTTGTGTTGTATTTAAACCAGATACATACAAATGTATTGGAAGGCTCCTGCGGGAATTCCATGGTGCAGCTCCTCAGAAAACTCTGGTGGGTAGTTCGCAACCGGCATTTGTGTATGACCGTGAACAAGAGTATGAAAGTGGAGATAAAAGACAAAAGAGCATCTGGTATTCTGTATTTTCTGCCTAACCTCATGAGATAAACTCGTGAGTTTATATGCGTATGTAATTACGTATCTATATAAAAAAAAAAAAATTCAGACCTTGATCCATATGATGTTAGTAAAACACACTGCTTATAAACTAGTTTAGTAACAAATGGAATAAAATATTGCATATTTTTTAAACGTTGCCCCACACTAGGAATTTCATAATATTTCTAGACTGAGATATATTTTAAAGATTTTAAAATATTTTTCAGTTCATATTTATCTGCTGCATCCACCTGACGTACCCAAAGCGCCGTAATGGTGCAGCACGGTTTTTCACTAAGGACCTTCAGTATATTATCCTATCAATGAATTTCAGGGCCGGCCGGTCAGTGTAAGTAGGTACCTAAAAATGCTTAGCCGGCGGCGGTTGTTTTATTTTTTGTAAATGCGATTCTGATGGACAAGAGACTTTATAGAATCTACATAAAGCCTGCCGCAAATATAACAATTTTTACCCAGTGTATTCCTTCGGGAAAGCCCAACGTAAAGGTTATGATTTGGGCAGTCTATGTATGTTCTTAACATTTTTTTCCCCTGCAGAGTCTTAGCCCGTAAAGCCGACTTTGTTTAACAATAATAGTACCAATCACAAATAAAATACGTAATATTATTTGTTTTGTATCAATATCCGGAATCCATCTTGAGTCAAACACCTGTCTTTCAGCCTGTTGACAGCGTTTCCTTTGCCTCTCCGCTGGTCGCGCCCTCTATGCTTACCGTTGGTACTAAGTATTTCAAGCGCGCGTCGGGTGATCACCCGATTTATCGTCATTATAGCGTCGTTTTTCGCGCCGTTCGTTGATAGCGTTAAAACACGTTAAACTTCGCGAAAAAGTAATAACCCACTTATTTTTTCAAATTAAGTTTAGTAAAACGTTTATAGTTTAAATTTTTCCTCTCCGTTGTGTTATTATGGAAAATCGTAATAATAATTTAGAGCGGGAAAGTGGGACTGACGGTTCACTATCCCGTAAACGAGTTCGTTCTCCGACGCCAAGTGGAAGAGATAGCGATAGCAGTTCTTCTACAAGCAGAGGACCCAGCCCTGAGAAACGTAAAGTAAGGAGGGACTCCCAAACCGTGAGTTATGCACATTTCGAGTTTTTATCACAACAAGTGGCTTATTTAACAAACCTCATAACGAATCCTTCCGTTATTGAACATAATACAAATTCGAGTGCTAACATGAAAACCGTTGCCACAAACGAGTTAAATCTACGACGACCTGAAAACTTGTCTAATAACAAGCTTCAGATTTTATCGGAAGTCAGTACAATAGTAAAAGACCCGATTTACCCAAGGGCAAACGAATCATACCTTAAAAAATTAACGGATCTACAGCGTTTTAAGTGTGATGATTGGAATGCCGTTCGGTTTTCGGATGCACAAAAGAAATATTTGGCTACCCCCGGTTTTGTCGAGTTAAATGTTAACGACGAATTAAAGCGTTTTGAATCGAATATGTTGAAAGAAGATTCGCGCTCATATTTATTGGAAAGATCTTTTGCTGGATTAACGAATGCCTTACTTTGCCAAAAAGATGAATTGCACAAATCATTACAATCATTGGTGGATTGGTCAAATGAGTCTAGAGAATCGTTGGCACCTAACTCGTTATTCGAAAAAGTGCAAGCATTGTTTTCGAAAGAATCCGCGTATAGTAAGGTTACTGATGACTTACTACAAATAGTGTGCGGCCGAAGAGCTGATTTGATAAATACACGTCGAGAGACTATGTTGCGGCAAATTTCCGAAGGTTTTCATCGTGATGTCCTACAAAAAATTCCTCCTAGTACAGAAAACCTTTTTAATGATGAGGCAGTTCAAACCTACCTCCAAAAAATTGGGGGGGTGGATAAACTTACTGTATCAACTAAGTCAATACCTCAAACTTGTTCTAAAGAAAACTTTTATGAAAATCAAAAACCATCGACTAGTAAACAAGCTGACGACAGGTTTTTTCGTCGAGATACCTTTAATAAAAGACAAAGGGGCTCAAACGCTTCACACCAAAACAAAAACCGAACAAGCAACCAACGATATAAACCAAAGGGTAAGAAATCGCAATCGCATGCTATCCCTAAAAACAAGCGTCGCGAATGACTGTCGGACATTTCAAGGCGGCTGTCTAAGGCAATTTCAATATGTTTGGAGCAATCTGGGTGCGCCAGACAAAATATGCCGACTGTTGAACGGGGCACGCATACCCTTCATACTCAGACCGCCATTAGTATTTCCGAGTCCCACAGTTCTGAAATGTTACAGAACCAAAACCTCTCCCAATATGACCAAACAAATTCAATCTATGCTCGAGTCAGGGGTACTAGAATCTGCAGAACTGACGCCCAGTTACATTTCAACGTTCTTTCTGGTACCCAAGTCAGATCAGACCTTCCGACCCATTTTCAATTTGAAAAAACTGAACCAATTCGTAGTAGCCAAGCCATTTCAACTATTCAGTCACTTCCGAGTACCAAGTTTTTTGCAACAACAAGATTGGATGGCCAAACTAGATCTGAGTCAAGCATATTTCCACGTACCAATCGCACAGCAACATCGCCGGTTCCTGAGGCTAAATTATCATCAAAACTCACGTCAACATCAACTACTTCAAATGACGTGCTTGCCGTTCGGCCTCTCATCGGCACCCAGAACGTTTGCCTCAATAACCAATTGGGTAGCAGAATTCCTGAGGAGTCACAAGATCAGGTGCGTAGTTTATTTAGACGATTTTCTTTTGGCCAATCAGTCAAAATCGCAGTTGGAAGACGACATCGCATTCACAATAAAGATACTCCGTTTACTAGGCTGGACAATCAACTACGAAAAGTCTGTTCTGGTTCCGACACAATGCCTCGAGTTTCTCGGCATTACATGGGACACAAAACGCAACGCAAAGTCCCTGTCGGAACCGAAGTGCCTAACGCTACGCAAAGCACTTCACCAACAGCTTCAGTTAACAAAGTGGTCCCTCAAACAGTACCAAACTCTAATGGGGAGACTCAACTTTGCAACGTTTGTGACTCCGAGAGGTCGCCTTCACTGTCGTACTCTGCAATACTACAGTCGACAGCTGTCGGTGAAACACCCGTATCGGTCGATCACGGTCCCTCAACCAGCTCGATCAGAGATGGAGTGGTGGTGTCAAGCCATAGGAATGTCGATGCCAATACACTTGAGCTCGGTGACGTCACAACTCTTGACCACAGACGCATCAGACATCGGGTGGGGGGCTCAACTCGGCGACACAAATATTGTGGGAACCTGGACAAATTCTCAAAAGACATGGCATGCCAACAAAAAAGAGATGTTTGCCGTCTACGCAGCTATATATCAGAACCAGCAGCAACTCCAAGATGCACAGATACTGCTGCAAACCGACAATCGGACAGTAGTCTCGTACATAAACAAGGAGGGCGGCACAAAATCCAAGAAACTGCTTCATCAAACTCGACAGCTTCTTGCTGTTCTAGACAAGCAGAACATTCATCTGACAGCACATTATTTTCCGGGCAGGTTCAATACCGAGGTAGATGCTCTTTCTCGGCAGAAGGCTTGTCCAGAATGGCACCTCACGAGGACAGCAACGACAACAATTTTTCGAATGTGGGGTACGCCGGAGATAGACCTCTTCGCGTCGAGAACAGCCCACATATTACCAAAGTACGTATCATTGGACGTCAACGATCAGACAGCCCAACATCACAACGCATTCTGTCACCAGTGGCACTACGACCTAGCTTGGTTGTTCCCACCACCAAATTTGATTCCCCGAGTTCTCCAACACCTGAACCAAGCCAGCGGAGACTATATATTAATTGCCCCGAAGTGGAGCAAGGTATTTTGGCAGGCAGATGTTCAACGGCGAGCGCGACATCCCCCTTACCTGATTCCAGATCTAGCCTGCACTCTAATAGACACGAGAACAGGGATGCATCCGCCGCAAGTGCAAGACCTACACTTGGAAGCATGGCTGATTTCGGGTGGCAAGATATTTTGACGGACTGGACAGATCAAGAACAAAAATTCTTTATGTCGAGCTGGAGAGGCTCCACAATCAATACCTACAGACCAGTGTGGCGCAGATGGAAGCGGTGGTGTGACTCCCATTCGATTAATTTTAAATACCCAAAGGCGGATCAGGTAGCTCGATATTTAGCACATTTACACTGTGATATAGGTCTTGCATACAGAACGATTTTGGTACACAAATCTGTTATCTCAACTTTCACACACATAACATCTAATATTGATTTGTCGTCAAATTTCTTTATTAAACATATATTAAAAGCCATTTCTGTAGCAAGAGAGAAATCTGCTAAACCACCTATTTGGAACCCTAAAGTTTTATTGCAACACATGAGTGCTTATGATTTTGATGAAAATAATATATTTCAAGTATCAAGACACGTGGCTACTCTTTTATTGTTAGCATCAGGTCGTAGGGTTCACGACCTTACTCTATTGCGAATTGATAGCACTAGCTTAGTCGAAGAAGATTCCTCTATTGTGTTGTGGCCAGCATTCGGTTCTAAAACAGACAACCATAATCACAGACAGTCTGGTTGGAGGCTTAGAGAACACCCGGATAAGAAATTAAATCTGATTTTTTGGTTGAGACAATTAATATGTATTACTTCAAACAGTCGAGGAAATATAAAACATTTGTTTATTACAGCTAGAGGGAATATTAAACCTGCTTCTAGAACTGTTATTGGTGGATGGGTGAGGTCACTTTTAAAAGCTGCTGGTATTGATGCAACTCCAGGATCAGTAAGATCCGCAGTAGCTTCTCTCAATTTCGTAGAGAATTTTCCTATTGATCAAATTCTTGCAACCGGTAACTGGAAAACAATTCATACCTTCCAGAATTATTATCAGAGAGAACTGTTAAATCACAATGATTCAAATGTTCCCAATCATTCTACATCTTTGTCTAATTATTTTGATCCTGTTCATTAATATTAATTATTGTTCGAAACCATGCCTTTTGTTATATGACTAAAAGTAGTATGTCATACCAGATTAATTATTGTAATACATTTACATAATTTTGACATTGATTTTTATTAACCCAATATTCTACATTCTAAAACACATTATAGCGTCTTTGGGTTTAGCGCATCAGGTGATAACAAACACATCACTCAAGATGGATTCCGGATATTGATACAAAACAAATAATAGAGAGTTTTACATCAAATAAAACTTACCTATTATTTTTTCATCAATATCCGGAATCCAGGTAAGGTCTACCTGGTGCATCATGAGTTCCATAATGACGATAAATCGGGTGATCACCCGACGCGCGCTTGAAATACTTAGTACCAACGGTAAGCATAGAGGGCGCGACCAGCGGAGAGGCAAAGGAAACGCTGTCAACAGGCTGAAAGACAGGTGTTTGACTCAAGATGGATTCCGGATATTGATGAAAAAATAATAGGTAAGTTTTATTTGATGTAAAACTCTCTATTATAAAGGCGAAAGTTTGTGAGTGTGTATGTTTGTTACTCTTTCACGCAAAAACTACTGAACGGATTTGGATAAAATTTAGTATACAGATAGTTTATAACCTGGATTAATACATAGGGTAGTTTTGATCCCGATTTTATCTTCCCTTGGGATAATTTTCGAGTTGCAGCGGGCGAAGCCGCTGGCAACAGCTAGGATGTTATAATAACAAGTTACTGGTTATTCGAAAACCGAAAAAAACATCGATTTCCAGTTTTAAACACCTTTAGTTGCCGTTTTGGCCGCATTAGGTTTTTTTTTATTATGTGTTATGTAGCACATCTCTTCCTTTCACACGGTCTGAATGGAATTCCCAAAAATCATTTTTAACCATACCTATGTTTAAAATATACATTTCGTTTGCGTCAATGTATTGATATAAATAATCTTCCTTATGAATTTAACCGAATTTATTTGGGGATACCCACAGGATCAGTGTATCTGTTTTCCTTTTTTTTATATTTACATACTATATGATGATGTCGGTTATCGTATTACCTAGTATTAACTGGGTTGTGGAGGTCAGATAGGCAGTCGCTCCATGTAAAATAGGTACTGGTACTCAGCTGCATCCGGTTAGACTGGAAGCCGACCCCAACATAGTTGGGAAAAGGCTAGGCAGAAGATGATGATGTCGGTAATCGCGACCAAAATTAATATTTTCATCCCCCTTTCAACATCTCTTTTTGGAGGGGTGAGAAATCATCAATTAACCCCTCCCGCTCTTGGGCAGAGCGGAAGAGAGTGTCAGACTTTTACTGACTGAAAACCACCCATATTCCTTCTTAGCCCTTTGCGTCGAGGCCGCGATATCTCTTTCGAACAACCCGCAGCCCACCCCTAACAACCTTATTTTAGCATTAAAAAGTAGCCTACGTCCTTTCTCAGGCTCTGGACTACCTGTGTACAAAATTTCATTTAAATCGATTCAGTAGTTTTTTCGTGAAAGTGCGACAGACAGACAGACAGAGTTACTTTCGCATTTATAATATTGGGAAGCATATAGCTACTTAGTTTTGTGTAGTATCCTAAGACTTACGAGTACTGTCGGGCCTACGTTGTCCTCTCATATCATATCTAAGTAGGTACTAATGCTGTAACATAAAAATATTGTTAAACCAAACTGTTTTAAAAGAGTAACCATGGAGTTTCTTGCCCGTTCTTCTCCATAGGGAACAACCAACTCGAACCGTGCACCTTTTTCTCGACGTTTTATAAGTGCCCATGTGAAATAAAATATTTTGATTTTGATAACTATCTTCTTTCATGCACCGCTTTTAGCCTGCATTTCAGCAGCCATTCCTTTTTTACCCTCATTCACATAATTAATTCTGTGGTAAGTATGAATACCGACCACGTGAACAGACGATTTCATTAAAGCGGCTAGAAGAAACTGGATAGTTATGACACAAAATCACCAAAAGTGGAGAGATTTAGAAGAAACCTGCACACAGCATCAGATTGAAGAAGAATTAGTAATGTGGAGTAAAGCCTTCACTGAATTGATACCGGAAGACAGCAGAAGAAATGTTGGCGGACCAACCACCAGATGGGTGAGAGGTATATAATAGATCGTGGGTAAGACCTGGTTAAGACCGGTGTAGATCCGGCAGGATGACATAAACGTGGAGGAAGCCTTAACAGAGTCCTGTCGAGGCTGCGGGTTGTTCGCAAGGGATACCGCGGCCTCGACATGAAGGGCTAAGAAGGAACATGGGTGGTTTTTAGTCAGTAGAAGTCTGACACTCCCTTTCGCTCTGCCCAAGAGCGGGAGAGGTTATTTGATGATTTACCACCCCCCAAAAATAAAAAAAAATGCCTTAAGGACGTATTTACAAATCTGACGAAAATAAGCAGTTTTTCGGTACATTATGTGGCCAAATGAAACTAAACCAAGTGAAACCAATAATTCATACATATAGATTACTCTTTAATCTTCAATAGTTATTACTTTTTATGCTAAAATGTTGGTTAATAATATTGTAAAAAAATATTTTCGGTGCCTCTCCGCACAACATTTGCGATATCGTGTTGACTTTGGGTACAATACTCTCTCTTTTATGACATTAATTTATCTATTTGAAAATATTTTATAGAACTAGATATGTTCAACTCAAATAATTATTATTAAAACTAATAAAATATTACAAGCAGAGCCTGAAAAAAAATAACAATCAAACCTAATTTTTCGGCATATTTATCGTTATTGCGTGGACCTTAAGCGCCTGACTTAAGGTTTATTTTAGTGGTCACGGTCATGATAAATTACTACGAGCACAAAATATTTGTAGTAGTAAGACTCAAAAATTAAAATTGAACCTTGAGAATTCGTAAACGCGCCCTTAACGGAGTAATGAGACAAGCCCGCCACATTATTCCCAAACCACTGTAACTACTATAAGACAGAATCAGCAGTGGCGACCACAAGAAAAGCGCCGAGACAATGAAGCCCAACGAAGTTCCAAAGAAACGGTTTAACTGTCTTGGATCCCGCAAATAAATTAATCAGAAAAGAATAGCGGAGGAGCAGGATAAACATAATTTCCACTTCCCGGGATCGCAAATTAGGCCTTTACAGAGTAGTGGTTGAAACAAGGCTGCCAATGATGAAGATGACTGTCATGATGACCCTAGTCTTTTCCCAACTATGTGGGTGTTGCATTCGTCTAACCTGATGTAGCTGAATGTAGCATAGTGCGACTGGCATCTTACCTCCACAACTCAGTAAGTACTTGGTAATATAGTACTCGTGAGTTTGACAATCTGTCTTACCAAAGTAAGACTGATTGTCAAACTCACATCGACATCTAGTAAAATGGAATCAGAGGGTAATCGTAAGATCCCCGTCGGGGCTGCAGGTTGTTCGCAAGAGATACCTCGACATAAAGAGCTAAGAAGGAACATGGGTGGTTTTTAGTCAGTAGAAGTGTGACACTCCCTTTCGCTCTGCCCAAGAGCGGAAGGGGTTGTTTGATGATTTTCCAACCGCAAAAAAAAGGGTAACCGTAAGATAATGAATCAAATACATTGCGTGCGCGTACGCAGGATACGAGTCGAACGGAGTAACTAAAAAACTTACAAATTTCAATAAAGTCGTTTGCATGATAATATTTTGTGGTTAATCAAATAAAAAACTGTGAACAGAAAAGAACCTGAATACAACAGTTTTTTGCACGTTTTTAATACTATACCATCGGCAACACATACAATTATATTATTATTTTTAAGACACGGGTAAATCCGTGAGTCATGCCTGACTATCGGATCTTGAGAAATGTTCGTATCTCTGTGTGTTATATACTCGTGAACAAGAATATCCAGTTATGTGGGTAGAGATAGCAAGTCATGTGTTAATGAATCTCTTATGTACTTTTTGTGTAAAGGTGGTTCACACTTAGTAAACGTCATTACTTGTTTTAAGTATTTTGTAATCGTCATGGACTCTTGTAATTCCCGTATGGGTATATGGGAATTTTGAAAAATTTAGTCTTGAGTTGTCATAGGTTAATTCTGTATAATTAAGACACTGAGTGGGTACTTCTGCAAAAATAAAACTATATACTTATTTAGATATCCAATAAAATAACTAATGGCGTTTATATTATTTTATTCGCAGGATTATAATTATGTGGTGCTAAGGAAAGAAAGAGATTTTAAATAAAATGAAATATTTTAGGCATTTCCACATAGATCACATGACTACCCACAAAAATACCAGAATTTTAATAAACAGATACCCGTCCAGTGAAAATAACCGAAATCCATTAAAAATGTACCTATACCATTTTAGGCATGTCAGGATAAAATGGTAACAACGTCATTATTGCCATTGACGCAAACAATCATATTATTAATAATACGAATTTATCATGCGAACGGTACAAGGAACAACAAAACAACGTATTCGTTAGTATTTAACGTACAGACTTGACCTCCACGAACCAGTATCTGAAGCCGACCAACGCGTTCTGGTCGCTTTACTTTAACACTTATTTATTTATTCAAAAACAATAATAATAAATTATTTATTCAAAAAACTTATTAATTCAAAAAAATAAAATATTCTGAGTGATGACAGTGTATTTATTATAAAAATAGTGCTAATTTATTTGTAAAAAAATGTGGAAATATTGTGTGTTTTTTGTGTCAACTTTACTATGGAGTTCAGTTCGTAAGTATAATATGATCATCTGACCGTGAATTCACCTGCTAATTTAGACCTTAATGATTCTGTGTAAAGGTAAAATATTAGTGTGAATTATTTTGGGTTTTCGAACTAATATTCTGATCACACATTTAGACTGCAACAAGAGTTAAGCAAACTGATCATGTCACGTTGTTTTATTATTATAGAACGTGATTCTATGATAGAAAATGAACATTATTAAGATCTATCTACACTACATAATAATGAGATAGATTGATTACTAGTAATTAAAGATGATTATATGAAGGAAATAAAATATCTTTAGAGATACATCAGTTTATTATAAGGAAAATGAGGAAGTTAAATACGAGTATGCCTCAAGACGTCTTCATTTTTGTCGCCTTTAAAACTGGTTTGTTTTATTTCTAATTTACAACTTTGCAGTCACTATTACTATGACAAATTTTAATACCTACCTAGTTTTTGAAATTCTGTTTCTTTTTTTCCAACGACCATACAGTGGCTGTATGGTCGTTGTTTTTTTCATACGAACACACGATTATTTTTGCAATTTTGACCATATATTGGCTATTCTATATTTAAATATGGTGACATGATTTATTATTAACAAATTCCTTATTTTATTTCCTTATTGCACACTTAATAGTACCTATTAATACTATTAGGATAAACTTTGTGTGCAATAATTTTACCGTATATAATTGGCTACTGGCAGTTTAAACTGAGTTTAGGGTATAATAATTCCCTGTCGGAGCTGCGGGTAGTTCGAAGGAGATACCGCGGCCTCGGCACAAAGGCTAAGAAGGAACATATGTGGTTTTTAGTCAGTAGAAGTCTGACACTCCCTTCCGCTCTGCCTGCAAGAAAAAGGGTGTAATAATTCCCTTTTTTTTTTGGCGGGGGGAAAATCATCGAATAACCCCTCCCTCTTGGGCAGAGCGAAAGGGAATGTCAGACTTCTACTGACTAAAAACCACCCATGTTCCTTCTTAGCCCTTTATGTCGAGGCCGCGGTATCTCTTGCGAACAACCCGCAGGACCGACGGGTGTAATAATTCCCTAACACCTGTCCAATAATAAGAAGACCTACTTCATTCGCAAAAATTTTGATATGGCAATATGCATGATCTTTCTATACGTGAAAATAAAGGATCATTCGTTCCGAAGATACAAAATGACAAAGAAACAAACAAGTTTTACCTAAAATATATTAGTATAGATAAATCCTAAGGTAATATTATTATTTAGAAATTCATGTAGTATTCGATCACGTCTCGAATCAAATTTATTGGTACCAGGATAACAGATATCCTTATTGTTATGCTTAAGATGGAAGGTAGCTGGATTGAGTTCACTGTAGGAATACCAATGCAAGTATGTTCGTATAAAATCTTTGTTTCTCACGACTACAATACAGTTTAAACATATCTATATCTTGTTCAGTTTGATTCGGTATTAAAGGTTAGGACATGCTTAATTTCACCCAATATTCCAATTTCAATCTTGTCAACTATAGGAATTGGTTAGAAACAATTAGTGGCCTCATATCAAGCTATAATTGCCAGTAAAACATGGCCTCGTTTTGTATAGGTTTCCCGTACAATGAGATCTCCGCTTATACTGGTTTTGCATCGCTTGATTGGTCGCCTTGCGTACGTCATAATAGTGTAAATAATAAGTTCAGTTACTAAACTGTCAGTGCATCAGAAACTAGTGCAAAAAATTAAACACATAATATAACATCACGCCTATAATCCCCGAAAGGTTAGGCAGAGGTGTATCCATTAGTACACCGACATTTCACCACTTATGTTTAAGTCCCATGTAATAAGGGGCGAGCCTATTGCCATCAACCGGGCACAAATCCAGACTCCGTGTCTCCGTAGCCGTCCGTACAGAAAACACCTTTTGAGCCTCCACTTTACCAGTTTGTTTTATACGTCAATAACCTACAAGCAATTATGGTCTCCTGGTAGTTTTTGCCTCGTTGTACTGTTCTGTACCAATCTGTGGTCAATTATTGCATTTTTTACTCTGTGTGGATAACCAGTTTTATGAAGCCTCCATTGCTAATCATATTTTTAATGGTTTTGTTTACAACGGTTTTGAAAATATTGGTTTTATAGTATTTTGTTTACTCGTTGATTAAATTTTGCTGAAGAAACCCACGTCTAGATAGCCTAAGAATTATTTTTTTCATTTTAAATTCTGTTTGACATTTATTAATTGTTATCTGCTGCTAATCATGAAGTCCGGGGAACGATTTCCGAGGTTCGAGTTGAAACATAACTGGCGAAATGTAGGTGTACTATTAGGTACACCTCTGCCTTACCCCTTCGATGATGGATTACAGGCGTGATGTTATGTTTATAGGGATGTTTACTGACTAAAAAAAATATGATTCTAATATTAGTCCGTCTGTTAGATTATCGAAAAATATTGGATACGTATTTTCTGTTTTATTAAATCAATAAACATTGACGACGATAAAACGCGTCAAAGATTTGAGTGGGGGGTTGTGGTGACGTCACTCACCGGTAAAAAATGTCATACTAATGTCTTAGATTATGACGTCACACGAGTTTTCAAAGCACTGTATCGTATTCATTGTTTGTTTACGTGAAAAAAGAAAAAATATAATTATGTCCAATATTTTTTGGAAATCTATCTTACGGACTAATTAGAATTTTTTAGTTAGTATCAGATGAACACCATCATAATCATCTGCCTAGCTTTTCCCCAAACTATGTTAAGGTCGGCTTCCATTCTAACCGGATGCAGCTGAGTACCAATATTTTACATTAACCGGTACAGCATTAATTATAAAAAAAATTGAGGTTGACATTTTGAAACCAAGTCAAAATGTCATTGGTTCACAATTTCGCAGTTATATTTTTTTTTAAATACCACATTCAGATGTTGACTCGCGTTCGATTTTTAAACTAGTTTTCAAAGAGATATCTAAATACATGGACAGATACTTACCAACTCCAATGATTATTTTTGAAATTTTCAAAGCATATTTAATCATATCAATAGCAATGAGTTTTACAACCATGAATGTAGGAACTAGTGCCTAGGTTGGTCTGCAGATGGGTGAACACCCATTACATACCGAGTTTCCTCCGTGCCTCGGAAAGTACGTGCAGTTGGTGCCGGTTGTCATTTGTAGATCTTTGAAAGTTGTTATAAATAGTCAGAGGCCTGAAGGTCTGACAACCAGTATTACCAAGGGGTACCATATAGCCCAGTACTAAGTGAATTGTTCGGGTCGGATATACGGCGGCGACCTCTCGCGTCCGGGCCTGGTGCAAGGCATGGTCCGGGGCAAGATGGAATGGGACGCCGTCGCGTCCTTCTGCGAAGCAGAGATGCTAGCGAAGGAGGTGGCGGAACGTGAGCGGGAGAGAACCTCTCGTCCCAGCCGCCGCGGGAGACGCTCCGGGCGTCGGGGGCCACGTGACGGCTTCCGGCCTACGTAGACGCGGGCCTGTGGACGGCGAGTAATGGGCTAGCTCGCCGTCTGTCCGTCTTATGACGACGACAGGCCGTGTCGACGGCGCGTTCGTGTTCCACGCGTGCCTCAAAGAGATGTCAGCAACATGGACAAGGGCCGACACCCGTCGGGGCAGTGGGTTGTTCGCAAGAGATACCGCGGCCTCGACATAAAGGGCTAAGAAGGAACATGGGTGGTTGTTAGTCAGTAGAAGTCTGACACTCCCTTTCGCTCTGCCCAAGAGCGGGAGGTGTTATTTGATGATTTTCCATCCGATAAAAAAAAGGGGTCAGATATTACAGTCGCTCCATGTAAAATACTGTTATTCAGCTGCATTTGGTGACACTGAAACCCGTCCCTAATTTAGTTGGGTAAAGGTAAGGCAGATGATGAAGGTTGGAAATACTGAAAATCTCCGATGGATGACCCTACTAAAGAAAAATTCACATGGGAATTCCAAGTCCTAACAACGACAAACACGTGTAAATTAGCTAATACATACTATGAAACAAGATAAACACGATAATAACATGCATCAGTTTAATTAATGGATATAGTGCAAGAATTATTGTATCTGTTCTGTCATTAACATAATGGAAAATTGATTTGTAAAGGATAGGCGCCTGTTTGTCTAATGCGGCAATTGAGAGATTAATAAAATTGCAATTGTGCATGTTGTGACTGCTTTTTGCTATGACTGCCGCACTCAGAGAGCTTTAATGATTACTTAGGCCATCACTTAGTAAAGGCACTCAAATCTGTGTACTTCTTTCTTCAAAAGACCATCTCAGTTCTCAGACACTAATCTGCAATCCTTTTTTTTTTGGCGCGTGGAAAATCATCAAATAACCCCCTCCCGCTCTTGGGCAGAGCGAAAGGGAGTATCAGACTTCTACTGACTAAAAACCACCTATGTTCCTTCTTAGCCCTTCATGTCGAGGCCGCGGTATCTCTTGCGAACAACCCGCAGCCCCGACGGGCGTCGGCCCTGGCGGTCCCCTTCCATGTTGCTGAAATCTCTATGAGGCGCGCGTGGAACACGAACACGTTGAAAAAAATTCTTACTTCTCTGTTGAACTGAATTTGATCCTTCTGGCATGTTATCATACTTTTATAGAAAAATAAGGGAATTAGGAAACGAATCTAACCAGTTAACTGAGTAATCTGACAGTTTTTAGTAGGGTAGTTAACTAAAAAAATCTAATTAGTCCGTCAGATAGATTTCCACGACACGTATTTTTTCACGTAAGCGATACTTAAATGAAGACGATACAGTGCTTCGAAAAGTAGTGCGACGTCACAGTTTGGTACATTTTTTACCAGAAAGTGACGTCACCAGCCCCCACTCACGATCTTTGACACGTTTTTATTTTCGTCAATTTTTATTAATTTGATAAAACAAAAAATACGTATCCAATATTTTTCGATAATCTAACAGACGGACTAAACAGAATCATATTTTTTTTAGTCAGTTAACTACCCTATTGTTTCAAAATATGTAAATTAACTATCCTAATGATTTAAACTCATTCTCAAAGCATTTACTTCAATTTGACCATAACAGGCAAAGAAAGAAGCCGAAGCTACCGTCACAAGTCATAATAATTTGTGAAAGTAGTGTAGTTACCCATTCGAAACCGTAGATCCCTATGGAGAAGAATGGGCTAAAAACTCCATGGACACTGTTTTGAATATGGTATGAACTAAAACAATCACATCACACTAATATTATAAAGGCGAAAGTTTGTGTGTGAGTGTGTATGTTTGTTACTCTTTCACGCAAAAACTACTGAACGGATTTGGATAAAATTTGGTTCACAGGTAGTTTATAACCTGAATTAACACATAGGATAGCTTTTACCCCGATTTTATCTTCCCGGGGGATGTTTTTCGAGTTGTAGCGGGCGAAGCCGCTGGCAACGGCTAGTAATGTATAAAGATATTTGTAAGCGTTAAATCTTCATATGTAGGTATTATTGAAATAAAATAGTCATAATAACACACATTTCCTTATGACGACGTTACTAAGGTTATCAGTTTAATTGCAGTTACAATATGTAAGACGAATTATTAAAAACAAAACATCGACGTTTGATAGTAATATCATCATAAAAACATAACATAACATCACGCCTGTAAATCCCCGAAGGGTAAGGCAGAGGTGTACCTTACCGTACACCCATATTTGGCCAGTTATGTTTGAGTCTCATATAATAGGAAGCGAGCCTACTGCCGTCAATCTGGCACAAATACAGTCTCCGTGGAGGCTACTGAGACATCCCTAAGGGAATAACCCAATAAAACTTTGTCCGAACCGGGAATCGAACCCAGGACCTCATGTTCAGCAGTCGTGCTTGCGACCACTAAACCAACGAGGCAGTCAGTTTACGAACAAAAAAATAGTTCTTGATCAGAAATTGCACTAATAGGAAGATTTTTCTTCAATTTTCTATTTGACTACTATCGCGTTCGATTTTTCCGGCGACTGTATCCTGTCAGACGGTTTGAAAAAAGATGGACAAAACAACAAATTTTCCGACGCCACCTTTTCCCGGACCTATAAAAAGTCCCTTTTTTAGTTAAAGAGACACCTGGGAGTTGATTTCGTTTATATTAGCACGTAAGTTGATTTCTGGAGGTTTGTTATGATTTTACAGGTAAATAAGATACAAACATTTTATAGAATTTTGATAAAATTACAAGATATGTCATATCTTGTCACATGTTTAAAACGTTCCCGTGGTACGACGTATATTTGATAGTAAACGCTAGTCTTACTAATAACATTAAAAAAAGATAATTTGTTTTTGTAAGCATGTATGTAGGGGGTAATCTTCAGAACTACTAATCCGATTTCGGAAGTATTTTCACTAACGGGAAGCTACATTATCCCATAGTGGCATAAACTGCGTTTAAAACGGACTCTCTCCATGTCATTTTCCGTAAATAACGGTAGCAAAACTGAAAGCAAAGTTATATTACAGGAGAGACCAACAAATACCCTTACTAACCCCCTTTTTCTTCTGTTACAGTCAGTCAGTCAGAGAGCTGTACAACCCCACTTGGAAGATCAAGTTATTGCGTCTCTCTTTACGAATGTCCGACCCTTCGAAATGCCCTCGATCAGCGGCCACTACAAAACACTGTGGTCAGCTTCTTGAGAAGATCGCAATGCGGGTTTGAAGGCTATGTTCCCAGGGTGTGTTGCGGGCCACTGCCTACAAACCAAGAGGAGCAAGCAACGCCTAGACCTACGGTAAGAGAGAATGCTTGATAGACCATCTGTTTCTTTTCCTAAGATCCTAGACAAAGCGAAAAAGATTATATCACACTAATATTATAAAGGCGAAAGTTTATGAGTATAGTGTGTATGTTTGTTACTCTTTCACGCAAAAACTACAGAACGGATTTGGATAAAATTTGGTACACAGATAATTTATAACCTGGATTAACACATAGGATGGTTTTTATCCCGATTTTATCTTCCCGTGGGATAATTTTCGAGTTGTAGCGGGCGAAGCCGCTGGCAACAGCTAGGCGACTTCGTGAAAGTCGTCTACCATTCTCCAAACATTCTATACTTCAAATTAAGTAACTGGACGCAAAAATATTGTTGGGAATTCACATTTTTTGGAGTGCAATCTAACTCAACACATTGTTCAGATTGATGCATATACCAATACAGAGGTCATGGAGGAATTTACAGCAAAGCTATAACAATAAACCTTCAATTAAAAAAGAAACTTACGAGAATGTTAAAACTATGATCTTCAATATATCTCCGTAACTAAAAGATTCATTCATTAACGACAGAGAAGAAGTACCTCTTGGCTTCGTCACTGGTCTTTTTGCACCCATTATACTGAAATTTCTGCTAAAGTTTTGCCAAAGCCAGTTCTTAACTTGGTCAGTTCAGTGTAATCGTACCTCAATGTTATATTAACCATGAGCAGCTGACAGAATACTTAAGTTATATCCTCCACAATTCATCAGGAGGAAATAACTGCGAGATAATAGACATGACGACCTTTACCTTACAAGGTGCCCATTACTCTTTAATCCTGTTGCTATGAGTATGACCGACGGAACCGGAATTCACGTTAAGCTTTGACAAATGATGCATATACTAGAACACCTATTGAACATTTACCTGTTATAAAGATACGAGAAAAAGTAACAAGGTTGAGGATTTTAATTAACTAGACAATAAAGGCGGTTTTTGCCTTTGAAAGTTTTTTTGCAAATAATATTTACTTGCTTGATGGAAAATATTTTGATGAAGAATGATGTTGAATGTTGTTTATATGAACTTATAATCTGAATTTTGTATACCACAGTGCACAGTGGCGGGACATAGTAGACTTACCTGTAACTAACACAACATCTTATGAACTTATGATCACATAAAATAAGCTATTTGAATGTTTACAAACACAAATTTATGAATAGACCGATATCATACTTTAAATCTACTTTACTATACTATACTTGCTACTGTACCTGAAGTTCGGTTGCAGGCCCGAAGGCCCAACAAGCCGATTATGGCAATTTACGTATTTTCTAGTGGGCTGGTAGAAAGATGTTCCAAGAGATTAGTCCTCAGATACATGACGTGCCTCTTCCGAACCTAGCAGTTAATCTCAGGGATCGTCTTAGTTAAATGATAGGTCTGTCAAAGTCAAAGTCAAAGCATTTATTTAAATTAAACCATTACTGATACTTTTGAATGTCAGAAATGTATCGCACTGCCACCAAAAAAATACTAATCCTTAACAATTTCAACAGCAACGACCATCCCAAGTTCCTTCCCAGGGCAGCAGGGGGTACAACCAAGAGGACTCCTCACCAGCTCCGAGAAACCAGTGTGGTGTGGACACCAATGGAGACAGGGTTTATGGAGGAACCTTCACAGACTTGGATGAATTTCCCTGGATGGCTCTGTTGGGATATAGAACACGTGAGCGCTGTTTTTACTTTTCAATATAATATAGGCGAAAAAACGGATGGTTTTTTGTTTAAAAAATTGGGAGTTCTTGACCTCAAAATCATGCTTCTGATTTGAATAGTCTTTTATAGTTGATCTGAATGGCAAAGATAGTTGATACTAGATAGTTCTTTTACGTAATTTAGTAAGAATCAATAAAACCAATATTTCAAGAAAAAACAAAAATAGTGTCATACATTTACTATTTGGAATCAAATTCAAACTCAAATTAAATTTCAATTAAACAATAACAGGCACTTATGAATAGTTAAATTATCAAGTTGCAGGCAAATAACTTGTGATGAATCTGGCTATAGTTAATCTATCTGCTTGATAACAGAAAAAGAGTAAATTTTGCAGTCAACGTTCTTCAATTGACTTCAACGTACAGGTTCATGTAATAAATATATCAAGAGCCTTTAGTTCAGAAAGTCGAATGTCTTGATGGAACGAGAAGATGTTCCCAAGAGGGCCATTTAAGTAATTGATGCTGTCTCCTCGTCGACCTTGTAACATTACTGCTTTGAAAACCTGTTTGAAGTTCAATTCACTTTAGGTACCTATGGCCATATACAAGATGCATATTAAATTCTTAAGAATACATCTGCTGGATGTAATTACTGTAGTTTATATGCTATTAATATGGTTTGGCAATTAACCTTTAACGGCAGGAGGGTTCTTTAGTTATTAGTAGTTATTAGGACATACATGACTACAGTCATTATCTGCCGAGCCTTTATCCAGCAATGTTAGGGTCGGCTGTTAGTCTTACTGGACGTCTGAACACAGTTTACTACAGTGCTATATTTAAATCTTTTTAATATCCTTTCTATAACAATTAACTTAGGAGGTCGTATGGGTCCATATGTTTGAAACCAGAATCAGTAAAAATTGTCAAGTAAAGAAACAAAAATAAAAATACACGACGAAAAAAGAACCTCCATCAATGTCATGCACAAAACAGTTCAGGATCTTTTTAAATTCTAATGGTCACTAAACAAACAACTTTGAGTGTATAAGGCTAAAGTTGATAGTTGAGTAAGTAGCGTTGGAATGTAATGTCTATTTTTCTGTGCAGGCAAATCAACTATTACATACCAGTGTGGTGGTGTTCTGATCAACCATCGTTACGTTCTGACTGCTGGTCACTGCATCGTAGGAGCTATTGAAAGAGAAGTGGGCACTTTGTAAGTATTATTTGTTTCGTTTTTTTGGTTTCTGGTAACCTTTACAACCCAACAGCAACCATATAGTATCGAGAATAAAGTTTAGAGCTATTTTGGCAGACTTGTCAGGGGTTGTATATTTTTTTAAAGGCGACCGGTCAATGGGGATAAGGCCGGGAAGTGAGTGATGGGTGAAGGACAGGATTTCTACCTTACTAAAACCACCGCGGTTCTCACCATCCGCACATGAGAGGAGACACCGTTTCCTTTTTAAAGACTTGTTCAGAGCCACTCTGCAACTCCTGTTATATGGCACATCCCTGGGGGGAGACAGGAAAGTGGTCAGTCCTGAGCCTTGCTGTGCAAGTGTGCATGGCAGCACTTGACCACTTTGCCGCAGTCATTTCTGAGGTCACTCGTTGGGCGGACAGAATCCCCGTTCTAATATCTATACTAATATTATAAAGAGGAAAGATTTGTTTGTTTGTAACGAATAGGCTCCGAAACTACTGGACCGATTTCAAAAATTCTTTTACTGTTGGGAAGCTACACTATCCGCGGGTGACATAGACTTTTTATCCCTGTATTCCCACGGGAACGGGAACTACGCGGGTGAAACTGCGTGACGTCCGCTAGTTTATAATATCTAATTAATTTTGAACGTAATTAGTGGATCTACCATATCTAAATCGGTAGAGTGTAGGTAGGTGTAAATGCCAGCTGTAATTTCCTGTAGTTTCCAAACCAATTTTTTTAGGTTTGTTTTAATTAGATGTAGTTCTTGGACACCCATAAAATTTAATTACAATTATGTATTACTAATAACAAATACCTTGACTTGACCAAATTAATTAATTCATGTTTTTTTAATATACTAGGACCTGTTTTCATATAATATATATGCATTCTGGTGCCTATCTAGGCATCATTTTTATTTTATAAATAGATGTTGTTATGGAAAATTTCTAATAGCAAATATAAGCTGACGTAAACAAAAATGATTCAGACCTTAAAATAAACCAAATTAAAGTTATTTACGCTGATTTGATTGTACCTACAGTATATATATACAGGGAAACAGATAAATAATACAATAATTATGTAATTTTGTGGACATACTTGTTTGAGGAAAACAATAGAGAATCCGTCTGTTTACATATAGGTATATAGTATTTTTAGTCTGTATGGGGATGTAACTACCTACTATTATAAAGGTTTTATTGAATATATAATATACATAATATATAATACGATCATGTATAACTTTAAAACCACAAATATGTTTTGACGCGTTATATACACAAACAGTACCTACAGTGGATAAAATGGATGCTACGCAGTAGAAACACAAGATCACGCCTGTAATACCAGTAAGGCTAGACAGAGGTGTATCAACACACGTACATCCATATTTTGCCAGTTATGTATAAGTCCCACATAATAGGGAGCGAGCCTATTGCCATCTTTGATGGCAATGGTAGCCACGGAGTTTGGATGTCTGGACAGACATCCAAACTCCGTGGCTACTAGTGAGACGTGGTCGCTCACGATGGGCCTCATCAGAAGGCTTAAAGTCACCCAAAGGGCAATGTGCTATGCTCGGAGTTTCCTTACGTGATCGAATCAGAAATACAGCCATCCGCATGAGAACCAAGGTTACCCTACGTAGCCCGCCAGACTTAAGTGGCAATGTGCAGGACACATTGCTTGCAGAATGAATGGCAGATGGGGCCGAAAAGTTCTGGAGTGGCGACCGCGAACAGGAAGACGTTGCGTTGGTAGGCCTCCCACTAGGTGTACCGATGACCTGGTGAAGGTTGCGGGAATCCGCTGGATACGAGACGCACGGGACTGGCCAATGTGGCGACACTTAGGAGAAGCCTATGTCCATCAGTGGACGTCTTTCAGCTGAAATTATGAATGATGATGATTTTAACAATTTAATTTACTATTATTTTAGAACAAAAGTCCGTCTAGGAGAGTACGACACCCAGCAAGACATCGACTGCGTGGACTCAGTCTGTGCTGATCGTCCTCAAGAGATTCCGGTGGCGTCTGCAATAGCTCACCCTGGGTACTCCGATAAGAATAAGAACAAGAGAGATGATATCGGTATCGTGAGGATGGCGGCGAGAGCTACTTATACTTGTAAGTATTTCCATCACCAAACTGGTCCGTTCATCTCTACATTGTTTAAACAACAGACTGACATCTAGGAAGAATATACAGGGTGGTGCCGACAATACGACAATAAATGAAACCACTGGTAGTTCTAGTTCATAGAAACATTATTAAACTACGTTTGTGGTGAAGTGTGTTAATTAATTATATACAATCATTGTGATAGTGACCCATTTTGCCAGTTACGTTTAAAACTCATATAATAAGTTAAGCCTATTGTCATCCAGGACCTCTTACTAAGAAATTCCTACTGAAAAAACCCAATAACACTTGATACACAACTTTAATACTAAATATGTTCTTAATTTATAGATTACGTCCAGCCCATATGCCTTGTAGACAACAGGGAACGTTTGGAAACTGGCAACGATGTCTACGTAGCTGGTTGGGGGAAAACCCTCAATGGTACGTACCCATTCCTATACTATCGATTTTATTACAGCCCGGTCCAGAATTATCTGACCCTTCTTCTTACACTCTTCTTCTTTATACGAAGGGTCAGGTAATTCTGGGCACTGATTGTAACTTACTATTGACTGACTATTTCTACGAATAAGGAGTTTACAATCAATTACAGCGGGTTTTGCGTATAATTTAAATGCAAGGTCGATTTTATGTTAAAGCCTTTTTTGGACGATTTGTTATTGTGAATGACCGAACTAGATAGTTGTGTTGTTATGATCTTGTGAACTTTTTTGTGTTAATTGATTATATAATCACAAAATAAGCATTTGAGCAGCGAGGTTTTGGGGTTTTTCGAAAATTAAGCTGTATGAGTTCGAAACCCTCAATTGTCATTTATACAAATAAATAAAATTGTAGTGTCTCTTTGTAATTTCACAATAACAGATTTAGAAAAAAAATATGCTGGTTGAACCATACTCAAAAAGAAAACATTCTTAAAGTTTTTGTCTGTCTGGTTGTTCCGGCTAATCTCCGAAATAGCTGGACCGATTTTCACGGGACTTTTACTAGCAGATATAATAAGGAGAAACTTAGAATGGCTCGGCTTGGCGGGGCACTGCCGTGCCCCCAGATTAATTAATTTGTTAGAAGAACAAATTAAATCCCCTAAAATTGTTAACAAAATCCTATTAAATAAGGAAGTAATATTTTTAGAACAATTTGAGGCGGACGAAGGCCGCGGGGCAGAGCTAGTTGATAAATAAAGCATCACTGCTTGCATGTTTCAATGTCATGTTTTAGGTCATCGGAAAAAC
Source organism: Diarsia brunnea (assembly GCA_949774965.1). NCBI lineage: Eukaryota > Metazoa > Arthropoda > Insecta > Lepidoptera > Noctuidae > Diarsia > Diarsia brunnea. The sequence continues at coordinate 7,535,600 of OX458999.1, forward strand.
CTTACGATGTCAATAATACGTTTAGAGAATAATAGAAAATCGAATTGTTCTGAGAAATTAAACAGGAGAACTATGTTTACTATATAAGTAAACAAGGTTTTCTCTGTAATCTACATATTATTTTCTTATCAGTCACGTGTATCTATCAGATGCGTCGAGGTTAGAGGTCTAAACGGTTGGCATCATTGAATAAATAATTCATTAATTGATACCTGAATGTTTTTGAAATTGTATTGAGATGAGTAGACAAAGGAAAATCGTTTTACATATGCAATGTTTGGCAATTAAAGTTCTATATAAAGTTGTATTTGTATAAACACATTGTATAGTGTGTTAGAATAATTTTAGTTTGAAGCTTGGTTTAACACTTACTGGTTTAATCTCATAAATGACGCAATACTTGAGGTCAATTTCTAATAGAAATACATCGTACACATATATAAATATATGCATGATATTTCTAAGCAAATCTATAAATCAATAACACACGGAAATCAATAACATTACGACAGTTTGAAATCAAGTTACGTCGAAGGAAAACAGCATTTCCCAGAACAAAAAAAGGGAAGAAATGTGTGTGGGAGTGGTTTAATGGTTACCCAAAACCGCTTTATTGAATGGACTGGTTTACAGCTCAATACCACTTCACAGGGAAAAGTCCTGTGCTCCAGCACGTGATAAAACTAAGCATGCTTTTCATGAATCTTTATGATCTAATTTCGACTTAATCTAGGAAGACACTTTTAAGATCAAAAAAGCACAATTATTTATTTTATTTTATTTACAGGAAAGAACAGCCCCATCAAACTGAAGCTTGGTCTCCCGATCTACGACAAGGCTGACTGCGTGAGCAAATACACGACTCTTGGAGCAGTTCTAGGAGATGGCCAGCTTTGTGCTGGAGGAGTGTTCGCTGAGGATGCCTGCAGAGGGGATTCAGGTGGACCTCTCATGAAGAAGAGACCTGAAGGCATCTGGGAGTCGGTTGGTGTGGTCTCCTTCGGTTACGGCTGCGGCAGAGATGGGTGGCCAGGTGTCTATACCTCAGTAGCCAATTACATTGACTGGATAAAATCAACTCTTGAAACGACCAATGTCTAATGCCATATTACTAGTCATCGAAGGATAGTCCAGAGCTCTTTCGACTTCTCACTCATATGAAAGTGTTCTGGACGAAAATCCAGTGTTTTATTCACGTGTGATGTCTAATTTGTTTTTAATGTTAGTGAAATACATTTATTTTTAAGATGATTTTTGTTTGTTTTCTACCTTGTTGGGGGTCTTATTACTGTGTAACGAATGTCTTGCAGAAGTGACAGTAACACATGAAGTGGCATTTTTGTCAAAGGACCGATGGTTCGTGGAGCAAACGAATATTAAGATGGACACCGATTATTTATCGACAAGCGATGCGTATACAAACGTCAGCTAGATAGACCCAGACCCTCAAAAAACTGGCTACGATAGACTCAATGTGGGAAACGGAAGACAAGAAGTGTGGTGGTGCAGCTTGGGCGAGGCCTATGCCCAGCAGTGGGCTGCGAAAACCTTAGTTGAATAATTAGTGTAACTTACTGTAAACGTACGAAATATCACATCATATAACAGACATAAAACCAAACCCCCGTCATATGAAAAATAAAACTTGTCAATTATCACCAGTGACGCCAACGTGTCAACTCCATTAACGTCACCATCAATTAAAAACTTCTCCCTTTCCATCGACAAAACAAAAAAACTAATAAAATAAAACAAAAGTTGGCTGAGTTTGAAAATAGTTTCCATTATTTTATAATAATGCTAGCAATTTGTGATGCATTTGTAATGTTTCTGTCAGTCTCGCCAATTAAGCCGACCGTACTCTTTGAATGGGTTCGCCGCAATAGTTCAACGTTTTGGATTTTGAACCTGTGACCCTGATCAATACTTACGTCAATAGACAGATATCTTATTGGTAGAATTTCTGACAGTTTGTGTAGGTCGTCTGTCTCGGTATGGACATGTGACGAGGGGGGATGAAACATATGTCTAGAAGAATGATGAATATGAATGTTAAGGCCAAATATGAATAGATTGTGTTGGGAATGATATGAAAGGATAGCAGGATGCAGGGAGAATAATTATAGAAGAAAAAAAATAGTGCGTCACGTGACGCCCGGTAGATGTGAAATATCTATGTTAATATCAAAATTCCTAAATAATTAAAACACCAATAACGAAATAAAGGTTGTGTGACAATTTAATCTTGTTTTGAGGCGAACAGGGCCAGATATTGTACAAGACAGAGAGGTTTGGAAAAAGAAGGAGAGGAACGAAATATGGAGTAACAACGAATTCGAAACAATTTCGTTTGATGAACTGCACGTTCGACACAAGTTAAAAAAATTGTATTAGGTAGATATTGTTTTGTACACATAATACTTAAAGTGCCTATGAATTGCTATTAAGTCTATCAGCTACAAGGATGACGGACGTGTAATTCTAATTCGTTAAGTACACATTGCACGTAATTTTGTGGTCTGTCATGACGTCATGGTTCACTTAGCTACTGCATCAATTCTTATTCCTCAGAGATTACAAAATGACTTCATACATCCCGCCTCCTCATATAGAACTTAACCTACTGACGTCAAATTAGTAAGTTAGATTACATTTGAATGTTTTAACCAACGTACTAGGGGTCCAAAGTCATCGAGGAGTCCCCAAACATTTTGGAACAAAGATATTCAATTAGTCGTAACGTATCATTTGCATATAGGTGTCGCCAGCTATCAAATTAAGTGGCGCGCTAACACTTGGGCTCGCATAATTAAATCATTTACCCTTTTCAAAGTATGCGCTCCTGGTAACCCGTAGGGGATGTATGCAAATTTTTGTTGACGATGGAATCGATTTTTTTAGTTTTCTGGACGATTTTTCTGGGCTTCCCTTTTTTTCGTATTTGACAAAATGTTTTAGATAGATTTTATTTAGAAGATAGCTGGTAAGACCTGACTGGGACTAGCGTAGACCAGGGAAGAAGGTCACAAAAGGGTGAAGGCCCATGCACAATAGTACGTGGAATAAGGCTGCCAATGATACTGATGATGAAACTAAATGTGGATAAAATATAAGAATTTGTCGGCGTTAAATGTAACTTTGCTGACGATAAAATGATGTCAGACTAACATTTTCAATCAAGATTGTTTTTTATTTACATTTGTCGCAGGTCACATTGACATTGATTTAATTGAAATTGATCGATAGATGACTTCATAAGATTAGTACCTGAAACGCCTTAGGTATGTGATTTTTTGATTTTATTTATTTATTATTAGTACACATTTTCGTACAATAAGTTGGTGCAAACATAAATAACATACTTAAGCAAGCATAAGAGTTTTACCGTGCACCAAAGTCATCGACCACATTATTCAGATAATTAAAAAAATCAAATAATCAACTACAATAACAAATACAAAATAACAACGAGGGGAATGAAGATATTTTGACTCGTGGTTTCTTATAAGGGGAATATCAGAATTATTACTACGAATTAATATTAGTGTGAAGCACTGATAGTGTGACCGTCGGACTGCTAAGTCGAGTTCAAACCCAAGACGCACATGAATCCCCGTCGGGGCTGCGGGTTGTTAGCAAGAGATACCGCGGCCTCGACATGAAGGGCTAAGAAGGAACATGGGTGGTTTTTAGTCAGTAGAAGTCTGACACTCCCTTTCGCTCTGCCCAAGAGCGGGAGGGGTTATTTGATGATTTTCCACTCACCATAAAAAAAAAAAAAACGCACATGAATCCGGAAAATCAGAGGTGATTTTCCGGATTCATGTGCGTATTGTATAAATAGCACGTGCATTGGTGAAGGAAAACATCACGATGACACCAGCATGCCTAAAAGATATATCTCGAGTTCTCGACGGCTTATAAAGCCAAGTCACCCTTGGGTGGTTTAAAAATTCTGACACCAGCAGGGCTATTGCATATCTTTTTGAATGTCAGTGGCTATCATAGTGTCCATCGATTAACTGTCAAATGGTTATGGTTAGGTACATGCTAAAAAAAAAAAAAAAAAAAATTCAAGGATAAAATACAAGTAAGATGTCAAGGATAAAATGCTGTGAATTGCTGCTATCAAGTAGCAATTCACAGCATTTTATTTATAATCGTCAGTTCGTCACGCATTTATTCTGCTGCAGAACTTCGTGGTGTAAGCTTTGTTTTATTGTTATAGTGAACAACGCATCCACGTCAGTTGAACTACGGAGACGGCGTTTAAGGCTCAAAATCGCTGTTAATGAAATTTTTTACCACGAACATGCGAAAATATACCATAGCTGTGAGCAAAAGGATACGTTCGTGTTTCTACGAACAAGTCGGGAAAATACACAACCATGTTGGAGTTCTCAAAAGTGTCAGCTATACCATAACAATGATTCATAGTAAGTAATGAACTAATGACACTAGAACACGGAAATATCATTCATTAGGAAATACCTACGAACAAAAGTAATGTTGGAACGCATGCAGCAATGAATGAATTATATTTATTGAACTTGAATTATCTCATTAATTCAGTTTTACTAATACATTAATGTCCGATACTTTTTATTTTCTATAGATTATTGGGTACCCAGTAAGTCGTTATTGAATCCGTTTAACATAATGTATACCATCAGGACTTAGTTCGGAGAATGAAGAAATCCAGGAATTGTTAAGGGATTTAGTACCTTTGAAGGTAAAACAGAGGGATTAGAGACGAGAGAATCTGCTTGGTCGACCCAGGTGTCTACTTACCTGCACTCTTGACGACCCGAATACTTCCGCTACCGCTGCAATAAACGTGGTCACCTACTGGGCCCAAATATGGAAGTAACATATATACGACAAAAAGAAAAAGAGAAGGAGATTAGACTCATCATCTGCCTCGCTGAATCCCAACTATGTAGTAGCTTTCCAGCGCAGCAGAATATTAGTATTTAAGCACCCTTGTTTTAGCTTCGTGAAGGAGCAGAATCCAAAAACACTGTAATCTTAATAATTAATATTTGTAAGACTGGTGTTCAGACTTTCCGGTTTCTGACAATTGATGATCATCATAAAATGGACAGCACTTGGGTTTTCTAAACGCTGTTTGCTTAATAAACAATCTAAGACACTTATGGATTTGTAGTACTTAGCATAGCTGTGCTAATGTTGTAGAACTATGTATATGATACTAGTCAAATAATTATGTTTCTTCACAAATAGTTACTTTGACTGTAAAACGTTAGTATTTCCCAGCAATCAAATTAATATAAATGTTATGTCCGAATAATCCAAAATTCCAAAGTGACCCAGCAAGGACTAACTTTAATTAATATTAATAAGTTAGTTATGCACAATATAAAATTACAAAACCGCACAACCGCAGACCCAATAATTTACTGTTTTTGAACTAAAATGTCCTTCAACAGTTTAATTTAGTTTGTGTTCATTTAATTAATGAGTTTGGTTATGACAGTAACATGAGAAGCTCGTGGATAACTTATAATAGCCGCTCTGGTTGATTTTTAAGTTAAACCATGCTTACCAAGGTTGGTCGGTGAATGCGTGATGAACTTTTACATATCAAGTTTAAACCGGCTGGCATTTATAGATCTTTGGCAGTCAGTGGCCTGAAAGTCTGTCGAACCAGTCTTACCAAGGGGTATTGTATTACCCAGTACTTGCTAGTTTGGGGAGGTCAGATAATTTCTTTCAGGAGCAGTGGTTGTTGATTGCTGAGCGGTAGACCACGCGCCGGAACCGCACGGCTGTTGAATGTCGCAATATTGTGTAGTCCTCTATGACCAGGAGCGTAGTAGTACGAACACGCTTCTGGTGATAAAAAGGTAAACTCTATTGCTGTCCGTCGAAGTGCAGCCATTAGGTTAAATAATAAAACACATATAATTAGGTTAGAACAGCGCTGACCCAATGGTGGCGGCCCCGGCTTACGAACAGTAAGGTGGGTTCAAACCCAGACAGGCGCATTACTTTGTGTAATTTATTTCATCACCACTGCACTCAAAACAGTGAAGGAAAACATTGTGACGAAACCGGCATTTCTTAGAACCAAAAAAAATTAAGACATGTGACATTTACTAATCCGCACTGGGCCCGCGTGGTGGATTATTAACCCATCTCTACTAGAAAGGAGGCCTGAGTCCCTGTAGTGGGAACATTATAGGCTGGGGATGATGATGTCATGAGTCTTTGTAAACCCTGACTATCAAAAGTAACATTATTTTAAACCAATATTCTGAATATTACCTAAGAGAAATCTCTAGCACCGCAAAAACGGTCTGTTTTCCCCGTTCACAGAAAGGCGAGTGTATATTTATATGCTCGAGAAGCATGCAATATGAATTTCTTCAAGATGTTCGGTTTTACGCGAGATATCAGCTCCGGTCGTCCCGCTGGGAACGTTTGAAGCGAATATGAATCATTTCTTCCTGTTACATGTGTGTGTAGGAAAATATTTATTTTTAACATAATATGAAATGTTATTATTCCATGCTTTTTACTATAAAGCATGGAAGAAGATAACATGCTGCACCGACCCCAAATTAATTGGGGTAAGGGCAAGAGAGTCATGAATCACACGATGAGATGTTCTCTCATATGTTAAAAAACAAAAAAAATATATTGAAGTTTACAACAAGAAATTACCCGTGAGATATTTTGAATATTGCAACGCAACATAGATAACAGCTTACCGGAAAGACACATGTAAACACACGAACAGATTTATCGATAGAAAATACCAAATGAAAACACAGAAAAAGTTCCAATGATAAAAAAACACAAAGTTGTATGAAAATGCGTAGTAAATCAAAACTGTGAATACATTCATTCATTTCTCGGTTAGATAACAAACACTCGGAGGGGGAACTCCAATCGGAATATAAAAATTACGACAGTTTAAAAGTAGGCGCCATTTACATAAAACTACTATATTGGAAATGATATACAATGTGTAGGATGCCCCATTTGTTCTTCTCATGAAATATGAATGTGTTTTGGATGCTGGTGTATTTTTTTACAGTGTATTTTGCCATAGATTTTGTATTTGGGAATCATAGGGAAAAAACATAACACCAATTTAACAGGACCGAATGATTATTTCCTTTTCTTTGAACTTGCAGTGGCCTAAACTACAAAACATTGTAATACTAAACACTAAACACTATTCTACTACTAGACAAAGTGACATTCTATGAGGCGGTAACTACGAGTATGATGGCAAAGTTACCGAAATTCCTGGACGTCCGAGCGATCGTCGATCTAACGACGGTCCTCAGATGGATGATTTTGAACTTAATATTGAATATCATGGATTTTCAAATGTCAAAGTAACGCTTGATTCCAACGTAGCTACCAAAAAGCCTATGTTAATACGGTTGAAAGTCGCTATAAAACTTCAAAATCTCCAAAAGCGTCCCAGCCCACTTAATAGAAAAAAAACAAAAGATATAACATTGTAACAATCACGATAACAACAGTATCGGATACAATTGAAGTGGTATTGTTTGCCGACAGTGATAGGTTTGTTAATTGATTGCTTACGTATGGCGGTGGAAAAATTCTCTTTCTGAGCAGGCATAAAACTAAGCCCGGATACGTGGGTATTCATAATCTGCTAAGCGTTTCCCCGAAAACGTTGGGTTCGACTGCCAGCCTAACAGGGTGCAGATGAATAGAATTGTACATGAACGACTGCCTAGTACTATCTAGTCAATAACAAAGTAATTTTGTCCAGTATGTACACTCACGCGCACTTATAATTGCTCAGTAATCAGTGATCAACTTTAAAGGTTAATTTTTTTCTGATTGTAAAGTTTTGCTGTTACTAATATACTAATTTGGAACTAAACTTTATTACAATGAAATTACTTTATACTTGTTATTACTCAGCACTCCACCCTATAGGTATTAATTTTTAACGGACATGGTCATTAACATTATCATTGACAAGGGGATATTTACCAATTTACCATGTTTACTTGTGTTTTAAATTAACTTTTAAAAAGTTATTTAAGATGCCGTTTTCAGTGTTAATTGTAATGATGTACCTACAAGTGCCTACAATCAAGAAATGCGCTATAAACCGTAGACTCTAAACTAAAATAAAATATTTTAAATTATAATAAATTGAACGACGGAGTTAAATTATAGAATAATCATTAAAACAAAACAAAAAACGAAATAGACGTCTTATCGAATAAACAGACCTTGGAAACCTGTCAGAAAAAGACAAAGGAATCAAGTAATGTCTTCATTGAGAAAATGTTAAGTACATACAATACACTCTAGTGAGCGATGCGAGTAAATACAAATAACGCAAAAAGAAACAAAATGTCTGTTGCGAACGTTTCTTGTACATTCCTTCTCTGAACCATGGATGTTATGGATTAGTTATTTCGGATCTGGATACGGATACGGATATAGGAATAATATTATACCAGTTTCGGTCTACGGTTACGGATATGAATTTATTTCGGATTATCCCCTAATTTCGGATAATTACGGCTAAATTAGAATTATACAACACAATCTGACAACTGACAAGCGACAGCTCGGCCGGGCAAAACAAACACAGTGTTACCAACTCTCAAAAATATTTATCCCTAAAACTATTATCAACCTAATTAAAAAAAAAGTTGTAATAAAAAATAATAATTTAGATTCCTCCTTTATCCGAAACTTTTAAATCGTTTTCGGTTACTGTTCCGGATATTTTTTATTTCGTATATCCGATAGTTTCGGTTACGGTTACGGATCTCCATAACATCCCTGCTCTGGACCTTTGTTGCTTGAAGTCTTTTTATGATGCTCTCACTAGAATTTGTTGTGTTTAGATACTTTTCTAGATGTTTCGTCTCGTTCGGTTTCTTTTAGGTAAGAGGATAAACATTTAATTAAGTATTTATTTTAACTTCGAATTGCGAAGACTCTGTTTCTGGAAGATGGTGGTGTTTTATGATAAATTCAAAGAATTGTCGAGGAAAAAAGTTGAAAGGTACCTTATTACATACTTACTAAGGTAGGTAAATTATTGTCTGAAAGGCACCTCATTATTAAGTTAGGTATTGTCTGTTCTCAGTATTAGGCTCGGATGATAATGTTGACTTGACAAAGTTAGGTGTAAGTTTAGTTGAAACCAGTACCTCATAGCGTAAGTCATAACTGATCTAGGAATAGAAGTTCTCAGTAAAACCTCGATTATTTACCATTCATCTCAATTCTGGGAAAGCTGCTATGTTCATTGCTCAAAATTATAGAAATTCCTGATGACAAATACGACGGCTCCAGTCCTCGCGAAGTGGGAATTAATTAAATTATTGCGATGAGACAGAGAGTTTTGGAGGGAATAACCGGAAAATAGCTTAGATCATTTATAATCACCTGCCTAGCATATGTATTAGAAATATGTCTGTATTATCAAATATCAACAAAATACACTTACTAGGGAATTAGAGTATCTTCGAAGTAAACTAGACAAAGAGAAAAGATTGAAAAAATTAACATCTTTGCGCCTGATGTATCATAAAAGGCAATGAATTTTAAGCCATAGTAATCATGCAATAATCTCAAATACAAGAAAAAAAATCATCTGAGGAGCTCGTGGCTAACTAATAACAGCCACTCGTGTCGATCTCCAGGTTAGGCCGCGCCTGCCTGCCCGTCGGGGCTGCGGGTCGTTCGCAAGATATACCGCGGCCTCGACATGAAGGGCTAAGAAGGAACATGGGTGGTTTTTAGTCATTAGAAGTCTGATACTCCCTTTTGCTCTGCCCAAGAGCGGGAGGGGTTATTTGATGATTTCCCACCCTCCAAAAACAAAAAAAGGCCGCGTTTGCCTAGGTTGGTGTGTGGATGGGTAATCACCCACTAAGAGTTTACTCCCTGCTTCGAAAAGCACGTTTACCCGTGGGTCCCGGTTATCATTTGTAGATCTTTGACATTACAAGCAGTCAGTGACCCGAAAATCTGACAACCAGTCTAACCGAAGGACTATCGTATTACCTGGTACAAACATGGTTGTGGCGGTCAGACAGACAGTCGCTCCATGTAATATACTGGTATTCAGTTGCATCCGGTAAGATTGGTAGCCGACCTCAACATGATATGGAAAAGGTTAAACACTCTTAATATATACCAACATAGCAAATAAATTACGGAAAAAGTACCTGATCAGAAAATAATTAAACCGTCCTTGACAGTGGCTAACAAGGTAACAACATGCGACCATACCTGTTTACAACACATGCAACCCTGGTACAACTGATAGCGGCTATCACTGCCATCAGCTATGCTCACAACAATAGTGATCGCTATCAGACTTCATATAAAAACTATAGCAACACGTAATAACGCTTATTCATTTCAAAAGTGTGACATTTTCAACTTAAAATGAGTTATGGTCGAGTGGGAATGAACGTTCCAATATTATTGTTTTTGTTTTCATTCAGTTCCGTCGTGTTTTTGGGAACAAATGGGGATGTGAGTATACAGTTTTCTAGCTAAATGTCTAGTTAGGGTGCATGGCAAAAATATGGGCTTTGATGGTTGGAATTGATTAAAAACAGGGACCTTTGAATTCTGATGTGGATTGAAAATACTGTAAAGATTTTTTGTTAGCGGTGAATTTACTGTACATCCTTCAGAGCTTTTGCAATATTTGAAACTAGCTTCGCGCACCTGAATGTCAGAATTATATCAAAAATGACGATTTTCCATACAAAGTTCCATCCCCTATTTCACCCCCTTTGGGGGTTGAATTTTGAAAAATCCTTCCTTAATGGATGCGTACCTCATAAGAAGAATACGTGTGCGTTTTAAGTTTCTAGCTGTGAGGGTTTTGGCCTGTGCGTTGATCCTCAGTCAATCGGCTTTGCCTTTTATATATTTAGAAAACATATCATATACATACATGGTATAAACAAACCCATCACGAAGTCATCAACTGCTAGGTTGATGACTTCGAACTAAGTAAACCTACGCAAAATGATTGCTGAGAAACTTTATTTTCTTGGTGATAATGCACGTGCTGTGGTAAAGCTCATTCTAACGCACCCAAAACATTGTGCTGAATGTAAGCATTGTATAGTAAACGGATCATGGAGGTATTTAATGTCAAGTACTAGTACACAAGATATAATAGAACAAGTTAGAGCTTTGTAGCAGCGGTGGCCCTGTGGTGGCCCAGTGGTGGCAGCTCCGACTAACGAACAGTGAGCCGTGGGTTCGAACCCAGGCAGTCGCATTTCTTTGTGTAACTTACTTGATGAAGTAAGTTACACAAAGAAATGATGCTGTGTGCGCTGCTCTTAAAACGGTGAAGGAAAACATCGTGAGGAAGCCGACATGTCCTAGAACCAATCACCAATCCGCACTGGGCCCGCGTGGTAGATTATAGCCCATTCCCTCACAAAAGGATGATGCTGATAGGCTGATGATGATGCTGATAAACAAGTTAAAACTTCAATATCTCTGTAGATACGTCCTAGTTACGTGGGTAATTACGGTCCAGAACAAGAAAAAATATCGCAATGACGGGGAGAACAAGCCAAGAACAAAGTTAAGGGTCTAGTGACATTCTAGCGAGCTGCGGGTTATTAGAAAGAGAAACCGCGGCCTCGACACAAAGGGCTAAGAAGGAGTATGGGTGGTTTTAAGTCAGTAGAAGTCTGACTCTCCCTACTGCTCTGCCCAGAGCGGGAAGGGAGTTGATTTGAGGATTTCCTACCATCCAAAAAAAAAAGGGTCTAGTAACACTGTCTATAAAAGCAGAATTAATGAATATTATTATATAGCCTATTCCCTGTTAGAAGATTTAAAACATCCCTTCTTATTGAACTAACATCAATTTCTAACAACAAAATTAAGTTATATAAACCCTCACTTACGAAACTTCTTTACCATTCTCTAGGTATTCTACGTACCAAAAATCACTGACAGCATGCTCAGTTGTGACAACTTCGACAATGACTTTCTGAACTGTGATGAACTCGTACTGGGCTCCCTCAAAGGTGATGACGGTGATGATGCTGCCAAATTAAGCGGAAAGATCAAAACGTCATTAGAATTTGTTTCAGATTATGATGTAAGTAAGAATCTTCTTCCTTTGCCTTCAAAAAAAAAAAAAAAAAGCAGAACAAAGCCTTGTTTCACATTCCAATCAAAACGATATGTGAAACAAGGCTTCGAGTATGATATTTAAGAAGTAAAGTTAACAGTAGAGTTCGCAGTAACAAGGCGTCGATTTAACAAGGTGTCGCAGTATAGTGACATCGATGAAAGCTTTTCGAAGAAACGAAATTTGATGATACGGCTTTCGCACTGAAGTAGGTACTCCGTATAAACACCACCTACACATCATCTGCTTAGCCTTTTCCCCAAACTATCTTGAGGTTGGCTTCCAGTTTAACTGGATGCAGCTGAATACCAGAATTTTACATAAAGCGACTGCCTATCTGACCTTCAAAACACAGTAACTGGGTTATACGATAACCCTTGGTAAGACCAGTTGTCAGACTTACAGCTTCTAACTACGCGTAACAGCTTAACGTGCTCGAGGCACGAACAAAACTCGGTAAATATGTAATGATGGTCCCACCTAATGATGTTGATGATTATTTTATTTACGAGAGGGATATTTTGCCTTGCAAAACTAAACTAACCGTGTGGTTCGAGAATTCTTTCTCTCTCTTTAAAGGAAATTGCTAAACGCTGGCGAGACGTTTAGCAATTTTCTTGCACCATTAACACATCTTGGCCAGAGGTAAAGTATTGCCATGCAAGGTGGCAACGCTGCCAGTCTCTTGGGCACAGCGGACAACATTAAAGAGGATTTTTTTTATGCCCTTTCATTGATTTTTGTTAGTTTTGTTCAGTTATTTTAGTTTATTCAATCTTTAGTTTTTTTTTGTCAACTACCCTATTAAAAATAATGACAAACTACTACAGGACAAAAAAAAAATAATTAGTCCGTCAGATAGATTTCCAAAAAATACTGGACACGTATTTTTTCTTTTTCCACGTAAACAATAAATTAAGACGATACAGTGCTTCGAAAAGTTGCGCGACGTCACAGTTTGGTAATTTTTTTACCAGAAAGTGACGTCACCAGCCCCACTCACGATTTTTGACACGTTTTAATATCGTCAATTTTTATTAATTTGATAAAACAAAAAACACGTAACCAATATTTTTCGATAATCTAACAGACCGACTAAACAGAATCTTATTTTATTTAGTCAGTCAACTACCCTATTGTTATAATGTATATAGTTAGTTTACTACACTAACTCACATAAAAGCAATTATATTTTTAAAGCAAGCTTCATCTTTCAGGTTGAAATAGACATATGGAAGATGATGGACTTAGGTGATGAATACATGTACAATACGCGGGTTAACTTCTGCAGCAGCTTACAGCAGGAAGATGCGCCGTGGACTCCGATCGTAGAGAAACTGAACATCAGTAGCTGCCCTGTTCCTGTTGTAAGTATTTTTTATTTGTTTTTATACAGGGCGGAAGAGACACAGTACCATTATTCTGAACTCCCAATGATTTTTTTTAACGGTAATTCTAATAAAAATTTGCTGTTTAATACAAAAATACATTCACATGAGTTTTCGTTTTAATATTATAATATTAAATCTCTCTACTTGTCGGTCACTATTTTTTTCCTGTTTGGTTTATCCCTTGGGCAAATTTTCAACTGACAAGCTAGTCAAGCCTCTTTAATTTTTTTTTTGTGTGGGGTGGAAAATTATCATGGATGTCCTCCGCCCCGAGGCGAGCAGAAGGGTCTGTCAGACTCTACCCGACTAAAAACCACCCTGGTGTCCCCTTCACGTACTTGCACCGGGTATTATGAGAACTAGTGCGTCTCCCACGATGCCCGGCTAACGCTGGGCAAGCCATGTGTAACCTACACGGTCGCAGTGTATAGGGAAGCGGCTTTCCAACGAATGTCATGAATTCATTACAAGACATCATGACATGACCTCCCAGAGTAAAGTTTATAGTTGGTATTTTTTTGGAAAAAATCATCATCAGTCATTATTTTTCCCACTACAATACAGCCATTTTGGTTTTCAGAGCGTCTTCGAGGTCCAAGGTCTGACGATATCCCTGGACTCAATGAAGGACATCATGTGTCATGATTTCTGTGGGGAGTACCGTGTTCAGATATCTATGATGGATAAGACAGATAAAATATCATGCCATGTCCTTGAAGTTTGTATCGTGGAAGAGAGCGATGAGGACGAATAAGGATGTTTGTTGAATAAATTGGTTTTAATTTGAATTTGTTTGTTTTTTGGCACGATAAAGGTTTCTGATGCCAGATATGATGCGACTCATAAATGAGAATGATGATCATACAATAAATCAAAGGCCTCAGGCCGAGAGGCATTTTGATAATCCAGTATCTGAAAATACAGAATAACCACTTTCAATATGGTGGGGTTGCTTGTCAAGAAAATATACATCGATATATCAAACTTGGTACCTACATTTTCACTACTATTAATACTGAAAACGGGATATTTACCATGTTTACTTTTTGTTTCGAGTTCCCGTTTTCAGTATTAATAATAGAGAAATAATAAACCGAGCCACAGATGTTTTTTTTTATGCCACAAGTGCACACAATAAACAATAAAAAATATAAAAAGAAACTAAAACACTAAACTGAAAAAAAAACGGGAAAATGAGATTGCCTCTAATAAACTAATTAGTGTTTTTGACAATGCCATCTAAATATCTTACAGAAAGCGTCAAGTAAAGATCGTCAATTATCCTAACTTGCCCTTCTTATTTATATATAGCCACCTAATTTACTAAGTCAGCCATGGAATTTACATCTCATCACCATTTTACGTTTTATAGCTTCAACATTAGGTCCTCAAAAAATACAATTGAAGCGACTATAGATAATATCATTTATTATAACTTAGAACGTAAAATAAAACATCATATTATTTTATCGTGAAAATAGCAACTGCAAGACTTGGCGCGAGCGCGCGAGACGATAGCGACCGCATTTGCACCAATCAGAGAGCGCCATTCGATTCATGTACTAACGAGTTAGTCACGTGTATTTACTTTTGTCTTCGCGCGTTCGCATTGCTATTGTTTCGGGTACATATTTACCTAAAATTGTTATACCCAAGTTCAAAATGTCAACTTTTAATTTGGACATTTCAGATTACTATATTTACGTTAAACATACCTACTAGTTACATAAATGTTTTTACCGTTGTCTAATTGACTAGTCACAGGCAAATTGTATGATTCGTCATTAAAAACTGAAGGACCTTTTTTTTAATGATTTTCACCTAACCTTACCTATTGGTAAGGTTAGGTGAAAACTGTGACAAAACGCGCGCGAGCCGAGCGAGCGCTACTTTCGAGTTGCTCGCAAAAATGTTTTCACCATTGTCTAATTATCTGATAAAAATAAAGTTTTGCAGCGATTCTGTCGATAACTTATGTAGCACAACATGTAAATAGATATCGATCTTTAGGACATTCGATACCCTTCGGTTCCCTATTGTATGAAATTTTCGAAAGAATTTGGTCTGAAGGAAATTAGTCCCTGCAATTGCTTTTATTGCTATTTTATTGATTGTAAGCCCCTTCCAAGTTCAGTTGTACATTGAAATTGTATTAAAAAAATGCTAAAAACACTTATAATGAAATTAGTCACATAATTTATGAAGTACTAATTTGTTTTTAGCACCAAACTCTTTTATCGCCATTGCCATCTAAAGGGAATACAAATTTAAAGTATCCAGACTACACTAGAATCTACCAAGCGATTGTGTTGTACCCAATAATTAGAAAAATAAATAAACTCAAGGGGAGTACAGACGAATAAATTTATAATTGCCGGGGGCGGCCAACTTCAAGCGTTATTAACTTTTTCCTCTGCCCGTCGTGGATGCCTTTCGTCGTTTGGTCAGCCTAAAACTGTTCAACCCTCATTAATTTTATGAACTCCTGGTATTTTGTACAGGCATCGCTGAAATAAATATGGCGAGAAGTAATTTTAATAACGATATTATTTTTTTTCATTAATTAAATTTTAAATAAGCCGTTTTAAAAAGAGTTAATTCTGTTTAACATGTCAGACTAGGCGACCTGTACTAGCTTCGAAAGGTGACAGATTTTTAAACAAACTTTCAAGCCCGTCACTCGAAAAGTAACAATTTTCGAAAATACTTTAATACTTATACAGATGCACCCTTTATACAGATACTCGTGTAAATAGAATATTCTTAATGTACATTACAAAAGTTTAATTCACAGAACCAATCAAAATGAGTTTCATAGCATAAAGAGAAATCCACAACTACAAAGAGCGCTTACTTTAATCTTCAAGCTTACAAAGAACCTGTCATCTTAAAAACCGAAAACAAAAGCACATACGTTTTTATTTTCCCATTTATCGTGATATGAATGGAAAAGTAACTCTCAAACATTTTAAAGTCTGATTCAGTAGCAAGAAGGCGTTATCAGTCTGAGACCAGCTTACCCATAATGCTAATCTTTGCAAAAAAACGTGGTTTATTCAAAACTAAAAGATTTAACTCGAGTATTCGCTGTAAATTTTCCCTCTAACGTTCATAAACTTAGAAAAACATACGTGAAAACTGCATTATGAAGAGCTTCGCGGGTCACTAGCTGTTTGGCTGGGGGCCATGAGACTAGCGGAGAAAATGCACGGATGTAAGTGAAAGTGTTAGTTGAAACACTAGTTTTTTTTTATGATTTTGTCGACGAAAATATGAGAAATTATCAAAAATGAAAGATAATTTCAGAGAATTATGATTTTCATGTGTAAGTCATGTTTACTTTGCGGTTTATTAAAATTACATGCATTAGCTCACGCCTTTTCCCACTGGGTTAGCAGATACTTTTCAAACTTGTTTTGCTTCGTACGATTATTAAAGTTGTTTGAAATAATGAACCCAGTGTTTAAAGTTAAAACAAACAAATTCTTAGAATTTGATCACTATCCTGCTATCGATAGCCGCCCGGGCAGATAGCCCGGTAGTATGGGCACTAAGCAATCGCACCCGATCTGTTCTAGTTATTAAGTACTAACATAGGCTAAGTTATATTGTTACTAACACAGTCCAACCTTTTTTGTAGTCTGATAAATTTTATATTATAATTATTATATAGGCTTGGAGAATTACAAGTATAGATTATTTTACGGAACATAATTATAACAAAAGAAAGATGAACCACACTATAACATAGTGAGTCGCCGATTTCATGGCTCATTCCTATCCATATGCAAATGTGGGACCCGCCTCTGTCGACGTTTCAGCGATTCCAAATTGTAATATTATTCAAATAACACATTTATACGTCATACAGATTTATGTACAGACGGTATTAAGAATTTAATTATGGCTGGAAACTTATTATATTTCTTATTACTTTTTTATCCAAAAATTTCACGTATACATTACAATTTATTCGAAATAAAGTCATGATTAGCCATGTAATTGAAGTTGATTTTAATTTGGTCTACAACGGGCTTGTTTTAACAAACTGTTTAGAATATTTTCTTTGTCAGGGTAATTTGAAGAATTTTATTTGAAAAGAAACTATTTTAGAGAGAGTTTTAAGTTCAAATCAGCAGGCAAACACGAGTTAAATTAGTTTATAGTTGAGGAGTTCAAAGGTTTTGACAATCAAGTGATCTTGTCATGTATAAATAAACCTGTGAACTCAAATCTATGTCTAAGGCGACTGATAGAAAGATATTTTATTATTAGATTCATATTTTTAAAATATTTTTTACAAGTTTAAAGTTTCTTAAAAAAACCTATGGAAAAATATTTAATAATAGTAGTTCGCCGTGTCGGGAGCGGGATTTAGAGCTACAGAGACAGGAACTAAGATTAATTATTAGATTATTTTTTCTTTTATTTGTTTCATTACAAATTTTATGTAATTTAAAAAAAAATCTTAAAATAAAAATATTTAGAAACAAAAAAAAATGTAGCCCACCGGTATTGGGACCAGGCCGTCAGGGTTCCAGAGAAATTAACCTCCTAACAATACGTGCCGTGTCCAGGAGTATCGCTTTCTGTTTCAAGCCCTTGATCTAGCTGCCTTGATTCAGGTGCCAGCTGTACTTATATCCCGTCGACGCTGCAGGTTGTTCGAAAAAGATACCCCAGCCTCAACACAAAGGGCTTAGAAGGAACATGGGTGGTTTTTAGTCACTAGAAGTTTGACACTACCTACCGCTCCGCCCAGAGCGGGAGGTGTCATTTGATGATTTCCCACCCTCAAAAAAAAAGCTGCACTTGTATGAAATTATTAAAAAAAAAGAGTGAAAAGCTTTCATTTTAAAAGGAAAATAAACAAACTTAAAGCTGTAGTTGTCAAGACACTGGTGTTGAACACCAGTTCCAAGTTAATGACAGTGGCGAGAACAATGGCGGTGATGTATTCTAAAGTCCTCACAAAAAGGAAATACTTTAATTTGCGAACAAGGCTCGTAGACGAATTAGTTGTGGCTTTAGCCTTTGTTTTACAGAGTTTGTAGCTGTGTTCATTTTGAAGTTGTGAAAGTTTTCAACCGATTTTAGATTTAATTTAGGGACCATTCGATCCCTATTTATTAACCGATTTCAAAAAGGAGAAGGTTCTCAATTCTTCGGATCTTTTTTTTTGACAACACAACAAAGATTAAAATATTCTAGGATAGTGATACATAGTATATAAGACAATTATGTCAAGTTGATATGACTGTGTGGATTCTGTTGCGAATCCCGATTTTTGCAAGCTTATTTATCATCATCATCATCTTCCTGCCCCATTTTACTTAGAGTCCTCACACCACGTTTTCTCCTTCACTTTGTCAGAGGTCACGGAACTATCATTACCTATATCACACGGATATATATTATCATACTTTCATATCACTCCTCACAGAATTCATCCATCTTACTTACTTATGCATCAATTTAAATAAGATTAAGTAACGTTCATTATACTTTCATAAAATGTTGATAACATAATCATGTATTAAGTTTCTTCTCGGTAAAATATAATCAAAATCAAAATTATATCTCATTCATCAAGTCTTCTGGCTCTAATTACGCTCCACTTCATAAAAGAACATCAAATTAATATCTCATTTCAGCTGGTATCTCTTCAAAAGTACGGTCAGCAAAAGAAGTAGCTTAACATTTCGGAATTTGATGTCCAGGACGCCAGCTTCATTTTTAATGTTTCAGAAGATTATTCTTTCAAATATTCCTTACTCTTCAAAAACTTGTTGGGAACGAGTAATATCAAACAAATTTTTAATATAAAACCTGCTTTGAAACTTTTAGTAGTGTTAATGTACTTCTGATGCTGTGTGTACCGTCGACTTAATGCGTCCGTTGTCAAAGAATCGTGTTTGTGAACTATTTACTAAATTGAAAAAGCGTGTCCTCGGTGCTCGAAATAGTGAGGAGTGAGGAAAATCAAAGCGGCCACTTGAGGACAGTTAGATAGGGACAACTCTTGAGGACACGTGTCGAGTGTGTCGGTCCCTGACGTTGATTTCTGAAAATCGGACCGCAATTTTCTTTCAAGTGTAGGTGGGTAGCCATTTTGATTGGAGATGGGTCGGTTTTAATGGTTGATATTTATTTTTGTGAATGTAAATGTCACTTTATTGACATTTAGAGCCTATTTTACGAAGCAGCTTATTCGGTAAGCCGAATAAATTCATAAATGGAACAGAATTTGTATGATATTGTCTGCCAATTAAATTAACAGGCACTTAATCGTTGGTGGTGAAACAAACCCTAAGATTTGTACAACACTGGAAATCTTAGTGCAATCTCCAAAACAAGGATTAAGTTTGGCGATAGATTTCGGTAGACTTATGTAGGTAATTGTTGGGACAAAGTGACAAATTTCCAAAAAAATACAAACCAAAAGTTAAAATCTTCAGGACTTGCTAACACAAAATTAACAGCATCAAAAACTGGACTCTTTAATTTCTTTCACGCCACAATTAGAGCCTCCACCACCTAATTCAACCACATCCAATATGACATTAAGTAAACAGCAAAAAGATCGTGTGAAGTGGTCCAAAAGAGGCGTACACATAAAAAAGTGATAACTAGCGTAAAGGGGTCCCAAGGACCCTCATACTCTTTCAATAATACGGAGGATTCTGCAATAAAATTGTCAAGTCGAGATCTGCTTACGAAGCAGTTTTCTAACCCCGAATTGAGATAAACACCGTATTATGAAACGGATTTGGGAGGTATTAAGTCTTAGTTTTGTTCATTTTTCGACACTTTTTTTTTGTAAAGACTTGCAAAAGTTATAAAGCTGCTGTCAGAATGATGAGTCTCAAACAGGGTGCAGATTTTAAAGATTTGATTCCGGATCACCAGTCATATTCTTATTTGGGGAAAAGATGATAAGAGGGCTTAGACAATCCTTTTAAAAGCGTTATTAATTTGTGTAATTTATCTTCTCTTCTTCTTCTTCTCTGTTCTTTGTCTTTTTTGCCTCGTTGGTCTAGTGGTCGCAAGCGCGACTGCTGAGTATGAGGTCCTGGGTTCGATTCTTGGGTCGGGCAAAGTGTTATTGACTTTTTCCATCAGGAATTTATCAGTAACAGCCACGGAGTCTGGATTTGTGCCCGGTTGATGGCAATAGGCTCGCCCCCTATTACATGGGACTTAAACATAACTGGCGAAATGTGGGTGTACTATTAGGTACCTCTGCCTAACCCTTCGGGGATTACAGGCGTGATGTTATGTAATTTATCTTTCATATTTTTTTTATAATTCTTGTAGTCTATATCATCTTTATCGATTATAGAATGGCACTTTTTTTTTATTATTAAGTGTATATTGGCTTGAAAGTACCTTTTTTATTTTTGGAGGTTGGGAAATCATCAAATAACCCCTCCCGCTCTGGGCAGAGCGAAAAGGAGTGTCAGACTTCTACTGACTAAAAACCACCCATGTTCCTTCTTAGCCCTTCATGTCGAGGCCGCGGTATCTCTTGCGAACAACCCGCAGCCCCGACGAGCGCTTGTACCTAAAATGAATAGTTAAGCTTACTAATTAAACCATATTTTTTGTTTATTATTAATTTGTGTCTAGAAATATGTTATATTATCTCTGGAAACTAAAGTCTTCAAGGACGACTTAGGGGCCTATCTATAAATGTTCATAAAACATTTTCTACACAGGTAACATCGTAGAAAATAAATCGTTTTGTGGAAACTTGGTAATATTAGATTTTGTTTGTTTGTACAAAAAGTATTAAAAGCCTACACGAAAAAGGATCTTTTCAATTCTATTTCAAATGATGAAACTTTTTCTACGTGCTTCAAAGAGACTTTCGCCAATACATGCAGTAGAAACTAATTTGAATTTGGACAATAAAATGTCCAATTTCATTTATGTACGGAACCCCATACGACACAGACATTTAGGAAAAAAGTTAATGGTGCTTAAAGCTTGGCCGCTGTCCTGTAATTACGAATTAAAAAGTTCGTCCACCGGACCCCAGTTTTTTCTCATTTATTTGAATGTGAAGATAATATTGCACCCCAAATCTATTCGTCTCACACTCAACTTAGAGTCTTATTTCCCGAACGGTAAAGTTGAAACTGGTCTGTCGACACACTTAATTACTTTTAATGTTATTTTCTCATACGAGACATTTGTATGTATGCATCTATTTATAAAGAGACAGAAAATTAACTTTTACGAGAACTCGGAAAACGCAGGGTTTTTCATAAAACGTATTGGTTTGTTTATCTTGCCTTTTCCTTTGATGAGATGTAGAGAATACAATATTCTGACATGTAATTAGATTTTAAAAGATATTTTTTGAATGCTATGATGATTCTTATTTTACCTATCTTTGTATACTTTAAAAGTTATGCTGAAGGATAAGAAATTCTTAAAATATCTCAATTAGCGCAACCACAAAAGTGTTTGCAGAAGAAAAGGTTTATTTTATAATATGACTAGCGGTCCGTCCCGGCTTTTCCATGGGTGGACATTTTCATTTTTACTAGTAATAAAAAAACTTTTTAACAAAAAATAAAACCGACTTCAACAAAACATAAAACACAAAAAAAGTGGAAAATAAACTTTAGAAGAAAAATCAGTTTCTGAAGTTGGTGACTTTTGTTTGTATGAGTTCATTTTTTTGCCACCGACTTATATTTTTACTTTTTGGTGGTTCACACCCCTTCACAGCGTACCGGCCGTGATGTTATGTTATGAACTGGTGTAAACAATAGACAGACATGAAATTTCAGCAATCCCAGACCATTTGCTATCATTCATTGAGGAGTTGTGTTGCCTATCTCCGAAGTTCTTTATCAGATCTTCACCAAATTGAAATGGGATCACTCCGCAAAGGTACTCATTCAAAAGCTACTCAAATCGCTTCAAGTGTGCCCTATACAATTTGAAGGGTTCTCTCTATTTCTCCGGGACCCCATCATCAGATCCTGACTTGATGATCATGTTACCACCTGAGGAGTCATCATCTGCCTAGCCTTTTCCCAACTATGTTGGGGTCGGCTTCCAGTCTAACCGGATGCAGCTGAATACCAGTATTTTACATAAAGCGACTGCCTATCTGACCTCCACAACCCAGTTAATACTAGGTAATACGATACTCTTTGGTAAGACTGGATGTCAGAAATTCAGGTCACTGACTACCTGTAACGACTGCCAAAGATCTATATATAGCAGCCGGGACCAACAGCTTAACGTGCTTTCCGAGGCACGAAAGAAACTCGGTATGTCGGGCGGTCACCCATCAGTATACCCTTAAAAATAATAAAAAAAACGAAATCGGTTTAGCCATCTTCGAGTAATCGGGGAACATACCTTCATAAAAAAATAAAAAAAAAGATACGACGAATTGAGAACCTCCTTCTTTTTGAAGTCGTTTAAAAATAACCTATGTTATTCAGGAATAATATAGCATTCTATCGGTAAAAGATTTTTTTAAAACGGTTCACCAGATTTTTAGTTTACAAATCAAATGTGGTAGAAATCTATAAATTATTTCTTTCTAATTTACTGTCAGAGACACAATAATTATTTCAATTGGTCCATTATGTATTATTGTCACTATCGCGAAAGAACGTCCCATAGAGCTTTACTTATTTCCTTTTCTCCCACAAAAAGTGCAAGTATTCACGCAACAATGTATCCAAAAAAACGACATAAAATATGACATAATACAACATTCGTCGTATCATTTTCATTTAGCAATAAAACAACCGCATGTATATAAAAATGATTCACAATGCGTCTATAATAAAACTGTAGCGGAGAGAATCCGTCGCGTCGCGATTAGAGGGTGCTCCCATTATTGTTACAGTATTATTTTGTGGTTTTACGACAGGAAAATAATAAGCACCGCCGTTTATGATGGTACAATAAAACTCGTATTAGAAAGGGACGATTGTTTGTGGGGAAAAACGGAAAAAGTTATTTATTTCCGAGGAGATAAGTTAAATCAATTAGTTGTGACTCTTGTATAACTCAATACGTTGTTTTGTTTCCTGCCTCGTAAATACTCCTAATGTATTCATTCATTGGAGGTGATATTGAAACGGTTTTGAATGATCTAAAACTCCTGAAACAGCAGTTTAAATCTATTGGCCTGGACCTTAACCCCTCTAAATGCGAAATTTACCTCCCTGACATTACCGACAGACATTCGACAATAGACAAATTTAATTCAATAGCCCCACAAATAAAAGTTTTAGACAAAAGTTCCCTGTACCTCCTAGGTTCCCCTATTTTGGAAGAAAGTTTTTCATTTTTCATCGATGACAAAATTAAACATTTTCATGATATTTCGGATAGATTCTCAAATATTAACCTACATTCAGCTTTCACCCTTATCAGATACTGTTGTTTCGGTCCAAATTTTATGTATTTTCTTCGTTCTTCTCCTCTTTGGAAGAAACCACAACTTTTGGACAAAATTGACCAAATTATTCACCACACTTTAACATCTATTCTTAATGTGGCCCTGGACGACCGAGCGTGGCAGCAAGCCACCCTTTTTTTTTTTTTTTTTTTTTTTTTTTTTTTTTTTTTTTTTTTTTTTTTTTTTTTTTTTTTTTTTTTGGGGGGTGGGAAATCATCAAATAACCCCTTCCGCTCTTGGGCAGAGCGAAAGGGAGTGTCAGACTTCTACTGACTAAAAACCACCCATGTTCCTTCTTCGCCCTTCATGTCGAGGCCTCGGTATCCCTTGCGGACATCCCGCAGCCTCGACAGGCGTCGGCCCTTGCGGGCCCCTTCCATGTTGCTGACATCTCTTTGAGGCGCGCGTGGAACACGAACGCGCCGTCGACACGGCCTGTCGTCGTCATTAGACGGACGGACGGCGAGCTTACCCATCACTCACCGTCCACAGGCCCGCGTCTACGGTGGCCGGAAGCCATCACGTGGCCCCCGACGCCCGGATCGCCTACCGCGGCGGCTGGGACGAGAGGTTCTCTCCCTCTCACGTTCCGCCACCTCCTTCGCTAGCATCACTGCTTCGCAGAAGGAGGCGACGGCGTCCCATTCCTCCTCGCCCCGGACCATGGCTTGCACCAGGGCCGGACGCGAGAGGTCGCCGCCGCCGATCGCCGCTACGAGAACACGGCGGGGCTCTGCCCAAGCGGGACACACCTCCACGGTGTGCTCCACCGTGTCCTCCGGCCGATCCTCACAATGGTGACAACCGGGCGTTTCCTCCCGCCTGATTCGGTGCAGGTACCTCCCGAAACAACCGTGTCCGGTGAGTACCTGCGTCAGACGGAAGGTGAGGGCGCCGTGGCGCCTCTCCAGCCACTCCTCAAAGAGGGGACTTACCGCCACTATCGTGGCGTGCCCGCAGCAAGCCACCCTTCCAATTCGTTTTGGTGGCCTCGGCGTCCGCAAAATTTCTAGTGTAAGCTTACCGGCCTTCCTGTCGTCTGTCCACAGCACTGAAAAGCTAACCAGGAAAATTTTAACCCTCTCCCTGGTTGACTCGGAAGTGCCGTACTTGACCGATGCAGAGAGCGCCTGGAAAATGGCTTGCCCGAACACGGATCGGCCCGAGAACCCATTTTCCCAGAGACAGTGGGATGAGCCGCTCTGCAGGTTGGTACGGAATAACCTTATTAATACGTCTACCAATACTGCCGAGCGTGCCCGCCTACTGGCTGTGGGTGAGTGGGAGTCGGGCCTCTGGCTTCAGGCACTACCGTCACCTAATATAGGCACTATGCTAGGTGACACAACCTTCCGGCTCGCTACATGTTTGCGATTGGGTGCTCCGTGTGGGGCTCCACATCGTTGTCAATGTGGTGAAGTAGTCGACAGCCTCGGACACCATGGCCTTTCCTGCAATAAGAGCGCAGGTCGAATTGCGCGGCACGCCAGCATTAATGATCTCATCCGACGTGCTCTGGCCACCGCCGGTGTGCCTGCTGTTTTGGAACCCAATGGGTTGGCACGCGTCGATGGGAAGAGACCAGACGGTATGACCATAATGCCATGGAAGTTGGGTAGGCCTTTGGTGTGGGACGCAACTTGCGTCGACACCCTTGCGCCATCCCATCTTCCTAGCACGGTGTCCTGTGCCGGGGCGGCTGCTGCAGGTGCTGAAAACCTCAAACGGCGCAAATACAACAACTTAATTGGCAGTTATGTGTTTGAGCCGTTTGGGGTTGAAACACTAGGGCCTTGGGGTCCGAGTGCTCACCTAATATTTAAGGAAATTGCCAAACGGTTGGTCGACTCTTCACGTGACCAGAGGGCTGGCCTGTTCTTTGGCCAAAGAATCAGCATTGCCATCCAACGTGGGAATGCTGCCAGCCTTCTGGGCACTTTTCCTGTTGACAGCGGTGTGGACGAGTTTTTTGACGCCCTGTAATTCTTCTCTTTTTGATACTTGTATATATTTTATTATAATTTTAGTTCACAATCCTGTCTCCTAACGAACAATTTTAAGGAATCAGTAAGGATTTGATAAAACTACTCGAAACATCTGCATAATACAAATGGAGAATTTCGACTAATCTCTGATTTCCGAAAAACGTTTGCAAAAATCAGACAGTTTGGTCATGAACAAGAGTGCAAAAAACGAAAGAGAATGGAATCAAAAAGCAAAATACGGCAACACGGATAATGCAGGGATGGTGCAGTATATAAATGTGTAGATCGGAGAGGGGCTGGCTTTCACTGGCTCGACGGAATATTTATTAATTTTCTATGTTAAACTATTATTGTCTGGTAGTCTCGCAAACTGGCATCATTCCTAACCTTCGGAACGCTGGCAAGTATTTGATATTTTCAATCACTTTTGATCAACAAACAACTCAAAAATCTTTATTCAAAATTTAAATAAGCTTGAGATATTTCAAAACAAAATAGTTTGCGATCCTAGATAGGTAGGTATGAAATTTTCTTTGGAAAGTTGTTGAACTCAACCAACTTTAGCTACTCCCGTAGTCTTGACTGATGGATGGCCTCGATGTAAAAAACATTTATTTTTGCTTTTTAAATAGAAGACATTTAAGGATGAGACAAAATTCCTGGGACTCTTTAAGTAGAAGCGATGGGAGGATTACATTGATTTTGTAGTGCTTCTTAATATTTGAGTGCGACTAAAAGTGTCGACGTTGCATCTAGACAAGCTCTGCTTACCCTAAGTGCTTTGTTTGCTTTATAGAAACTTTAAAACTTAAGGAATACTTGATGGAGTCTTAATAACTGCTTAAGTTCCTACACTTTTAATAAGTGATGTTTTTATAGTGCTTACAGTTTAGTAAGATCTGTCGGAAATATTTTAATTTAAACTGATCATAAAGAATGGCTTTTTAATGTTATAATTAAAACCTTTTTAGATGCCTCTATCAGCTGTTTCCATCATCTTGTTAAAAATACAAATTGATACAAAAAATAAAATCTTTTTTTCTTTCTATTTACTGACATACAACACACAGCTCACACTGTTGATTCTAGAAGCCAAATCTTGAAAGAATGCCGAAGAAGGATATTAACAATTTTACCCCGAGAGTTAAAATAATATAGAAAGGGATTGGAATTTCATCACGTGAGCCTTTGGGAAATCTCATTATGGCTTGCCAAATTATTTCTACAAAACTTTTTACGACAGCTTCAAATACCACCTCATACACACACACTGACCACAAAATCCAGCTTCATAAAACCCCAATCAGGGTATAAAAACACGAAATGACAAAAAAGTCTTTATCAGACCTTCCAGTTCGGTCGTAATTGTAGCAAAAACAAAGGGGGCATGGCTATTGGGAGAATCAGAGATCAATGGTGGTCGTTGGCTCGGCCGATGTATTTACGGCCTACTGCACACTGTAAATCTGGCGATATCTCGGAACGCCTAGGGCGTGGTATACACAAGGCTTTCCATACGGTGGAGAAATACTGGTTTGATCATTGGAATATTTGGTTACTCAACCCATTAATTTTGAAAGAGCGACTGATGAAGTTGTTTGTCGAAACGAAACAAGAATTATATTATTTGCGTTGGAAATAATATACGTAGATACACAATCACCGACTGCTTCCATGGTTTAGTGGTCGCAAGCGCGACTACTGAGCATGAAGTGCAGGGTTCATTCCCAGGTTGGGCCAGTCATGATTTTCTCAGTAGCAGCCACGGTGCCTGGTTTGATGCCCGGTCAATGGTAATTGACTCACCCCATTTAACATGGGATTAAAACATAACTGGCGTAATGTGAATTTACTTATTAGATGAATCTTTGCCTAACCTTTTGGGGATTACAGGGGTGATGTTCAATGTTATATTTAAACTGTCACCTTCTTCTTATAAGACGTGCAAATGACATTGAACCATAAGATCGTTAAGACGATGTCGCCTATCATCATTTTATCATTTCAGCCATAATACGTCCACTGCTGGACATAGGCCTCCCCCAGTAGGGGTGGATTTGCCATAATCGCCACGTTTGGCAGGCGGGTTGGCGATCGCAGTATGGTTGCTAGGAAAGCACAGAGAACGCTGCTGCCCATTTTCTGGCAAGTCCCTTAGTCGCCTCTTACGACACCCACGGGAAGATATGGGATGGTGCTATTCTTTACGTCCGACACTATACGGAACGCCATACGAACGGAATGTCGCCTATACCTTCAACATAAAGAACAAAACCACAGAAGCAAGTTTCATTTAACAACACCACTAAAGTTTAACTAAAGCAACTAAAAAGCAAAATTAGAAGCAATGAAACACCGAAATATGATCTCATTATGCAACTAGAGTACAAGAACGGTTTTAAACAATCGTCTCGTCGAAAGTCTAGACAAAGCGAGTTGTAAGGTTGCCTGCCAATTGCGCCGCAGAGACTGAAGTACTCCTCTATTTAAATATTTCCTCGCAATTAATTTAATTTAGTTAACAAAGGGAACGGCGGGGAGTGTTCTTATTCACAATTAGTGAGACATAGCTGCAATTGCAGCAACCAGTGCATTGCTGAGTTAAGTATTTGAGAGTTGCAATTCGTTGTGTTGCTTTCGTTTGGATTCATAGATCTTTGGGGGGAGTTGGCGAGAAAAATAGAAGGGTTAATGGTTAAGTGAATTGATTAGATAACCTAAACGCTTGTGATGACTGAAGTACTTAGGCGTTCTTTGTTTTGCGTGTGGTTAGTGCCCAACTTGTGTCTGAGATTTTTTGCAGCTTAAGAACCTATGGCTGGGCTTTACATGTTGTCAAAAAATATATCTAAGGCATGTAAGTGTACCGTCGGGGCTGCAGGTTGCTCGCAAGAGATACCGCGGCTTTGGCTGCAGAAGGCTAAGACGGAACATGGGTGGTTTTTAGTCAGTAGAAATCTGACACTCCCTTCCGCTCTGCCCAAGAGCGGGAGGGGTTATTTGATGATTTCCCATTCCCCCCCCCCAAAAAAAGGCATGTTAGTTTCCTCACTACGTTTTGCTTCACCGCATCTGGTTAAACTTATATAAAATAACCGAATTAAGAATCGAACCCAGGACTTCAAGCTCAGTAGTAATGCTTGCGATCACTAGAACTTTAAAATAATGTGTAAAATAATTATTATACGATCATTCTCTAATAACAACCCTAGGGTAAACAAAGATGATTTCTGCTACATAAAATTGAAGCTACTCCCTTCTGCCAACAAACACTGCAAAACCGCCTACTTACCATATTACATTGTAACTGAATTTGCTCAAAATAGAGATGTTTACCAACAAAAAAAATATGATTCTAATTGGTCCGTCTGTTAAATTATCGAAAAATATTGGGTACGTATTTTTTGTTTTAACAAATCAATAAAAATTGACGAAGATAAAACGCGTCAAAGATTTGAGTAGGGGGGGGTCGTTACGTCACTCACCGGTATAAAATGTCATATATATGTCTTACTGCCGCTTAAATATCTCTGAGTACCGCAGTTAGAACATGACGTCACACGAGTTTTCAACGCTCTGTATCGTCTTCATTGTTTGTTTACGTGAAAAAAGAAAAAATATGTGTTCAATATTTTTTGGAAATCTATCTGACGGACAAATTAGATTTTTTTAGTTAACTGCCCTATTGCATATCTACAACTAACTAATAACTAGTTCAGCTCCTACACTACGAAAGTTTGCTACTCCAGAGGCAGGGCGGGTGCGAGAAAAAAATTACAATGACAGGGGTCGTTACAATTTTTTTTTTCTAGACCACACCTGGGAAACTTCTAGGTCAAAGTTTTACATTTTATAACTCTCCCGTACTATTCATTGCATCCTACTGCAAAACGTAAAAAAGTCGCTTCCTGGAAATAATTACAGTTATTTAGTTTGAGGTACAGATTGCTTACATGGAAGGGGCCCGCAAGGGCTGACGGCCGTCGGGGCTGCGGGTTGTTCGCAAGAGATACCGCGGCCTCGACATGGAGGGCTAAGAAGGAACATGGCTGGTTTTTACTCAGTAGAAATCTGACACTCCATTTCGCTCTGCCCAAGAGCGGGAAGGGTGGGGGGGGGGGTTATTCGATGATTTTCCACCCGCCAAAAAAATTACAGACTGCTTGGATGATGGTTTCGTGAAGGGTAGGGATAGGAGCGCTCGTCTAACCGTAGTTTTCCTGGCCTGACTGAACAATATCGCACTTGCCCTGCTTCGTCCTGCGAATGTCTAGGCTAAAGTGTAAAACCACTTTTACAGACTACCTACTCCTTATTTTTTGGCGGGTGGAAAATCATCAAATAACCCCTCCCGCTCTTGGGCAGAGCGAAAGGAAGTGTCAGACTTCTACTGACTAAAAACCACCCATGTTCCTTCTTAGCCTTTCATGTCGAGGCCGTGGTATCTCTTACGAACAACCCGCAGCCCCCTTCATTCAGAAACCACATAGGTACACTTTAAGTTGGAAAGTTCATATATACGAGTAAGTCTGGTACAAAGTTAGCCAAATCGAATCTGGCCAGTTTGCAGCCACTATTAATAGCTTTAAGTGGTTTCGGAAGTTGGCTTGAAAATTGATATTTTCAGCTTAATTTGCGCAATTTTGGGAATGAATACCAGCGAGGTAATTGTGGAGCACACTTACATAGTGGCAATGTGTTTCATTTTGAAAGCCAACAATATTTATAGAGTTGTTTACGTTACTGAGCAGATGTGTTTTTCTTTCGATGTATGAAACACTGCTTCTGAATTTTAAGATTTTTTGGATTTTAATTAACAGTTTGTCACTTAGGTATACCTAATGGTTTTCCTGGTTTGATGATATCGAATGGGATTTAATTATGCAATCTTTTGGTCGTTATTTTATGGATGTTTTAACAATCCCCACGTATGGTGAATGGGAGATGGGTGGATGTCATTCAAATGATTGTTGATATGATCTAGTTGAGGCATGAATAGAGCAGGGAAACATGACATAAAAGAAAGGATACTTATACTCAGCAGTGGGTGGATACCTGAAGGTCCATGTTGATGAAAATGATAACGGGTGATGCGTTGATTTTTGTTATTTAACATTAACTTGTTAACTTTGTCAACGTAAGTCATAACTAAATTTCAGCGACAGTAAACTAAACTGACACGTTGACAACTCTCGAAAAAGTTTTAACATAATTGTTAACATAAAATGAAGTTAAAGTTACAAGTTATTACTAAGGGTTACCTTAATTGCTGGAGTCATTGTTCTTATGAGGTGAAAGTTCATTTCAAAGCCAATAATAAGTTATTGGCTTAAGTCCCTAATAATTGCTTTGTAAACATTATATTGGAAAACTATCAATCATACTGATAGGCTTTCAAATATTAATAGATACTAAGAGACAGATACTAAACTAAATTGATACGCAGCATTCAATGTTAACATGTTCAATTAACTTGGCAAAGACAAGAATGCCAATGAATAGAAAATACAAACTTTAATTGAATAATTCAATTGAAAATCGACAGACAATTTTGAGGTTTGCAAGCAAGACAAAGCTCGCAACAAAGCACTAAATATTGAAGTAGACAATCAATTTAAACCGATACAGCGAAAAGGACAACTAAAATTGACCGCACGAAAAATTCATGAGGTTATTGAACCTTCACTTTTTAAAAATGAACGAAGAAATACATGTGATTAGGCATCGCTGTCTGCTTATCAAATTGCACCTGGACAAAATTCTGTCGTCACCTGAAACCAACTTTTACAACCTATACTGGACGCGAATACAAATGGTTTGGCTAGAAACCTAGAATCGTAAAATGCTAACATGGTAGCGAACCATTTGTTTCATGCACGGAGTATAGAGACGCTTCGGTGGAAGCTACTAGAGGCGGCATTGTCTATACTTTTCATACTGATTGCATGTCACCGTACGTTGCATTGCATTATGACACTCACTAATAGCGTACAGATTATGGCAGTGATACTTTGTAAACGTCGGACTGCCAAGTTCGATTACAATACGCGTACGTCGGATTTTTCTGATTCATGTGCGTATTGTATAGTATCCCGCCCGCCAAATGGCGGTCGTCAAACCATGTCAGAGGCCCTTTAGGCGGTTGAGAAACTCTGACACTAGGGTGTGTGGGGTCATTAGACCTTACTGCTCACACGAGAAGAAGAAGAAGAAGCTCTCTACAATCATTGAATACCTAACAGGAACAAATTGTTTAATTTTTGAGGTGAAAAAAATCGTGGGAAATACAGGGTGTAAATCAACCCATCGCACAGCCGTTAACCAAGTATTCTGTACATCAAACAAAGTATTTTTTTTGCTGGGAAACGACTTTTTTTTTGGGGTCAAATGTCACATTTTACGGTAAAACTAGTTTTACCGTAAAATGTGACATTGTGACAGTAAACTAACTAAAGGGTATTTTAACACCCTATAAAGGGTAGACTT
Organism: Diarsia brunnea; assembly: GCA_949774965.1. Classification (NCBI taxonomy): domain Eukaryota; kingdom Metazoa; phylum Arthropoda; class Insecta; order Lepidoptera; family Noctuidae; genus Diarsia; species Diarsia brunnea. The sequence continues at coordinate 7,568,057 of OX458999.1, forward strand.
TCCTGTGTCTTACCGCTGAGCAAATACCTCCTCTTTCTCCATCTAAATCTCTTTATATTGTGCGATTTTTGACCCCGCAAACTAGATCAGATCATCACACCACCAGCTCAAAGTAAAATTAATCTCCAAAACTCAAAAAGTCCTAACAAATGAAAAGTTGCCTAAAACCTGACAATCATATCCGGACGAATCTAGACGAGTGATAACCCTAGTTGAACAGCGTGGTGATTCCGTACTCTGTGATTCCACGTAAATAATATTGCTTTACTTAATATTGTGCTTGTGTTTCACGACGTGAAAGGTAAAACAATGTCGTTGGCTCAGAGACAAATGTTGAGAATTTATCGAGATTTCGGTACAATTGTTGCGAAGGTAATTTAGTGGTGAAACAGATTGCCTCAAGATTTATGCTAGGATTTCGCTAAGCTAAGCTTTTAACTTAATTATTGTTTGAAAATAAACTAACTTTACTTATTAGATGGACAATTGGACAGTGTTCGATAACTGTTTTTTAGGCAACAGCAATCCAAATTATAGAGCAGTACAGTTGCTTAGATTATAAAGTTTGTGTGCCTTTTTGTTTACTTGCTCGCGTATCTTCGAAAAATTTAAAATCGTAACTACTATGTTTCGATAAAGAACCACCCTTTGCTGAAACATATTTATTTACAAACACTTTTTTTGGTGGTTTAAAAAAAAAATCTGCTGATGATGTACTAATGGTGATATAGTACATCATCAGCAGTATTTTTTTAAAACCACCAAAAAAAAGTTAAACAATTAACACTCATTAAAAAACCATTTTAGTAGAGGAACCTTCTTTTATTTTTGGTCTATTATTTGTTTTCATAGCGAAAACAGAAATACACATTCTGTGGAAAATTTTACTCTACATTTATTAGGGATCATGAAATACACCCCGCTGATAGACAGACAGACGGACGGACGGACAGCGGAGTCTTAGTATTGAGGTCCCGTTGGTAGCCCCTTTTGTTTTTTATTTTTTTGCACGGTGGACATCATCAAATGACTCCTCCCGCTCTGGTCGGAGCGGAAGGGAGTGTCAGACTTCTACTGATTAAAAATCACTCATGTTCCTTCTTAGCCCTTTGTGTCCGGGGTCGCGGTATTTCTTTCGAACAACCCGCAGCCCCTCGGGTACGGTAATGTTTAAAAGTGAGCTTCGATTAATTTAAAAATAAATACTAAATTAAGTGCATATATACCTACACTAAATTGACTAATTAATCTAAAACTGAAAACGTAGTCCGTAGTCTGAGTTTTACCAAACTTATGCTAAGTTAATACAGACAAAAAACTACGTGTTCTTTGAAAATTGTATAGACTAGCATAAAACAGAGGAAATAAACTGAAAGTTAGCTAAAAACTTTTCAAATTACTTCAAAAGAAAAGATTTATACATTCTAACTTTGGCCAGGAGAAACGTAAACTACTGCTTTTGTATAAACAAAGAGAAAAATATTGTAAAGTAGCGCTTAATGAATGTGTAAAACAAAACCTTTGAAGTTAAAATAAGAATGGAGCTTTTATGCAGTTTTTTTCTTTATATTCACAAGGAGTTTGTCATTATTATTAGCTATTTGTGTCCCACTGCAGGGACAAAGGAGTTTATCATATTCTAAATAGGGTAGTTAACTAAAAAAATCTAATTAGTCCGTCAGATAGATTTCCAAAAAATATTGGACACGTATTTTTTCTTTTTCACGTTAACAAACAATAAAGGCGATACAGTGCTTTGAAAACTCTTGTGACGTATATTCTAAGACATTAGTATGACATTTTTTACGGGTGCGCGGTGAGTGACGTCACAACCCCCCCACTCAAATCTTTAACGCGTTTTATCTTCGTCAATTTTTATTGATTTGATAAAACAAAAAATACGTATCCAATATTTTTCGATAATCTTACAGAGGGACTAATTAGAATCATATTATTTTAAGTCAGTAAACATCCCTATTTTGGTTAAAGAATAGCCTATTTTTAGTTTTTTTTTTTAATGTTACCGTACAGTACGTAAAGTAGTAGAAGTACGAGTGATGGTTCATCATCATCTTCCTGCCCTTATCCCATTCTATTTGGGGTCGGCGCAACACGTTTTCTTCTTCCATTCTTCCCTGTTACACGTCAATGTGGTATTTATTCCTTTCTCATTCATATCATTCCTCACACAATCCATCCATCTTTTCTTTGGCCTTCCTCTCCCTCTCCATCCATCAATATTTATATCCATCACTTTTTAGTCACATGCGTTTCATCCCTCCTCATTACATGACCATACCAAGATAAACGACTTCCTTTCAATTTTTCTGTAACAGGTGCTACTTTCACTTCAAATTAGTGACTGTTCAGTCTAGCCGGATGCAGCTGAATACCAGTATTTTACATGGAGCGGCTGCCTACTTATAATAACTAATTATACCTTTGTATTAAAAACAACACTATTGCGCCTAAATACACCTATTGTATTACTTTTTGTTAAATACAATTTTTGTTATTCTTACTAGATAATTGGAGAGCAGTGGTGGCCCAGTGGTTGCGGCCCCGATTTACGAACAGTGAGTCGTGGGTTCGAACCTAGACAGGCACATTACTTTGTGTAATTTATTATATACACCACTGCTCTCAAAACGGTGAAGGAAAACATCGTGAGTAAACATGGCAAGGCATGTCATAGAACCAAAAAATTCGAAGACATGTGACATCTGCCAATCCGCACTGGGCCCGCGTGGTGGATTATAGCCCATCCCTCAGGAGAGGAGGCCTGAGTCCCTGCAGTGGGAACATTATAGGCTGATGATGATGATAATGATGATGACTAGATAATTATAGATCTCTTGGTAAGGCTGGTTGTCAGACTATCAGGCCAATGACTACCTGTAACGACTGTCGACGATCTACAATTGACAGCCGGGACCAAGGACCAACATCTTGACGTGCTTTCCAAGCCTCAGGGAAAACTTGGTATGTAATGGTTGGTAACCCACCCATAGACCAACCTAAGGCAGCGCAGTTTAACTTGAAAATTGATCCGAGCGAAATTGATTTAGCCACGAACTTCTCTAATTTAAACAATGTTATTGAAGTAAAAACCTAATGAAAAGAAAAATATAGCTTTCACATACTCTAAACACAGGGTTATTCACGTTAACCATCACGTTACCCGTATCTGGCATCGTATAGTACACAACGTTGATACATCGTATGCCAAGTATTCGCCACAACCGCTGACACTTGATTAATTATCCGACTCTCCTCTCAGTTCAAATAGCCGGCTGTTGTACCTATATGGTCGTATATATTATTATTATTTGACTGCCTCGTTGGTCTAGTGGTCGCAAGCGCGACTGCTGAGTACGAGGTCCTGGGTCCGATGCCCGGGTCGGGCAAAGTGTTATTGGCTTTTTCCATCAGGAATTTATCAGTAACAGCTACGGAGTCTGGATTTGTGCCCGATTGATGGCAATAGGCTCGCCCCCTATTACATGGGACTTAAACATAACTGGCGAAATGTGGGTGTACTATTAGGTACACCTCTGCCTAACCCTTCGGGGATTACAGGCGTGATGTTATGTTATGTTATATTATTATTATAGCTAGCCTATATTGTCCCACTGCTGAGCAAAGGCCTCCCTCCATTTCTTCCAACGTTCACGATTCTGTGCAACGTCTCTCCAATTCTCAAGGAAGACATCCAGTTCGTCGTTGAAGATCGTTTGTTGGATGTTATATAATAATAATAAAAATAATTACAATTAGGTTCAAAGGAGTAAATAGAGATACCGCGGCCTCGGATATTTCATTTCGAAAGAAAAAAATATTAATCGATTTTTATTATATCGAACACGGTGTGTCGATAATTCAGTTGTAGGATGTTTTTATTTCATCGATGCTTTATTGGTATGATGTAACGTTTATGCGTTTTAACAGAATTTTTCTCTCTGTCTTCATTTCCTCATATTTCTCGTTCTTGAATCCCATAGACTCTTTAAGTCCCTGTTTTTTGTCCGTTGTCTACTTCAGTTTCTTGTTTATTGTCTCGTCGTCTTCAGTTGTTGTCTACTTCACAGAATTTAGAGAATTTACTTCTTACGAGAAGGCTGGCGAGGCATTCCACCATTAAAAACCTTAATCGTATAATTGTTGGGTTATCTTGTATAAGACGTATATCTCTTTTCTCTCAACTTTTCAGTTTTACTTTTCTGTGAATCTTTAGTTGTTTTATAACTATATAAAAGTTCCCATAATGAGTGCTTCCTCTAAGAATGGGTCCCAAAATACATGCAGTCTGGCCAGCCTTCTTTGTAAGACATGAAAGGTGGGTTTTGGCACGACGAACACTTGAAAACGGACCTTGCTTTTTTTTTGACCGGTGGAAAATCATCAAATAATCTCCCGAGAGCGAAAGGGAGTGTCAGACTTCTACTGACTAGAAACCACCCATGTTCCTTCTTAGTCCTTCATGTCGAGGCTGCGGTATCTCTTGCGAACAACCCATTTTTACAATAATCACAGTTCATATTGATGTTTATCCAATACAACATCAAACAGTTTTTTCAGTTTATTCATCGCTTTATCATCGAAACTCTTCATCTCTTCCTATGATGAACAGAATGATGTCCTTAATACGTGGTAACCGTTTAAGCGTCGATGTCACTTCCTTGTTTTAACCGTCATGTCAGAAGTTACCTGCTTGTTGGCTTTTTCTCTCACATTTCACTATAATCCTGGGTTTTTACTATTTCTATTCATTTTTTATATCTATTCACTGATCCATACCTACTTACTTAAGCATCGTTCGTTATTTGCTCAAGTCAAGGCTTTTTTTTTTGGCGGGTGGAAAATCATCGAATAACCCCTCCCGCTCTTGGGCAGAGCGAAAGGGAGTGTCAGACTTCTACTGACTAAAAACCACCCATGTTCCTTCTTAGACCTTCATGTCGAGGCCGCGGTATCTCTTGTCAACAACCCGCAGCAAGGCTCATATCATTATAACGCTAGAAGATGAAAATACAAGAAGTTGTAGTAATTCATACTCTATTCATGATGTACAAAAACTAGACAGGAAGGAAAACTGTTCAACAAGAGCATATTCAAACTTTTCCACGTACAGTCGAACAAGCTAATAAGTATACAGGTAGAGTTTTTTATAATTCTAGTACACTGAAAATATTGATTGCAATTTTGTTTTATAAAGCGTCTCACACTAAGCGACTGATGTCAAACGCTGTGTCATTTCACATCAGTCTCTAAACATATCTGTATAATCTTAAAAGTAAATGCAAGTTAGCTGGCTGTATACTTATTAGCTTGTTCGACTGTACCAGCGAATTAATCAAAGTTCGCAAATGTGGTGGACCTTTCATCCCTCTAGCAGTTCAAAGGTTTCTGATTGGCGCCCCGTGTGTGAGAGTAATCCGGTTCCGCGACCCGGATGAAAAAATCACTCACTACTATACTCTTTTGAAAGCGTTTCGGTGTATTTTCGTTGAGCTGAAAACTTTCGCAATACCGTGAACGGCTCAAGTTTAAACTCCCGCGGAAATAGGGGATTCAACGATCACCTGGCTGCGTCTAATAAAAGGCCCCGACGTTTCTGAAATATGTTGTCACTGCATAAACTTTATGACTTTAGTTTCGTCTAGCGAGAACTTTTGCCGTCAGTGAAGAAGCCGTTTTTGAGCACTTCTTTTGTCATATGTCAGCGGCAGTCTAATAAAACGTAATACATGTGAGGGAATAAATAAACAATGAAGTCGCGAAAATAATCTGAAATAAGAATGTACACAGTCAAGCAAATGCCACATTAAGCGCGCAATTATATGAATTTATTTCCACTAGGACGATGTTACGCAAATTTTATCGAAACCAATTTCGATAGTGCACAGTAATGTGACTTAAGCGAGATAAAATACGAACAAAAGCTATAATTTCTCGATTCTTGAATGGAATTTCCATAATTCGGCTTATATTTGCCGAGTCGTTTGTCAATGGCAGCTGAATACGCCCCCGCACACGATCCGATATATTATTTCAAGTTATTTAATGTCGAGCCTTTTCAATTTATTTACATATTTGTGATTTAGAGTGTAGCTATAGCGGTGCATGCAAATGTTTTATATTTATGTTATGGCTAAAATCAGCTCTATAGTTTTCATATGAGTAGCGAAGCACTCAAATCAATATTTTGATATGAGAATCATTCACGCTATAGCAATTTACTGAGTCAATAAAATGAATTGCAGTAATATGTGATCCTTCTACTTAGACATGAAAATAAACTGGGATTGATACGTTTTTGTTGTAATCCCTTAAAAATATCCATTACATATCTATAATAATATGCACCAGCAAGCGGTTAGTGCGTCGAGATATAAGTACTTTCAGCGTTTATCGTAAATCCTCATTAAGACCAACTACATCCTGCACTCCAAATGTGACCCTTAAATCAATCTTAATAGAGTTATAAACGGGAAAGCCAACCCCATTCGTATCCAATATTCAGAATACGTAATTTACCATTTCCAATTTCGCATCAATGGCTGTGATTTAAGTATTTCCCGTATCATTTGTTTCTTCCTGTGTTCCAATATAGCATTTTTTATTTTGTTAAATTGCTTTTCTTTGTACACCCCCTTCATACATGTGCGTGGATGGTTCTAACACAGATTTGTTCTTAAGGCTCGACGTTTATTTGTTTTTAGCTCACGGCGAAATTGATCATTTTTTGTTGTTTATTGCGTGTCTTAGAGTGATGTGTATTTGAATGAGTTTTGATAGAACTGTCTAGGATTGTTTGATTTTCTTTTGATATATTTATGTAGATCTTGTGGTGGATAAGTTTATTTTATTTTAGTTTGAGGGTTTTGATTGAGATATCTTTTTGTTTTATACCGTAAACACAGCGTGTTCTTATTTTTTATAAAAGAAGAAGATTGCAGAAGGCAATACCTGCCGTATTGCCTTCTGCAATCTTCTTCTTTGTTATGCTATTTTCACTAAGCCTGTGGCCTGATTTCATCTAAATTATCTTAGTTTAGTCTTTATTTATTGGAGATTTGTCGCCACAAACCTTTGATGAAAATGTTTGAAGAATACCTATTATGAAAAGCTCTCATAATTCATCCACCTGATTCAATCAAGCCCAACCACAAAATAAAACGCAAAACAACGTTATCTACCTCAATAAATTCCCCAAAAAAAAATCTCTTAACGCAAACTCATTTTTGATTGCTTACTCACATGAAAGCAATGTCATATCCGGGGTGCTTTTTAACAAGCACAAAACACTCGCGTCGGCATCCATGCAAAACATCATTCATTACGCGCTGACAATAAATAGATTATGTGTGACGTCAAAAAGTGCACAACACGCTGGTTTTTTCTTGCCCTCATTTTTCGTAATACAATAATCAAAGGAATATGAGGGGATCCGGAATCAAACGTCTACATATGGAGTGATAAAGAAGTAAGATTTGAGAAACGGGGTCGTAGGGTTGTGTCTTATTAAATACGTTTGCTGTTTTTTTTGACAGTGTTTTTTTTCTTCAACTGTCAGTTTGTTTAAGAAATTAAAACATTGACCGTATTTTTCGTGTTAAATAAAATATTGATTTTTCGGACTCATATGCGTATTGTTTTTATTATCACTTTCTTCGGTGAAGGAAAACATTGTGAGTAAGTGCCAGAGAGATATTTCTCGACGGCATGTAAAGTCAAGTCAGAGGCCCATGAGCGACTTAAAAACGCTGACACGATAAAAGAAGTACACGAGATTGAACTTTAACTCAATATTAATAAAAGAAAAGTAAAGTAAAAAAAGCAAAGTTGTGTGTGCGTGCGTGTGTATGTGGGTGTGTGTTGTGTGTGTGTGTGTGTGTAGTGTATTAAGTAAAGTTTCTACCGATAGACCAATTAAAATAATATACTAATATATATACTGGCTGCTTACTTACTACAAGTGATGTATTTCTATATCATGTGATTGGCTGATTAGTGTAAAAAAGTGTAGTATCCTTGTACGTATATAAATAAATTACAATGTTATTGAGTAGGTACTGCAAGCAATTTAATGATACACTAATTACGATATAACCAATATTACGATCATAATTACACAGATAATAATTACAATCCTGTTAAAAAAAACAATTTACGAAAATAATACACTCAATACCCTACCTGTTCGCATTGCTTAAGTACCAGGGCCGCAGAGACTGAAACAGCTGTCACGCATGAGATAATCCACCGAGAAGCGGGAAGCGTGCCCTCAGCGAATTCCGACTTCGCCATGTGATCCCCCTGCGACTACCAGGCACACATGATAATGCGAAAAGTAATTTTTATATTAAACCTTTGCCGAAACATAAAAGAGAGATTTCCGCGAGCATCTTACTCCAGCCCCAACGAATGCGCCGCATAAATTAGTTTTCCCGGAGATTGTTTGTTCAGTCGATGCTTTTTATTATTTTTACGTTAACATTTATGAGTTTTTCATCGTCAGAGTCGTTGCTTAAACATTTTTGTGTTGCTATAACATTTTAATAGTGGAAAAACTAACAACCACAAAATATAGAGAGTTCTTTCTCTTTCACCTAGGAACTGTTTAATTACAAGGTTCACTTCGTATGTTATTTTTGTGTTGCTTGTAATATGCAAATTGAATAAAAAAGACGACGAGAGAGTTTTGTTCATATGCCGTTGAAACTTCCCGGTATCTGGCCAGTAATTAATTAAAAGCTTAGGTGGTGCCATTATGGGTTTTATGCTAATAGGCGGCGGCTAATATGGGAGCCTTCAAAGGGTCTGGTACGCGGGCGAAACATTAAATTTCAGCGAAGCGTGTGGCACAAAGCAACGTCGGCCGGCCTCGTTGCGTTATGCACGTAGATTAGATTAGCGACCGTGTTTTGTGACGGAGAATTTAAACCAACCTCCTTTACATGTCTGATATCCTGGTATCTGCAATTTATAGTTGGACATGTAATGCACTTAGTTCTCAACTGAGTTAGCAATTAGTGGAATTAATGTGTAACATGATAGTTTATGAGAAGATTTTACATAAATGATGATTTCAAGTGCCTAAAAGATTAAGTTCAAGTTAATTTAGTTAAGAACTTTGAATTAGTGAATAATTGGAGTTAAACATAGTTTCTCTCTAATTAAGTGAGCTACATATTTTCTAAACCGCCCAATTAGTATTAATACGAGCGTTTTGTAATGAAGTGTCACATCTCTAGCGTGATTGTTCACTGCGTGCATATACACAATATGCAAGCGGGGGGCGGGTGGGGTGCGCGAGGGCGGGCGGTGGCCTGGGCGGGCGGCAGAGCGAGTACCAGTTAAATTGAGCACCGCTACGCCCAGACTCTCATTTCCTCCATCCACCATTGTGTGCCACTCACAATACAAAACATTTTTTTACGAATTTCGACAAAAAGTGCTTTGAATTTTTTCCAATCTTCGCCTCTATTCAGCTCGTAAAAACTTATTGTCTCGCCGCGAAAGAGAGTAGGCGTGTCCTACGGGAACGTTAGTCTGAATCGCATTAAAGTACAATAATAAAATTTTACACATTTCTTAAAGTATAATTTAGTGTTGCCACATTAAACTCGAAGTTTCTTAATTTTATTGCTGCGATAATTAGGAGGATATAACTCTTTAAGAACAAACATAATTCATTTAGAACTTCATGGAGATTTGCGTTTGAAATTGCCGTATTATACTAATTAATTGTTCTAAGGATCGCTTAATGGGCGTTATACGTCTAGAGATTTATAAAATCTGTCAGTAAAAACAAGTATATAACATTTATCTCCATAAATGGAGATTAGGGGAGATAATTTGAAGTAGACATAAATGTTTATACCTAAACGTGTTTTACAAGTACCTAGTCGATGTTATTGAAAACTTCGGAAAATTCAATTCCACAGACACTTTGTAATGGAAAATAGATTTTTGTAACAAAACGAAGCCTTTATATTTGTAGAATATAAAAATAAAACGTGGTTTCTATATTCATATCGAAGCAAATCGAAAATTGTGGTCTTTTACAAGTTTTTAGAGTTCACACATCAGTACTAACAAAACCACATTTTCTTCTTTAGAACAAACTCATTGTGTTTATGTAATTGGTTTAATAAAATTAATTCATTTTATCATTCGACCTTTTATTTTAGACATATTGTGGTCCTTCGAGCCGGATATCAGCCGATAGGTTTGCTGATACCAACAGACAAGTTAATGAGATTCAAATGGTAATTAGCAATCGATTTATACAATATACCTACATAGTAAAAGCTCAAAGAACCTAATGATTACAGATCAATGCACCTGTCGCAAAAATACTCATCATGAGCTATTTTCAACCATAAAATACAATGACACTTTTTACGTTCTCTAACAAACGAACTTAGTGTGACTTACAGTGTAAGGCGAGGCTCATAACTCACGAATTTATAGTGATTGCAGTGGCGGCCAACAAAAATGGCGAACTTTTGATATACGACGCCACCAACGAGATTAATTGGGGACCGATGGATACAAAACTATAAATTATGTCGTTTTTCTCTATCGATTTTAGATAGATTTAAAATATATTATTTTAAGGGTTGGTTAAGAACTCGTATGAAACTTATACAAAAAAGTAACTATCGCTTGTCATTTCATAGACAGAATTATAAGTTTCAAGTGTCTGGTACCAATATCTCTATAGAAATGCAGTTTCAAGAACATTGATAAGATTTTGCCTTATAAACCGTTTCACGAAGATTTCTTGTATCATACAAATATTACAAATACAAATATTTTCTACAATACCAAAAATACTGAATTTGGGTTGCTTTGATTTTCAGTGCATACGAAAAAATCGGACAAGCAACTCCCTCAAGTATTTGTATTGCAAAAGTAACTAGAAATTTGTTTGAATAAGACTAGTTTTGGTGTTTTCGATGCCCTTTTCCGACGTTGAGATAATGTGGACTATTGGTCATCAACACGTTCATATGGGTCTGTTCAATCGGTAGGTGCTCACAGGAACAGCGGCCTACATGCCTATCATCATTACAGTAAGATCACCAACTGTTGGGTATCACTTTCAGCCACTCTTCTCTGTTCTGTGCATCCTTCATCCATCCGTTTTCCGCACTTCTTAGGCCCACAGCAACAGCTGTTTACAGGCTCATACATCCACAAAACACTACATTTTGCCATCCTTTGTCGCGTCGAGTAATAAAGTTGGGTTCTCATACGGTATTGTCTCCTGCGTTCGTGAATAGTTGTTTGTCCCGACGTTAAACGAGTTACGCCCCAGGAGATGCTGTGCGATGGAAATGGGAAGATACTGGGGAATGGCAGAAGTACGAAGTACAAATATAACTGAACACGATCAATGCATTTAAACGCTGTCGGTATCAATATGCCAATGTAATGGTTATAATAGCTATTTCGAATGCAGCACATTTCATCATATTCAGTTTTTGCGGCAAATTGTTTCGAGTGTGCTATATTAAGTTTTACCGTAAAACGTAAGTTTTCACATTACCAATACTTCATAACTAATTATTTGGCGATTATTATTTTATAATTTAAGATAAGTGAAAAGTACGCGTGAATTTCGAGTTTTTGGAGATTAGTTTTGTAGGCGTTGTTAAGTCGATTCGATGCAATAAATTATACAACAAGTCGACATGTACAGCTATTCCTATCTAATGAAAAACAAATTTGAACTTCTCCGCCTAACCTGCCGTGTCTAAGCAAATCGTTCGCGAATTGTGTATAACTTTTGATAGAAAGAAGTCGTACGCCTTACCGAAGGCACATGCAGTATGCAGGTGTGCGGTTCCAATAATTCAGACGCGTCTTAAAGGTTATCGACATTTCTAGAAGAATTTTATATATAAAGGCTCTTTGAAATGCGAAAATAACACAATTCTTTGAAGGATTTCTTGAGATACGTACGTCATATCGTGTTTGAGGCTTATTGCATTGCGATGTGCACCTACGTGGGTTTCTTGAGTCGGAAAACGTGTTGAAAATAGTATTTTTCAAAGTGCAAGACTAAGGCACGCCTTGTAAAATTTCAACAATTTACACCTATACATATATATAATTTGTTTCACGTAAGAACATCATAAAAGTTCTGTCTATACAGGCCGTCACATTATACACACAGTCGTCGGTTCTGGTGTCTCAGGCCATGATTTAGTTTTTCTAATATTAGTATATTGATCAGCTCTTGTCGTCGGTTGCTATAGAAAGTACTTTTTTTTTTGCAAAAGTCTGTCAAGTCGTAAAACAAAAGTTGTTTAGTTTAATGGTCTAAGATACCGTAGTGAGGTCTTGCATTGATTATATATGTTGCATCTTGTATATATTATATCTTATTAACGTTTTAGATGAAACTAATTCCAATTCGAAAATTTTAACGCCGAAATTATATTTTGAAGTGGTACACACATAGTTAACTTTATCTATGAGTGTTTTACTAAATTCCCTTTGATTAAACACATTAGAACCTAAAATACATAACACTTATAAATCTTTAAGCTCCAAAAATGAGATAACACAACGCTTCAAGAGTATTTAGAATATGAATTAATTAAGCGATAAATTAACAAATACCTCCATAAAATATTTGCACCACACGTTCGAAACCGCAAAATTTTGTTATAAAGTAACATTTTACAACCTAAGTCTTATCGAAATTTAAGAGGGTGCCAACAAACATTTTGAAACTAAATATTCTGTGAAACTAAATTCATTATAAATAAATATTTTAGTACCTACACTATTGAGTGATATTTCTTTGGGGTATCGTGTTTCTTAGGAAGAGCTCGTGGCTTAATAATAAATCTTTAGGCACATGCCTAGGTTGGTTTGTGGATGGGTGACCATCCATTACATACCGAGTTCCCTCCGTGCCTCGGAAAGCACGTTAAGCTGTTGGTCCCGGCTGCCATATATAGATATTTGGCAGTCGTTACAGGTAGTTAGTGACCTTAAACTCTGACAACTAGTCTTACCAGAGTGTATCGTATTACCTAGTATTAACTGGGTTGTGGAGGTTATAGAGGCAGTCGCTCCATGTAAAATACTGATATTCAGCTGAATCCGGTAAGACTGGAAGCCGACCCCCAACAAAGTTGGGTAAAGGCTACGCAGATGATGGTGCAGTTATAGTTCGCGTCAAATAACTTTGCCCCTCTGAAGTTAGCCATTTGCAAAGATCGCGCAAGTGTAGTCACGTAGAAAATTATTTGAACAAAATAAATACATATTTTTAAAAGATAACATAGTTTTGTATAAATGTTGTATAATTTTTGACTTTTTGTTTCGTAATTTTGACTGCTGCGCAGCCACTCGTAGCCAACTTCAGAGGGACACAGTTATTTGACACCAGCAGTATGTAAATATTGGTATTCAACTGGATGTGGTTTGACTGCCTCGTTGGTCTCGAAGTCATTGGTGGAGTCGTTGATAGCACCATAGTAGATCAACAAACATTACTCAAAGTTTCAAAGTAGGTTTTTTGATAAAAAACTTCTTAAATATTAGTCGTTACTAACAAGTTATTGAAGAGTAAGGAATATTTTAAAGACTAATCTTCTGAAACATTAAAAATAATAGCTGCTAAAGCAGCAGCAGCTAAAGCAGCAGCAGCTAAATATTCAGCGACTTCTGTTGCTGACCGTACCACAGGGATAAGAAATATCGAAATATTGTTAGTTGTAAATCCATAATTATTTGATTACCAGATTAAACCGGAATCTGGGGGCACGGCAGTACCCCCGCCAAGTCGAGTAATAAAGCGGCACGGCCGTACCATCCTTTTCTCGAAACAGTTCAGGTCATTTTCGACCTCCTATAACTTCGTTGTGGATCCATTTTACCGCTAAGGTTTGAAAAGATAATAGATAAACAGACAGACCAACTGGTCTGTTACTTTCGCATTTATAATATTAGCACAATATTAATGAATGTCATAAAATTGGTAATATAAAGGACTGCCTCGTTGGTCTAGTGGTCACAAGCGCGACTGCTGAGCATGAGGTCCTGGGTTCAATTCCCGGGTCGGGCAAAGTGTTATTGGCTTTTTCCATCAGGAATTTATCAGTAACAGCAACGGAGTCTGGATTTGTGCCCGGTTGATGGCAATAGGCTCGCCCCCCATTACAAGGGACTTAAACATAACTGGCGAAATGTGGGTGTATTATTAGATACACCTCTGCCTAACCCTTCGGGGATTACAGGCGTGATGTTATGTTATTTGTTATGTTATAAAGGAGCAGAGGAAACTTGTAAAACGGAATAACATTTTTACGATTCCGCACCGTGAATGATTGAGACTTATTACTTTCGAAGAATAAAGTTAGAAGTGGTTTCTTTTAAGAGTGAAGTTTATTGGGTTTTCTTTTAAAGTTCTGCGGTTGGTTTATATTATAATGGATGTTGTGAAGAAGTATGTACCTATAACCGATGGAGCAACCATTGACATTGTCATTAGGCCTAAGAAACCAGATCCATCCTAAAGATCGTGAGTCGATGATATGAAATTATCGGGATACACCTTGACAAAAGACACACAGAACAGAACCATAGAGGGAGCCAGAAAAAAGGGGAAATCATAAATAAATTACTTTTACAAAACACTTTTAACGTCACATCATGTTATGTTTTAAAAGTAATGGTGTTTCATGCTTGTCTACTCTAAGGAGAACCAGTTGAACGCACCCTTTCAGTTTCCGTAGAGCTGTCCCTTACACCCTGTCATCATCATCAGCCTATAATGTTCCCACTGCAGGGACTCAGGCCTCCTCTCTAGGAGAGGGATGGACTATAATCCACCTCACGGGCCCAGTTGGTAGATGTCACATGTCTTCGAATTTTTTGGTTCCGCAAAAATTTTTTCTTCACTGTTTTGAGAGCAGCGGTGATGGCATAAATTACACCTGCACCTATTGAGCCTGCCTTAGTTCGAACCCACGACTTACTGTTCGTAAGCCCAGGCCGCCACCACTGGGCCATTGTGGCTCTCAATAAGAAAGTATGTTCCTGTCCCATACCAACAAATTTGGGGTCGGCGCAGCATGTCTTATTTTTTGTGATGATGACTCTTTAAATCGTCATCCCACTAGTAACCCGTATTATGTGCATCATCATCATCATTTCAGCCATAAGGCGTCCACTGCTGGAAATAGGCCTCCCACAGAAGGGGGCATTTGCCATAATCGCCATGCTTGGCAGGCGGGTTGGCGATCGCAGTATGGTTGTTACGAAGGCACAGAGAACGCTGATGCCCATTCTCTGGTAAGTCCTTTAGTCACCTCTTACGACACCCACGGGAAGATATTGGATGGTGCTATTTGTCCCACATTATACGGAACATGAACATGTGCATTGTGCATACGTTATAAATTTACCTAAATAATTCTCAGATTATATTGCACGTATCTTTTCTATTTGTCCTTATGTAGCAGACAGTATGTGTTACCTGTGCTCAACAAATGAGTGGCGGTCCGGTATCCAATATCCAGAATAAAGGGTCATTAAATATGAATTTCACAATGGGTATTGTACAGTCACTAGAGCATTAACTATCTTGCTTCTAAGTTAAGTATTTTAAGTTGAGGACTTGTCGAACTTTACTTTGGTATCACATTAGGTAATTTAAGCGTGTTGTCTTTAGGATAGTAATGTACCTGGCAAGGAAAACCGGCGACTGAGAGTCGCGCACCGAGGGTTTCGTTCAAACTTATTTTGTTATTAAACATGTTTTCTGTTTTTCCTCTACATTCTCTTGTAATTAATGTCCGCAAAAAACTATCTTTTTCAGAAAAAACTCGAAAGACACATATGTTCACATATTGAAACCTAATATTTAAAAAATACTTTTGTATGTAACCTAAAAAACCATAAGTACAAAAGAAGTTGAATAAACGAGTAAAATTTTTGTTAGTATCTTAATTAATATTTTAATCAAGTTTATTTGACGTACCTAATTCCCTAAATTATACTCAATCTACGTGAAAGTCTCGCAATGACGTGTTGACGGCACGGTTGGCGCAGTGGCTGAGAGATTGGATTGCTGCGCTGCGTGTCGCGGGTTCGATCCCCGCACGGAACAAATATTTGTATGGCTTACAGATAGTTGTTTCGGGTCTGGGTGTGTTTGTGTATGTGAGTTTATATGTTTGTAAACGCACCCACGATACAGGAGAAATTCCTAGTGTGGGGCAACGTTTAAAAAAAAAAAAAAAACACAAAAATATAACATTAATTTTCATGTATTTATTCTAGATTTTTCATCTCATTCACACTAAAACTGTTTTTAAAAGAAGTTCGTAACAATCTTGAAGACGAAATAAACAGCGCTCAAGCAAAAAACAGTCAATTTACTTGCAAAAATCAAAAATAACTTTAAGAAAAGTTCAGAATAAGCTGAAACACGTATTTTTATTCAAGAAAATACTGAAGGCTATAAAACACTGTTATATAGGTAGGTGCTTTAGTTATAAACTTTCTCTTTTCAAATCCGTCTCCCAATTAGCACTTTATAAAGCTGACGGAAAATCGTGAAAAAAAAAGTCAAACTGTAATTAAAGGTTGGTTATCTCTGGCGTTAGAGCAATTTAGTTAATTGCCCAGGCGATAGGTGGCAATTTCAACTCTTTACGACATTGCCCACCATGATAAGGGCACTAATTGTCAAATAAAAAAGGATTATAGCTAATCCATGTTTAATAAAAATGTTAATCATGAGATTTCCGTCACAGTATGCAAATGTTATAGTAGCCACCCCGTTCGAGATTGGCTGTAATATGGTAATATCGGATATCGCATCTATTTATTCGAGTGGGAGTCCGTATATTAAAGGTTTTTTATTTCGCTTTTTGGAGGTGGTTTGGCTTTTATTTAAGACATTGATGACTTGCTAAGTAGGGTAGATATGGATGCACAAATAGGTGTTGCTGAGCATTTTTTTCTTAGGATAAGCTCACTACACTACACAACAGTGGCGACCACCAGACAAACGCCGAGAAAGTGAAGCACGATGAAGTCCCTAAGAAATAATTTAACTTTCTTGAATCCCGCAACGAAATTAATCAGAAAAGAATACGGAGAGGTAGGAAACCATAATTTCCACTTTCCTCTAGAATGGCTGTTCTTCCATAATTCTAGGAATGGTATAGTTGTTTTGTCTGGCTAAGTGTGAGCAAGTGAGTACAGTACGGAGTTGGATTTTTTGTGGACGTTTTACAAGTGCCCTTTGTGAAATAAAATATTCTGATTTTGATCCAATTCTGTGACAACGTATCTCAATGAAAATAAGTAATTAATCCAATTGTTTAAGGTCTTCCTCTGACATGTAAACATAACATAACATCACGTCTGTAACCCCTAAAGGGTTAGGTAAAGGTGTACCTAATAGTACACCCACATTTTGCCAGTTGTGATAACGTCCCATGTAATAGGAGACGAGCCTATTGCCATCAACCGGGCACAAATCCAGACTCCGTGGCTGTTACTGATAAATTACTAATGGAAAAAGTCAATAACACTTTGCCCGACCTGGGAATCGAACCCAGGACCTCATGCTCAGCAGTCGCGCTTGCGACCACTAGACCAACGAGGCGCCATGTAAACGTTTTTTACAAATGTCAACAGTAAATGTTTATTGCTAAAATATACTGCTAAATTGCTTGCAGATGCTAGGATTGAATGTAATGTCTAGACACCACAAGGCAACGCAAGGTGCACATACTCATAAATCGGGTTTTATTTTAACAAGGATTATAGCAATTATCACCTTAGACACAGGTGTTTGTCCTATACCTAAGCTACACAACAAACAACACAAGCATATGATAAATACAGGAATATCCAGAAAATAAGCTTACCAATTTATTCAAATGCGAAAAAGGGAGAAAAAGGACCATATTTCCCAAAGACCTTTAATTAAGCTGCCTATTTCAGGGTCTAAAGGTAAAGATAAAGTAAATATCCATACGAATGGACGTATCATTATGGAGAGTTCTTCGGGATTAAAAAAGGGCGCTGTGCACTGAGCACGTTTCTAATTTTTAAAGCGCGGTTTTACGATCTGCATACGTAGGTTTGTGTAGTGATGTGTTTGGATAGTTTTGGGTGTCGATAGTTTGGATTAGGGGTGATTTTTGTCGATGGACAAAATATGGAGGTGTGATTTTAAAGGATAGTTAAGATATTTAGGCTGCGGGTTGTTCGAAAGAGATACCACGGCCCCGGACATAAAGGGCTAAGAAGGGATAGATGGGGATCGGTGGTTTTAAGTCAGTAGAAGTCTGAAACTCCCTTCCGCTCTAGCCAGATCGGGAGGATTTACCACCATCCAAAAAAAAAAAAGGCCTTAAGATATTTGTTCTTAAAAAAGGCCACTTTTAACAAAGTTGATGATACATTTTCTAAAAGTCTAAAGTTTGAAAGTTCAAAAAGAAATCTTAAATAAAGACACATGTTATTAAATTGAAAAAGCTTGAAACTAAACCCAAGAAAGTTAAAACAAGTGGGCACTTGCAACTAACGTACAAATAACTTAAGAAAAAAGTCTCGAGCAAATAAATATCGATAAATCGTGCGACCGTAATCCAGCCCTAGTGGAGAACACGTCTGAAAACGAAATTTATTCTAACAATTCATGCGGAGCTCTCCCACAAGTCGGATTATTGTAAATAAGTATTACGACCGACGCCCGCATTAATCCTCGACGCTTTTTAACGAAACGCGAAAAAGTTAGTTAACTAACTTTTCTGCCCGCGTTGACTCAACAAAAACCACCGGTGAAATATAGTCCTCCCTCTCTCGAGAATTATTTGTATCAATAGAATGTTTGTAGGGAATTTGCCTGTTCAAATATACGACGCAATACCCGGGGGGCGTAGTTTAAAAAGGTGTATTTGACTTCACTAATAAGCACGGGATACGCGGATATTTCTCTAACTTTTACGCATACACGAGGTTTTATTAAATAACCTACCTACACCCAAAATTGTTTCATTCTGTTTAGTGAACCACAAATTCGCGTTTAATAACTTTGTGTACAAATTCAGCTGGTTGTTACGCCCCTGTGCACACATCGCGACCTACATCCCGGCAAAAGCTATCTCGTTAATTGACTGTTAGAATAATTTAAATATATTGCGGCCAACGGCTATATTTCAAACGTCTATTATAAATCAAAGGATTAGCAGCGGACGAAACCGGGTAAATGGATGCTGGCAATATAGATAATACATGTTTTATTCTGCATACGTTATAGGGCGATAACGACAATATAATCGCGTTGGGGCCGGGGGGCGCGGCGGGGGGTGGTGGACAAAAAGTACTAAGTACGAGTTAAATACCCTTTGTGTCGCATGCTCTCCTGGTCGCCATTCATCGACGTACGCCGAGGGTCCTCTCATTATTCAGTCGAAATTCGATTATTTTCCCATTTCGTAAAATATCCATATCGTCCCCAGCTTTCACTCTAATTGAAAATGGAGCGATGGTCGTCATCGTACTGATCGCATTTAATTTATTTACACTCGAATTTCTGTTGCTATCCGCGCTCAACTTCATTACGTATACAATATGATTTAGGTGCTCTTTATTTGCAGTAGCGTGGCAGTAGCGCGACTATTTTCTCAACACGGATCCTTTTAATAAACGGGCCGGTTGTCGTATATCAGGAGAACAGACGGAAGTAAATATCCTGTCCGAAAATGATTACTCGGCACGGGCAGTTAACCGACGTTATGACCGGCTTATTCCCCATTCCGGGGGTATTAGTCTCGTGGCCACCAATTTCTGTAATTTATTAAGAGTTTCGCTTATATTTTGACCGGTCTTTGGTGGCTTCTCCTTTCTCGCTCGAGGCCGGAAAGAAATATAAGCAGTTAGCGACGTGTGATCAAAGGCTTTCATGGGGCGGAGTGATCCCTAATATTTCACTCATAATTGGTTTATTCTAAGCTTGCAGCGTTTCCGTGTGTGGACCTTTGATCCGTCCAGTGTATTAAGTTGTAGCGAGAGATGTATGGCGGACATTATTTGTTCAGATCTGAAGATTTACTCGATGGCGTCATTTGCTATTTGAAAGCGAAGGTAGTGGGGGCGCTTAAGGGATTTCTCGTGGTCGTTTCTGTAATATTTTTTTTTGTACACATCTGTGTCTCGCTTCCTTCTTTGAATTAAAGGGTGGCTAATATTTATATTTAGAGTTGGGATTTTAAAATCTAGGTAATTTGTAAACATTAAGTATATCCAATCATTTTAATCTTTCCTATTTGTAGTACGAAGGCCTTTTCCATACGATATTCTGTTACTCTTTTTGATATGGTATGGGAAAAGCGTTGCGTCTTTTTTTTTAAGAAAAACCTAACTCCCAGTCGGATTGAAACGTCCAAAAAACGACCCACCAAAGGTAAGTAACCTATTGTCAACATGTATATCCACTATCATGATTTATGTTCGTTAATTTCCTTTCAATATGGCCTGTTAGATTGTTTTTGCTTAGTTGTCACAGTCGACCCCTCCGGACCGGATCCGGCTGCCCTTGTCCCTTCCATTTCCGGCCGCAAGCCGTCAAAGCCTTGGAAAAGTTTTGTGTTATCATACAATACGGCGTGCTTTTGTTGTTTTTGAGTGGTATGCTCATACATGTTAGGAAAAACGTATCTAAATATGAAAGAGAATGAAATAGGACAAACAATGTTTTTTTTTAATATGGAAATCTATACTAATATTATAAAGCTGAAGAGTTTGTTTGTTTGTTTGTTTGATTGTTTGTTTGTTTGAACGGGGTAAACTCTGGAACTACTGGTTGGAATTGAAAAATTCTTTCAGTGTTGTGTGTGTCCATTTATCGAGGAAGGCTTTAGGCTATATAACATCACGCTACGATCAATAGGAGCGGAGCATAAATGAAAAATGTTGCAAAAACGGGAAAATATATTTTCCTTTTTGAGAGCTTCCGTTGCGTGCGCTGCAAAAACGGTTTAAGTTACGCAAATATCATGTACCAAAAAATTGTTCCTCTTTAAAAGTTCTAAAAAAAAGTCCGCGACAGCATATGTCTATCTTGTAAGATTGACTCACTGTAACCATTTTTTACTATTAAAATGTTAGGTTAAAAAGAATGATATTTTGCGAAGCTTATTTAACCCATATGGTATTAATCTATATCTAAATAGATGTGTTTACTAGCACAGAAATTTAATATAAAATATTTGTGCCCTTTACTCTATACAGTTTAAACAAATATCTTAGAAGATATCGCAATGTAAAAATATCCGCGCGACAAAATAATTACGCGTGCGGCAGTCATTCGGTCCGGTGCGGTAGGTTAGTGAGGATTCTGGCCTCCGGGGACTCCGGAGAAATTCAAATTCAAAATATTTACTGTTTACAAGGTACAAGGTGTTACTGTATATTTAACAGTAAGAAATACCTATAGTAATTTACACTTTAATATAATCTAAACTAATATTATAAAGGGGAAAGATTCGATTTTTAATTTGTTACGATTTAACTCAATTTATGTTGACATTATTAAAATTTGTTATAAGCTATATTATGTTTTGCAGACGAAGTTGCGTGGGTCAGCTAGTCTCTGATAAGTGGAAAGTTGTTGTATTAAAAATCATTAAAATAGTAGTTTAAAAATTAGATGGACTGTCTATCCGCAATGCACCAAAACTCAGATAAAAAAAAACACAAACAAGAAGAGAGATTAAATAGTAGGTAGACAATTCTACGTTTTGACAAAAACACCTAGATCACAGTCTAATTTCTACACAATTACCTGCCTACATGAAAAGCACATGAAACTAAAAAAACAATAAGATAACATCACGCCTGTAATCCCCGAAGCGTTAGGCATAGGTACACCCTTATTTCGCCACTTACGTTTAAATCCCAAAAAATTGAGGGCTATTGCCATCAACCGGGCTCAAATCCAGACTCCGTGGCTGCTAACTATAAACAAAAGTCATTTAAATAAATCCTAAAGCGCTTTACACAGCTGTAGTGAACAGGATGTTTAAAAATCCTAATTACCTTTTTGCAAAAATAATAATGTTGGAAGGAGAAAGCTGCTTCACATGTCTTTAAATATTTAAGATTTGTCGCAGAACAGCTTTCTGTTTTATAAAAGAACAAAAAAATATGGTTGTCTGAGTATTATTAATTTACGATTAAACCTGTCTGAGTCGTAGCTTATTGTGGAGCAAAAAGGAAGACAGTTTAACTACAGTTTGCACCATAATGGACGTTGCTGGGAGGTGGAAATGAGAAAGATTGTCATTTTTGTCTGAATACCGAACAACTATGATTAATACGACAGAGAGCTACTTTTTTTTGGGTTCCGTACCCAAAGGGTAAAAACGAGACCCTATTACCTACTAAGACTTTGCTGTCCGTTCGCCTGTCCGTTCGTCCGTCTGTCTGTCACCAGGCTGTATCTCAAGAACCGCGATAGCTAGACAGTTGAAATTTTCACAAATTATGTATTTCCGTTGCCGCTATAACAACTAATACAAAAAAAGAAACAAAAATGTATTTAAGGGGGGCTCCCTCGACATGAAGGGCGAAGACGGAACATGGGTGGTTTTTAGTCAGTAGAAGTCTGACACTCCCTCTCGCTCTGCCCAAGAGCGGGAGGGGTTATTTGATGATTTCCCACCCCCAAAAAAAAAAAAAAAAAAAAGGGGGGCTCCCATACAACAAACGCGATTTTTCTGCCCTTTTATGCTCGATGTCAATAATGGCAACAGGATGACATTTTAATTATTCACAAAATACTCAGTTGTATTTTTACTTTAATAATAAAATAAAATTTAAATAAATATTTAAGGGGGGCTCCCATACAACAGACATGATTTTTTTGCCGTTTTTATAGATAATGGTACGGATCCCTTCATGAGCGAGTCCGACTCGCACTTGGCCGGTTTTTTTTAAATATATCTTTGTTTAATTTTATACATATACTTCAAAAACACGACTGAAGTCTGCCTCTTTGGTCTATTGGTCGCAAGCGCGAATGCTGTGTATGAGGTCCTGGGTTCGATCCCCAAGTTAGACCGAGTGTTATTGAGTTGTCCCATCAGGAATATCTCAGTAGCAGTAACGGAGTCTGAATTTGTGCCCGGTTGATGGCAATAGGCTCCCCCCTATTAAAAGGGTTTTAAACGTAACTTTCAATTCATTTACACCCCTCACCTTTTTAAACACAATTGAAGTCCAGAGGAAGATCTATCTGAAATAATCATTTCCCCGAACGTTGTATAGAAAACTATAACAACAATTTTGCTGTCAATTTGGAAAAGACAAGTTAAATATAAAATTACTACTGTATAAACAAATATCCATAAACATTAAAATGTCTAACAAGAAACACGAGCAAGTTGTAGAAATGTGTAATTGTATATATTTTATTTATAACTAAGCAGATACAGTAAAATAATTATAATTGAATTAAAAAGAACCAAAACTAAAATCTTTTACTGTTACTAGCCACAAAAACCAAAGACCAAACCCAACTAAATTGGTATCGTTAATCCGAAAAAGTAATTACACTAAACTAAATAACAAGATTAAAAAGATCTCTAAATGGCTCTAAACTACAGTCAAAATTATATCGTTAAAACCGTTAATAGCGTCTGCAGCCGATTTAACGATAATAGATTAATACGAGGGTAGTTTCAGCAGACTATAGTTTTCATTAAAGGCTCTCGCCCACTGCTACTTTTGGCAGGAGCGATGCAAACGCAACACCACCCCCACGATAATATCGCTGGCTGTTTACTGTAGAGAAGTAAGCCAATGTATTTAAGAATTGACTGTCAATTCGTAATAAAAATAAATAAACAATAATTTTGAATTTAGAAAGATAGGAAACAATTAAAAACAGCTGGGAAGGCGGACAACGCGGGAGACAAATTGTAAAAAAGTATAATTTTTAAAAGAAAAAATGTTTATTCTTAGCAACGATTACGATACACCTTTTACTTGTTACCCATCTCACACGTAACCACGATTAAGTATTGCAACGTTAGTAACAATGACGACGTGCGTCAGCCGCATTTCAGCATCGATACATGAATACCCGTGCACGATACATTGCAAGATGGCCCGTTAAGACAATAGTAATGCGTTTGCATCAATACAGTAACGATACTGACGCGAGTTTGTATCGCTTTAGCTTTCGCGTTTACGAAAAATTCGCCGTGGGTGAAGGCCTTAAGGATCTTATTTCGCATTTTATCCGACGCCATTGTTGGAAATGAAAGGCCACTGGCTGATTGGAAGCATTTGTGAAAAGCACGAGTTTTCCAAGCGGTAAAGGTTCTATTTAACCACTGATTAATGTTTACCAGCCCAGTTATGGAACGAAAAGTTGTGAAGAGGCAATCTAACGGTGGTTTAACTTTTAGACTGAAGAGGTTGATTATGGGATTTTAATATCTGGTTAGCGGCTGGTTTGATGGAGTTTATCGGAAGCTGTGAAATGGCTTTTGATTTGGTTTGTTTCTGGTGATTTTTGGTTTGAATTTGGAAAAGGTTCGGAAATTACCTAAAAAGAACTTAATAAAAAATATTTTCATATTTTTTACTCAAAAATTACGAACAAACAACCATAACATAAGTTCCACATCTATTCCACCCAAATTTATCTCGCTATGTTTTCTATTTCTTGGTGGAAATAATTACGCATCCGTAAGTAATTGGGGCAAAAACCCTTGTTTAAATCGTCCGGGGTTCTGTTGGGGACACTATTGTTACGCCCCACGGTTTCACTCGCCAACTGACCGAGTACAACGTAAATCGTTCGTAAACTGCTAGTTAATAGTTGATTTGGCCTATTGTCATTTATACTTGAGATTTCGGACCCCTAATCTAAAATCTTGGTTCTAATTTTCGAGGAAATTAGGGGGTTTCATGTGTGGGTAGACAGAGGAAAATGTCAATTGTAACCATTGACTTATATATTACTGCGTAAGGACTGGGAGGACCGCATGTTACAATGACGCCTCAAACTTGGTCCTAAAACGGTATTTCCTAAGCCGAAGTGAACTAGTCCACGATCGGCTCTCTTCGGGTGCGGTCGTAAATTTTATTAAAAGCTTTATTTATGTTCTTTATACCTCGAAAATACCACGCCGCTTATACAAGGTTCTCTGTATGGCGAACGTGTCGGGTAAATGTTCGGACGACCGTATCTTTAGTTTTTATATCAATGATTGTAACTGTAGATTTAATTTCTATTCTTGTGTGAGTGACTGATCTATTAAGTTTTATCACCAGCATCCGAGTCATATTATGTGAGGCATTTTGTAACATATTTCACAGTTCATACAAAATGATCATAACAAAATGTCGTTCTTAAATGTTTAATTGTTTGATTAAATCTTAATGTACTGGAACTTCTCAGAGGGTTTGCGTAAAAGAAATACTTTTAATGACACAATGATTAAAGGGGTAAAAGTACTCTTAACAAAGCCAAAACGCACTATACCTGGGAAGCTTCTAGTTACGGAGATATTTTAAAACTTTTTGCGAAGGGTAAGTTAATTTGATATACACGTAATGTTTGGCTGACAGCTTCATGAAAGGTCAATTTACACGATGAAGAAAATAATTTGGCTCCCGAAAGATGATGATCATTCTGTTTGCAAAAGTCTTCACTCATCTAGATTCTCTCGAGTGCAGGATTTAAACTTAATGTAGGTAATTTTGTGATTCTCCATCAGCCCTACAAAATAGCCACTCTCTATTGTATATTTTTGAATAATTACCTAACCTCTCCCTACATCGTCGATCGAATTATCGCAAACCAGTACCCAGCCCCCACTCAAATTACTCGCAAATGGTTTAGAAGTTGGTACCGGCATCGAATCTGCCTATCAGAGGGCAAAGGGCCACTCTCCGGTTTCTAATTCACTTAATTTGAGCCTTAAATCTCATATTGCAAAATGGACGCGGCCAATAATTGTGTTTGGTAAACACCATGCCATTTGGCGGCGGACGTATTATGGGAGAGTACTGTGGAGCGACTGATGAAGTATCGTCGATATTGGTAGTAAGTGGCTGTGAAAATTTGAGTCGAAGATCCATTGACTATCAGATCTACGTCATTTTATAAAAGCTGAAATTTTTCTATAGAAAAAGTTTATAAAATAGTTTATAGAAAAGAACACATTAAAATCGATAAAATTACCAATTTTCAAAACTTCCTGAAGACTTTCCTGGTAACCCCTGTATTTTAACCAAATGACCGTACCTATCTACTGTAATTTACAAAACTCTAGAGTAGTTATACTTCAAGAAAGTTCGTCTTTGAATTTATTTCTTATTAAAAACAATCCTTATTTCTCATAAAATAATTTTATTCAAAAAGATCTTTTAATAAAAGTACAACCACCAACAAAAGCGCAACCATATCATTGATTGCGCACTAGTCCTTTTCCGAATCTCATCCACACAGTAATACGTCCACATAAGCTGACACACAACACTTTGATACCAAATAGCCCATCTGCTAAACACAGGGTGGGCATTAGAGGCCTCGTCTACCGACCTCCGAGGCTTATTGCCCGTAATTATATTCCTCGCTACAACAAAGGTAACTTTGTATAAAATTAATGCCCATGGTTGGTCGTCAATAACGTTTGTCCATTATTTCGTAGTAATTAGTTTAGTTGCAACAGCGTATATGAATTTCTACGAAATTGGCTTTGAAAGGAAGCTTTTGGAAGTCTGAAATGGGTGCGGTATTGAGTTAGTGGAGAGTTGGTGGCTTTTACTGGCGATCGTGATTTTTGGGTTATAGATGCGCTTGCATGATGCAGGCAGCTCCGTCAACAAATGGACTTTTCTTTTTAATATAATAGGTATGTTTATGAGAGAGCTGGCGGTCTACGTGGACTCATTATTGCTTTTTCATGTCTTTACGGAACGAATAAGAACCAGGTAGACCAAGTCCTGGGTTAGGGCATAGTATAATTTTTAAACTGGTTATACATTCCCGCGGGATTATTTTCGCCCTCTACCCAAAGCCGTGAGCAAAAACTAGACTCTAATTTTTATTTATTTAACTTCTACTACTGTTCCACCGCTGGGCAAAGTTCTTTTCCAATTTTTTTTACGAACTCTTTTCCGCACCACTTAGTACTGACCCGCCCAATGCCATTTTGGCCTAGCAGCCACCTTCTTACCTACGTTAATTATTCCCGTTTTAGAACACAACGTGGTGCTTTGAACTCTGTATTGTCAAAGCGCGCATTTTCGTCTCACTACCGTTTTCTGGAATGTTTTGCCCAAATCTGATAAAAGAATAATTCATAATAAATAGTGATTGACAGCATGGAGCTCACGAAATCATAACAAATGTTACTTAATTCAACCCAAGCTCACACACGTGCATTGCTAAACCAGATTCTCGATAAGACTATAAAAACTTGTTACATATTGGACCCTGCCATCTGCTGCAATTGGAAAGGGTACAGTTTCTCGGATAAGTATGTATATCTACTCTTTGTGTTCATTGTATTGTACCTCAATAGAATGAATACAAAATTAGTACGTTCGACCAACTTTAATCTTTTATAAATCTTTCTTTGAATTGTTAAGGGGTCACTTTTCTATACAAATAACTGGTCAGTGTACTTATTAATCTTTCGACCAGTTACACCCTCCTATAAATATCCAATTTCTCATCACACACAAAAGTACACTCGTAATCAAAATACGTAGGACCGTGAGTACAATAATAATTCCCCTAAGAGACGAAATAATAAGTACGTTGTGCATTATTCTTGCGTCTATTAAATACAGAAGAAAGGACATTGTTATTATGATTATACTTTGTTGCATTGTCCTCGATGATTAAGATTACTAATGTAGTCACGGCTTTAGTCTGTGGCGCCAACACATAAGTTTAAAGAAAAAAGTTTATCTGTGCTAGCCTCCTGTCACCGGCTTCTGTAAATATCTTCATTCGGATTTTATGTCTTAATGGCGTCACTCTTTTCGATTATTTTTAGATTTCTTTTAGGTTTTTAAACTTCATTTTAAAGTTAAAATGGAAAAATAAGGTTAATATTGACAAAGTTGAGGCCAGTGAAGAAATCAAAGAGATTACGAAAAGCGCATTAAACATAATTTGCTCTGATTCGAGTGTTTTATCTATGTAAGAAAACAAAATGGCTTACCTTGTGTGTGCCTTGATTCGTTTTTTGCCTACTGCTGAAGAATTGGAATCAAAAGCCTAAAGCTCTGTTGTGTGGCAATAATCGCTACATCGAAAACATGGTATGTTTTATATGCCTTGCGCTTTGCACGTGTTTGCAACTAACTGCATGCCTGCCACGTGGGCACTACATCGAAGTTCAGAGAGTACCTATTAAAATGTTTGCCTTTATTGGCTGCTAGCATGACCTGAGACCGCTCTTTTGGAGCTTGCAACGGAACTATGAAGCCCAAAATGGATACATTATGTACGACTTGCCTGGCCTGGGGACATCCTGCGGGGGTGTACATGGCCTGAAACGGCAGTGTCGTGAACTCAGCAACCCTAAAGGGGTGTCCTGGGGGGGCACACACGGTTGACTGCTATTATAACCTTCATGGATACATTATGAACGACTTGCCTGGCCTGAGGTCATCCTGCGGGGGTGTACATGGCCTGAAACGGCAGTGTCGTGAACTCAGCAACCCTAAAGGGGTGTCCTGTGGGGGCACACACGGTTGACTGTTCTATTATAACCTTCATGGGAAGTTCTGCGGGAGCTTACTTGGTTATAGAAGTGTAATGTTGTTCTACAACATGCATTGTGTTTTATCCTCGAGAAGTTGATACCTATAACATTTTTAAGGAGGTTACCTTATAGAAGACAATAAAATTGTCCCTTCACAGTCATTAGAAAATATCCTCCCGTTATCGGTTGAGAAGTTTGAAAATGCAGATCAAGATAAATGAAAGTGAATTAAGGTGGTAAGTACCATATAAAGAATTATTATATAATCAAGTTTCTTGAAATACTTGGTGTGGATCTATACCCAGAGAAAGAAAGAGAAGATTCATATAAAAAATATTAAATAAGCAAGTAAAACACAAATTGAAAACCCGCCACTCTCTTTTTATAAACAAATGTTTTATTAATTCTGAAGATCATACAGTGGTGAATGAGGTATCCAAAAGGCATAAATAGACATAGTTAAGAAGTTGTATCTACCAATCCACACTGGGCTGGCGTGGTGGATTCCTCGCCTAGAGAGGAGGCTTGAGTCCTTACAGTAGGAACATTACAGGCCGATGATGATGATGAAGAAGCTGAATGATGCTTCTGTTTTGTGTGTATACATATATATACAAGCAGGGGAACGTAGATCTCTTATTGTTGGTAACCAACAAAGACAAAAGAGTTTGTTACAATCAAAGACGGAAACATAAGATCAGCAAAATCTATAAATAAATCTGGTTAAGGATTAAATATGAGTGTACCATAAAAGTTCACTCATAGAGTGAGCACATGGGAGCCGTATGTGCTTCAACAATAAATTTTGAAACTGGCGGGGCCCTCCTCCATTCGCAAAGGAAGCGGCTGTCATCAAAAGTACAAGTGCAGCAGACAGAATGCGGATGGCCAGGAGAAATCATTCCCTTCAGAAATAAATTCACAGGTTGGTGGACTTAAATATAATTTATGTGATTGGAAACCAATCACTCAAACAACCCAGTTATTCTTAATTGGATGGTGGTGATGGAGTTATAGGTACTCCTCTAGATGATAAATTCTATACTTGAATTTATTCAGATAGTATCTGAAATGAAGAAGTGAATTGCCTTTATAGTAATGAAAGTTTGTTACCTACCCTTTACAATAACAATTTTGTTTACCATTTTTTCCTTGTCAAAGAGACAGAAATAAATTAAACTTACTGTCTTTTATATAAAAGACATTACATTATGTTTAGTTTGGTTGAAGATAATCTTGTATACAACAGTATACCAATTTTTTACAGAATAATGGTTTTTTCTTAGCACATTGGATTGGATGCTTATTACATGATAGACATAGGCAAGGATATAGGAAGCTTTATTTTTTCAAGGCAAATGTTATGTTTTCAATATGTCTTACCTTCTGGTTTATTTTCAGCCCCATAAACATAAATTACAAAAACATTGAAACCCATTACAGGTTTCAAGGCTTCCTTAGAGACAGAGAGGCTGTATAATGTTTAGAAAACATGAAATCATCAGTACCAAAGAGAAATGTGATTTCATACCTAAACAACACAGTAAACTTCTAGGTTTACTTTTTTAATACTATTCACTAAGCTTCAACATCACTGAAGAGAAATGAAATATAAGAATTTATTGATAAAAGGCTATTAGAACTTTAATATGCTTGCCCAGTTATTAACTAAAGGACTCTATTCACTAAGAAACTCAAGTGGCACAAAAACCTTGTTCTAAGTGATAACAATGATAAAATAACATCATGCCTGTAATCCCGAAGGATTAGACAGAGAGGTACCTACCTAATAGTACACCCACACTTTTGCCAGTTCGTTTTTTATGATAATTATGATTTGCTGTGGTCCATAGACATAGCCAGTTATTTTGAGTTAATAATTAAAATACACACATATAAATATGCTTCATCTGCATGGTACGGAATATTGTGTGGCTCATAGATTGCTAATAGACTATGGACTGTAGATTCAGCTCAGTTTTTTAATACCAAAATTGAGTGCTGCCCCTTTTTTCTGGGCTAAAGTGTTCTGTCAGTCATTTATGAGATAGTGAAATTTTTTGCCAAGAATTGAAAATATAACATCAGAATCAGAATTTTTATTTGTTAAACATAGGTATGGTACATAATGGATACAGTATCATACTCATTTAAATAAGGAGCAGTTAAATAAATTTCTAAAATCCTTGGCAATAGTGTGAATCTAGGTATATATGGTTACTCGATATTACTTACATTAATACCAAAGGTAATAATATGATATCAGCATATTTTGAATGAGGAAGGGAATCTTAGGTGTTTTAAATTATTAAAATATTATATCCGTATTGGTGAACTTACAATTGATTAATTGTATCATGGAATAACACTAAGTATCACAATTATGGATCGTGGCCCCAGTATCTCCAGGGGTTGTAGCGGTGATAAGTGGTGGATGCTCCTTGCCAATACAAGGTGGCATTGGAAGGAATGGTATTTAGACCAATATCATTTATTCTATACTTTTTCCACTATTCTCTACTGGGATTGATGGCAGGAGTATTATCAGGAACATTTTTTAAGATTTTGGAATTAGTATTGAAGCTGTTGATATTATTAGGAATTCAATAACTAAAAGTACACAATACCAATGCTTGCCTCATTGCCTGCAATTGTAAAGACAAGATACTGTAATTAAAATATTATAAGCATTAGCAAACCATCACTGAAGTTATTCAGTTTTTTCGCTTTAAGGATTAATGAAGGTTTCTTCCTCTATTTTCATATTCTGTTAGTTCAGTTCTATCTCTAATTATAAGACCACATATAGGTACAGATGATAGTATCAAAATACGGTTCAGAGACTTGTCCTCCAAGATCCGGAGAATTCTTGGGAATTGGGATGTTTTTCAGTTTTTTATTTTCTCTCTACTGGATCACATTCAACAAAGTGATTTACAAATAATTACCAAAAAAGCGATAACTATATTACTGCTAGCCACAGAAAGAGTGCAAACAATACCTATCTCTATTTTATACTTATGATATAGTGATTAAACAAAATCGTATTACTTTAAGGGTTGATACGCTAATTAAATTTGTGGGCCAAACGAATACCAACCTTTTATAACTGTTTCTTTCTTTAGCAATAGAATAGGAGTATGTAAACCCAGCTATAGGGGTGGTTAAATATTTAAAATTAACGCATGGCCTGTGGGACTGTACTAATTCATGAATAATATCCACAAGAGGCCTTAAAGATGTGTGAACTCAATTACAATAACGTGTTGGAAGATATGGAATTGACATTAGTACATGCTCAATAAACAGTACACCCGCCATGCAACAACATTGGCAGCCTCCAGCAGTTCAATATAGACGATATTAGACGAGCAAATGTTTAAATTAACCCTACTTAATATAATATTATAAATGTGAAAGTTTGTGAGAATGGATGTGTGGATGTTTGTTACTCTTTCACGCATAAACGGCTGGACCGATTTGGTTGAAATTTGGTATGTAGATAGATTATACCCTGGATTAACACATAGGATAGTTTTTATCCCGATTTTATCTTTCCGTGGGATAATTTTCGAGTTGTAGCGGGCGAAGCCGCTGGCACAAGCTAGTGATTTATAACTAAAACTTTAAAATGAAACCTTTAGTGAACAATAGAAGGTTCCCTGAAGCAATTTTTTAATAACACTGGTAACGATTAAACCTGAATTGTAAAAATACTACCTTTAGGTAACTAAAGTGGCCTTAACAAAATTCTAAAAAATGACATATGACTTATAAGTTATATAATATTCATCTGAATGATTTTAGATGAATGTTAATGGATTTTATATAAATTTTTATTGATTTTGTATAAATGTTTATCGATTTTATATGAATGCTTATTGATTTTGTATAAATGTTTATTGATTTTATATAAATGTTTATTGATTTTACAACTAGTCTTTAAACATCTACATTAGTAATCTTAATCATCGAGGACAATGCAACAAAGTATAATTGAATAGTCAAACGAACTTACCTGTAAGTGAAGTTCGACGGTAATTATACTTTGTTGCATTGTCCGAAGATGATTGGTCCCACCCGACCCAGAATCTCCATGCTATTTATTCATATGAGCATGAACCCTATGTTGTAAAACCAATAAATTGCTATGAACTTAATGAAGATATTTACAGAAGCCGGTGACAGGAGGCTAGCACAGATAAACTTTTTTCTTTAAACTTATGTGTTGGCGCCACAGACTAAAGCCGTGACTACATTAGTAATCTTAATCATCTTCGGACAATGCAACAAAGTATAATTACCGTCGAACTTCACTTACAGGTAAGTTCGTTTGACTATTCAATTTTCCGCACGATTGTACGCATGTGTCGTATCGTATCATGTAATACTTGTAAGCATCGTGTTACTATTGTGGAAGTTATTATTGTTCTTGATTGTACTCCGGCATTTTATTAGCCGTATTTCTCATGAGTGGGTAGGTAAGTATGTGATTATTTCGTATTTTTTTTACTCTTATTTAAAATCAGACTTATGAGCAGTGATAATTTTTTTTTTTTAATAATGTGTACGATAACACTAGGCCACCATTGTTCTACAATTGGCTAATTGACTACTATTAAAAATTCACGAAAATGTTACGTTATTTCAAAGATCTAACAGAAATAACACGATTTGTGAAAAAAGTAATTAAATCGATAAATTAATAGAGCGGCGGGCACTTTTTATCCTTGTCACGCGAACCGGCTATTTGTACTACGTAACTATGGTGGTATAAATGTGACGTCACATTTCTGTGGCGCAATCAATTCAAATTATGCCATTTTTTGATCGATTTTATTACTTTTTTCACACATCGTGTTATTTCTGTTAGTTCTTTGTAATAACATTACATTTTCGTGAATTTTTAACAATAGTCAAATATCCAATTGTGGTAGTTCCCAGATGAAGCTCCTTCTGAAAGTGTGCGAACAGAAAGGTTGATATGTCGCACAGTTACTATTCGCTTAGCTTTGTGCTTATATTTTATTGATTTTTGACGCCTACCGGATTGTGGAGATTATGAGATTTTATTCTTCTATTAATATTTTTTTTCTTTAAAAATAAAAAACGTTGCCCTACACTAGGAATTTCTCCTGTATCGTGGTTGCGTTCACAAACATATTAAGTCACATACACAAATACCCAGACCTGAAACAACTATCTGCAGGGCATACAAATATTTGTTCCGTGCGGGGATCGAACCCGCGGCACGCAGTCCAATCACTTAGCCACTGCGCCAACCGTGTCGTCAAATATAATAATATAAGGCGACTTTACTTACTTTAATTACTATTTCCTAGCCTACCTACCTAGTTAACTTAATCTGCAAACATGATGCAACCACAAAACATGATTATAAATAGAACTTAGAACCAGTATCCCATTACATTCAACTCAAAACCATAAATGTAACCATAAATTAATTACAAACTAGGCACTGCAAACGTAAATACATCGCAATAGGTACCAGGCATGCATAACTAATAGAGAGGGGAATTCGGAGCTGCAGCGGACAGCGAATGTCCATCGAATGTCAAATCACCCTGTGAGTTGAGCTGACGCGAGTTTTGGCCGAAACCTACGCTTTGATTTTATTAATGTCGTTCATGGGTTTAGAGCTGAATTTAGTATGGTTTTAACCAGATTTATAATACTTCAGCGTGAAATGACATTTTTTAGAAAGATGTAATCCAAAAGAAAAAAGAAAATTAGATACATAATTGTCAAGTTATATCAGTTTTCCAAAGAACCAGTTGGTTCGAGCGAGTAGATTAAGATTTTGGTCGCACTGGTTCCATCTAACTATAGCAACTTTATTAAAACCAAAGACAGCCATCGGTTTTTCAATGTTTTACCCTCGGAGAAAGTTTGCTAAAATGGTATTTGATTGGTAGGACAAATTTCAAAACTTTATTGTGTTTTAGTTCGATTTTTTGTAATACAATCCCCAAAGGGTTAGACAGAGGTGTATGCACCTATTTATTACACCTAAACATCGTCAGTTATGATTTATGTCCCATGTAATATGGACAAGCCCATCTGGATCAACCGGGCACAAATCCAGATTCCGTGGCTGCTACTGGGGAATTCCCGGTGAAAAAACCCAATAACAATTTGCCCGACCAGGGAATCGAACCCAAGACTTCAAACACAGTAGATCAACAAGACAGTTAATACCAATCATAATAAGCAAGTCTTATGTTAAGGCACTGGAGGGTGAATACCAAATCAAATACTGTATTGGACACAATCACCGCACAATCCTACTTTTATTTTTTAAAGTATGTATATCAGAAGAGGTACTTCAACCCAACCCTTGTCAAAAACGAACCTTATCAAATAATTGTGTCTATTTACCCAAAATCTTCTGATAAACATTCGAGAGGGCGTATTACCGTTGCGTGGACTTAACAATGCCAATCAATGAAACATAAAATCCGGCTAAGCAGATGCGATGATTCTTCGTCAATAGTCCAACTACCACACTCTCCCCACACCAAAAG
The DNA here is from genome assembly GCA_949774965.1 of Diarsia brunnea. Lineage (NCBI taxonomy): Eukaryota > Metazoa > Arthropoda > Insecta > Lepidoptera > Noctuidae > Diarsia > Diarsia brunnea. Next base: position 7,603,392 of record OX458999.1, read on the forward strand.
ACTTACAACTCTATGCTGTTACAGATACGGTGTGATTTTCTGTGTGAAATCTAGAGGTTATAATCTTGTTCAATGTCTACAGGGTGTATTGTTAAGTTGAGCCGGCCAATCAGTTCCATCACCTCTTGAGAAACCAATGAACCGTGTCTAATTCTTCGCTCGCGAACCGAGGGTTAAGTCTTTACGCATTTGGTTTTGTCATTTTATCAATATAGGCTTCATCTGTTGCGTTCGGGGTAATTCGGGGCACTTCGGGGTCGTTCGGCCGTGTTACGCGCCTGAATAGTCTTTGTGTTGTCAACATATCAGCAAGTTTTGTGATAACGATCTTGGAGCTGTTTTTGAAGTGTTGAATAAAGAATTCAATGATACTGTCAGCTCAAAGCCAGTTGTCAAAGTCGTGATATCTGTACTTACTATATATTTTTTTTACTATCGGTATTATTTACACTTTAAAGTAATTTGGTAAATTTCAGAAACTAGAATATTTAATTTCATTAGTCCTCTTATTCCATTGCGACTGTTCATTTGATATTTATTAAAATGTGATTACTGAAATATTTTACAAAAATTGAAATTACAACTTATTGTATTCCATATTACTGCGTGTAATTTGGAATACCTTCACAAATCATAAAGGCAAAATACACGCCGTCTTCTACAAGATATCCAAAATAACCCGGCTTTATCTGCCTTGCCTCTGTTTCTTCACGGGTAATAACAAATATATTCTGGCGCTGATCAAAGGATTATTTCGCATATTGAAAACATAAGATCTGGATAAGCTTATGGCATTCGCTACGATGTCAATGACATGTCAACAACTCCGCGACCTGCGCCCTTTTAAAAGGTTACGTTCTAGGTAGATAATTAAGTAGACAGAGTATTAAGGTACTAGTTCTTTTAAATATAAAAAAGATGTTCAGTAAATTGGTTACTTATTTCTTACGCAATTTTACAATTTTTCTAAATTATAATGACATTTTTGTACGTGCTGATTAAATAAATTTCTTTTATGACATAATTATTTGAAGTAAGTTCTAAAAGTGCGTTTTTGGTGTGTTTGTTCTAGGAAGTATGTTTTGGTGAGTTAGATCTAATTAAACCTTAAAAATGTAGCAGTGGGCTGGGCATATTTTTCGAAGGACCGATGCCCGATGAGGCGAACGTCACCCCCAGCTAGATATACTAGCAACCTTAAAAAGGTGGCTATAGCAGAATTAATGTTGAAAGTGGTGACAGGAAATATTATGGCTTAGCTTAGGAGAGGTCTAGGTAACAAATATTGAACAACAACAGGTCCAGTTAGAAACCGTAAAAATTAGAACGAGAGATAGCACTCTGCGCTTTGTTTAAATTTAAAAAAGTGTTTTTCTTCAAAGTGTAAGACAAAACGAACACACGTAAATTCCAATAAGAAAATCCGGAAACCACTATGACTCATCCCCACAAAGATGAAAGATGACATCACTAATCCGAGTACCTACCAACGCGACGCGTCACCGAGTCTCCCAAATTTCCTTCCGGGTCAACAATAACATACTACCTCCACATTTATTAGGGCATACCTTCAAATAGGGGCAATTAAGTATAGCAGGATTACTCTAGAGGTGGTTGCCTAGTGACGTCGCTGTACCCAATGAAGGTAATCCGATTAAGATAATTGCCTGAAATCTTATCGAACAAAGGCTTTGGAAGTACCTATATGTAGATACGGAAATATGTGAAGGAATATGTGGGGTATTAATAATATTTTGAGGGCAATATTCTGCATAATAGTTTGATGGAGGAGGTGATTATGATATAACTGTTGCTAGCGGTTAGTTAGAGAGTAGTGGTGGGAACAGCCGCGGGTTCGAACTCAGACAGGCGCATTACTTTTTGTAATTTATTTCATCACCACTGCTCTTGAAACGGTGAAGGAAACATAGTGAGGATACCGTCATGTCCTAGAACCAAACATTCACAGACTTGTGTCTACTACAGACAGAAAGCTTGTGTCCCAGCAGTGGGAACACTAAAGGCTGATTTTCATTCTAATTGTAGCATAAGTAACGTATTATACACTTTAACCTTCTTGATCTTGATTGTATAAATCGTATCAGAATATGTTGCGTATTACAGAATAACTATGCGGTAACACACTTTCTAAACAGACAGATTTCAGTTTATAATTTGTAAACAATTTCTTTTCTGTCCTTTTTTTTCAAACATTAAATTATCAGAGTTAATAATGAATTTCTGGAATGAAGTACACATTTATAGAGCAGCCAAATTATAGGTTTTCGTGATGATTGAATGGACTAATTTGTTATTAATTTGGTCTTCCTCATTAAGAGTACCTTGAAAATCTAAAAGACAAGCAATGAAGTTAGTTTTAATACCTTTGATGTTTTCAGGATAATTTAATAGGTATACCTCCCTTATCTCCATTTAAATTGTAATATTAATTTATTCCTCAAAACGAAATATTCATCATTCAGCAGAATATTATCCTAACTTTCACAAATCCATTTAAAGCTACGTTGAAAATTGTTCCTAATTTTGCATAAAGTTTACAAATCGTTTTTACATGTCTAGACTTAAAAACAAATTATAAAGAGCTGTTTATTTATATATTTCGAATCGTATTTTTTGCTGTATTTGCGTGTCTTAATTCTCGATAAATTGAGTTCTTTCTATTCTTTGTAATGGTACAGTCGAACAAGCTATTAAGTATACAGGCAGACATCTTTATAACTATAGTACACTGACAATATTGATTGCAATTCTATCTTACTAGCTTTTGCCTGCGGCTTTGCCCGCGTGGATGTCGATAAACTTGACAAATTATATACAAAAACCTTCCTTGAAATCCACTTAGAACCTTCATGAAAACCGGTGCAGTAGTTTTTGAGTTCATCGCGAACAGAAAGACAGACGCGGCGGAGGACTTTGTTTTATAATATGCAGTGATAGTGATAAAGCGTTTGGCATTAAGTGACAAATGGTGTACTATTGTTTGACATCAGTCTGTATCGTTTCATCTTAAAAGTAAATGCAAGTTATTTGACTGTATACTTAATAATTGTTCTACCGTACTTAGGGATGTACAAAAACAGATACCTATCTAGTTTTCGATTGTAGCCGGGAGCTGTTTAGTAAATGCTGATCGGGCATTGCGTTAGACAAAGAGGATTCGGAGCTCAGGTTGCAGACACCTGGCTAGTGGCAGGCTGGCTAATTGCCAATCAGACGGTTGGCTACCCCTGTGCTGGGATCATAGTGATCATACTCAATCAGTAGCAGTAGATGAGTAGCTATTATTATTGACTGGTATTTACCTAGATTTGTTAGATGGCTGCAGGGCTAATTTCTGAGTGGTATTTGAAGAGTTATTAGGTGTTACCGTAATGGTGTATTTTGGTATACATCTATGTTGTTTGGGGTTTGCATACAGAGTGATTCTGTTTTAAATAAATAAATAAATATAACAAAAAAAAACTATAAAAATATTTTGGGGTTAACGACCTTAGGTATACTTGAAGTATGAGTTTGAAAATCAATCTGCAGAGTTTGTCAACAAATTTTTCAGTGTAATTAAACTTAGGCTGGCAAAATTTAGATTTTAAAGGTATCCAAACTATAAATTGTTTTGCTAAAGGTTTGAGCAATTTTGAGCAAAATGTAGTTATTTACCGTGTGGTCTAACCGTGATCATATTTTACACTAAAATATTGGGAGAGCCAGATGGTTCTAAATGATGTAGACATTGAAAATTAATGTATAATTAAGTTTGTAAACGATATCTCTCCTTGTTTGCCAATTTTACCTTGCGTCCTACGGTGTAAATAAAGTAAGGTAACCTAACAGACAATGTTACAGCGTAATAAGAAATGGTTTAATTTGAATCTTGTCTAAAATGTGAATTATTCAAAATGGTTATGATTATGGAAACCAAATAAAATTATAATTTGGTTTCCATAATCTTTGAAGATGGGTGCACCACGGATGCATAACTTGCATCAGTGATACATTCTTTGCAACTTTTCCTTATCTTTTTCCAGAAAGTTTTACGCAACATTCAGGAAAATGACGCAAGGTATTTATTTTATCACTGATGTATACATATGAGAGAACACAATGAAATATAGTAACAAAATGTAGCAGATTCATTCATAGTCCAGCCAAAAAAAAATATTTATAGATTAAAAATCGACATTTTTAAACAGAAAACCAAATTATACCAAAGTGTGCTTAACTGCATGGGATAAGGTGTCCATTACTGCTTTTTCAAATAGGTACCTACATTAATTGCTTTTTCTAAAAATATCTATACTGAAATTAAACAAAGTAAATGTATTAAGAAACTACATTAAAAAACACAACACTTACGCCTAAAATTAATCACAATAACTCAGTAATTATAATGAAAATTTATTTATAAGTGTTTGTCATATTTTTTTCTGATTACCTTCGGTACGAAAGAAACTCTAAATTATGGCATGCCATTCGCTACTATCACTTGCTCTCCCGCACACGTCTCAGTCAGCCCGCAAACGTCATAAAGAGTGCATCCTAGTTCGTACTCGTAACAAAAAAATCTGACAGCAGGCCTACGATAGAAAAAAAATGCAGACACTACTGTCTACATTTCTTATGTGTGAGAAAAGGAAGAGAATATTTTTTTATATGTATTGATATTTGACTATGCACTAAATTAATTACACCACTAAAGTCAAAATCGTCAACCTTATTTGCCAACATTAATTGATGCAGATTTCTCTCCGTCTCCGTGAAACTCCAAGTTCGGTAAATACCTGCGACATACTCGCTTCGATTAGCACGTCTTGTTTGAACTTAATTAAGGGCACACGTTTGTAACGAAATGAGCGTCGACTGCTTAAGATCAAAGCGCCCAATGTTAATATTTGCAAACCTGTATTGAAAGAAGTCATTGGCACTGAGAAACCCACACACGTACACATGCACACAAACGAATCTTATAAGAACACTGTATAAACAATTTGACACAGGTTAGTGTTTTCATCAACTACTCTTTGTTTTTTCTTTTAATCGTGTGGTTAGTGCCTCAAATGGTGTCAGATTTTTAATTTTATTTTTGTTAACAAAATAGTATTCTAATTTATTTATATTTGTACTCTACCAGTGTGTCCCAGTGCTGTCCTATTTGACCCTAAGGTTGACTGGTAGAGAATGCCTTGTGGCATTAAGTCCGCCTATGTGCATGAAGTTTAAATAAATAAATTTTTATGTCGCCCATCGGTCTCTGACTTGGCTTAATATGCCGCCGAGTTTTATTTTATTATTTTCGGAAAAAAGACACAATAGTTTAGTTAGTAATTACATTAAAAAAAAAGTAAATATCTTTTATACACTTATCTATTATAATATAAAACCATTTGTCATGTGTCTGTTTCACCACATTTTTGTACTTGACTACTATTTTGGTGCGGTTTTTACGACTGTTAAAATTGATTCAAGAAGATTTTCATATTTAATTAGTGTTTTAACGTGCTTTTAATAATACAATTTTGATGTTTTGTCAAGTCATCTAAACCGTGCGAACCAGGTTCGGGTCCCAAGTAGTGGAAATGAATGAAATAGCAACACAATGCTCATATAATAAAGGTGGGAAAGTCAAATCGAAATTATTTGTACGAAGTTGTTTAAAAAAATGGATTTACATTTTTGAAGTTCCATTTATGTGCAATTTTTTTCTGGAAAAAAAGCATTTTCTGATAAAATTAAGTGAAAATTCATTTTAGTGGAGTTTTGGTTAAGTACATATAAAATAAGAGGTGTTGTCGTAGATTTATTTATAAAAATAAAATTCTTGGTTATTTTTGCTAAGATGTCGATTAAATTCTGATTTCTTCAAAAGTTCAATTATAAAGAATATTGACTTTCGCTGTATTTAGTTACTCGGTTAAAAACTAACGACATTATTATTAGAACCTTATAGTAAAATAGTAGTAATTTTTTTAGGTTTTTTACTCGGTTGATATACATATTGGAATTTAATTATCATCTATTTCTTACGGGTATCTAATCCCATTCCAAATTTTCAACCACATACTTAGATATGTACAAATAGTTTCCACCTATAACTTTGATGTCTAAGAATCCACTCTAGATACTGAGCATGTTAAAGTTGACACGTGTCTCCGACGAAATGACATCCTGTATTATATTGATTTAGGAGAAGGTCTTACCATTGGTTTCGGAAACTGCCTTTCGGGATAGGGGGCACGATATATTGTTCTAAGTTTCTTCGAGGAAGAAGTGTAAAAAAAGAAGACATAAGTAATTTAAACCCGATTTTCTTGTGAAACAACTGTTTCTGCTTTAAGATACGACCTATTTCGTAATAGTATAAGTTCGAAAATGCTTTGTCCATAACAACCAAATCAGTAGGAGAAAATCACTTTAAAAATTTGCTGCATGTTTTTTATTGGTGCTCGTCGGTACTGTAAACGTGAGTGAAAGACGTCTTACAACGGGGTTCCATTAAATATAAGGTAACACACAGAATAATAGATTAGAACCTCTGTAGTTCAATATATTTATTTTCAGACCAATAGGCAGTCGTTCCATATAACATACTGGGTTCAGCTACATCCAGTTAGACTAGAAGCCGACTCAACGATCGGTTATGGAAATAGAAAAAAAAGAAAAATAATTCGTTAGTCTCACACTGGAGCGCGCCCTCTCTCTCTCACACGCACACTACTTCACACCCCTCTCTTTGTGCTCTTTTTCACAAACAATCGAGAAACAATAGTACGTAATTTGATGTGAAGTTTCGAAATCTCGCAATAAAGCGCTGAGAAGCTCCCATACAGCCGCCGGCCACAAGTTTCCAATAAGTAATTAAAATCCTCAGACGCGGAGATTACGGTTCCTATGTCTCCAGAGTGTTTGTTCCCGACCACTCCAAATCTCTTATGATTTCCTGGTATTTCCAATATTGTTAGCCGGTTCCGTGCAAATATATTAAAGGAAAAAAATTCTGTTGAGTGGGAAATTGTGGGTTTTAAAATGGCAGTTGAAATTGTTTTATTTTGTTGACAATTTTTGATGATTGGTAATTAAAATTCATAGGGATCTGCTTAGGGGCCATATCACTATGTCAGCTTAGAGGTTTATTTCTAAAAGCTGTTTAAAGTGTAAGGACGATTGTGGTTGAAATGGTGATCATTACACAATTAACTTTAATAACTACGTTCAAGAGTTATAATTGTTATGAAATATTGTTCTTGATCGCTTTTCAGATGTTTATGTTTGCATTATGCATTAGAGTTTTAGGTTTGGCACAAGTCATATTAGATTTGAGATAATTATAAAAAAAAGAAAATAATTAAACGGAACAGAAATAAATAAGTAAACGCCCCACAGCCCAGTATCATGCTGAGTCGTTACCTGCATCGTAGTCAGTTTGTGCAAACTGTTAACTTTTTGTTGTTGTTCCGTCCTGTTGTATTATAAGTATTTGTTAAGCGTTGTATGTGTATTTTGTTATTAAAATTTGTATGAACGTCATATATCTGCGACAATTTTTTTATTAACTTTGCACCACACTAGGAATTTCTCCTGTATCGTGGGTGCGTTCACAAACATTTAAACTCAAATACACAAATACCCAAACCCGAAACAACTCTGTAGGCCATACAAATATTTGTTCCGTGCGGGGATCGAACCCGCGACACGTAGCGCAGTAGTCAACTGCTTTAGCCACTGCGCCAACCGTGCCATCAAAATATTTTTCCTTTCTTTCTTTCAAAGTAAAAATACCCATAAATTACAACCAATCTCGTTCAAACCACAGAAAGGATTACAGCTGATAAAATCACAAAATCCACCGTGGAACATTATTAAAGGTTGCCTTTGTTTGCCCATGGTACTGTTCGGGCATTTTTATGAAGAAGCGGGCAAATAAGCGGGCACAAACATTAATCTGCTTTGAACAACAGACAAGATGTAAAGGGACCGTTGTAGTGTCAATATTGGTTTAGGGGACAAAACTCCGCTCTCTGCTATCTCTTGGCGACAATTAGAGCGTGATATGATTTTTTGTGTAAACTTAATTTACTTGAGTTCTGGTAGATTTTGATTTTGTTTAATTTTACTTTCTGTGTTTGGAGGGAGTGTATTCAATAATGTCTGTAGTTGCTTATCTGTACTTACCTTATTGTTAGCTAAGCGTCTGGCAGCAATGAGCAATGTTTTTATTTGTCACTGTTGTTGGCAGCGGCTTCGCCCGCTACAACCCGAAAATTATCCCACGGGAAGATAAAATCGGGATAAAAACTATCCTATGTGTTAATTTAGGTTATAAACTATCTTTGTAATAAATTTTATCTAAATCCGTTCAGTAGTTGTTGCGTGAAAAAGTAACAAACATACACACTGATTGTGACTGAGTGTGTGATTAGTGTGATTACCTCGATATAATTATAATTTTAAAGTTGTGAATAAGGTTAAATCATCATCACACCTAGCCTTTTCCAAACTATGTTGGGGTCGGCTTCCAGTCTAACCAAATGCAGCTGAATCCCAGTATTTTACATGGTGGAACTACCTATCTGACCCTTTGTTAAGACTGGTTGAATGAGGCTGAATATTTTCATTATTTATTTTTAGTAATATTTTAGTCATCGTCATCTACTTTTAAAAAGCCTCTATATATAAATGTAAATATAAACAAATATTTACTCATAACTATACGTTATTTTGATAATAAATAAAACTTCTACACTAAACAATAACCCTAAACACACAACATAAACATTAACCCTACAGCTTCTACGCTAACTAAATCTTTCAACCCTTTAATGCCGACGTCAGCGACAACAATTTAATTATAAATGTCGTTAAACAATCGATGCGTGTCTTCATTTATTATATTCTGCTATAGTTTAAAATGTGGTTGTTATGAACTTATAACTGTAATTTATAACCGCTGTTTTAGGGTTGATTTATCGGTTGTAAGTCAAGGGGTAGAGTTATGTTGACTGTGCGTTTTGTTGCGCCTTTAGCTGTGTCTTTGGGAGGTATAGGCTGCTCCTAAATGTGACTGGAAAAATTAAACGATTATTCGTTTAAGAATAAAAAAAAATACTGTCTCTTTGGTCAAGTGCTAAGCATGAGGTCCCGGGTCGGGTAAAACGTTATTGGATTTTTCCATCAAGAATTTTACAGCAGCAACCACGGAGTCTGGATTTGTGCCCGGTTGATGGCAATAGGTTCGCCCCTTAATATCCTTCATGGGACTTTTAACTGGCAAAATGTGGGTTAAAAACACCTCTGCCTAACTCTTCGGAGATTAATGTTATGAAACAAAAGATTTAACCTTTTTTTAATAGTAGCTGGTAATCATAAAACAGATATCTAATTTTATATAGACAAACTACAATAATTTTTGTACAAAAAAACAGGACTAAAATTATTATGGGATTTATTTTAGAGTTCGCCCACTCGAACTGAAAATTAAGTTACCAAGCTAAATTATTCTAACACATTGTAATTTTAAAATCAGATGTCTAAAATCAGACTTACAATATACATGTTAAATTCAACATTACTTCTGCTTAAAAATATAATTGTGATATTTTAAGGGATCCCAACGAAACTCAAGTTAAAAAGAAACATTAAAAATGCAACTTCGAAAGTTATCGTTATTACAAAGTTGTGCGAAGCAAACCAAATGCGCGTAGAAAATTAATTCTATGAAACTGAGCATGTAAACACCCTGTAAAAGCGCTTTTCGGGTACGTATGCAGGTACCCGAAAATCGCTTTTAAAGACGGCCTGAGAAAGTTTAGATTTAAATTAATTTAGCGGATTATTAATTTTGAATAATGAACTTAGTTCTTACCTTTTAACGCATCGATGAATAAAATTTACGTAAAAGTAGACGACCCGGCCGTTATTCATTTAGTCTAAAATCTAACTGCATTTAGTTCAACTATTTTTAATTTTAAATTAAAACTTTGATTTATACTCTTAATTTATTATTCAAGGACTTCGTATAAAGTTGAATTTTAATTTTTGAAATAATAGCTTGATTTAAAGTTCTCTCCTTGTGGATTTAGCTAAATCTCATTTTCATACGTAGAAAAAATTGAATTAAAAAAAAAATTATATTGCATTTGAAGCTCACGAAAAAAGTAAAAGAATAAAAGATGTCTATTTTAAAGCGGTACACCCATTTGCGTATTTAAATTACAAACGCCCAGTTTACGAGATTACCGGGACTTTGGCGACTGAAGCTAATTGCAGTTGTTGGAGTTAGCGGGACTCAGGCCAGATCTGTTAAACCCCGAATGAGTGTTAAAAGATTTATATCAGTAGATAATGGCGATTCAAGATCTTAATCCCGCAACCCACAGCGGGAAATTAAGACGCTCTCGAGATTTTCGCGTTTATTTCTCGCACTTGTTACGTAAAGCCGACGTAATGCGAAAATATGAAATCAGGTTTCAAACGCTTCGCGCTTCGTTTCCAATTAGTTTGTGTAAATGGAAAATTTAATTAATTTTCCAATATTTTAGCTGAGTTTTCTTTTTAGTAAGATTTTATTGTAATGGGCTTGGGAATGACTGTAGAGATTTCGTGTTACGTTTAGGTGACTGGGTAATTTGGCTTTAGTAGGCACGTTTAGTACGTATCAAAATTACTTTTTGGTTAATTCGTACTTTTTTACTTGAATATTGATTGTTTAAAAAAGAAACACAGAAAAAGATTTTTTCTTTAGAGAGCAAAATCATTAAAAAAAACTCTTCTTATAATCATTGTCGTGTGGTTAGTGCCTAACCTGGTGTCAGAGTTTTTATGTCGCCCATGGGCCTCTAATTCTGCTTTACACGCTATTGAGAAATATCACTCAAACGTCACGATGTTTTCCATCACAGAAGCAAGTGGTAATTAATATTATTATTTCTAATACGCACATGAATCCCAAAAATCAGAGACGCGTGTCTTGGGGGCGAACTCGTGACCTATGACTTGGTGAAAATCTCTCAAAAATATATATTTGCACACCTCATGTAAAAATAAAAATTCAACGCGAAAAATTGAAAATACTAACTTAGAAAATAGATAACATTGGTTTTATCAAATCTTCGCCAATTTACCGGTGACTGCTCCACTTAACCCAAGCGTCAAAGTTGTAAGAATATTTTGAAGTCTTTCTTCTAATAATATAGAACTTTTAAACCTCTTCAAAATTTTATTTGAGCAGCAACTTTTGTGTGAGAAAAACCCTTCGAACCACCAGACTGTTGATAACGAAATGTTTTTATTGTCTTTTGTACCTACTTATATTTTTCTTTTAAAACTCATATTACATGTCTTTAAATGTATCTATTGTAAATTCGTAGAAAATACTGAGTTTACACAAATTAAGATGAAGACAAATAATTTTATTCAATGAGCAGAGTAATGTAGTGTGAATTTAGGTTTTTAAAGATAATATATACTTTGAAGATACTTGGAAAAAAAAATTACTTATAGAAATAGAATAGAATAGAAACCTAGTTTGAGTCTATGTGAGTATTCCAAAAGAAAACAATTAGGTATGTGTGTGATGCTTACACATTTTTGATACCATATGGTTTTCATTTTATGTATAAATTTTAAAAATATTGTAATAGGGTAGTTAACAAAAAAAAACTAATTAGTCCGTCAGATAGATTTAATAAAAATATTGGACACATATTTTTTCTTTCTTCACGTAAACAAACAATGAAGACGTCATATTCTAAGACATTAGTATGACATTTTTTACCGGTGAGTGTGACTAGTTATATATAGCAACCGATACCTCCCTTACAGAAAACCGCTAAAGCGAGACACTGATTCGATTTCACGTTGAACGCTCATAGTTATGGCAGTAAATCTTCGGCGGGCGAATCTTCTATAGGGGGTGAACCTATTGCCATGAAACGGGCACAAGTCCAGGCTCCGTAGCTGTTACTGAGAAATTCCTGGTGGAAAAACCCAAAAACACTTTGCCTTGACATCTTTAACATTGATTACAGTGGCGTTTATGACATTTTTAGCTTTGATTAAAGCAGAATGCAACTATGGGTTTGACAAGGATGGCTGGTGCAGGAGGCAACTTACATATACGGAGGTTTACCTTGTTTCAATATCTGCCAACAGGGTAGTTAACTAAAAAAATCTAATTAGCCCGTCAGATAGATTTCCAAAAAATATTGGACACGTATTTTTTCTGTTTTCACGTAAACAAACAATAAAGACGATACAGTGCTTTGAAAACTCGTGTGACGTCATATTCTAAGACATTAGTATGACGTTTTTTACCGGTGAGTGACGTCACAACCCCCACTCAAATCTTTGACGCGTTTTATCTTCTTCAATTTTTATTGATTTGATAAAACAAAAAATACACGACGTATCCAATATTTTTCGATAATCTAACAGACGGACTAATTAGAATCATATTTTTTTAGTCAGTAAACATCCCTATTGCGGTCATGAAATTTTAGGATTGATTTTGCGATGTCCCACTGTTGTAATGACAACGATAATCGGTCCAAGTTAAAATATGAGTGTTACACTTCTAAAACTATCTCTCAAAGCATATTAATTAAAAACTACACATACTTACATAGTTTTCGACTAGCTATATATATAGCAACCGATACCTCCGTTACAGAAAACCGCTAAAGCGAGACACTGATTCGATTTCACGTTGAACGCTCATAGTTATCTCCGTAAATCTTCGAGGTGATGTGATTTACTATAATTTAATTTTGTATCTACGTTTTCGCCCTTTAATTACGTTTGAGGCAGAATCTGTCATGTGGGGTAATTGTAGTCTGCGGTTTATAAATCTGCTGTTTCAGGCTTCGATAATTTTGGATGGGAGTGCCTATTGGTGATTAAAATGTGTATGGTGGTTATTATGGGATAGTTTTGCTTTTTGGCAATGGTTTAATTTGTTGTATGTGTACTGTGATCTGGTGAAGTGCACCGTGTGTTGGTCGTAGCAGTTATTCAGAAAATAAATCCCATTCAGTAGTTTTCATGATTTTGTTTTCGATATCGCATAATACAATAATCCTAGCTGATGGTCGTTAAAACTACTGGGTGTACGTTAAATATAACACAATATTTTTATCAATAGCCTTGTTGGTTTAGTGGTTGCAAGCGCGGCTGTTGAGCTACCTAACCCTTCGGGGATTACAGGTGCGATGTTTTTATCAATAAGATAATAACGTCACGCCTACACGCACGCATGTATATTTTGTTTTTTTTAAAGCTGTTCTATCTACCGATTTAAAAATAATAATTACACTTAAAACCATCAAAACAACATTCACAAGTATGTATATTCTTTGTAACTTAAAACCCTCATTAATCCTCCTAAAATTAATCCATACGTCCTCCATAAAATTAATCAGTGAATGTGAAAACAGCGGTAACACACAATACGCTTTCAACAGCAATGTTTAATCTCCCAATAATAAATATATTATTAACCTTTTGCTCAGCAAACCCGTCTACGGCATGCATGCTTGTCAAATTATGATATTAGCGGCTACCCAGCGTCGAAATTATTCGTAAAGTGCCTACAAATCAACGCCATTTTCACATAAGTATACATTAAATATTAACAAAGTTTCTTAAACATGTGTTCTTGACTCGTACGGAGTGATTTAGCCGAGTTATGTGTGGGCGTAGTGCGAGCGGTTAAGAGCTGGATATACGCCACTGACATTTCACCCTCCCGCAACCGATTTATTGGGCGCCAGCTACGCAATTTTCGAGTAGAGATTACGTAAAAAAAATCCATATAAAGAATTAAGAAAGTTATTGGCAAAAATAAGCTAAGGTTCCCTCGGCATAACTTTATATTATATTATGATCCCAATAAAAAGATCCTATGATGGATAGTTTAGGAAAAAATGGTAGTTATTATAGTTATAAAAACAGAGGCAACTTTGCATATTTATTTATGATGTTTAAATTTATTTTTTTTGAAGTGAAGAGGTCATGCTCTAGATTGTGTTGATAAATATATATTAAAAAAAAATCCCGTGATCGTTGCCGAAAAAATCTAATGTATCCTAAAAAGTGCAATTTACGTATATCCACGCCTTTAGTAAATTGCAGATGACTAGATATAAATATCTGAATGATATATATTCTTCTTTTTTATGTAGTGAAACTACACAGTAAATGGTTCTTCTTTCTGGTCTCACCAACATCTATTAGAATTGTTTTTGTTTTTGTCAGTACCACATACGATTCTTCGGTAATACATCACATTTCGAAAGATCAGGTATTACAATACTGTCTAACTCATATTCATTTAAATAACAAATCCATTATACTCCTATTCCCATTGAATTCCATCTTCCTCATCTTATTCAGTCCACTTGATAACACAGGACATCGGCAGTCTATTTGAATACGTCCATATTACTCCTGCGTTTGCCAATTCGCCGTCACCACTTGAGGCCGCGTCAGTCTCAATGGCCATTGGACCTAGACATATTGCCTCCCCAATGTTCAGTTTGCTGATTGTGCTAGTTGAATGTCAACAGTATTTACCTGTATACGCGGTTTCATACGAAATTGAGGATGAAATTTCCCCACCGCACCAACAAATGATAATGTTTTTAGTTTCATGATAATGACATTTGAATAGAATTATCCCGCCCACTCATATAAGAAGTAAGATCTCACTTAGCGTTGTCTCTTAGTAAAGCGCGCAAATCTAACAGCAAAATCAGTTGCTAAAAGCGAAAATACGTAACTCATCTTCTTCTGCCGTTACATACTATTTTATATACCTAGCTTTTAGGTTACAAAAGTCTTAAAATTACATGTTTGGAACAAAAACTTACAATTTTAAAATAAAAGAAAACATTCTTTCAGTCACAAAAATCGCTCCTCGCTCGCACTATATCCCCACTCAAAATACAATCCCTCCCGCCATATCCCTAATTACTAATCGTGATTACACACGCGTCACGTAACCGTGTTTACCTAGACTATAATTAAAGCAAGTTAATCTAAAATGTTCCCGTCTTTCCCGTCTTATACAAAATGCAAGCCGGGGGTAACTGAAAGTACTCCGAGTACTTCTTACTGGTTTAGCAGCCACTTAGAGAAGCGTCTTACGAGAGCTCTAAAGTTTTTATTTAAAGGAAAATTTCGCGCATCGACAGGACTATTGCTTTTGTTGCAGTTAAGAGTTTTTAGTTTGAGTGTTAATTACTATGCTAGTTTTAAAAAACGCTTTCTTATATAGAACTTAAACATATTTCGCGAATTATGAGTGTAAGTACCTACTAAAGATAAACCTCTGTCTAACCCTAAACTATACTGCCGTGCTAAGCTCAAACGCGGTATCTTAAAAAATGAGAAGTTGGTCTTAATGGTCATGGTTACCTAAAATAAATGCGCATCTATTGAACTAAACCAATTTGCAATTTTAATACTTATTTTTTTTATAAAACTTGTTTTTTTCATAAAGGGGTTTCTTAGAGATACCGTTTTTATGTAAAAGCAAACAATACTTTTGTGCTTGAGTGTTTGTATTTGTTTTTTGTCACTCATGGTATTATCAACTCATACATTTGGCTACTGTATCAGGGTCTATACAATTGACCGTCCCAATGGATGATTTTGGGGGGATAAAGACACTATCATGACATTTGACAGGGAAATCGGTGTCCACCGAATGAGGCATAACCCCATGGCCTACAAACCAAATAAATTATTTTTATATTTGCAGATAGCGATATATGCCACAAACGTATTCCCAGAGGTACTCAGTTTGAGATAAACAAAAAACCTGTCAGCACACCCTATGGGAACGTGGTCGGTCGATACACACACACACATACACACACAAACACTCATTTCAATGTCAGAGTAATAATAAAGAACCATTACAACACACAGAGGCCTGTATTACGCAAATAATGAAACGCTATAAAGGGTTACACAGGGGATGTTCACGAGGGGATGTCGCTTCAAGGTCGAAATCCACACGCACACTTGTATGCATGTAGATGAGTACTGCACGGAACCCCAGGCGAATATATTTAAAACACAATATAATATGATTATCAGGCTGTCCCCCTAACACAGACAAAATCAATAGCGTCTGCATGTAGGTATATGCAAGATAATGGGATACCTCGCGATGCGGAAAACTCGTTTAAATGAAGAATTTGTAAAAAAAATAGAAGGAAAAAAAACATATTTGGCACATGCTGCAGCCGGCCAGATGGTTTTAACTGGGTAAAATGTACCACTCATCTGCCTCGCCTTTTCCTAACTTATACTAATATTTTACAAAGAGCGACTTACTACCTGACCTCCACAACCCAGATGATGCTGGGTGCACCACTAATGAGTCTAAAATAAAAGTCTAAGTACAAATGGTTTAAAAAAAAAAAAGATAATAATAGCACGTTCAAAATGTACCGTAACGATATCAAAGGTGAAAAGATTCTAAAGATAATTGCGTTTTTTCGTTGAATGGTATTTTTAGTTCTATTCACTGAGAAAGTTCTATTCTCATTTTGAGGTTTTTTAAAGAAGAAAATAGCGAGTTCTAAATTGCCAAATCTAAGTGCAGTCATTAAGATGTCTTTTGGACTATTCACCTTATTCCATGTCACACCATGTTCTTTTTAACGTGTAATAGTACACCATAAATGAATTCCAATCAAAATGTAATTTATATTCTTAGAAGTGTGTAAAAATAGTTTTTATTGTTTCTCATACAATAGGGATGTTTACTGACTAAAAAAAATATGATTCTAATTAGTCCGTCTGTTAGATTATCGAAAAATATTGGATACGTATTTTTTGTTTTATCAAATCATTAAAAATTGACAAAGATAAAACGCGTCAAAGATTTGAGTGGGTGGTCGTGACGTCACTCACCGGTACAGAATGTCATACTAATGTCTGTGAATATGACGTCACACGAGTTTTTAAAGCACTGTATCGTCTTCATTGTTTGCTTACGTGAAAAAAGAAAAAATACGTGTCCAATATTTTTTGGAAATCTATCTGACGGACTAATTAGATTTTTTTGTTAAATACCCTATTGTTGTACAGCACAAAATTGAGGCAGCGGCGCCGATTAGTTATCAGGATATTTGAGATGAGGTTAAATCGTAACTTCCCATGGGTTACTTTCAAATAAGGAAAACAAAAAAAACAACTACTAAATGATGTCACTTTGCTACACCAGTGGTATTACAGCATCCTGGTGATCAATCGCCGTTATGCGTGAATTTTACACATATTTTCCTCTTACTTATTCTCATTGCGACGTTTCAGGTACAAATAAATATTCTTTCTCTTGACGATAAAGTACTTCCAACATAAAACGTTCTAACAACTTCCCATATACACCAGCATCAGACGGCCGGCAGATGTACCTGTTTGTATAGTACTATTTACAGTGATTGCTTCGTAATATTTATGTACCGTGACCGAGCCGGAACGTTACTTTGTGTGTGAAACTCTCTTTTACCTTATATGTAGACAAAAATAGTAGGAACAAGAGTTAGGTATTTTGTGATGGGTATACTAGAAAGACGTATAAAAAAAAAATGAAAAATATTTATTTGTCCCAAAAAGAGCAGTTACATGGATTATAAAGAGACATCCCCAGTAAGTAATTGATAATACTTGTGTTGGAGCTAGCTCCCTCTTTCCCTTAGTTATTTAACAACATTGAGACTATTGCACAAGTAATTACAGAAGGTGACTAAAAATAAATTTAGGATGAAAAATTAATTAACAATAAATGACTTATAAACTAATTTACAGCTCTTTGTGTATAATGTTGTGGTATGCCTATGTGAAGTTGTATAGTACGTGCATCTTGGTTTTATTTTTATTTTTAGGCAGGGTTTGTATTGTTGTATTTATATGTATGTGTGTTTGTGTGTGTGTGTTTGTGTGTGATTGTGTATGTCTTAATTTTAGTAACGTTTATACTCATGTAGTGTGGTAAGCTCAAATTTATATTGAAATAGGGATGTTTCCTGACAAAAAAAATATGATCCTGTTTAGTCCGTCTGTTAGATATCGAAAAATATTTGATACGTGTTTTTTATTTCATCAAATTATTAAAATGGACGAAAATAAAACGTGTCAAAGATCATGAGTGTGGGCTTGTGACGTCTCTTTGTGGTAAAAAATGTACCAAACTGTGAAGTTCCACGACTTTTCAATGCAAATATATATTAAAAATTAAAAAAAAGGCAATATATATTTTGTTTAATATTTTTAGTCAACTATTATTTTTTTATAACTATTATTTTATAAATATTTGTTTTCTTTATGTAACAAATGAAATTATTGTCGCTACATACTGGTTGGACAGATGACCGCTGCCATCTGGGGATAATCTGGATGGGGCTGGCACAGGAACGTAGAGATTGGCACAGGAAAAGTGAGGCATATACCCAGCAATGGATGAATTCAGGCTGTACATGACTAGTTGGATAGTCGTGAACAAGAGGAGAAGAACCATTGAAAGTGGTCAGCGGCCATTTTCTTAAAAAAAAAGAATTTTCTTGTCACATACGATAGAAGAAACACAGCGGAAGAAAATTTACGAGTACGGGTAAAATTACGCTTGTAGGTTATCGTTCAGTTTCAACAAAAGTCCGCTCATACCTTTCTAGGTCGTTCAATAGAAACAGTGTTAGTTTAGTGGTGTGACCGTCGGGCTGCCATATCATAGGTCTCGAATTCGAACCCAGGACACGGACCTCTTTTTCGGATTTATGTGCGTATTGTATAATTATCACTTGCTTCGGTGAAGGAAAACATCTTGAGCAAACCAGTATGCCTGAGAGACGGTATGTGAAGCCAAGTCAGAGGCCCAAAAACTCTGACCCCAGGTAATGCACTAACCTCACCATAAAGAAGAAGAACAAGACGAAAAGGAAGGATCTTATACATGCCCCGAAGTATTTCTAATTTTAGACCATAGAATGTCCAGTTCACCCATTATTTTACAAAAACTGTTAAAAGGTAAACTTCGAAGAAAATTGCCGATTATACCTTTTTTTAGTCGTTTATCACTAGATAGTATAAAACAAAGTCGCTGTCGCTGTCTGTCCGTCCCTATGTATGCTTGAAACTACGCAACCGATTTTGAAGCGGTTTTTTTTAATAGATAGAGTGATTCAAGAGGAAGGTTTTAGTATATATATAATTTGACCGACATCCACGCGGGTGAAGCCGCCGGCATCAGCTAGTTCTTTTATAAAGATCCCCACCGATATCATGAAACGTGTAATAATATTTTACTGAAGCGCGGTTTCAGTGTAAAACATCCCCAGACGATAGTTTGTTAGTAAGAAATCGCACACTTGAGATAAACTCCTTAATAATTCCACTACTTCTTAATTTGCTTTCGCTGGTTAATTTAAATAAAATGGCCATTTGAGTATTTTTGCCTTTTATTTATTTGTTCGAAGAAGTGCAAAGTATTCGTTTATTTTAATTTGAGTGAGATGTTTTCTTTGTGTTAATTAGTTTTTACGGTGGGTAGTGCCAAAATATAAGTCTCGTAATTTCATCCTCTGCGTGTGTCCTTTCAGGATGTGTTATACTTATAGAAAACCGTTGAAATACCTTTAATTTTCATAGTTTTTTCGAGAAATACTGTAATATCAAAACTTTTTATTTTAGCTGGCCATGAAAAAAAAAATTGTGCATGATTAATATTCAATTTTTTTTTTTTTTTTTTTTTTTTTTCCTGTATCGTGGGTGCGTTCACAAACATATAAAGTCACATACACAAATACCCAGACCCGAAACAACTATCTGCAGGTCATACAAATATTTGTTCCGTGCGGGGATCGAACCCGCGACACGCAACGCAGCAGTCAAATCGCTTAGCCACTGCGCCAACCGTGCCGTCAAATTAAAATATTCCTCGCGACTACGTAGCCCTTCACTAGGTGTGGTCCGACACGCACGTGGCCGATTTTGATTTTGTTTATTGCTTCTTATAAATTTATTATTCCTTTGTTCAGTACTTAATAAAACCTTAACAAAACATCGCGCCTGTAATCCCCCAAGGTTCCCTGTAGTCTCCAGTTGTGTTTAAGTCCTATGCAATAACCGTGCGCAAATCCAGACTGGTGGCTGCTACTGAGAAATTCCTGATGAAAACACCCAATAACACTTGGCCGACCTGGGAATGTAATCCAGGACTTCATGCACAGCAGGCCCACTTACGACCACTGTAATAATTTTGCTTCACCATTGCTAGTTTCTTTAAGAAATATTGTAAAATCAAAATTTACTGCTAGCCATAAAATAATTTATGATAGTTTATGCGTAAATATTAATCGCGACTACGGAACCCTTCTGGGTGAGATCCAGTACGCACGTGGCCGATTTTTATTGTGTCTATTGCTTCTTATAAATTTATTATTCCTTTGTTCAGTAATAAAACCTTTAAAAGCATAAAAATGAATACAAACCTTTAATCCAACATTTGCAAAATACTACTAAAAATTGCGAACTAAGCGAACATTTTAATTTTAAGTTCAACTACACTTGTGACCCTATTTAGTTATGCATCATGCGCCCTATTGTTATACAAATAAAGTTCAGTATGCAAAATAAAATGTTTATTTTGCAGGTAAATGTGTAATTTTAAGGTAATTTATTTACATAAAAACAATAAACACACCACCCCTGTATGATTTGTAATGTTTGTCTCTAATTTGGGTACTGAATAATAAAACTATGATTTTATGATGTGCATTACATCGGAGTAACGAACATTCTGAATACCGTACTTCGTCATAGCGTACACTCTGAATCACGTAATTCGGACTCACAAACTTTCTGTATACCGTACATCGGTATTTCGAACTTCGGAGTAACGTAATGCAGTCCAATGATAATAAAGATTATCAGTGTTGTGATTATGGGAGTTAAATCCCTTCTAAACTGACATTTAGTTACCGAGAATGTCAGTTAGTAACTGCGGAAAAGCTCAAAAGAAGAGTAATGACTATTACCATACTTGGTAATAATAGAGGTGGCAAACTCGTGAATACGCATAAAATTGCAGTTGTCAATAATATTGGTATGAAGCAAACATCATATTTTAGCATATCACATTATTAGTCTTAAAACTGGTTGTCAGACAATTGGACCACTACCTACTGTCAAAGATCTTCAAATTACACCCGGAACCATCGTCTTAACGTGTTTTTCGAGGTACGGAGGAAACTCAGTATGTAATGATACAAGAGCGGCTTAACCTGAATATCGACTGAGCAGTTGTTATTTTTATTACGAGCCCCTAAGAGCGAATTTAAAGAGCCCTCAAAAAACATTATTAAGGTAAGGTAATAATCATCATACAGAGTCCTTTAACAACCGATATTCATGTTCACAACAAAAACCAGTTAAATTTCCGTTTACATCCACACCAAAGGACACCTCAAAGTTTCTGCATTATCAACTCTCGGTTCAGTGCCGTGAGATGAAATTCAAACAACGCAAAATGGTTTGGTATTAATTTTGCCATCGCCCAGTGAAAACGAACAGGAGTCCTTTTAGTAATTTAATCCTTTGACGTTTCAATAGGCAACACTATATTCGCAAAATTGCATGTTGTACTAAGTATGTGTGCGTCTGACTGCATCTCTGGTACGGATTTATAAAATTACAGACTGACCCTCCGGCATTCATTCCCCTAGCTAGCCGCTATATTAAAATAATCTGGACACTAAAGGCTTTCACAGAGAGTTCCGTTTCAATCAAATTGTACGCTGTTTTGTAGGGATTCTGCTTAACAAAGTAAAGTTCTGCGTAGCAACATTATTGATTTTTTGACCAAGCGAGGGGAACGAGATGATTTAAATGCACGTTTGGTATTTTACAAGGTTAAGTTCAAAACGTGCGCGTCTGGTTAAACGTAAAATGTTTAGTGGTACCTACTCTTTAACCAGTTAGCCCGCGTAGTAGTGACTAGTGAGATTAAAATGTCATCATGGAAGGAAAGGAAGCGTCAGTGGCATTACCCATGAAAAGTGTCTGTTTAAAATTTTTTTTTTTTTTTTAAGTTTCAAAATGACAGTTTCTTACTAAATGCATAATATTATATACGGTACTTATAACCGGCACAGCTGTAGGCGCGAAAATCGTAAGACTGGAACCCCGAGACAGCAAGACGGGGTCGTGGTAGACCGAGAAGAAGATTGTCGGGACGGCTTGGATGGCTTCCTCGTGGATTGGCTAGAAGAAGCTCACCATCGTGACAAGTGGAAAAAAAAATTAAAGGGTTCCATGTTGAACATGACCTGTGTCCTGTGTTCAATAAGGAAAAAAAACGTTGGAGATAATGTAGCTAAGATCATGAATAGTTTTGATTCTTCTTAATAAAGAATTTCAATAGCGAGGAAGTTTAAACGTTAAGTTGTTAGTACTAAGTTTTAATGGATTCTGTTTCCAGTTCAAGAACTGTTCAATTAAATGACGCTTTGTGAGAAACTTGTTATATTTCTTAAGGGAGACTGGTCCTTTATATAATAGATGCGTTAAAAGGGTTTGGTGAGGTCAGATTATTTAGGTCAATATACTGCGTAGTAAATATTTGCAGGTGTGCCTTTTGTATGTGTTTGTATGAAGGATCTTTGTGATGAAATACCGCGTAGTTTTGTTAAGTATTTATTTTGCTTGGTTTTTTTTTTGTACAAACGTTGTTCAATGTAACTGGGTCAAGCTTTTCTTATTGAAATCCTTTGAGTTAAATAAAGGGTGATGTCATTTATTCTTCGGCAACATTATTCAGAGTTCAATTGAAATTCCTGTTTCTTACAAATGTTTTTGGTCACCAAAGAACGTTAGTATTGTAATAATATTAATTTTATTGCGAACATCTTTTGACACTCATATGTTGTTAGTAAACAAACCTTAAAGACTTGCTAGTAAAACATGTAGGTTTGACAGAAAATACACAAACGGTAATAAAATTCTCTACAATGACATTCAGGGGACTATTAGAGTTGCCTCGGATCACTAGAAAGCCATCAGTCTGCTCACCAGCAAACATTCCCGATGCACTGCAGAAGTGTGACAGCCCCAGCAGCATCCTTAATGCATTGATGTGTTGAACTATGAGTTGTGTGAGCGATGAGAGTGACTTTTTAAGTTGCACGACGTTAAGAATAGTACATTATGGTATAAGTGTGTAACGTTGGTGATTACCGCTAAGGCGCCATTGAGACCCGAGCCGTTAGGTGAGGGTCTTAAGAGAGCCGAGGACGGTAATCATCAATACACACGTGTATCATACGACGTTTTTCAACACACTTGTGAAGAAAATAACACAAAAAAAACATTTTTAGCAGTTAAAATGAGTTGTGAAAAAGATTTCCCCATGGTGGGAAAAATTTATCAGTTTTCCTGCGCGCGCATCTAACAATGGCAATCGGCCATAGACTGAAAGATTAAGTTTTTTTTTTGGCTTTTCGCGGATAGCGTTGCAGCCACGTACAAGATGGGGAATTCAAAGTTTTTTTTTTACAGAGAAAACAAAAGTTTAATTTATTAAAAACGTATATACAAGTTGAAATTATCTATTTAAATTCGAAGTTGCATGAAATGAGCAAGGAACACAATCTTTTTAGTATCGAAACTTTTTTAAGAACAAAGCAACTTAACCAAAAAAATTAAAAAAAACCTATAACTCACTTGTGAATTATGGTAATGAAAAATTCACGGTTTGATTACAGGTGTCATTATATGCCTAATTGCGGTGAAATTAGAGCCACTTTATAAACAAGTGTGTTGAAAAGTAAGTAAATCTCTTTTTGCCTCTATGGAGATGTGTGTGTAGAGATGTTTAACAAATGAAATTATATCATTGACTTATATATTACTGCGTAAGGACTGGGCGGACGGCATGTTAAAATGACGCCTCAAACGTGGTCCCAATATGGTCTTTCCTAAGCCGAAGTGAACTAGTCCGCGATCGGCTCTCTTCGGGTGCGGTCGTAAATTTTATTATAAGCTTTATTTATGTTCTTTATACCTCGAAAATACCACACCGCTTATACAAGGTTACATTAACGAGCAGACTACACCGATTCTCTGTATGGCGAACGCGTCGAGCAAATGTTCGGACGACCGTATCTTTAGTTTTTATATCAATGAATTATATATATATTTTTTTAAATAATAGGTAAACAATGTTAGGTACGTATATATGGGCGCTAAACCATAATGTTGATTTTAAATTAGTTTATAATAAATTATTTAGGTGTAGTTATAATTTTATTTTGACTCATGTGGATCCGCCGCGGAGCCGGAGCGGGCCGCGGTATCTCTTGCGAACAACCCGCAGCTCCGACGGGCGTCGGCCCTTGCGGGCCCCTTCCATGTTGCTGACATCTCTTTGAGGCGCGCGTGGAACTCGAACGCGCCGGCGACACGGCCTGTCATCGTCATAAGACGGACGGACGGCGAGCTAGCCCATCACTCACCGTCCACAGGCCCGCGTCTACGGTGGCCGGAAGCCATCACGTGGCCCTCGACGCCCGGAGTGCCTCCCGCTGCGGCTGGGACGAGAGGTTCTCTCTCTCCCTCTCACGTTCCGCCACCTTCTTCGCTAGCATCACTGCTTCGCAGAAGGGGGCGACGGCGTCCCATTCCTCCTCGCCCCGGACCATGGCTTGCACCAGGGCCGGACGTGAGAGGTCGCCGCCGCCGATCGCCGCTACGAGAATACGGCGGGGCTCCGCCCAAGCGGGACACACCTCCACGGTGTGCTCCACCGTGTCCTCCGGCCGATCCTCAGAAATAAACACCCTAATCTGGAGTAAGTTATTTTCTTTAAACTTGTGCTAATATTACGAGTAATATACTAATTGGTGTAATCAATACATTGTGAGCCTCTGACGACGACGGCGTTTACGCGCCGATATTATATCTACCTCTTTCTTTTAAATTCACACCCAAACCTTCATAATAAAACACCCTATAAATTACCCAACTATCAGATTTATATAGCCTTCTAATACCATTTCAAAGACAATAAAGCTAGGGTCCATTATGCGAAATTGGCGCCACAATGTATGGCCATAACGCATCGTTCGTGTAACGCTTCAAGACAGGTATAAGCCATCAGGGAATAATAAAATACCCTTATTGGGCCATTAGATGCTCGTAAAATAACAGTTAGTCATAATATAATAATGTGATGGATGTTAATATCCGTGTTTTTCTGAAGAGACTGTTGTAAATGGGTGTAGCACCGCTTAGTTAGTTTTGGTTTGTGTTTTACGTGGGTGTGAATTAGGCTCGTTTTTAATTGTGTTTACATCCAATTGGATGATTGATTTGATTGATTCAAAATATGTGTTATTTATTATTTTTTGCCGGGAACAGAAGAAACCGTTTTAGTAGAGTGAAAGTCTGTGTACACGGTGCGTTGCGGCAGGGAGCGGTATTCCCCCTCGTATTGGTGGGAACAGGTAAGGTGCAGCGTCGCGGCGCGGGCGTCTCGATGGGACTGCCGCGACGCGACCCTTCGTCTCGCGGTAGCATGTCCGGTGTGCGTGCATGGCGCCGGAGCATGTGCTATGTTTTTTTTTTGTGAATGGCATCTTGCCGTTCATCCAAGGAGGTCCTCTGCCTAACTGGACTATCCTGTGGTGCCTGGTGGTGGCCTCCAACCAAGGGTGCCGCTGCGACACCACTCCGGTACCGCACCGCTCCCGCAACGCACTGTGTGCATAAGCTCTCGATGTTTGGTCAAGGAGTAAGGAGAGATTGCGCAGCGGCAGTTAACACTAGATACTGCCAGATACTTTAGTACATTATCTGTTAGAAACTGGTGTGCGGAGTCGCGTCTGCAATTTACCGCTGTCTACCCTTTTGCCCATTGTTTTAAAACAAAGTACCAGGGAAGCCTGGAAAATATACATTCTGTAGTAGACGTCGTCTCGAATCAATTTCCTAAACAATCTAAGTACACACGTGCAAGGAAATCATCGACACAATTCAAATAAAGTTAGCAAAATAAGTACAATCAATCACTCACCTGAGCACCGACCACCACGCGCCCTTCTCATCGACTCGCTCGTTTTCGCACTCCCCTCTACTTTCGCACTCCCCTCCACATTCGCACAACCCATTTTTGGCTTCGTTCACCCTTCGGCATTCTTTCGTCCGCCCGTCAAAAACGAAATCGCGCTCGTGATGTAAGGAAAACATACATCATGTGTACAATAGTGCAGTAATAGAGTGGTACGATAGCGATTTTAATATGGAAATTCATCCGTTTTTCGCTTCCCGCGTGTAATAACATTTCTGATCGATAAAACGTGTATGTTTTTCGCATACTTTTCTCATCACTGTTGTTGTTATTCTTCTTCCTTTATTTTGAGGTTAGTGCTTAACCTTCTTTTTGTTTTTTTTTGGCGGGTGGAAAATCATCAAATAACCCATCCCGCTCTTGGGCAGAGCGGAAGGGAGTGTCGGACTTCTACTGACTAAAAACCACCCATGTTCCTTCGTGCCCGCGTTTTTTTGCTCCCATGGGCCTCTGACTTGGTTTACATTCCGTTGAAAAATATGTTTTAGGCTTTCTAGTTAGAGCTGATGGTTGTTCGAATGAGATACCGCGGCCCCGGAACACAAAGGACTAAGAAGTAAAATGGGTTGATTTTAGTCAGTAGAAGTTTGACAATCCCTTCTGCCCCGCCCAGAGCGGGATGAGTCATTTGATGATTTCTATACTCACAAAAAAAAAGGAAAGCTTGCTCATTACCTCACGATGTTTTCCTTCACCGAAACAAATGATAATTATACAATACGCACTCAACCTAGCCTTTTCCCAACCATGTTGGGGGTCGGTTTCCAGTCTAACCGGATTCAGCTGAATACCAGTATTTTACGTGGAGCGACTGCCTATCTGACCTCCACAACCCAGTTAACACTAGGTAATACGATACCCTTTGGTAACACTGGATGTCAGACTTTCAGGTGGCTGACTACCTGTAACGACTGTCAAAGATCCATAAAAGCGCGTAAATGCGCGCGCGATCAGTAATACGTACTGATTCCGAAAAAACAAAAGAAAGCTGTGATTGTTAATACCTAATCAACTAATTTCACACATCAGATTTAATCATATTTAAGTACTCTTTTGTAATTGGATCAAATCAAACTTGTTCAGAACAAATTAAAAAATCTGGTAATAGGCTTTCAGCAATCAGAATTCAAAGAAACTTATTAAATAAAAAAAGTTGTAAAGAACACTTTTCTACAGAACCATCTCATTAGTGCAGAAAATCTCTTTTACGAAAATTAAATGGGTTTTCTATCAATATCCAATTTAGTATTCAATATTCATGAATCATAATAAGTAAGCAATTTCTCTATGAATGCGTTTTGAACTTGTTAGCGTTATTGAAGAGTAAAAAATAAGATTATTTACCGATATCCATCTCTTGATTTATTTAGTATTGTTTATTTTCTTCATCGAAATAATGTATTGAAATCGTTCGACTGTGTGCGTAGCAGATAATTTGATTATGAAGGGATGACGAATCGTATTTAGGTTTCAATTATAGTTTATGGTGGTTTGGGTTTTTAAAATTATATCTGTTATTTTAAGTTTACGGTCATAAAAAGCTTCGAAGTGCATTTAAGTATTAATTTTATGGTCAGATAAAAAATGGTCTCATGGTTCATATTCACCAAGCAGTTAGCACAGGTATTTTGAAGTATAACCTACTGATGAATGTTAAAATACGATGCAAATGAAATTCAAATATCATCATCTCAAAAAAAAATACATTCAGTTACGGCGACTGCCTCTCTGACCTCCATAACCCAGTTAGTACTGGGTAAAACTATACCCCTTGGTAAGACTGGTTGTCAGACTTTGTCCTGTGGCTAAAGATCTATAAACGACAACCGGTACCTGCAGTACCAAACCAGATAGCTCAAGACCGCGAAAATTGGCAATATTTGGAAGAGGCCTTCACCCGAAAGGGGTTCCAAAAATAAAAAGAGAAAAAAACTTGTAAAACCTTTAAAAATAATGAATAGTACTTGTAAGAAAATTGTAATGTTAGGAAATAAAAGGCGTTTTATTTTTTTATTTATTGTACCTTGGCAAAACTGCTTTTCGAGGCACGGACGAAACAGACTTCGTCTTCTGCGATACAAGTGCTTGTCTTAAACGCACTTCACGTGTCACTTATTTCCATATCACCAAAGATTTATTATTCTTCTCAAAACTAAAAATATCCCACTTTCATTCTTCAGGATAAAAAGCCGCGTCATACTGATAAATAATTCATACGTCAGTCGCACCTCTGTCATTTTCAAAGATAATGTGTTATGATTTATTGCCAAGTCAACTCCTCACCTTAAGTGGTACGTCTTAGAAGCTTGTTTAGACTTGTTCGCGACAGTTATACGTTGCGAATTTATGGAGACAGTAATAAAAATAGCTAAAGTTGTACGAAAATGTTTTAAAAATGCCGAGTAAGAATTGAAGCAGACGTAAGTACGACGGAATAATTTTTCGAGTCGTCGACTTGGATGAAAATAATGGTACCTTAGTATATTGTGAAATTCGTATTTTTATTTTCACAGATAACTAAAAAAGTTTAGAAAAGTAGATATTGTGTGAAATCAGCACTTGCGTATGGGAGTGACTCTCGTAGCGCCTACACATTTCTCGTAGCTTTGTAGCACTGCTACGGCAGTTATTCGTTGCACATTTAAATAATATCTGCACAAGACTAGATAGTCGTAGCAAGAAACCTTTTTCATAACATAACAGCTGTTATATAACTCTCTAAAGCTCGTTCCTTTCTCAGAGAAGGTACTTTATCTAGGACAACTTTAAATAATTACTACAAAAACATGACAGAATATTTTGCCTTTTGCCATTGAGGTATAATGTACTACGTACTAGAGGAGATACCTCAACTCGATTTTTTGTAACATACGGTAGAGCTAGTGGACTCCAGCTCATTTAGTCTATGCCGAGCGGTTGCTGCGACGTGACACATTTGAGTGAAGTTTTCTTATCTAAAATATGCCTTCGTGTGCATTTAGATACTATAGAAATAATCACTATCACTACACAGTATAAAACAAAGTCGCTTTCTCTGTCCCTATATCCCTATGTATGCTTAAATCTTTAAAACTACGCAACGGATTTTGATGCGGTTTTTTTTAATAGATAAAGTGATTTAAGAGGAAGGTTTTAGAATATAATTTAACCGACATCCACGCGGGTGAAGCCACGGTCATCAGCTAGTTAAAAAATATAAGTAAAAGTCAAGGAGTGACTTTTCACCAGCAATTATAACTTATTATCTTTAAAACACACATAATTTAATTATATTTTTTGAATTGCAATGTGTCATCGCGGCGGCCATTTTTTACGTGAATGTCAAAGAATAAAACATTTGCATGCACAGACCAGACACTATCGACGTATTCAATGCTTGACCACGAATCCTCTACATGTGAGTCAAAATTGATAGTAGGTTGTATAATATTTGCATATGTATCAAGACAATTAACAAAAAAGTTGAAATGTGAAGATTGCATTGATAGTTTGACTATACTATAAACTTCCACATCACACATCTATCATACGTAACTTAATACGGCAAAGTGGTGTAAGTCTTGCCTCGAAATATGATTTTAATTATATGTCCGTAAACACCCTAAAGCATTTAATTAGGAAAGAAGTATTTGCAAAATTTGAATAAACATAATTTACTGAATCAGCCATCAACATTCAATCACAGAATCCATTTAATTCGAGCCATTCATTTATTATTATTTTGCCTTGAATTAGATAGCTCACAAAAATTAAATTGCATCACGAAGGTGAAACTGATCCAACTGTGGATTACTATAACTATAACTGCAGAAACTAACACAAAATAAATTATTTAAGGAAATTACAATATTGTTACAGTTTAAGTACATTTTATTTATTTTCTGAGTAAGTACACACGTACAATATCAAGTAGGCAGAATAATAACATTATGTCGCATCTGCACGCATTGATAGTAATCTATGAAAACATGACACCCCCCGTCTGCCCCGCTGTCATCAAGTGCGCGCACATTATTTTGTTTGAAATAGCTTCTCTAGTACGTAATACCTCAATGCCTTTTGCAAAGATTCTCTTTTCCAAAGTATTGAAACCTTTCAAAGATAATGTCTCCACAGTTTCCTCTGAAATTAAGTCATAAAATAAAAAGGGCACGTTTTTTCAAAAAGCCAAAACATTATTGAGTGATAACATCGACGCCACCGCAAAGGCTTTTGAAATGAGGTATTACGTAGTATGAATGGGGCATTGCCGCAGTTTGTATTCAGCCAGAGGGCCGGCCTTTACCGATATTGAGCCATTCCTAATGGATATTGGAGTGCGTTGGCAACCGGCGGCAACCGGCAGTAACCGGTTGTAACCGATATTTTTTAAACCCACATGTGGTTTATGGGGCTGAGTAACTGTTGATTTTAAACCTCGGGGGTGTTAGTAAAGTAAGATATTGTATCATAAATAATAGGGCGAATCTGCCTTGAATATACAGAGTGTATTTGCGGTAAAGCCTTTTTTAGGGTTCCGTAGTCAACTAGGAACCCTTATAGTTTCGCCATGTCTGTCTGTCTGTCTGTCTGTCTGTCCGTCCTCGCTTAATCTCTGTGACCGTTAGCACTAGAAAGCTGAAATTTGGGACCAATATGTGTATCAATCACGCCGACAAAGTGCTAAAATAAAAATTGGAAAAAAATGTTTTATTAGGGTAGCCCCCCTATATGTAAAGTGGGAAGTGTTTTTTTTTTTAATTTTAACCCTAATGTGTGATATATTGTTGGAAAGGTATTTAAAAATGAATAGGGGTTTACTAAAATCATTTTTTGATAATGTCAATAATTTCGGAAATAATCGCTCCAAAAGTAAAAAACAAAGCGTCCCCCCCCCTCTAACTTTTGAACCATAAGTTTAGAAAATACGAAAAAAATCTGAAAAGTAGAACTTTATAAGGACTTTCTAGGAAAATTATTTTGAACTTGGATGGAAACAACAGATGGAAACTGCAGTTAACCAATATAATTTGGTCCCTGAATCGTATGAGCGCCTATACAATCCAGAGGTCAAGTTTCATTTGCCCGTATTTTTTTTTTAACTTCGTTTACATAATATTTTATTATCTACGGAACCCTACACTGAGCGTGGCCCGACACGCTCTTGGCCGGTTTTTCTTTTTATGAGTTCCGCAAGAGGTATTTACTAGTGTAGCTTGCGCTTTGTGTACAAAGAGTTTTAATCATGGAAAAACATATTCGTAACTACTGTATTTTACAGAAAACATAATTACAGGTAAACAAGCCGACTGCGTCGTTGGTTCTATGTTTTCAAGTACGACTTCTGGGTAAATAAATAAATTGAAGGCATTAGGCTCGCCCCTAGGACTTGAATATAACTGATGTATTTACATAGATCAAATAAAGTTACATTTTTGCCTGACCTTTTAAAAATTTCAAGATATTACAAGCTCACAATAAATATATTTCCTTCAACTTTGAAAATTCAACACGCTTTTCCAGCTATATTTTTTTAAGCTCGTTGAACTTGTAAAACTTCTGAATCCAGTGTGTGCTGAAATAAGTTTATTTAAACAAACTAATATACATACAGAATTCGTACCAAAAGGTCAACAGAATTTAACCGTACTTTGTATATTTGGATTAAAATATTTGCTCATTTGATTCAAAGATTAAAATAGAAATTAGTTTAAACCTAATTCAAAACTAGCATAGTTTGAATGCGTTGACTTAATATACATGTTAAAACGTGAAATTATTTAAGTACCTTAACATTAAATGTAAATTGTATCTCTGTTTCTAACTTGATATCATTCTATATGTGGTTTTGTATGAGCCGTAAGATTATGAGATACGATTATGAGACCAACATATTTATAACTGTCTTACTGTTCGCATAACATAACATAACATCATGCAATCGAACTCAGGACGTCATGCACAGCAGTCGCGCTTGGGACACTTGACCATCAGGGCAGTTATCATACCGTTTGCGATGACCAGTATACAACACAAAATTGTTTTGAGCAGAACTAACAATTACCACAAGTTTAGTATTGAAGCAAGGCTGCGGGTGGTTGGAGCTGCGGGTTGTTCGGAAGAGATACCGCGGCTACGGACACAAAGGGCTAAGAAGGAGCATGGGTGGTTTTTAGTCAGTAGAAATCTGACACTCCCTACCGCTCCGCCCAGAGTGGAAGCAGTAATTTGATGATTTCCCTCCCTCCAAAAAAAAAAGTGTTGAAGACAAAGGAACCGATTTTTTTCCCAGACAAAGTAATTTCTTAAAAATAACTTAGGTATAATCGTATATTGATACAGAAAATAATTTACTCTAAAAACCACTGAAAAATGAAACCAAAAAAAAATCCACCGTGATAATGATATACCTCACCAAAACCCCAATAATATCCAAAGGTTATGATTTTAAATCACCGGCCCATACGTGTGTGATATTTTGTTTACTTTATTCCATTTTATCGGTACCTATGGGCATAAAGCTGGGATAAAATTTCAATTGGCTGTACTGCAGACAGCGGTGGCGGGTCTCACCACTTTATTTATTGTGGACTACAAAGTACTTGTGTTTTGTAGATGGTGGGATACTGGATATGGCTTGAAAATGCAGATTTATGATTTTATGTGAGAAGAATTTTGATAATGTACATTTCTCCCTAAACCTTCGTTATTACAGCCCTTTTTTTCGTGGCATAACTCCTCCCGTTCTGGGCAGAGGGGTAGGGAGTGTCAGACTTCTACTGACTAAAAACCACCCATGTTCTTTTTTAGCCCTTTGTGTCGAACCCACGGTATCTGCTCCGATGGGCGTCGGCCCTTGCAAACTATTTCAGGCCTCAAGTTATGAATGCAAGTATATGCATGTATATGTTTGACAATGTTTCTAAAAGCTTTTCCTGCTACTCTGTTAGGTTAGTGAGTTATTTGCTTGTTTAGAATTTTTCTAAGAAATCAATTTAGAAATAAATGCAATAGCTCACGTAGTTAGCAACAAAAGTTAGTAAAACGCTCAAGGGAACTGTAATTTCAACGTTATATAGATTTGCACAGCATCATCTTCCTGCCCTGTTAAATGGGGTCTACGCAACACGTTTTTCTCTATTCATATAGATTTCCACAATACCATGTTATTGTCGGAATAAAAAAATGCAAAAAAATAAATGGTAAAATAAGGATAAAGCTACAGATACTGCCATTATTACATTAATTGAATTCCACTTGTTAATTAAAGTTGAAAAGGAAGCGACCGTCTTGGTATGGACTGGTGATTAGGAGGGACGCATCGCATCTCGCACTCGGATAGAGAGGTCAAGGAAGACCAAGGACACGGTGGATGAATTGTGTGGAGAATTACATGGAAGAAATAAAGTAAACGATAGCGTGACGGTCGCCAGAGGAGAATGAAAGAAAAAAATGTGTTGCTTCGACCCAAGTATCATGACACTAGGGCAGGAAAATGATGGTTTGAGTTGGGACAAAATTGCATACAGTAAATCAAAGTCATCAGGCCTCTTCCAGCCCTCCTACATCCATGTCCCGGGTAAGCCTTGTCGCTTCCACTCGAAAAATTTCAATCGCTCCTAGCCACAGACTGAGCCCGCCATGAAAATCCCTAGAAAACGTGAAAATGTTCCCGAAACTCTGGCAGCAACGAGATATACCTTTAATTTGGGCTCTAATTAATTCTCAAGCTCAAACCCTCTAGAAATCTGCACGGATTCCTTCAAGCTTTGAGGGATTTATTTCTGTTAAATGGATATGAATTAATGGATGGAATTTGGTTATGTTGG
This sequence comes from Diarsia brunnea, assembly GCA_949774965.1. NCBI lineage: Eukaryota > Metazoa > Arthropoda > Insecta > Lepidoptera > Noctuidae > Diarsia > Diarsia brunnea. The sequence continues at coordinate 7,637,343 of OX458999.1, forward strand.
ATCTAGGTGTAGATTTATTAGGTTGGTTTATAACGAAGTTTTAGACGTCTTGTCTTATATTACTTGGTTGTCAGTGTTCAGGCATCGTCAGATACATATTGCTGTGTTTAAAAATGAAGGAATAAAGGCTCTTGATATTTAACGACTTTAAACAGGATTGACGCCATCATCTGCCTAGTCCTTACTAAAACTATACGAGTCGGTTTCCAGTCTAACCAGATACAGAATACGAGTATTTTACAAGGAGCGACTGCCTATCTGATATCCAAACCCCAGTTAGTACTGGGTAGTAAGATACACCCCTTAGTCAGACTGGCTGACAGACTTTCGGGCTACTGACTGCCGGCGGTTATTATTTGAGCTCGTCGAACGAGCTTAAACGGGATTGACTTTAGCATAACATTAGTAGCTTATGATACATCTGACTATTCCTGCATCTTTACCAATGTGTGTTAGTTTATAACAACAAATTAGTTTTTATTAGAAGTATATTATCATGCATTGCTATTTTGTTATTTACATAAACTTAATTATTGCTATAACAACTATCGGTCTTCTTTAGAGTTATACATGAATTATTATCTATTATACAATGCTTTACGAACAGTAGAAAATAAAGCCAAACAAGTGAATAAACACATACGAATAAACATTCAAAAGTCATTTGTACGATGCCCGATAAATAAGGGTCGAGATACAATTTTTATCAGCTTGTCGGTGTCCATAAATTTGGGATTACAAGCTGGATCGAATCGCTATTGGAGCAAGCGGCCGGCTGTGTTCCGATTTGGTGATAAAAATGTAGGACATGAATAAAAATGTGAATGAATAATAAAAATGTGTATGTTTATTTTTTGCGAAATGAGTTCAAATGTCCCATGACCTATAAATTTTACTATATCATTTTAAAAGTGAATAGTGGTAATCATCTCAGTTGATCTAAGTTGGTTGGAAAAAGATTTATCAGAACTCCAGTCTTCTTCATCTTCTTATCGTGTGGGCACTAAGATCTAACGACCCCACACACCCTAGTGTCATAGTTAGAACTTCAGTTATGGTATTATTTATATAAATGAAACGCGTTCATTTTGGAGATAAATCTCGCAGACGCCATAATCTTTTTACTTATTTTCAACCTGTATACTTTTAATATTTCTTTAAATATCAAAAATAAAAACTACTATACAATTTCTAACCTCATACAAATGAGTAACTGAAATTCAATTACAATACAAAAAATGTAATCCCAGTATGCTTACTAATTGAATTAAAGTTAATTATAAATGTTGTGGTTATATTTATTTGTAAGCTACGACTTCAATTAGGATTATTTTTCAAACTGGTTTTTTATGTGAGTTCAATCTAAAAAGAAAATATTAGACTTTTCTAATAGACCGCGACGTCTGACATTAATAAAGAAGTCTAAAAGTCATAATAAGTTGATTTCTCTTTTTTACAAAGAGGTCATGTTTTTGTTGGTCATACAGTTATTCAGTTAATAATATAAACATGTAATTGAATATATCTCGCAGAACTTTGTATCATACGGTCCATGCTTACGGTCGATTTTTCAATCTACAGGTAACTTTTTAACCGAATAATAATAATAATTTATATTTATTTCAGACATCGTCCATAAAAAAAATACAAAGAGACTTAGTGGGGTTGTTAGTAGTAAACAGCAATAACATAAAATAATAATAATTTAAAGGTGTTAGTAATCTGTTAGTAAACAGAACACGTTACTTGCACAAAAACAACTAAGCCTATTTCCTATTTCTGTGCAGATGTTCACTTGCCCAGTACACATTTAAAGGATTTTATTTATTGTGCAGGCTAACGTTCTGAGGACAGTGTTCGTTGGTTGAATAATCGTTCGAATTAAAATATTTACTTTAATTCAAACGTATAGGTTAGTAACATTTACCAAAAAACTAAGTGTTAGTAAACAACACGATATGGTGACACATGCAACTGATAGCAGTGAATCACAAAAGAACAGTCAACCCTGCCAACAACCATTTCTAGAATCCTGCCATGTGAACGGCGAAACCAAATCATTATTTTCATCTTACAAAGTCAAATTAATGCCCTTCAATAATAACATTTTCGCCTACATAGCAAATCAACATCATCTAGTTGGACTGTATTCCATATAAAACCATAAAAATACTAAAGCATCTTCAGCAATATATGTATATAGCAAACCGACGTTTTTCAACCAAAATAAACTATGTGCTACACGATTCTAGCGATAAGTGCGGAGTATAAATTATGCATAGAAGCCCAAAAGATGCGAGAAGAAGACACGAGCGATAATCTCCGGTGATTTACGATGTGAACTTGCATTTATACAGCTATTTATAAGATCACAGAGTGTTTGTGTTGCTTTGATGTATAGTTGCATGCAAACTGCACAAAGACGCGGTATAAACATGATGTAGGTAGATACGTATCTAGCGTTTTATGGGTGCTCTTAAAGCGAGTATTTACTGTTAAAGTTGGAGCTGGAAAATATGGTATGGACTGTTTTATTTATAACGAAAATCTTCTAACTTTGAGATACTTGCTTGTTTTTCTTTAACATTAGAAGGATGTTTTGGATAAATATTAATATTGGCTGTTCTGGTCTGATTTTTATGAGTTGAACATGTTTCAGCAAATATATTGATTTTAACTGCTGCCGATGCTAATTTGATATTGTCTACGAGCCATTGGATCATTATCCAATTGGTTTGAACCGGAAAAAAGGATGACGATTATAATTAGGTCCCAATATTAATCGTAGATCGTTTAAAAAAAAACGCAACATCTAGGTACCACCTATTTAAACAGATTTAAGTACCTGCATTGGCTAATCCTAGAGAAACTAACAGATTTATTAAGGTGGTTAGTGTTTAATTAGAAATATACTAGAATTCAGACGACGTAGATGGAGCGATATTAGTCCCAAAGGGAAGTTTGCAATAGAGCTAATTATTGTCTAGCAAGATGGAGTAAAAGTTTTTGTATCTAATGAGGTTTATTTTATATAAAGTGGCAATATTATTTCTATAAAGTAGCCGGCAGTTACAAACTGATTTGATTTTCTAACTTATACGAGTATACGTTACTAGACGACCAACGCCATGTCTTGTTGTTTGCACATGTAAACGTAAGTTTTGTATATAATAATGTGCTCAACGCCACTTAGGTTATAAATAACTTTTGGCATTTTGAGCAAAGCAGTTAAGCTGTTTGCTAGATGTTAGATTGTCGTCAACAAAACGGGTAAGTACGTCAGGCTAGAAAAACATATTATTTCTATTGAGTTTTTGTCATTACTGATTAACTAAGAGTAATACTCGCAGCGATTTTTGCATTATTACAATTATTTATTAAGCACAAAAAGCCTTGAAAAAAATATACATAGCATGTGCATGATCAACAACTGCAAGATATTTACTATAATTAAAGAAACTAATCATCATCTGCCTAGCCTTTTCCCTATGTTGGGGTCGGCTTCCAGTCTAACCGGATGCAGCTGAATATCAGTATTTTACATGGAGCGACTGCCTATCTGACCTCCACCACCCAGTTAATACTAGGTAATACGATAGTCTTTGGTAAGACTGGATGTCAGAATTTCAGGTCACTAACTACTTGTAACGACTGCCAAAGATCTGTATATGGTACCCGGGACCAACAGCTTGACGTGTTTTCCGAGGCACTGAGGAAACTCGGTATGTTGGGCGGTCACCCATCCACAGACTGACCTAGCGAAGCACAGCTTTACCTAAAGATCGACCCGAGTGGCAGTTCTTATTAAGCCAACGAGCTCCTCAATAAACCAACAATTAATTAAACTAATAATGACTGTAAAAGTAGATTTTTTTTTTGGGGGGTGGGAAATCATCAAATAACCCCTCCCGCTCTTGGGCAGAGCGAAAGGGAGTGTCAGACTTGTACTGACTAAAAACCACCCATGTTCCTGCTTCGCCCTTCATGTCGAGGCCGCGGTATCTCTTGCGAACAACCCGCAGCCTCGACAGGAAAGTACCCCCCCTGACGAAGCGAAAGAAGTTTTGTAATATTATATACCATAGTTGGGAACCTTTTATTTACGGAATATTGTAGGTTAAAGTTTCAACATATACAAGTTGTTAATGTTATAACTTTACGAACCCGCACATTGAGTCATACTGTAAAACGTGATTTTTCAACCACAAATGAAATGTAGTTTCCCAGCAATAACTGTAGTGTGGAGTTTACGTAGTTTGATGTATAGAACGCTTGGTTAATGATTTCGTGTAGGTTCCGTTCCGCAAAATTATATGAAGGCATAAAAAACATCCCTGAAAAAGCTGTGAAATCAACTCGCCTCAACACTTTGCACACACGCGAGAAAGCTAAAGGTTTAACTTCCAAATCTTCCAAATTATTTTTAAAATCCCTACGCGTATGTTCAGGCGGCTCTCTTGATGAAAAATAAACATTATTACAGGATAAGCTTGGGAGGGGTCCTAACCAATCTAACGCACACGGGATTTCTTATACATCACTCTATTTTACTAATATACTTGTCACTCGTCACTACAAAAGGCTTTAACCCTTTTGAGAATCTGAATAAGGCGGACGTGCCAATTCTTAAACCTTCAAGTCGGAGGTGATTAAGTGTAGGCTTCAGTGTCAGCGGATCGCGTTTTGTTTTAAGCACTGAAATTTTGCTTTTTGGGTATGGGTGCGGTTAATCTGATTGGAACAGTCGTGAGTGTCAATTCTCGAACTTTCGAGTCGGTGGTAATTAAGTGTAGGTTTCATTGTTAGCGGATTGCGTTTCGTTTAACCACTCGAAATTTTGCTATTCGGGTATCGAATAGAAGTGCGTTTAGTCTGGCTAGCTGCGGGCACCAGACTTACACCAGCAGATATTTCAGTAGATACATTATGATATTAAGCCCGGTGTGTCGAGAGCGTCCCTGTGTTCTCTCCGGTTGGTTAGTTTGATCACATATTTAAACCGTTTTCATCACTTTTGAATCACAGCACTTTGATACACTTGATTATATATGATTTTCAGAAAATACAACGCAGCGCGAGCGCGTCCAAGCAGCCACAATCTAGCAAATTTGCTCCATCGATTGTTCCGAGCTTCACTGATTGGAAAGCCTTGATGAATGCGCGCGCATAAATTTCAATTTTCCGGGTTCTTGTGCCAATAACCTGATTGACCTGTCGTCCCGAATACACCCGAACAAGTCCGATGACACAGCCCGCGGGACGCATGCGCGGAGTTTCCTGCTTCTAAGTATAGATTACCTCTATCGATCGGGTACAAAGACCGGGCAAATGTTCGAATGGTCTTTTGCTGAAGGAAAACATTCTGTGGGGAAATCGGCAGGCCAGAACCAAAAATTCGAAGGCATGTGATGTCTACCGCAACGGTAATGCCATACCGTGACGTGGTGGATCTACTCACTCTCACAAACAGGAGGTTTTGTCCCAGCAGTGGGAACGCTACGCTGGCGTATTTTAGGATATCCGAGTCAAATGCCGTGAAAATGCCGTGAAAATCCCGTGAAAATCCCGTGAAAATAGACACAGCTATTTTATATGTTTTATACGTTACGCTTTGTCCTTGCTGATACACGTCGACACCGCATCGCTCCACAAATCGTTCCTAATCGTGAAAGAACACGCCCACAATCACCCGCTGCATTCAGTACCACACCCAAAAAGTAGCGCTTTCCTAATCTTTTTCCACTTTTCATTGGATTCAGTACAGCGAATCGTATTTACGCCTCAAAGAAATGTCTAGGAGATTGTGTGTCGGCAAGCAAAACGATCCGATAAGCTATGGGAGCGGCTATGGGAAGTAAGGGGGTTGAAAGGGGGAGGGGAGGAGGGTGTGGTCCGACACTGAAATCCGGGATAACAAAAGAAAAACGCACTGCACTTTTCAAACTAACATCTGTAGAACTTTCTTTATACCACAACACTATCACTTTACATTTTGGTATTTTTATAATGTTGGTCTTTTGTCCCGCGACCTACTTATTTTGGACCACATTTTTTCAAAAATTCCAAACCACGCACTTTTCACTGTTTTCTAGTACTATCGAGTTGTTTTACAAAGTCTGAGGGACACTTGAAGATAGTTCTTCTGCAACACGGCGCTGTGATGCATAAGGTTGCAAGGCCTGGACGACACTGCTGCGTTGTTCCAGTAGCCCAGTGCAGCCGCGCGCAACTGACCTCGACCGACAGCGAGAGTGAATCAATACCCGCTCTTCTTGTATATCACCTCTCCTTCCTACTTGTAATTAGGTTATCAGGATGTTTTATAGCCTTTTTGATGAATATAACAGACACATTTAAGTGCAAAATTAAACTAGGCGTGCCCAAAACCTCTTAAGTGCTCCAAAATCTAAGTTTTCTGAATAGCAGGTAGCAATTAATATAACTGTCTGTAGTTTACATAACTGCGCTTGTGAAATATCAATATATTGGCGCAGGTTCATGCACCTATCATCAACGTGTCCTAGATCCGTAAGTACTTTCCTAAGTTCGTCCCACCCATGACAGTTAGCTAGATAACAATAATTTCTGGCATCAATCTGCAGGTGGATCTGGGTAGGACAAACAATAGAAATTAAACAAGGGCCATTGTAAGCTTTAGACAAACGACTAACAAATGTCTAAGTCGGTTCAATTCTTCATTCGATTCAAAGTATTAAAAGGACTTCTATAAAGTGCTCTGAATGTTTTCGGGAGAAATAAACGTCAACTTAATTCTATTTATTGCTCATCATCATGGTTTTCTCTGCTGGCCACAGACCTCTCCCAAGCGCTGTACGTCCAGCGGGCCAGTGATCCTTACTGGTAGGGCGTTTCCCGACGCTGCACTTTCTGATTCGTGGTCACCACCCCAGAATCTTTCGGGTCTATCGGCCATCCGCTCTATAAGAAAATCTATGCCCACTGCTACTTATGTTTGGCAAGTGTTACTTTAGTTCTCCTGAGGTTCGTTCGTATGAGTTTCGACCACTTACAATTCTACATACCTACAATGTTTTCGTAAGATTTTGGGTGATTTAATTTTGGGTTTTAACCGACTTTCAAATGGTTAATCGACATCTTCTTATTGTGAATCGATATCATTGTATTTTTTTTTTTGGAATAATATTATTTTCCCATGGGGGTAGGCAGAAACCACAGAACGCCACTTGCTACAATCCTTACATACTCCTTTTGCTTCGTCTACATTCATACATCTGGTCATACACGCACGCACGCACGCACTTCTAAACAGTAGACAGCAAATTTGTCGTGATTACTGCAATTGTTTTTAATGTTCATTGTTTACACAATATCTTAACATTTTTTGACCTGACAGCGGAAGAATGGTTTAAATGGTAAACTTCTTTCTCTCTTTGGCAGAAACCATAGTTTTTTATTTTTCGTTTTCTTCATCGTCGCCCATCCAGAAATAATAATTCATGACAAAATCATAAATAAAATATTTAGCAATCTAATAAATCCATCCAAACGCCAATCTTCCAATTAAAATCGTGAGATAATCTTTTTATCTCCAGTTCCTTAATTTTCAACAATAAAATTCTTGGAATAACGTAGGAACTCGAGTGTGAAGGATTATAAAGGGGCAAGACTGGTTCACTACCCTCTCTGCCCACCCCAATTTCTCACAATAGATGGGGAGTTATTAGATATTAAAAAGCTATTGTTGGACTCTCACGGTACAAAAAAATCACAGAGGTGTGAAAATATTTGTTGTAAGAATAAGACACGATGGATTTTTTGTTAAGAGGATTTTCTTGGTGTCAATAACACGAGTAGGTGGTATTTGTTAGAACGTGTATATATTCAGTAAGTTGAGACATGAGAGTAAGGTCTTTTTTCTTTTTTTTTGATGGGTGGAAAATCATCAAATAACCTCTCCCGCTCTTGGGCAGAGCGAAAGGGAGTGTCAGACTTCTACTGACTAAAAACCACCCATGTTCTTCTTAGCCCTTCATGTCGAGGCTGCGGTATCTCTTGCGAACAACCCGCAGCCCCAACGGCCGTCGGCCCTTGTGGGCCCTTTCCATGTTGCTGACATCTCTTTGAGGTGCGCGTGGAACACGAACGCGCCTGTCGTCGTCATAGGACGGACGGACGGCGAACTAGCCCATCACTCACCGTCCACAGGCCCGCGTCTACGGTGGCCGAAAGCCATCACGTAGCCCCCGACGCCCGGAGCGCCTCCCGCGGCGGCTGGGACGAGAGGTTCTGTCGCTCTCACGTTCCGGCACCTCCTTCGCTAGCATTACTGATGTGAGCATAGTCTCAAAGAAGAGATGCATTCAAGAACTTAATGAACTGGACCTTTCAGATTGCCTCGATGGTCTAGTGGTCGCAAGCACGACTGCTGAGCATGAGGTCCTGGCTTCGATTCCAAGGTGGGCCTAAGTGTTATTGGGTTTTCTGCCTAAACCCTTCGGGGATTACAAGGGTAATGTTATGGGTGATATGGCACCAAATAAATTGAGCTAAGAGGAGGAGAATGATGATTAGATGCCTCTTCGATTGCAGCAAAAGAAGTCATTACCAACACTTTCTATATTAACTTTCTAATCATGTAAGCATTTTCTCGCCACTATGATAATCGTTTTCTAGAATGGTGTTCATCATCTTCATTTCTTCAGCCGAAAGACGTCTACTGCTGGACATAGCCCCCTTAAGTGCCGCCACATTTGCATACCGGTCCCATGCGTCTCGCATCCAGGGGATCCCCGCAACCTTTACCAGGCCGTTCATAACAGAAGTTTTGATTTTTTGTTGAATCATAGATTATTTATTAGTAGGGATATATATACATTTCGTGAAAAATCGTCCTGATTATGTCAAATAGGTACGAGTAGGTAACATGAGGTCCAAGGAAAGATTTGAAAAGAACGTTGTAAGAATATCTTGTTGTTGCCCAGGAAATTAGTTTTCCCCGGATATCCCAAGCCAAACGCAGGTGGTGATAGGTACAGCGTATGCACCCTGAATCAACTGATTAAAAACATAATTAAACTACAGTTTCCTTTGATGAAAAACTCTGTTCGACGAATTTCATCCGGAGTTTCAATTTAAATTGCGCAGACTTACCTCACAAAGCTTTTACCTACCTACTAACATACCTATCTACGACATAGGTACCAAAGTTATGTAAACTCGGCTGTATGTACCAGGACTTCATGATTCCATATTCTGTACAACCCAGTTTGCACAATTATGTTCCGTATTGCATTTTAATAAAGCTTGTTATTGCGTAAACAAAGCTACAGTATGCATGGTCCGAATCCGCACAGATCGAATTTGTCTGCAAAGTTTGAATGTTTCTGTACACAGGGTGGAGTTTAAAACGGCGGTGTATGGCCGTGGTGAGGGGACGAGTTATTGACGCAGCCTGTATATGATGAGAGATATAGCTTATTTGACGTGAATATTGAAATTGAATGTTTTGAATGTTATTGAAACATGTTAGTTGTAATTTAAATTACTGACTGTAACTTACAACATAACACTTCACTGTAACATTTCACTTAATGTTAGACAGTGTTAAACGTTAGTGTGGTAAGACATCATTTAAAGGTCCCGTTTCCAGTTCATAAAATCAGGTACCTTTTAAAATAATTTCAAATGAAGATTATTCGCTCGTAAAATTAATAAGCTTAATCAATAATCTCGAAAATTTCTTGATACAAATTAACAATTAACTAAGGAGAATAAGGACCAACCGTGAAATTGGATGAGGCGCATCTCAAGACCAGTGAGGCGTACCTATCATTCCATTGGCCTCGTCTTAAATAAGGCCTTTAATAAATACTTTGTTAAATGGATTAAATTATATTGTCTTCTTTATTTCGTATTAGCGTTGTATCGTGCAAGACCGTGTTCTTCTCGTTGATGGAACTTAATGAACTCTTCGTTTGCGCATCGTTCAAGATCTGAAGCACTGCGATTTGCGATATAGGATGCAAATGAATAGGTATTCCATGAAAAACTAATTTAATGGTATTAAACTCTTTATAGAGTTGTATTGATGATTGTTATGATTATTACTATGTAAATACATACATATTACGGTAAATCGTATTTTGTTCAATATACAGCTTGAAACTTTTCTGCAAATTACAAAAAGACGTGAGAAGAATTGAAGTTCGTGGACTACCTAGGCGCTTCTCCGTAAGCAAAGTGAAGCGAAGCGCTTGTTCCAGTCACGATGTCTGGTTTGGCAACATGTTCATAAACTCCAAAAAATTTTTTTCACCATGTCGCCGTTGCAAAACGCCTGTCGCTAGTAGCGGTAACAGTATGCATCATGTTCGAGAGAAAAACATTATTCCGAACTATTTATCACTGCATCATTATTTATTACTGACTACATTCGCTGATCAATCAATTAGTCTCTTTAGGCATATAAAATGTTTTCAACGAGCATTGACATCAGTGGCTAATGGGACTGTATTTGGGCTGTATAGGAATGTATCTACTATAGATCATTTATAATTACGGTAAACACATTAATATTGGCCAACGCACTGTTATAATTGACTATTTAAGAAAACTTACAACAACTTTAAACATTTAACTACACAACAAGTCGACCGATTTATGCAGAATCACAATTCTTAAAAAAAAAAAAATACTGGTTAGAGGTCCCCACTGTCAACTATGTTCTGATAACGCGCACACCATTGTCTACAGCACCACATTAACAAGTTGAAACAAAAGCTTCCAACACGAGAAAACAAAGAAAATTATTACTTTTCCCACCATTAATAATACCTTAAACCCCTTGTTTGACACATTACTATAATGGAGCTGTCATCCGAACATATTTCGCGACTTCACGTTGCTTTGGATCCGGCTCGAAGGACCAGTTTTTCAAGACCTCTTATTTTAACAACGTGACCTTTTTACTTCGCACTTTGTTTCCGAGACGGTGGGTCCTTTTAGGGTGGCGCAGATAGGGTAGAAATGTAGCCGTCAGTAGCAGGTGATAACTGGATCGAGTAATTAGAAACTGACATGCCAGTTAATAACTGTGGATAACTTTGACGTGCTTGCAACGCAGACGTGGAGCGACGTCGCGAACCGTGACAGAATCTTCTCTTACGAGTTTTTAATGAGCTTTTCCTAATGTTTGTATCCACGAGATATATTTCTCGCACCTTCTCATAATGGCCACATCATTATTTGCGTGGAAGTGGGATAAGTCAATTTAATTGGGTATTAAGATCGGTCGAGGGTGATGGTTTATTGTTATTAATGACTAGCTGTGCCCGCGACTTCGTTCGCGTGCTTGTCGGAAACTAAAATGCGTCGCTTAGATAAAAGTACATTAAATCATTGCCCTGCGTTAACTGTAGAAAATAAGAAGAGGGTAATGCAAAGTACATGTCTAATACTAAAGTTTAGATGGATGGATGTTTGTTAATCAACCACGTCAGAACGGCCGAACGGATCTTGAATAAATTTGAAACAGGTACGTTATAGTCGACAGGCAATGTCGTTGGCGCGTTCGTGTTCCACGCACGCCTCAAAGATATGTCAGCAACAATTAAGGGGTCCTTTAGGGCCCCTTAATTGTTGTTGCCGTCGTCTGCCGGGGCTGACGGTTGTCCGCAAGAGATACCACGGCCCCGAAACACAAAGGGCTAAGAAGAAACGTGGGTGGTTTTTAGTCAGTAGAAGTCTGACACTTTCTTCCGTTCCGCCCAGAGCGGGATGAGTCATTTGATAATTTACGAACCACAAAAAAAGGGGGGATTAGAGGCTGTTTCGAGAGGTACCTGTACCGAATCTGGGACATCAAATCTGAAATGGAACGCCATCACCTCCTAATGCTAGCGAAAGAGGTGAACGTAAGAGGGACAAAACCCCTCTTCCCAGCCGCCGCGGGAGACGCTCCGGGCATCGGGGGCCACGTGATGGCTTCCGGCCACCGTAGGCGCGGGCCTGTGAACGGTGAGTAACGGGCTAGTTAATCGTTCGTCCGTCCTATGACGATGGAGGCGCATTCGTGTTCCACGCGCGTCTCAAAGGGATGTCAGCAACATTGAAGGGGCTCCCAAGGACCGACGCCCGTCGGGGCTGCGGGTTGTTCGAAAGAAATACCACGGCCTCGACACATATTGCTAACAACACACCACATCTATATAAAGACATGTTAGGCGCAGTGGCTGGACGATTAACAGTAGCACTGCGTGTCGCAGGTTCGATTCCCACACGGTACAAAAAAATATGTCGTGGGTTTTATCTAATTTTAATTTAGTTTAAAAAAATAGTATTTTTATACTGTGTAATTGATAAATCTTTATTTGTTGACTATTCACGAAACATATGTTTATGTAATAACACCGCCGTTCAGAAAATGACATCAAATGAATAACGCCATCTGTCGAAGACGAAGATAAACTGCTAAAAATGAGCGATCAAACACACTATAGGGTTTAGGCTATGTAGATTTTGAAAGCAGCGTCATTTAGACTAATATCTACGTACCTTTTACTATGGTAACTTATTTAAAGTTATCTTGTGAAGGCATTTATTAATAAGTACCATATTCGTTCAATAGATGTCGTTGCTTGTCTCATTCTTGACTATAATGATAAGTTCTTCTTGAAAACTATAAATGCATATATCTTTTGATAGAGAGCACCGATTACGATGAAACAAAGACTAAGTAATAGCCCAAGTTACGCACAACATTTATGTATAAAAGTTACCTACATTCGTTTCGTAAATTTGACGTGATGCTTAGTCATCGAAACAGACAAACAGACAAATAGACAAAAATTCCAAAAATGCTGGAAATGTGTTCTGTTGGTTATACTTTAATACCCTGACAATTTTTTTTTTTAATATTTTCGATGTACAAAAAAGATTTTTCTACAGATTTATTATATGTATAGATAATACTAACGCTTCTTATTGATCAAGTGGTCCGTTTCTAACAGAAACGATGTAATTTTGCTATGCATATGTTGAGTTGATTAAGTGAAGCATTTATATTCACTACTCAATTTAAGTATTAACTTTTAAACACCCAGACTTTACATTACCTAATTTGATTTGACTAAACAACAATTTGATCTAACAAAAACCTAGAACAACACGCTTTCGAATCCTAACAAGTAAACAAAAACAACAAATAAGAGTTTCCTTTATTTAAACACACGATTACGTGCTTCCAAACATTTGTTTGAAGTTCAAAGTGAACGACCGTTCGACAACAAAATGAGTTACTGCAAAACTAAGCTCATGTTGCTATTCAGACAGTCATTAATCCCAAGTACGGACGAAACTTCGGACTCAAACTAGTGTGGGGTCCAACAAAATCATTTATATCAATTCTGTTACATAGGACGGTGGGAATTATTAAAACCGCAGCCGGACCTCGGTTCGCAAAGGCTTCTAATTAACTTCGGTTCACGTTCAGAAAGCTGAACAGCTGTTGCTGGCTAATGCCTTCTTGGTTATGGGCGCCTGGTACATACGGTGTAACAAAGTCGTGCATATACGTGCTGGTTGCGGTTTATATTTTGGGTATTTTCTTTTTTGAATACAGTGGAAATCCACGAAAGGAACAGAACTGCTATGGAAAGGGAAACGCTTGGGTAAGATTTTAATGTAAATGAAAAAAGAGCCATATTTACAAACTACAAGATCATAACATCATCACGTCTGTATTCCCTAGGGTTTAACAAAGGTGTACCTAATAGTACACCCACATTTCGCCAGACATGTTTTAAGCCTTTTTTTTTGGGTGGTGGGAAATCATCAAATGACTCCTCTCGCTCTGGGCAGAGCGGTATTCCTACCGCAGTCAGATTTCTAAGGACTAAAAACCACCCATGTTTTTTCTTAACCCTGTGTGTCGAGGCCGCGGTATCTTTTTCGAACAACCCGCAGCCCCGACAGGCGTCGGCCCTTGCTTGCTGACATTTCTTTGAGGCGCGCGCACGAACGCGCCGTCGACACGGCCTGTCGTCGTCATTAGACGGACAGACGGTGAGCTAGCCCATTACTCACCGTCCACAGGCACGCGCCTACGGTGGCCGGAAGTCATCAACTGGGCACATGTCCAGACTCCGTGGCTGCTAGTCTGCAACTGAGAATTTCCTGATGGATAAACCAAATAATTCTTTGCTCGACCGTAAATCAAACCGAGGATCTCATGCTCAACAGTCGCACTTGCGGCTACTGGACCAACGAGGCAGTGTAGAAGCGAAAAAAGGCAATTTTTACAAAGTACAAGAAGTAAACGAGAAAATAATCTCTAACTACGAAAACTTTCTGTAATCAATTATTCTAAGTCGGTATTTTTATACTTTCAGAGCACAAGTCATCTACCAACAAACCGTTGAATAAAAACATTGTTAGAAAACTAAAACATTCATAGCAAAATCCAACGTGTGCAATGCACCGTAAAGAGCGATAGGGCACCACCTGCAGTGAACTATAGCTTTATATCGAATGCTGAACACATCACTACGTTTATTTTTTCTACAAATACTCGTACATACACCAATTTTTACTCACATCGTTAGCTCTTAAGAACAGCCAGCCACTTTTCCTTGTAATGCGTCTAGCATTAGACGCATTACAAGGAAAAGTGGCTGAATTTGAGAAGAAAATTGGTAAATCATCATTCTCGTGCCCGCACCCCAATGCATTAAGGTCAAAGCTCAGCATAATGTCTTATTTTTCTCATCATCATCATCTGCCTAGCCTTTTCTCAACTATAGTGAGGTCGGTTTCCAGTTTAATGGATGCAGCTGAATTCCAGTATCTACACTAATATTATAAAGAGGAAAGATTTGTTTGTATGTTTGTAACGAATAGGCTCCAAAACTACTGGACCGATTTCAAAAATATCACCGTTGGGAAGCTACACTATCCGCGGGTGACATAAGCTACTTTTTATTCCTGTATTCCCACGGGAACGGGAACTACGTGGGTGAAACCGCGTGACTTCCGCTAGTTTTACATAAAGCGACTGTCTCACGACCTCCAGAAACATG
Organism: Diarsia brunnea; assembly: GCA_949774965.1. Classification (NCBI taxonomy): domain Eukaryota; kingdom Metazoa; phylum Arthropoda; class Insecta; order Lepidoptera; family Noctuidae; genus Diarsia; species Diarsia brunnea. The sequence goes on from OX458999.1 coordinate 7,652,399, forward strand.
TTAGTACTGAGCAATATTATATAGCCCTTAGTGAGACTGGTTGTCAGACTTTCAGGCCACTGACTACATGTTAAGACAGTCAGAGATTTACAAATGACACCAGAACCAACGGCTTAACGTGCTTTCCGAGGCTCGGAAGAAATTCGGTATGAAATGGGTCTCACTCATCCCCCAAACCCCATCCACAGTCCACAATCCTAGGCAAACACTGCTTAACCTAATTATTGATTTAAGCAGCTGTCATTATCTCTTCTTCTATCCTATTTTAGTCTCAATCTAATGAGTCCCTCCCGTTCTAGGCATAGAAAACCTCTTAATAAGCGAAATTAATTAAAAACGAAACACTCACTACCCAAACAATGCGTGAATAGAACCTAAAAAGCAGACTCTCCCCTTAATTTACGTCATTCGATCTTCCTTTGTTACCGTCAGCAATTAAAAGAGGAATAAATAAAAAAATGGCGGATTTTTTAAAAGCTTCAAATGGCTTTTAAAATGTTTGGTGGATTTCATAGTGATTTTGTTTTGTCTCTTTTTTACAGTGAGTGCTGGGGTGAATACTAAATATTTTGGCTCTGAAACTATTTGATTACTGTAATTATTACGATACTGCAATGTATTATCAACTGTATAGTTAATACGGACTAGGTATAATACATCAATATAGATAGGTGACTTAAAAAAAACAAACATTCACAGTCCGAGTATTCATTTGCTAAAATTCAAACGCATTGTAAATAATTATTATTTATAGCCAGAAAACAATCAATAAATCACAGAGGGCTGGCCTGTTCTTTGGCCAAAGAATCAGCATTGCCATCCAACGTGGGAATGCTGCCAGCCTTCTGGGCACTTTTCCTGTTGAAAGCGGTGTGGACGAGTTTTTTGACGCCATGTAATTCTTCTCTTTTCGATACTTGTATATATTTTATTATAATTTTAGTTGTGTAAATTGTAGTTTGTAAGTAAATTCCTGAGTATGGTACATTATAAATCATATGATGACCAAAATAAGTACCCACCTATGTAACTTCAAATTTTACTCACAAAGTTAGAAAACCTTTTAGAGTGTCCTCACAAAAAATAAGTACCACCAAACTCAATAGTGCAAAAAGTAACTTTAACAAAAAAACAAAAGGGGCTCACCCACCTTTAGTTTCTGGCACTAGTGGAATAAAGGGGCACTTGAAATTCGGCGCTCGGCCGGTCAACTCGGGTCCTTAGCCGAAGCCGAAATCCAAATTATACGTTGCGACTAAATTGTCTCCGCTGGCCTATCTGCTTGCTTTGGAGATGTCTGCGTACCGTCCGCATAATCGAGACGAAAATATTTATTGACGAATCTCTGAAATCTGAAATATTATTTTTGCATTTGCTGCTGACAGATTTTGATGAACCTAGAAACAAAGCAACGTGAAATTTTAATGAGATCAATAGATTTTCTGACTTCGAAGAACTCTTCAGAGATTGTTAACAATAAGATACGTATCGTAAGATATTATTATAATCCGACTCAAATAATATGTAATCCCTACTCAAGAGTAAGCATATAGGTACGTTTCTAACAGCAAAGATTTGACGTTTAGAAAATGACTACCTTGTTAGACGTACCCTCAAGGAAAGGCTTACATTCCCGACGGTACCAGAAAACCGAGTGCACTCGAAAAGTTAATAATTCGAAACCCGTTCGTGTACTTGTCTGATTCCCCATTCATATTCATATTTATTTCGTTTCACCTATTCGCCCCAGGACGCTTCACAAAATTTAAATTTAAATCCTTAATTTTAACAAGATACGCGGCGTAACTTATATTCAAATTTTCTCTTTAAACATATTGCTCGGCGGGTCGGAAGCAATCTTCATTGTACCACAGTTCCGAATCAACGGTGTTTAAGTATGATTATTCGCGAAAATCTCATATTTATGTAAATTAGACGTCAAATGAATGCGATTGTTGTTCTTTGTTCGTTCTTGGGTTTGGTTGCTTAGAATTCTATTGAGAATGAGGGTTTTACTGAAACATTCTTATGTGGAGATTAATTTTTGCGTGTAATTGGAAGCTTTAAGCACAACATTTTCATTTTAGTCCTTTGCGTGGTCTTTTCGAATTATTGCATATGGTTTTGAAATCTAATTAAAATTGTTGGAATATCGCTCAAAAATGAGCCAAATACCAAAACGAATACTGTATTTTGTCATTGCATTTGGTAGTGTTTATCGTCTGCTTGTTCTTTCAGAAGAAACACACAAATCTTCCATATTAAAAACCGAACTCGACTCCCCCGCACCGAAGTCAGTAAGCTGTCATCTTGAGAACCATTACTAATTTATGAACTCAAATAACTATGGATACCGACCGCGACCAAGGAATGCAATCACCATTCAGTTAATTAATAATTCTAGACCGGTCTGAGGACATAAAGTCTGCGGTCGTGGGGAGCCCCTCCTCCCTATTAGTACTCCGTTTTAATACTGCCCACATTTAGCAAGAACCACTCCCTACATATTAATTTTACGAGAATACCTCTTATACTCTCGAAGCCGACAATTTGGCTTTTCACAATTGCGGTGTACCGCGGCTAGACATCCGAATATGAGGTCTGTACTGAATATATTTATAATGAACGTTATACGTACCCAAGTTTGCATAGTACTAGAACTAAGGGTTCTTGAAAGTTCAGGTTTATTTTTGGGCAGTAGAGCCTTAATTCTTGAAAGAAAATTTTGAAGTTGCTTGAAATAATTTGGTCCTTAAAATCATTCTAAAAGTACGATATTATAATTATATTTTATGATTTTTATTGCTAAACGGGACGTGACCACGAAACTTCTAGCAATGAAAGACAAAAGGACTCGTAGGGTATCGATTCTAGGACCCATTTTGTTCTTATGATAATACCCCTTATGTCCCCAAATAATGAATTATTTATTATAGTACTAGCTGTTCCCGGCATGCGTTGCAATGCCCTTTTTCCTACCTACTACCTGCCTGTGTACCAACTACCTACCTACCTACTACCTCCTACCCTACCTACCTACTACCCTACCTACCTACTACCCTGCCTACCTACTACCCTACCTACCGACTACCCTACCTACCTACTACCCTACCTACCTACTACCCTACCTACCTACCTACTACCCTACCTACCTACTACCTTACCTACTTACTACCCTACCTACTACTCTACCGACTACCCTACCTACTCTACTATCCTACTTACTACCCTACCTACTACTCTACCTACTACCCTGCCTACCTACCTACCACTTTCTCACCTTTTAAACCTTCCCTGGACTTCCACGAATAATTCAACACTATAATTAGCCAAATCGGTCCAGCCGTTCTCGAGTTTTAGCGAGACTAACGAACAGCAATAAATTTTTATATTATACGCAAACACCATTTGAAAAATCGTTTTTCTATTGGGAAAGAAACAGTAATTATTTGTGATTATTGTGATAATGTCGTATGGTCTGTTTGAAGTTGTCATTCGTTGACTGAACAACTGAACGTCACTCAATTGTTTTGCCTTCCCGGAACCTCTCCACTAACACTTGAACTTTATAGGTACGGTATTAAAGCTCAAATTGATTTTACGTTTTAGTTAGAAAACGTTTGTATGGGAAAAAGAAAAGGGCTGTTTTTAGGGCTTTTCCGGCCATTATTCGAATTTTTCTCGCCGTAAAAACCATCCTTGAACTTCAACGAACATTTAAAAAAAAAAATCAGCCAAATCGGTCAAGCCGTTTTCATGCCAAGTCGTGACAACGGAAAACGGGTTTCATTTTTATATATATAGATAGATAGATGATTAAAAGTATAAAGTTATTTTAAGTTAGTGGAGCAAAACAAATGAATAAAATAAAATAGGACATTAAGAAAATTGATTGTCAAATTAGATTTAACACCACATTAGGCAAGCATTTTTTTATTAATTTAATTTTGCTTAACCTTAACTCTGTCGCACATCGTTTTAATGTAACGTCAGTTCACACATATGTAAAAGAAAATGTAGTAAAGATGAATATAGGCAAGAATATATTAAAAAGAAAATATATGTTTACCAATATACACAAGCATTTCTCAGTTTCTATAGCAAAAATACATTTTATAAGTCTCAAGAAGAGTGTTCTCTGAAAGAATATAGCAACTCCTTTTAATAAAGAGTCTTGAGTTTAATTAATGTTTATGAAGTGTTCTCGCGTGCTTTACATATTTTTATTTAAATTAAATGTTTTAATTTTAATAAAATATGTCGTCACGTGCTTCGTCGCCTTTATGAGGTGAGCTAGTCAATTGTTAATAATTTTAAACTAAGGCATACCTAAGGTTTTCGAGTCACAGGTCTACCATTTAACATAAAGTTACGTGGTTTTTGTTAATCTAGTTAGTGTTACAAGTTTTATTTTAATCAACATTCTTTCAATTTTTGAAACTAAATAGAATGTGTCATTCACAGTTACACAACATACATAACATCACGCCTGTAATCCCCGAAGGCTTAGGCAGAGCTGTACCTAATAGTGTACCCACATTTCGCCAGTTAGGTATAGTTAAGTCCCATGTAATAGGGGGCGACCCTATTACCATCAACCAAGCTCCGTGGCTGCTACTGAGAATTTCCTGACGGAAAAAACTAATAACACTTTGACCGACCCGGGAATCGATCCCAGGACCACATGCTCAGCAGTGACACTTGCAACCACCAGACCAACGGTGTAGTCCACACACACAGGACGTGTAACGTGGACGTGCGTACGTATGCACGTGTATTCACAATTACGTACCGCAGAAATAAAATGGATGCACATAAATTAAACTGATCGCATTTAAAACGCAAAAGTTTTACTGAAAATAACTCTAAAACCTCGATCAGTCTCAAATTATTAGAAAATTAATTAAAATGTAACTTCATACTAACTACTTCATAGAAACACGTTTCATTCACCTTACCACCACTCTATACTAACAATGTTAACAAAAAATTAACTTATAGTCTGTCCGTAACCTTTTACATTTAACAGGTTCGATATAATTTGTCAGACATGTTTCTAATGATCTGTCACCTTGTTTAAGACATAAGTTTTTAATCCAGTCAGAATTTAAAGGGTGTAAAAGTACGCCCGTCGGGGCTGCGGGTTGTTCGCAAGAGATACCGCGGCATTGGCATGAAGGGCTAAGAAGTAACATGGGTGGTTTTTAGTCAGTAGAAGTCTGACACCCCTTTCGCTCTGCCCAAGAGCGGGAGGGGTTATTTGATGATTTCCTACCCCGCAAAAAAAAAAAAAAAGGATGTAAAAGTACCGTTAACGAAGTCGAAAGGCACTTGTTCTATGTCACTGAGGTATTTTTTTTGTTCAAGACCCCATAGTTACGGTGAAATTGGGGGTCAAAGTTCCAAATATTTCACAGCTGTTATTTTTTAATACTAGTTTTTCAGGTTATAACTTTACTTAACACGTTCACTGCGGGACTGAAACTAGCGTTTTTTTGTTTGGTGCGTTAGTGGGCCGATTGGCCTGTTTCTTAAACTCTCCGCCCCTGCGTTAAGGGGCTCTTAGACCTAGTAAGGTATCGTTGGATATAAATGACTATCCCTTTGTGAAACCTTTGAATTTTTGATACCTACTTATCAATATCGCTAGTAGACGAGTTAGCTGTCACAGTGTTCACCTCGCCCCCGGATCCCGCTATTTATTCAAGAGATATAATGTAAAAATAAGTATAAGGTCTTATGACCTGAAACCGCACTGAATAAGGGGTTTAATCGAGGGATTATTAGTGATGTGAAATAAGTTATCGATACATTGTTTATAATATCATTTATTAAAAAATTACAAATGGGTTTTGTAGAAACATGATAGACAGTACCCTTTCTTACATTCTACACAGAACGATTAAATTTTTTTATTTGCCTCTCGGCTGCTGAGTGTAACTCGCAGCGTTAAGTAGCATCCAGCACACATTCTCCTTTTGTCGCCGTTTTTCTGGAAGGTGTGTTTCGTCTTCAGGACAACATCGTGTTGAAGATCTGAAAGAATAATGTGATTTTAGGCGATTGCATTCTACAAGTAATAGTCTTATAATATGTTATTATGCTAACGATACACTCTGTATAGCATTACAATAACAACAACAGTTAAATAATAAAAAGTACTTTTTAATTTTGAGAATTGAGAATTACCAGTACTAGGACTAACGTAAATTGAGCCTCCTTCTTGATTCAAGAGTTGCACTTATCGAGTTTTAGGAGTTTTTTCTAAATCACTTTTCATAGTAGTAACATTCGTGGTATCTTGAGTATATTTGCGTTTTTTAGGAGCGGTAATAAAAAATGTGCTTGCTGTTCCTCTACTTACGTGGTTTGATTTGAGCTCTCGGGTGGTTTTCGACTCGTCCCTTGATCGAGGATTGGTGTCATTAATATCAGAGCTATTTTGCTGAGAGCCATTATTTTTTTGTCTTCATAAAATCTTTACTCCACTTCGACTTATCCTCATTAGAATTTTCACTTTCACTATTTTCTGTTTGCTGAAACGATAATTCTAGCATTTTTCGACATCGTTTATTTATCCGAGGCATTATTACAGTAATTAACAACACCTAAACACACACTGACACTCAAATATTATGAATTATGCACTATCGTAATGTACGTGCGCTCCCGCTAATTATGTCACAACACTAGTCGGAAGTAAAAAATGCAATCACCCAGATCAGTGCGGGAGGGGGCAGAAAGACCTTGTAGTCTATGACGGGCCTTTCGACCCTTTTCCGCAAGGAATAGAAAAAAATATCAATCAGTGCGTTATCGGGCCGGAAAACCTTAGCAAAGTTTTATTACCTTACCGAGTTGACTTTAAGGTCCTAAACTCAAACCTATACTTGTCTCTTTCGTACATTCAGAAATACTCATGCTACGGCTGCCGCACCAGAGTAAAGTACAGCGTTTCTCACCTCCGCACGGAGTGAGAGCACATGCATCGGGTTTTTAGACCTTATATCGCAGTGAACGTGTTAAATTACCTCCATGACCCGTTTGTTATTCAAAGCATCTGTGGCGACAACGATATCTGTCGCAAAATCGCAACACATGAGAACTAAAATGACAAATCCTGCATCGCGCTATCAAAGTTATCCGTGACATTAGCCTATTTAGAAAATCCCGACTTACAGTTGTCGGGCAGTTAGACCACCAAACACAACACCCGTCTGGTCGGAGGATCCTCCCTTTTCTATGGGGGATGAGGAACTTTACACCCTGTTCCTCATACCCCCCAAACATCTACTATCACATTGTTTTACCTCACCTAAAAAAATAGTCGTTTCCCAGCAATAATTCTTACTTAGGAGTTTGATGTACTTAAATACTTGGTTGACGGTTCCGTAAAGGGTTCGTTTGCACCCTGTATAATATAGCAGTGCTAGCCTAGTGGACGTTGGACTGCCAAGTGAGTTCGAACCCAAATCACACATCTCAGCTTTTTTATTATTACCACTTGCATAAGTGAAGGAAAACATCGTGAGGATTTTTTTTTTCTTTTTTTTAATTGGGACAAGCCCGCCACACTATTCCCAAACCACTGTAACTCCTGTTAGCCAGAATCAACAGTGGCGACCACAAGAAAAAAAAAAGGAAACCAGCATGCCTAAGTCATATTTTTCGATGGCATGTAAAGCCAAGTAACGAGGATCAAATCAAAAAATTTTGTTTAGACCTAAACTTGTTTTACCCACATTTGTAGTGCATTATATGAATATTGGTTTGATTGTGTTAGTTTGGCGACACTGGTTCCGATACAGATTTCGTCGCTTAGCATTTCTACCTGTTCTTTCTGTTGTGGTTTTACCAATAAACTATTTTATTATTATTAACCCCCGACGCAAAAACGACGGGGTGTTATAAGTTTGACGTGTCTGTGTGTGTCTGTCCCTGGCATCGTAGCTCCCGAACGCATGAACCGATCTTGATTCTGTTTTTTTTGTTTAAAAGGTGAATTAGTCGAGAGTGTTAGATTAATACCATATGGGTTCAATAAGCTTCGCAAAAATAATTGAGTCGGGGTTTTTTAAATTTTTAATGTTAATATTTAATTTTAAAAACTCTGACACCAGGTTTGACAATAACCACATGTTAAAGAAAGAAGAATTGAGTAATTCTCCTCCACGTAACTATATCTGACACTCACACGGGCAAAACCACGAGCATAATCTAGTGTTGTATCTAAATAATCTAAAATTAAACCTGATATCCCAAAACCTTTCATTATCAAAAGGTCGGGATGTAGTCTCGCCAGACATTTTCCTACGGCTTTAATGAAACCACATACTAACGCTAACGTATAAGACTGCGTTTACGTTACGTTATTATGACGGTGGAATTTAGCTGTAGTGAGTTTTAGACGGAATCCAAGTTTGTTCCTTGTGTAATTATAATTTAAAGTTTCATTTAGTTTGCCGTCTGAGTAAGTGTTTTATTAAGGATGTTGCCGTTATTTAGAAAACGAAATAGCTGCAACATGAACAAGACTTACTTGTTTAAAAAACAATGTGGTTTTAAAAAAAACTAGTGGTGTCTGTTTGCTTAAAGCTAATTGCTAGAGACCATTACTGACCAACGCTGTGCAAACCATAACTAAATTATTTTCATTCGAACCAGTCATTCATTTTTAAAGCTAAGAAAATGTTCGAAAATGTGTTGTGAAAATCGTGACTTAGTCAAATTAGTTTGTATCAATTAATTTGGGGTCGGCGCAGTATGTCTTCTTCTCCCAAACTTGTATGAAACAGAAACAAACGATAAAATAGAATTGAAAAATAATTATTCACATGCCAGTTGATTCATTGATACGGTCTCATTCATACCTAAGAAATAAGGGATATAAAAAAACATCTTGTATGGCAAAGTGTGCCTACATATGTGCAGCAATTATTTAAGTATCTGTAAGCCCAGTGATCTGAAAAATCTAGCATTAAAATCTATGAAATTCTGTAGATTGAAGGATTGTTATTTAAAGAATCCACGATTTATATGCTTGAATTCGAAAACTTCGGTATTGGTTTAGAGAAGGGATTGTTTCAATAAATTGTTACCCTTTAATTTTTCGTAGGAATGTTTTCTAAAGCAGTTTGTGGTTAGACCGACTATTTATCTTAAATCTAAAATAGTTAGATTTAACCTTTCAAGTTTTTTGGCTGTATGAATAAGATAAATCTTAAAGTTTTAAGTAAATGGTTTACGCTTGATCTTTCTTTAGATTTGTATAGATAAGGCTTTACTTTATAGTTAGGCAAATTTAAGAACTCTGTGATGGGCTAATCCTTGTTTAACGACACTCATAGCGTTTGTTAAGTTGAATTAAAATTCCAAGACCCATCATGAAGCCGTTTACCCAAGCATTCTGTACATATACATCAAGCAAAAGTCAGCTTACACAAAAATGATTGCTGGGCAACGCCTTTTATTTTCTGGGGTGAAAAATCAGGTTTTACGGTAGAACTCAATGAAACCTCGTAACACTGTGCATTGTATAGTAACGGAGCCGTGGAAATAATTAAAGTTGAAATATTAAAATCTTGAATTTAAAAAAAAACACCTGTTAAAAAGTTGAATCTTTGACCCTCAATATATCTGCAAGACTACTACAATGTTCTCAAGTAAGATGTAGAAAAAAAAAATATCGCCATGACAGGGAGAACAAATGAAAAAGTTTTTTTGCTTCGTATTTTTACACCCATATTAAGAATTGATTAAAAAATAATTCGAGACTGAGTACTAAAAAAAGCCTCACACATATTAATCAAACATGTATCAAAATACACGTACAATGCTTCATTTCTAATATTGAAACTACAATTTGATTTGACGAAATGGAAATCATATTCCAGTCGTATTCATATTTGACAAGTGAAGCGTGAAAAATCTCTGCAAAGGGCACATAAGCTTCAATAATCCCAATCTCGGAGAATTTCGTAGTTTTGGAGTAATATTGTGCGTGACAGTTCGCCTGTTAAGGGCAAGGTTCACGTCATGTGTGTATGTTTTGGATGTGGTGTCTTTAGGAGTGATTTTTTTATTTGGTTTTCGTTTTAAATTCACCTGACTGTCAATAGGCTAATAGACGATTCTTATGTAACTCTGCCCTGGAGTGCACTCATCGTTATGATTCTAATAAAATTCCCAGAAATTGTGCATTTCCCACACATGTATTACTAGCTGTTGCCCGATTGCTCGCGATTGTCCGCGAAAATTATAATGTTAATATTAATTCCGTATTTGAATCGCATTTTTGTAACAATTTCAAAGGTTTTTTTGCACCGAACCCTTTTTCTAAAATTATAAAAAATCTACCAGTGAAAATTTCAAAATCAGTCCAGCCGTTTCAGAGATAAGCCTTATCAAATCAACATACATACAGTCAAAAATGTTGTTATGAGTACAGTATTTTACATTCAAAATTATGCATTCAGTAAACAGCTGTTATTTTGACATTACAAACAGACACTTCAATTTCATTTATTTGTGTAGATTTCCTACCATTGCAGTCATTTAACAAACCTTGCCTTAACACGAATGTGGTACGTACGACGGAAACGAGAACGCCGGTCGTGCGATAAACGGTCCGTTTCGTACGCTACCGTACGTATGTTGTAGATAACACAGTACTATCTGCCGTCCTAATGAAAATATGCCGCACAATAGCCGGCTGAGGATAGTAATAATCAGAAGCTTTGCGGAAAACGTTGCGTTAGGAGGCTGTGTTGATATAAGTAGGAAATTAGGTTGTTCGTGTTTAATGAAGCTCAGAGTACTGTATATTACAATTCTCTACAATCATAATTTTATTATAAACGAGAAAGTTCTGCCAGCAAGCGTCAACAGTGTATCAGCAGTAGGGTTGTTACGGAGGTGGTTTACCGGAACCGAAGTTGGAATCGGAGTTTTTGAATTTGGTTTGTCGGAGTCGAAACCGGAATCGCATAGTCGGAGGCGGAGACCGAGATGGTGGCAGAATAGATATGAGTTCAGAAGGACGGGCCTAGAAAATTAAATGCATGCGTATTCGTAAACCTATTCGTACACGTTGAGCGCGTCCGACACGTTTCGACCTCCGATTAAAACTTCCAATTTAAAAGTGTCGGAACTGAAGTCGGAACCAGAGGTGTAATATCAATCCCGTCGGGGCTGCGGGTTGTTCGCAAGAGATACCGCGGCCTCGGCATGCAGGGCTAAGAAGGGACACGGGTGGTTTTTAGTCAGTAGAAGTCTGACACTCCCTTTAGCTCTGCCCAAGAGCGGGAGGGGGTTATTTGATGATTTTCCACCCTCCAAAAAAAAAGGAATATCGTTCGGAAGTTTCGACCAATCGGAATTGAGTCGAAGCTTCGTAACATCCCTAATCAGTGATAGCCTTGTGGTGTGAAGAAAGAAAGAACGAGAAAGTAACAGAGAGAGTCAATATCCTTGTATGTCCCACTGCTAGACAGAAGCCTCCTCCATATCCTTTTAGGTGCTCTTCTTCTGCGCCACGTCGAACTAGTGTGTTTTTTTGTACTAAAAATAAAAAATAAGTCTTTTAGAGAACTACCGAGAAAATCTGACTTAAAATAATAAAATAGCTCAATCATTTAGCACTCTAATAAACAGATGATTTTGTATGAAAGAGAGAGAAGATTGTTTGCGTCATGCTACAAGTTCAAAGAAAAAAAAGTTAAAAGTTAAGTTAGTTGTCAAGTTTAAATAAATAATACAGCAAAAAAATACATTTATAAAACTGAAAGAATAAACAAGAAGTACCTATATGAGAAGATATAGATCCAAACAGAAATAAATTGGACAAGACCAGGAGAATAACGAGTCTTAAACCAAATTACAAAACTTATTTTAATCACCCAAAAGCAATGGTTATAAAGTCACGTAACTTAATTATAAAGTTGGACATATTAATATAACATACGAGTATCTGAAATAAACTTTGAATCCAAGTTATATAACTTATGTTAGTCGTACAATGTAGCATTCATACGAACGAAGCAAATTGCAATTAGTATCAAAAACTTTTTGAATGCACGTTTGATATAATGTCATGCTAACACCAAAACTAGTTAAAAGTTATATAAAGAACTTCACACATGTCTTCATAACATAACATAACATCTCACCTGTAATGCTCAAAGGGTTAGGCAGAGGTGTATCAGTTATGTTTAAGTCCCATGTAATAGGGAGTGAGCCGGTTAACCGGGCACTAATCCAGACACCGTGGCTGCTACATAGAAATCTTTGATGGAAAAACCCAATAAAAAATTGTACAAATCGGGAATCGAACACAGACCCTCATGTTCAACAGTCGCAAGTGCTACCACTACGCCAACGTCTCAACAGTCACTTATTGTTACAGAAATTACGATCACTGTGTGATTTTTACAGTAATGCAAGATATCTTAAGTAGTGAGAAGGCTAAAATTAATTTGGTAAAAAGTTTACCCGTTAAAGGTTTTATTATTCAACATGTTTGCATGTATAAATTTTGACTGAATGCATGGTTTATACTATGCATTAATTGCTGTGCACGGCCATATATGCACAACCCCCTCAACGACCATCCAAATTATATCTTCCAACACTAAGTCCAACATCAATAAACCGTCTAAAACTCTAGGGTAGTTAAAATTTTACGATCTCGTGCGAAATTTAATTAGAGACGTGTCACAACTCTGATGCGGTATTTTAATAATGTCCTGCTGTCCCCAGAGGCGATTTATGACTCTTAAGGATGCTTGCTATCGTTAAACTATGAATGCGAATTAAAGTTTTATATTGCTTGCTGTCTGTAAGTGGGAATTAAAAGGAATTTGATATTTAGAAATAGACAGCCTTGTTGGTCGAATGGTCCCAAGCGTGACTACTGAACAAGAGGTCCCAGGTCTCAGTGGCACCCACGGAGTCTGGATTTGTGCCCGGTTGATGGCAATAGGCTTGCCCTCTATTACATGGGATCTAAAACATAACTGACGAAAATGTGGGTGTATTAATGGGTGTGTGTACCTCTGTCTTAGTCTTCGGGTATTATAGGCGTGATGTTATGTATAAATCTTTATAAATAATCTGTGCATTATTTTAATGTTAAGTAGTATAAGTAAGGGTTTATCAAAATCTGTTCAGCCGTTTTTGCTTAAGGACCAACAGACATCCTTTCATCCTCACAAAGTTTCGCGTTTACAATTAGAAAAGTGATGTTTCGGGATTATTTAACAGTTGTGACATAAAAGGTATCTAAAAAGGATCTCGATTTAATCAACTATAACGCTTACACCAGAAGTTCTCCAAAAAAAAACATTACAGAAAAAGATTAAATCTTTCTATAACTCTGTTTGCTCTCATAAGGAAAACTGACTTAGTCGAGTGGTTTTCCTGCAATCAAAGAAAAATACTCCCGGTCGTATATAATTCTAATACAATACTAACACATTAGGAACACGGTAACGTAACCTTATGTACACAGTGGGCCGAGTAATGAATGCTCCTGAGAATAATAAGCTAACAAAAGAAAATCGCTATTTGTTTTCCGCATTTCTCCTTCCCTTGCGGCGGATCACGTCATTATTCTATGGATTCGAGACTTTTATTTTTTTTGGGTTCCGTAAGGAGTTTTGATTATCTTTAGTTGACTCGTTAGTGCTGTAAACTATATTGAGCGATAAACTAAGTGAGCCTAGCTAGTATGAAGCATTGTAATGTGGAATTTAGAGCGCTGTATTTGGATACAGATCTTTCACTTTTTGAGTGGAGGAGGCTTGTGTAAAATATTGCAGGTATTTGTACAACTGCAATGTTTTCTAAGCTTGTCAAACAATTATTGAAGAAACACAGCTTTAATAACGCCAGAGAAACCCGTAGCAATGTAGGTTCAAGATATTTTCAACCGACTTCCAAAAAGGAGGAGGTTCCCAATTCGTCTGTATGTCTTTTTCCAAATTCATTAGTAGCGATGAATACCACGCCTAAAACAAAGTGCTAACCTTTCAGTAACTTGCGATAAATATTTGAGTAGGTAAATACAATGTTAAATAATTCAATTCAAAACACAAAGTAAATGAATAAACAACTCAAGTTATTCTAGTAAAACAATAGTATCCATAAACAGATACTTGCTAAACCAATACCAAAATGATTTAATCTTATACAGACCCTCAGCAACTTTCTAACAAGTCAGTCTTCACATTTTTTTCGTTTTCATCGAACGTCGTGTAGTAATTAAAGATAAATATAATATAGAGCGTTCCACTTCAGAAAGATCGTGTCTCAGCTTTTATTTTCTCTCCTGTAGATAGACTGTCAGCCATTGTTTATTTAATCTCTGGCGAAAAGAATAAATGATTTATAAGTTACTTTTAAAGAAACAAAAGGACGATGGACAATGAGGGAACAAGGTACATACCCACTTGTTTTTTTTTATTGCGAGTAATGAAGCTTTTGGTTGTTCAATTAAAAATACAATGGCGGTAACAAATTAGTCTACCGGTCGTCGTCGAGTTGTTTTTACCTTGTATTTTTCCTACGAAGTTATTTTAGAATAATTTTGCTTTGTTGGGTATTTATTTTCAGTGTTTTTTGTTATGGGTTAGTGTAAAAGCTACAGAAATCTAATAGGCCAATTAGTGGATTAAAATATGTATGTCCGTCTATGTAAAATGTTGTTTATTTGAAATTATTCTAAAAATTAACATTATTTGATCAGTTTGATGGATTTTTCATAATGCTTGAACATTGTTTGATAAACGTTTTTGGCTGCTTAGTTGGTCTAGTGGTAAGCCGCGACTGCGTAGCGTAACGGTACGCGTACACTAAAACCGATTCGTCCGTTTTCGGGCGTCATCGGACGGCGTCGGTAGTAGCAGTGTATGCGCTCTCTTCCATTTACTTACGTTTTATTTGATCGGCCCATGACGCCCGAGCATACTTCGGCCGATGACGGATTCGGTGTACGCGTACCGTAAGGTCCTGGCCCGGCGCGTTCAAAGTTATAATTATTGAGTTTTTCCATAAGAAATTTCTAGGTACAAAAAAATCCAATAATAACTTTCCATCTAATTCCCTTTTAAGAGTGTAAAATAAAGTACCACACCTCCGCATTACACCCTCACAGATCCCATCAGTGCGAAAATAAAGTTTTAACAGAAGATGTACGTAACTAGTTATAAGTGAGGATTGTGACCAGACTACACCTGTTTGTTCCCACTGTGCCCGCGAGACGAGAGTAGGAGGCTTTCAAAGTTTTCTTTACATCTCTCTCTGTATTTAGAAGTACTTAGTGTTGCATTTTCAATGGCGACATTTAATAATTTTGCTGTATAAAACTAACGGTAACTTTGTTTTTGAATTCATTGTGGAGGTTTATTTGAACTGATGTGTTGCTGGGGAGTTTGTTCCGCCACTTCTTCATCCCAGCTAAAACGCTAGGAAATATTGAATGGGCCTTTTGGAGGACTGTATCTAGTAACTTTAACATTTAAAAAGTGCTGCTTTGATTTGAATGTTGGAAGGATTAAAGCGAAAGCTGAGTCCTTTCTTTTCCATCAAATCTCAAGCTATCGAGAAGTTATAGAACATTTAAACAAAAAGTTTTTGAAAACATCACACACATCAACAAAGTTTAGGATAAAATTACCCCTGATTTAGTTAAAATAAAAATATTCAGTCATTTCATTCGATTTACTACGTGTTATACGCACGAAAACCAAACCAGCTATACAAAAACAGTTTACGCCGATCTCTCATTGTACAGAAAACCTATACAAACTTAGATCATGTTAAACACAGGAAACACAGGAAAATAGCTTGATGTGTGTACCTTAAAAATCTCTAGGCATATGCAGTAAACGAAATACGCTTCATCTTTCTTAGTCACCTTCCTTTTCTACAAGAATTTCCTTTCCGTTTATGTCAAGTTCCCGATGGGCGCGAATGACTTTTACTGAATGACTGGACAAACCCGATTGGCTCTTACGACACTCCAGGGAATCGATAGCCTGATCTACTCTCAGAAAAATCATACATCATACAGCGAGACACTCATCGTGCCATCTAGCATCATAAAAGTGTTTATTTTCAAACATTCAAGACGCCCAGTATATCTTGAACTAAGAACTCATATAGTGGCGCTGATTGTTTGGACAAAGTAACGTCAAGCAGTCTACGACGTTTCCACTGTCTTCTCTTTTTCTGTCTCCTCTCAACGAAAGGGACTGGGTATTAGTTGTCCACCACGCAGGGTCTGTGTGCTTTACTGGGTATCATGTGCCCTCGTTTTTTATTTAGGTTTTAGGACACACATTTGTCGATTTTCTCACGTGGTTTTACCATTTTAAATGGCAATGTAGTGGTAATTTTATCAATTACTCAATGAAACCTGCTAGGGTTCAGCCACGATAAGTCAAGGTACTAATTTTGTCAACCCTGCTTTAACCGATGTTTGAGAAACGTCAAATCAAGTCTTGTATTCGAATTTAGTTCCGTTTTTCACCGCGTTTCAAGTAATGCTGGCCTGTATAATAAGACTAGGCGAAACTACCCGACACATTGACGTAAAATAAGCAATTTCCTTTTGTATCAACCAAGGTGTTTGCTGTTTATGACGCTAGCTTTACGATTTGTTTGTGTTTCAACCACGGAGCGGTTTTGAAATCGAATTTCTAAAGTAGTTTCAATAAACGTGAACGTAAAATGTAATGTTTTATTAAAATAACGTTACTTAGACTGTCTGGTTTGCGTTTATGTTGAATTTAGTACTAAGTTTATAACTGTCTTGTTGCCTAATGTTTAATTGTGTGTTTATGTTGGTCTGTGTTGATGTAATTAACGCTTTGGTTCGATGGTTGATAGTTGGCAAATATGTGATATTTACCCTTAAAATTATTCCAGTTCTTGGATGCTATATTGAACCAGCGCCGTTACTAAGTCAATTAGGGATCAAAGGTAAAATATTTTATTATTTTTACTTAGAAATGGTACATTGAATGAAAGTCCGTAAATGTGATTTCTGTTTTAATCAGATTTCTAAATGAAAGTTTGTTTACCAATCACGATAAAGTGAGAATATATATAAAATACACGCAAATAGAAAAGATCCTCCTTTTTGGAAGTCCGTTAAAAATATATACTTGTCAGAGTTATCTAGGGTTTCTTTCCCGGTTGGTAATTCTATACACAAGCTTCCAATTTCAGTTGAAAAAGCCAGAAACGCAACAACAGTCCGTCTCAAAATAGTCAAAAATATACAAAACATGGCACCATCAAACATTCACATCAGGGAAACACCGATAAAAGACTCGAATCAATACAATAGAGAGAATCAAAACATCGCAGGATGTCGTTGGAAAACACTGTAATTTTAGTCAAGGCACATTCTGTTGCCCGTTAAAAAAGAAACGCAAACGTGAGAGGAATAGGAAACAAAATGGCTGTCGGACTGCATGGACGAATGGACACGGAATATATTAAAGAGGAGATACTGGATTGTGGACCTGTGACAAGCACGTTAGTTTGTACCTAAATGTTTGCCTAAATAAAAGCACATTATTTTGAAATTTCACGGTCAGCTCAACTCATTCAAGTCGTGTAAGATTAATGTCTGTAAAGGAATTAGTGGAGTGCCGTAAGGTTTATACCTCGGAATCCAGGGCCAGTCAATGAATCTTCATCAAACTTTTGGACTGCATTGGTAAAAGCCCAAATAAAGAAGTTAAAAAAAAAAAATTGCGCGCTCTTCTTTTTTTTTTTTTATTCGGCAATTTACTGAAAAATGAGAGGGACAAGGGAAAAAAATGTTTAGAGCTACTAAATAATATTTTCACCGTGACTTTAATGTTAATTAATTAATATTTCGCAAAAAAGAACGACTTACAGCAAAAAAAAAAATAAAACGTATCTATTTAATACCTATATAGGAGCAATTCTTGTAATATAGTATAATCTGAATCTCGGTTACGGCTTCAACGATTTTCATGAAATTTAGTATGCAGGGGGTTTTGCGGGCGATAAATAGGTCAAGCTAGTTTTCATTTAAAAAAAAAAACACGATTTACCAAAACAACCAAGAAAATTTCGGTCATCCAGGTACTATACATTATAATAACATTATTGTTAATTACTGTCGTCGTCATCGTTGATGTAGATTGTTGGTGAAGTATTAGTACCTACAGCTGTCACAAATGCATTCTAAATTTTAAAAAATTCTGTGGATGCCTTAAGTTTAAGGCCTGGCAGGAGCCAGAGTCATATTCTACTAATATAGTTAGTGAGGATGGATTGATGGTTGTTCCCCTTTTCACGCAAAAACGGTTAAATATCGCAAATAGATAGATGGTTTACAACCTGGATTAAAACATATGACACAATTTTATCTCGGTAGTATGATCCCGTGGGGCAATTATCGAGCTAGTAACTGATATACCATAAGTGACTAATCGCTAAGGAAAGCTGCTGTGGGGTACGGACCTCGGTTTAGGACGTCACTGAGGGGGGCAACAAAGGGACAGGCTGAATCTGAGAGATATTATTTAGGGTCTGGTTTAATACTACTGTCTCAGCTTCGCAGGCTGGCTGTAGCAAGGGTCGGGATATTTGTATTTCTTATTTCTAAGTGTACTGGTTTCCCTACTACTTTGAGGTCCATACCCCACAAGAGGTGCCCTTAGTGATTAGTCACTTATAGTATATCAGTTACTAGCTTATGGCCGCGGCTTCTCCCGCGTGGAGTTCGATAAACCATCTATATACGTTATCCAAATCCGTTCAGTAGCTTTTGCGTGAACGAGTAACAAACATCAATCCATCCTCACAAACTTTCGCACGTATAATATAAGTATGATATGAAAAACTTAAACTCAAGGCATCCACAGGATTTTTTTAAAATTTAGAATGCTTTTGTGACAGCTGTAGGTACTTATCCTTCACCGACAATCCACATCAACGATGACGACGACAGTAATTAACAATAATGTTATAATAATGTATAGTACCTGGATGACCGAAATTTGCTTGGTTGTTTTGGTAAATCGTGTTTTTTTAAATGAAACCTAGCTTGACCTATTTATCGCCCCCAAAAACCCCTGCATACTAAATTTCATGAAAATCGTTGAAGCCGTAACCGAGATTCAGATTATACTATATTACAAGAATTGCTCCTACATAGGTATTAGATAGATACGTTTTAATTTTTTTTTTGCTGTAAGTCTTTCTTTTTTGCGAAATATTAATTAATTAACATTAAAGTCACGGTGAAAATATTATTTAGTAGCTCTAAACATTTTTTTCCCTTGTCCCTCTCATTTTTCAGTAAATTGCCGAATTAAAAAAAAAAAAAAAAGAGCGCGCAAATTTTTTTTTTTAACTTGTTTATTTGGGCTTTTACCAATGCAGTCCAAAAGTTTTTATGAAGATTCATTGACCGGCCCTGGATTCCGAGGTTTTACAATATTTATGCCTTATGGCACTCCACTAAATACCTTTACAGATATTAATCTTACACGATAAAAAGTGACATTCGAAGTGACATTTGGAGAAAATAAGAATACTTAACGAAGCCGAATGTCACTTATTTTCTCCGTTATTGCGGTATTTTTAACCAACTTCCCAAAAAGAGGAGGTTCTCAATTCGATCGGTATGTTTTTTTTTATGTATGTACACCGATTACGCTGAGATTTATGATCCGATTTTCGTGATTCTTTTTTCGTTTGATGCGGAATAGTTGCCATTTGGTTCCATAAAAATGTAACATAGTTTGGCCTAGTACTTTTCATTTTATGAACATATTTTGTAAATATTTGTAGAGGATATTAAAACTAAAAATTAAAAAAACTTTTTTGCAAAAAAAACAACCGACAAATGACTTCAGAAGCCGATTTTTCTTTTGAAGTTTATTTTTCACTTTTTGGTGTTTTTGAAGTCGGTTGTTTTTTTTGCAAAAAAGTTTTTTTAATTTTTTTTGGTTCTCGATCCTGCCAGGGAACTTTTTAGTTACGGAGATATTGGGGGTCAAAGTTTCCAAACTTGACCTTAAATACTTCCTAGACCCCACAGTATATCAGCACCAATATTTTGGGTACGTTACATTGAGTCTTTTCGTAGAAAGTGATTTTTGACTGAAAAAAAAGTTGTACTTATCCCAGAATTTTTTCTACGCAAATTCATTAGTTTCATGTACAGATTGGTTGACGATTTCGTGAAGTCAGCTTGTATGTCTGACAGTCCCTTGAGGTGTAGCTTGGTTGGGTTAATGTTACTGATAAGGAAAATAAGCATTAGTATGTGTTTTAGTATTATAAATAGCTGTTATTGCTATAGCTACGCCATGGTTACGAAGGTGCTACGAAGTTGCTACGCTACATACGCTTAAACGATAACGACGCGTGTTAAACAATATCAAAAGCTCGGCGTAAAACTTAATTGTTTTTAATCGATGTTCACTTCTATTTATCGTAAAACTTAATATTTTTTTTAATCGAAGTTCACTTCTATTTATCTTCATATTCCAGTCCTTAATCGATTCGTGGGGTATAAGATTCGTGATAATTGATTTTCTAAAGTAATAATAGTAAACTCTTCAAACTTCACATTCACCTTATTCCATAACGCCAAGTGCATGTGACCTAAAACTCTAAAAAGCAGGCATTCAATAACAACAATACAAAACAGAACAGGTTAACAACCGACCACTAAAACGTTGATCTCACCAAATATTTTCTAAAGAACTGCCCACTGGATATCGCCTCCCAGATATAAATAAATCCCTTTTCCCGACCATTCTTTCTTTATTCTCAAACGGTGTATATTATTGAAAACGTGTTCATTCGTGCGACCATCCATATGTGTGACCAAACTCTAGTATCTTTTGTGAGACATTAAGGCCCCGGCACGGCCTCGGGCGGTGCGACTAGCGTTGCCGTGTACTACATCAAGGGACACGCGTGCGCGTCATTAGTTTTCTCCCGCGTGAGCATTATCGCTCCGAAAGTTACAGTCGCACTCAGGACCGTGAATTGGCTCTAGACTAATAACGACAGATAATGTACTGAAATATTTATCCAAGTTCTGTGTCCGGAGATCGTCCAGGCGTCCAGTCCGCTCGGTTTGACTCGTCACATGCTCTAAGCAAGATCGTTCATTTGTTTACTCCGTCCGACAGGACGGAGGTACTACACTAACGCGGTCAAGCGATTCACGACAGTAAATCGCTTGACCGCGTTAGTGTAGTTATCGTGGTCAAGGGGTTAGGCTTTTTCACGGTACATTTACCATATGAAATAAGATTTCGATTAGTGTCCTTACAATTTAAAGGCATCACTAGTATATAAATTATGGAGAAATGAAATTTTATTTTGGGTAGTTTCTAGTGTAGTGCTTCACTTTGTTGTTAAGTTTTATGTTAGTAGTTAGCCTCGGTTGGAATTTATAGGAGATACTTTTAGTATATAGAAATCATCATCTACCTAGCCTTTTCCCAGCTATGATGGGGTCAGCTTTCAGTCTAACTGGATGCAGCTGAGTACCTGTATTTTGCATGGAGCGACTGCCTGTCTGACCTCCACAACCCGTTTAGTACTAGGTAATTAATAATAAAGACTGGTTGTCAGACATTCGTCCACTGACTACCTGTTACGACAGCCGAGAGAAACGGCAAAGTGCTTTCCGAGGTACGAAGGAAAGTCGGTATGTAATGAGTGGTCGCTCATCCACAGACCAACGTAGGCAAGTGCGGTTTTACCTGAAGATTGATCCGAGCGGCTGATTTGGTATATAGAGATAAGAGATATAATAATATTAAAACATACCTACTTTTCTTACTCTATATTTTTATTTATTTTTTTAACTATTTACAATAGTTTTATAAGATTTTTTGTGTTACTAACAGTGTATGGACTTACGTCTGAAATAAATTCCTTATTATTATTATTATTAAACCTAGAAACGAAATAAGATCTTAAACTATATTTATTTAAACATTTTAAATTATATGTGGCTCACGTAAATATTAATTTTCTTCATCCATTCATAATCATTTTCTTGCCATGTCAGGCAAAATGACACACAAAACAAAATTAAATATTAACATGAGAAACAGCTACTTACTCCGCAAGTTCGCATACGTCACCAAAGTTCACGGCCTTCGAAAGTTCAGGAATAATTGAAACCTTTGATAAGAAGTAAGAATCCCAAAGTTGGCATTATTTGTGGGGTTAATAACTTTTCAGTTTCAACTACAAATCTTTCAATTATAGGAGTAAGTCCGGAGAAATATACGATTAATCGGTTTGGTCAAATTGAATTATCTACGAAAAGGTCAATAATAATCAATATTATATGGAGTTTAGTATTCATGGTGGGAACTTGCTTTAGGGGATGACGCAGATGTGTTAATGGAGGGATGGGTTCTGTGGTTAGGAGCAATATAATAATAATTATGGTTGATGAAATAATAATTCATTAGGTAATAGTGCTAGTAATATAGTTAACGCTGTAATGCTGTGTGATAATAAGTATTTTGGGTGTACATAAATAGATAAATAAAAGTCATAACGTAAATTACATGGACAACTAGTTCGATACTGAACTTTAATAAATATGATATAATTATAGTAATAATACATTAAATTATTACTATATAATATATAATTATAGTAATAATACATTATTACTATATAATATATAATTATAGTAATAATTAATAATAGTTAAATAAATAATTATAGTAATAATGTATTATTACTATAATCCATACTTAATATTATAAATGCGAAAGTAACTCTGTCTGTCTGTTTGTCTGTCTGTCTGTTACTCTTTCACGCCTAAACGGCTGAACGGATTTTAATGAAATTTGGTATGGTGATAGATGATAACCTAGAAATGGTCATAGGCTATAAATAATCACGCCATCGTTCTTAGGGGGTAGGCAGTAGGCAGATAACTAAATTGAGTTAGTGATTTTTAGTCGTTTTTGTTGGGACTTTTGCTCTTTCACGTCTAAACGGCTGAACAGATTTTGATGAAATTTGGTATGGTGATAGATGATAACCTAGAAATGGTCATCCATACTAATATTATAAATGCGAAAGTAACTCTGTCTGTCTGTTACTCTTTCACGCCTAAACGGCTGAACGGATTTTAATGAAATTTGGTATGGTGATAGATGATAACCTAGAAATGGTCATAGGCTATAAATAATCACGCCATCGTTCTTAGGGGGTAGGCAGTAGGCAGATAACTAAATTCAGTTAGTGATTTTTAGTCGTTTTTGTTGGGACTTTTGCTCTTTCACGTCTAAACGGCTGAACAGATTTTGATGAAATTTAGTAAGGTAATAGATGGTTACCTAAAAACGGATATAAGATCAAAATGATCACGTCATCGTACTTAGGGGGTAGGAAGTAGGCAGAAAACTGAATTGAGTTAGTGATTTTTTTATGGTTTTTGCTGGGAGTTTTGCTCTATCATGCCTAAACGGCTGAACGGATCTTGATGAAATTTAGTTAGGTGATAGATAGTAACCTAGAAAAGGATATGGGCTATTAATATTCATGCTATCGTACTTAAGGCGTAGGCAGTAGGCAGAAAACTAATTAAGTTAGTGATTTTTAATCGTTTGTTTTAAAAGTTTACCTCATTCACGCCTTAACGTCTGAACGGATTTTTATAAGACTTGGTTAATATAAAGATAGGATCCTAGGCACGGACACAGGCTACTTTTTACGGCGGGAAAATAGCTCATTCCCGCGGAAATCTAGCGTGATCGTGTCAAGAAGCGCATGACGCCATGGCTACTGAAATGATTTTGATGTTTTTTTTTTTAACTGAGTGTTACTAAGACTTCAAGTTAGTATTTGATCACTTTTCTTTAGAAAAGAGTTGTTTTTCTCACGGACAATTATACGTGGCTTGCTCACGTGTTTCAAGTAAACAGAATCCATGTGTTGGCCAGAGAGGGAAAAACAAAGAACATAGTTTACAAAAATGTACTACAGTAATAAGGCCTCTTATTTTTAGCTTCCTACATTATTATACTACTTACATTAAGTTAGTACTTCCTACGCAGACGATGTTGCGGATGTCACACTGTCTAACATCGGGGGTTGGCAGGTAGGTAGTTAGTAGTATTTTAAACCGATTTACATTATTTACTTTTTATATTTACTAAGGAAACATTCGGAGCTATCCATTATGTAGCTTAGGTTGCTTTTGAACAAATTTTGATGTGAAGTTGAGGACTGGAACACGATAGTGGGACATTGTTGCAGGGGGACTTACAGCCGGGAGAAAACAAAAAAACTTATGCGGACGAAGTCGCGGGTAAAAGCTAGTTATATCATATTTATTAAAGTTGTAGTAGTAGCTTCATACAAATTCAGTATAAACCATACCTAATTGCAGAAGGTTCAGATTTTAAAATTTGCATGGAAGTAAATCGCATTACTCTAAAATGTAAACATAAAAAAGACACTATTCAGAAATACCAAAATCAACAACATTTCATTCACTATAATCCTATTAGCAAACCAAATGGCCGCAACAAAATAGCTTCTATCTCTCAAACAAAAGAGAAATAAATTCAAAGATCCGTTCGTCTAATCTAATTTAATCTTAAAAGGATTGATTTCTGTATCGGATATTGAAAGCGCTAGACTACGTCGAAGGTAGGGACAGACAGACCTATGAAATGGAAGCCATCAATTTTATTATGTCGCCGTATTCTAAAGTAGATGCATTATGCTGTAGATTGAATTTAAATATGTTTTTAAAAGAGGTTACATAGGAGGTAGATTTTAAGGATGCCATTTAGTTTTTTTTAA
The DNA here is from genome assembly GCA_949774965.1 of Diarsia brunnea. Taxonomy (NCBI): domain Eukaryota; kingdom Metazoa; phylum Arthropoda; class Insecta; order Lepidoptera; family Noctuidae; genus Diarsia; species Diarsia brunnea. The sequence goes on from OX458999.1 coordinate 7,677,248, forward strand.
GGTATTTTTAAAGGACGATGCCGTCAGAATTTGTTTGAACTCTTTTACCACCCTTTAATAGCTTCGTGTTATACTACATTAAAATTATAAAAGCAGGTAGAAGGTATGAAAGTAAATACTTCTTATTATGAAACAATCTGAGTGTAGTAAGCCAACATTCTTTTTCTCTCAATATAACAAGTGAAAGTTGATCAACAGAGTTAGAATAACCACTGTCATGGATGGTGAGTTTCTTCAGAAAGGACAAGTGAGTAGTATGCAACCGGCGTGTGAGTGTATGACCAGATATAAGAAAGTGGACAAGGCAAAAGGATTATGTAAGGGTCGTAGCAGGTCCCGTCGGGGCTGAGGGTTGTTCGCAAGAGATACCGCGGCCTCGACAAAAAGGGCTAAGAAGGAACATGGGTGGTTTTTAGTCAGTAGAAGTCTGACACTAGGGAGTGTCAGACTTCGCTCTGCCCAAGAGCGGGAGGGGTTATTCGATGATTTTACACCCGCCAAAAAAAAGTAAGAAATGAAGTAAGTTTAAGGATGAATTACTATGTATTTGAATGTACACAAAATAATCCTTACTCCTTACTCCGTAATATAATAAATGCGAACGTGACTCTGTCTGCCTGTCGCGCTTTCACGCCAAAACTAGTGAACCTATTTAAATGAAATTTGGTACACAGATAGTCTAGAGCCTGAGAAAGGACATAGTCTACTTTTTAATGCAAAAAAATGGTTGTAAGGGCTTGAAAGGGATGAAAAGATTACTTTTGGTCGCGATTACCGACATCCATGCGGGCGAAGTCGCGGGCATCAGCTAGTTATTAATTAATTTGAATGCAGCAGTCCTGCAATTTTTTTCCCTGCCAGTTTTCACATAAATGAAAGTCAATCAAACGTTACAATGTCATGGATTCTGCACAAAAGTTAATGAACGTCAATATTTCAATACTCGTATTGTTTAGTATTTTCGCGCTCCCTTACGATATTAATGACGATTTCACGCATGGTTGAGTTCGATCGGGATGGCAACCGTTTGTTTACGAGTAGAGACCGCGGGGTAGCTCCGATTTCATTACGTGATTTATTTTTTTCAATCTCCCCTTTCGAATAAATCCCTGCGCGGCGATGGCGGGTTAATTAATAATTTAAGACCATGGCAACCATACTAGATATCCTGGCTAATGGAAAAGAGGTGACAATTTAATTTAGACTTCGAATTGCGTAGTAGTTATAGCTCGTAATACGATGTTATAGCAGTTTTAAATTAAACTTCTATGTTAGGGATTTGGTTTCCGCACTTAGTCCTTAAATTGTACGTGAGTCATGTTGGCCGTTACTTTAACCAGCCCACCTACCACCAGAAGCAGATCAAGCTTCCCAGTCTTCTCAGGACATCAGCAAAGGAGCTGGTGTTCCAAGAGTTTCCAAGAGGATCGAAATTGTATTTACTATCACTACATTTTTTTATGATGAAGGTTCCATGCAACTTCAACGTCATGAAAATTCATGAAAAAAAAGATATATTTTCATCCGTAAACATGTAATGACAAAATTAATTATCACCAAACTTTTTACAGGAACATTAAAATAATTGTAGGTACTACAATCCTCGAACCAATTTAATCTTTTTTTTCCAAATTACGTCTCTGACAGTGCACTCGGGCAATTGTGCGAGTTATTTACGACTTCAATAAAGTGAACCTTAAAATTGTTAATGAAAAGGTATTAAAACACAACGGACCCCTCGTAAATTACCCGGTGACAGTGCAGAGGAAAGAAAAATTCACTTGGATTTGAACAAATTGTACCCGTTCGTTACGTTATGGTATAAGTGGATTGGTGCTATATGTTAACCCGATGGTGTTCATCCTTTTTCTCGCTAAATGCCGGTCGCATTCGTAGGGTTAATTGAGGGACATTATTCATGCGAAAAGATTGGTATTGGAGAGGAATGGTTATAAATATTGTTTTTTTATATTATTTGAAAACATTATAGGAAAGAAAGAAAAATATTTTTTTTTGTTGGAGATACTTACATGACGTGCATACCATGACTAATGAACATTGTTGAAAAAAAAAAACGAACATTGCACAACAAATAAATTTAATAAATACAACAGGACGGAACAAAAACAAATTTAAAATCATGCAAGAAGGTAACCACACAGCTTGATGGTGAGATATGGGGGCCCACAGCATAGCTCTGGTTTTCAGTGGCACCAGTGAAAAAACGTAGATGGCATAAATATTTGATAAGTAATGAGTAAGATAAATATTATGTCAAATTAAATAACAAATAAAATATAAATGTGTAGTAGGTATTTCTTGTTTTTCATTTATCATATTACAAGGCATGTGCCTTCTAACCATCGAAAAAAAAGCGTATATACGAGCTTTCATCTCTTATTTATCCTCTTTACCTGTGATGTGTTTGCCAGTGAACTTTAAGATTTTTATCAAGCAGAATAATATATTTTGTGTGTCATTTAAAGTAAAACTCATCAAGCCAAACTAAGGCTAGACGATTCCCGCCGCGGGAGGCGCTCCGGGCGTCGTGGGCCACGTGATGGCTTCCGGCCACCGTAGACGCGGGCCTGTGGACGGTGAGTGATGGGTAAGCTCGCCGTCCGTCCGTCTTATGACGACGACAGGCCGTGTCGACGGCGCGTTCGTGTTCCACGCGCGCCTCAAAGAGATGTCAGCAACATGGAAGGGGCCCGTAAGGGCCGACGCCCGTCGGGGCTGCGGGTTGTTCGCAAGAGATACCGCGGCCTCGACATGAAGGGCTAAGAAGGAACATGGGTGGTTTTTAGTCAGTAGAAGTCTGACACTCCCTTTCGCTCTGCCCAAGAGCGGGAGGGGCTATTTGATGATTTTCCACCCACCATAAAAAGAAAAAAAAAGGCTAGACGATTCTGTTTATCATAAAACCATCTCAAATTTGTTTTCTATGCAATATCTACAACTAATCAAATCAGTCAGAGACAAGTCCCTTAAGAACAACAAACTACATTTATTTAGTCTATGCATTTATTTAAAAGCATGCTCGTTTATTTATGCCATTCTGCTTATCTCCCTCCCAGCTGATTTCACAAATATGTGGTCTGGCTGCTCAGTAGAAATGTATTATTGAGAATTCGATACAAGTTTTTTACCATTTGCGGTATCAAACGTTTCTAAACCACAAGAGACCGATAGCTAATGCAGACTTCATGTCCCAAATATAAAATCCTCAATGTAAAAGAGTTTTATTAAAGTTTACTGTTATAGTTTGGAGGTACATTGCCATTTTAAAATATGTAAAACTGTTTTTAAGACATAAATTAAGAACATAACTCTATCTATGTTTGACTATTTGAAATAACCTGCAATTAAAGAAAACGTGATTATATTTAGTACACCAGATAACAAACAATGAGATAATATTCACAACTATAAGCAATACGAACCAATTTCTGTCTCAACATTATCATTTTCTTTCCGTTATCACAATTTATCTCATCACAATGCCATATCATCTCTTACACGGTTCATCCATAGTTTTTTTGGTCTTTCCCTACTCCTATGTGCCTACATTCATTCTCAAAACTTTCCTCACGACATTAATTTTCCTCATTCCTCCGCATCACATACTCATACTACGACAACTGATTACCGCTCAACTTTTCAGACACCGGCGCAACTTTCAGACTTCCTCTTATGTATTTATTTTCATCTTAACACAAAACAATGAATTTAACCACAAAATTCACAAAAAAAATCCAGCAAGAGTCAATGCCAACATTAATTCACCTATTAACAAATTAACAAAAAAAAAATTACCAAAACACAAAACCCAGATGAAAACAGTAACAAAGCAAAAGAACAACTTACTCATCCCTCAACGCACATATCCGTAGTAATTATAAGCAAAGTAAAAACGACCAATGAAAAACTCTGGAGGGACATCAAAGGCAACAAAATATTTGTCCTAATAACACAAGTACAAAATGAATCGATCGAAAGTACAAACCTCCCCTCGTATAATTTGATAGACTATACATGCGCTTATGAAGCATTCTGACCTTGGGGAAGTCTGGTAACCTAGCAACGGCAGTATTGTACTTGGGCCCCCTAGGAGGGTCTAATCTGCACATAATCGTACTTATAGGGTTCCTATATCTGGTGTTTGTGAAGTTAGAAATTTTGGTGTTTCGGCTTGCGCTCATTTTTTCTTTAAAATGTTTTTGATTTGACTATGAAAAATGTTGTATTTTGGTTTAGATTTGATCTAGTTGACATTGTAGCTTTCTACGTGTTGTAAACTGGTCAAAATTTGATTCTGAATATACTTTTTGCGGCTATATTAGCTCCGTCCATTGATAAATCAAAACATTTTCAATGGTTTCCTTTTATGTTTCGGCTCCAACAAGACACAAGTTTCGATAATACATTAACGAAACTTGTGTAACGAGCTTAACAAGAAACACTGTCCTTACTTTCTAATGAAAAACTACTTTATTTCTTACACCTTAATTTCCTAACATCAGCCTTACCTGCAAACAGCTCTTTAACCCACCCTTAAAGTTCCACCTCGGTTACAAATTCAACTAATTCTAAGAAATCATAAATAATAGCTTTAAATTCGTCATGTCCATCCGCGAAGCTTTCATAGGTATTCCCTGTCCATGCGTCAGCTACCCCCGTGGCCCGCTTGGCAACAGGGTTGCACAACCCTGCCTCGCCCAACCCTCCCGGTGCCACAATCAAACTGATGAATACTTTCAACACTATATCAACCTGTATTGATGTTTCATACAGATTCTCTGCAAGTGATGGAATTGAGATGAGAAAATTTTGACGGAAATGTTATCGGGAGAATGCATGGCGGAAAAGTTTGAGCGCTGAGTAAGTTTAATATCGGGTTTTGGATTCGTATCGTTGGAGAGCAAAGAAACTTTTGTGCGATGAAAAGATTATTCCTTGTAAAAGGAAATGTTTTAAGCAGATCTTTCAAGATCTGCCATGTTCATGTTTTTTGTTTGAAGTTCATCTTGTGGTCTCTGGTATTATTTCTATTGATACTGTCGTTATACTTAAGCATACTTTTTACTACTACTGAATCCATTTTTTTCTTTAACTTTTTTTCTTTTATGTTGCATCGATGTTTAACATGAAAACTACATTCCATATTATCCACCTTTTAACTACTTTATCATGATTGGTTTCATCCTTTATTATTTCATCAGCCACCATTTTTAATGCAGTATCAAGTAGTGCAAATATTTGCCCCAGACTATAAATATGCAAAGAACAAAGTTCCATTAATAAATATTCACACTCACGCACGTGCTTAAAATCCATTTCACAGTGCAGTTCGTGTATGCATAACATTTTTTTGCTGACGTTGCTCGTTTTGCTCAAATTTCCGTCCCCCAAAAACTGCATATATGTGCGTGGTTATAGTTAGACGAAACATCTTCAAAAGATCAGCAGTGACACAGTGAACTGATGCGTGGCGACACACTTACCTTCTATGCAGTCAGCCCTAACATTTTTGTCCTTACAACACACTCTCCCTGTGACACACTTGATGTTTCCCCTAGTAATTACTTCCCCTTACCCTCGCCCCTTACCCAAACCATAATACCTAGGTACCAACTGAATCTAGGTATAGCTACATTCGGGTGCTCGACGGGATTTGCGAGGGGAATGCTAAAAGGGTGCGAGCGTCGTGTGATATAAATTCGTATCAAAGTTATAGTGTACATGTTTGTGCGCGGGGGAGCACGATCTGGCGCGTCTGCCTTGTATTTTAAACAAATACTCTGCATGATATTCACGATATCCGATACTTCACGAGCAGAGGATTAAATCTGTTTACCTTTTAACGTATACTTTGAATCAAAGAAAAAGGGAAATTCATCAAAGCATTTTTGGTCCGTCGTTAAAAGGATATCAAGTCAATGCTCCGTTTTAATGAATATTCCAGTCAAGCAAATAAATTGGAAGTCACCTAAAAGAGTGTCCATTAAAAGGAATCTAACATTCACCTCAAATTAACTTCGCAGAAAGTTTACCCTCAAAATAATTAAGGATTCACCACAATTATCACCGCAGAATCAAACTTCTCTTTGATCGTTATTTAGAAAAATTATAGCAACGAATATTTACTTTAGCCGGAGCGGAATACGGTGGAAAATCGTGCAAGCGTGATGTTTAGACGAATTTGTGTGGAGAAAATTTTAATAACCAAGAGGGCGTCACAAGAAGTTCTACACTTTGCCTTTTTGTGGAATCACCAGAGGGAGCCACAGTGATAATTATAATTATTTACCAATTGTGAATAAAGTTCGGAGTAAGTCCTGCGTAATTGCAAGCCGCTTAAAGTATCATTTAATGAATAATGTTCCGATTTCAATGGGGAGTTCGACTCGGCGCCGGCGAGGGCACAGCTATCATATCGAGGAGTCGGGAACTCGAACGTATTTTAATTTTTTTCTTAAAGAAGTCTCGTCCCGAAGTTAAATTACTTCGCATGAGGAAATTCTTTAGGGCTTTACGATTTGCCTTTGAATGTATTTGATACTAACACGATGTTATGAAAATCTGATTTAATAAGGCTGTACTTCAGACAGACATTCTGTCGTCGCGGACTGATCCTATGAAAGTACTCTTTGTCATTTGTCTCCTCTTAAGCATTTAATTTAATCTCATTATTATATGTTTCAAGTTGGCAATTTGCAATCTATTTACGGTTCATCCAATTTAAACTTGTAATTTGAATACAGCTGTTTATTTTATTTAATTATTGCCAATTACTGAACTATTATTATAGTTGTGTAATTGAACGGATCGTATATTCTGCTTTTATGTTAATAAATAGCTTTAATAGAGTATGAAGATATCAAGCAATGATTACTAATTTTATTTGTTATTCTATGTGTATTGTGATGCTAGCAGTAAAGTAAATTAATAAATCGATCGAACCTGTTTGCTGACTTCCGGGCAGACAAGGGATATCGTATTTCTTAGTAACCAGATGGTGTGAGTCAGATATGCAGCTGCTCCAAACAAAATACTGGTATTCAGCTGTATCCGGATAGACCGGAATGCTATCCTAATAGTTGGGAAAAGGCTAGGCAAGTAATGACGAGAAAATTCAATCTTCAAAATAAAAGGATAATATTGAATTACTAAGAAAGTGATTCATGTTCTGATGTCTGAATTTTCAGACTTCATACCTAATACACACACAACAAAAATAAATATACTGTACTGCCTTGCCAGGAAATCAGAACTACCTTATCGTGGCGGTACCAATACATTTCATGTCGTTACAGGATCGAATTTCCTTCGAAGCATAAAGGAAAATAGCGCGAGGGGCATGTACAATGTTCCTATATTGGTATATAAAAGGAATATATTGTGTAAAGTATGTGTTGTGAGTTACTTGAATGTTAGTGGTTATATCAGCGATGTTTAGTTAAAAAACTTTTTCGTTTGTTTACCTATTTCTTAGTGAAAAATTATCCGACACTAAACTATAATAGGCCTGTAATAATGGTACACTAATTGTCGTAACGGCCAATGGACTTATGGCCAAGAGCCTCAACAACTTTCGAGAACATCTTTCGAAGCTCTCCTCAGACAGTTGGATCAAGGGCCTGATTCAGAAAGCAGTACTCCTCCATACGGCACACATAGTGAGAAGATCCGTCTCCCTAAGCCCTAACCACTGGTAGGTGGTAAAATATGGAAAGGTCTCTAGATAAACAAACTAACTGAAACTACTGGAGTGGGTAACATACTCGCATTCCCTACCAATATGACAATTCCACAACATTCAATGCTTTCGAAGTTATCGAGCAGACGAATTTTTCAAACATAAGAAGGAATCTTTAGCACACACTTCAGTCCAGAACTTAACATTCTTCTTTTGTGCACTGCAAACTTTCCACCTTTCCAATCTTATCTGTGATTCATAAATAAGAAAACATTTAAGTATACTTAATCCATTTTTGCAAGTGTATGTATATTCATATAAACTTGATGTCAAAAAAAAAAACAATACTTTGACTTGTCAGTGTAAAACATCAAGAAAACTTGATCCACACCTCTGACATTTTTATTATAACGTGTAAGAAAACTACTCAAGCTCCTCAATCAATCATCGTTATCACACTCTTATCATGCACGGCTTTATTTAGTAAAAAGCCATGAAATGAAGACGTCAGGGGTTCGACAGTGCCATCAATCAGACGACGGATTCTGAGCTTGTCAAATCTTATCTTCTCTCGTCCAACGGAGCGGGTAATAGCTATTTACCTGTTTCTCGTCTCGGATTATCTTGGTTTGATTCTTTTTAGATATGAGGGGTCGTTTGTTGCAATTTGTTTGAAGAGATGTGTATTAAAATTGGCTGGTACGGATTTTTTAAATTGGGTATTTCATGTACGTTTTCCGCGTCGTGATATAGCGTGGCCTGACGGCGTGGAAATCGTTCAGCAGTTTCTGATTTCTTTGAAGGATCAGTTGAACTGGTATACACGGCAAAATAACAAGCAAAAACAATCCAGTATAATCTGACCTCGCTTTGTATGAGCTTCCCGTACAATGAGATCTCAGCTTAATTTTTTTTTTTGCATAGCTTGATTGATCTTCGTGCGCACAGGTATGGATCACTTGAAACATTGTGGAGTGGACACTGAGCACTATTAGATACTCTATTAGTATTTGTATAGAGGTGTCCGTATCTTGTTCTTACAGGTCTGTTCAAACCATTTTTTTTCTAGTTTTCTCTGTCCCACTTCTGGGCAAAAGCCTCCCTCCACTCCTTCCAGTTCTCGCGAACCCGCGCGTCCTCCTTCCAGTTTTGATGGAAACTGTCTAGATTGTCCCGTCGTCTCCTTCGTGGCCTGCCGAAAAACCGTTTCACTCGAACCGTTACAATCTAACAATTGGAAGGTGCTAAAAACCACTGATTTCAAACTAAGTTTTGATTTCTCTTTAAGTACTTAATCTTTGTTATTAATAAACTTAATCATTTTTTAAATTATTATGTTTTATATGATGTGAATATGTCTCTTTAAGTACCTACCTGTTTGAAGAACATCGATATGAATTTTCTAAAAATATCATATTTGCTCATTGTCTGATAAAGTTTTGGAAGTTCCAATGAACCCAAGAATGTAAACAGTCATAAAGTTACGCCTTTAAAACATTAAACCGGTTAAAATTTCTACTGAAATCGAGCAAAAACCCGAGTTGTTAAGACGGGATCGTTATAAAATAAATCTAATAGCTATTCCTTTACCTTGAGTTTTATAAATTAAGCTTAGTGGGAAGTTTTAATTAAGTTTAGGTATCGTATCGTAGCGACTAAGTTAATTATCAGAAAATGGGCAGCACCGTTCTCTGTGCCTTTGTAACAACCATACTGCGATCGCCAACCCGTCTGCCAAGCGTGGCGATTATGGCAAATCCCCCTTCTGGGGGAAGCCTATGTCCAGCCAGTGGACGTATTTTGGCTGAGATGATGATGATCGTAGCTATATCAATAATAGCGAATATAATATACTTTTAATTTATAAAGGTGCTGCAGTTTAAGATTAAATTATCTAGAAATATCCAGTCGAACGGTTTAGCCGTGCTTGCCGAGGTTGATCCGTAGATGGATGACCATAATTGAATACGGAGTTCCTTCCGTGCCTCGAAAAGCACGTTTAGCCGTTGGTCCTTTTTTACAGTCGTTAAGAGTAGTTGGTCCTGACTGTCATTAATTTGTAGCTTTTTTACAGTCGTCAAGAGTAGTTGGTCCCGGCTGTCATTAATTTGTAGCTATTTTACAGTCTTTAAGAGTAGTTGGTCCCGGGTGTCATTAATTTGTAGCTTTTTTACAGTCGTTAAGAGTAGTTGGTCCCGGCTGTCATTAATTTGTAGCTATTTTACAGTCTTTAAGAGTAGTTGGTCCCGGCTGTCATTAATTTGTAGTTTTTTTACAGTCGTTAAGAGTAGTTGGTCCTGACTGTCATTAATTTGTAGCTTTTTTACAGTCGTCAAGAGTAGTTGGTCCCGGCTGTCATTAATTTGTAGCTATTTTACAGTCTTTAAGAGTAGTTGGTCCCGGGTGTCATTAATTTGTAGCTTTTTTACAGTCGTTAAGAGTAGTTGGTCCCGGCTGTCATTAATTTGTAGCTATTTTACAGTCTTTAAGAGTAGTTGGTCCCGGCTGTCATTAATTTGTAGTTTTTTTACAGTCGTTAAGAGTAGTTGGTCCCGGCTGTCATTAATTTGTAGCTTTTTTACAGTTGTTAAGAGTAGTTGGTCCCGGCTGTCATTAAGTTGAAGCTTTTTTACAGTCGTTAAGAGTAGTCAGAAGCCGAAAGACTGACAATCAGTCTTTGCAAGACGTACTGAATTACCCACCACTGACTGGGTTGTGGTGGTCAGCTAGGCAGTCACTCCATGTAAAATACTAGTATTCCACTACGTCCGGTAAGAGTGAAAGCCGAGGTGATGCTGATGATTTGATAACAATTTCCTGATTAGTGCTATCAACAGTGATTTGTTGGATCCAATCTCAAATGGATATGCGGCGCCTCCCCACAGGGCAATAGCCCACCATTCATCTAGCACTGAATGGCCTGTCAGCTGCGCTAAGATAAGTATGCGTAGGTGAATTTTGGGTCAAACACATTTGGCCTTTTTGCCATCGATACGCAAAGAAGAAGAATATATTTGTTAGAGGACTCCCGAGTGGTAAATCGATTAAAATCCAAGAACACATTTTGGGGTTGCACTCGGTAGGGGCGACGGTGAAGAAGGGTGCCTCGAAAGATAAGACGCATTCATAAATAACATGAGAGAAACTTTCTAAGGTTCGCCAGCCTTGACCCATATACATATATCTATCCGCTCGTGATACAGTTTTATACTAGTACGAGCGGATAGGGCGAATCTCTAAAGGCAACCTAACCATATTTACGTTGTATAATTTCACATGTTCTGTCTATTTTGTGTATATTATTAAGTTACTCTGTATGGTTGTCTCTAATTTGTGTGAATAAATTATTATTATTATTATATAAACAACGTTGTTTATTGTAACCTCTTTCACAGGACATCTGACTGTCTTGTATCTTTATATTTGACAACTAAAAATCTAATCTACAAAAAATATACTAATTCATATAAAATAAACTAACTACATATATGATTGATTAATATCAATCATATATGTAGTTAGTTTAGGTAGAAACTAACTAATTATGAACATAAACTAAGGGAATGGTTTTAACTTCCACCAAAATCTAATTAAAAAATATAAAATACAAACTAAGAACATCTATTCTATTCTATCTATACATATAATAAATCTGTAGAAAAATCTTTTTTGTACATCGAAAATATTTAAAAAAAAATTGTCAGGGTATTAAAGTATAACCAACAGAACACATTTCCAGCATTTTTGGAATTTTTGTCTGTTTGTCTGTTTATCTGTTTGTCTGTTTCGATGACTAAGCATCACGTCAAATTTACTAAACGAATGTAGGTAACTTTTATACATAAATATTGTGCGTAAATTGGGCTATTACTTAGTCTTTGTTTCATCGTAATCGGTGCTCTCTATCAAAAGATATATGAATTTATAGTTTTCAAGAAGAATGAAGACGAAGATGGTCAAGAATGAGACAAGCAACGACATCTATTGAACGAATAACTTACTACTACTTACTTATAACTAAATGCCTTCACAAGATAACTTTAAAAAAGTTATGATAGCAAAAGGTACGTAGATATAAGTCTAAATGACGCTGTTTTCAAAATCTACATAGCCTAAACCCTATAGTGTGTTTGATCGCTCTTTTTTAGCAGTTTATCTTCGTCTTCGACAGATGGCGTTATTCATTTGATGTCATTTTCTAAACCGCGGTGTTATTAAATAAACATATGTTTCATGAATAGTCAACAAATAAAGATTTACCAATTACACAGTATAAAAATACTATTTTTTTTAAACTACATTAAAATTGGATAAAACCCACGGCATATTTTGTTTGTACCGTGTGGGAATCGAACCTGCGACACGCAGTGCTACTGTTAATCGTCCAGCCACTGCACCAAATATGTCTTTATATAGATGTGGTGTGTTGTTAGCCCTATGTGTCGAGGCCGCGGTATTTCTTTCGAACAACCCGCAGCCCCCACGGGCGTCGGTCCTTGGGAGCCCCTTCAATGTTGCTGATATCCCTTTGAGACGCGCGTGGAACACGAACGCGCCTCCATCGTCATAGGACTGACGAACGATTAACTAGCCCGTTACTCACCGTTCACAGGCCCGCGCCTACGGTGGCCGGAAGCCATCACGTGGCCCCCGATGCCCGGAGCGTCTCCCGCGGCGGCTGGTAAGAGGGGTTGTGTCCTTCTTACGTTCACCTCTTTCGCTAGCATTACTGCTTCGCAGAAGGAGGTGACGGCGTTCCATTTCAGATTCGATGTCCCAGACTCGGTACAGGTACCTCTCGAAACAGCCTCTAATCCCCCCTTTTTTGTGGTTCGTAAATTATCAAATGACTCATCCCGCTCTGGGCGGAGCGGAAGAAAGTGTCAGACTTCTACTGACTAAAAACCACCCACGTTTCTTCTTAGCTCTTTGTGTTACGTGGCCGTGGTATCTCTTGCGGACAACCGTCAGCCCCGGCAGACGACGGCAGCAACAATTAAGGGGTCCTTTGGGGCATATCTTTGAGGCGCACGTGGAACACGAACGCGCCAACGACAGTACCTGTCGACTATAATGTACCTGTTTCAAATTTCTTCAAGATCCGTTCGGCCGTTCTGACGTGGTTGATTAACAAACACCCATCCATCTAAACTTTATTATTAGACATAGTCAGTACTTTGCATTACCCTCTTCTTATTTTCTACAGCGGCAGTAAGTTAACGCAGGGCAATGATTTAACGTACTTTTATCTAAGCGACGCATTTTAGTTTCCGACAAGCACGCGAACGAAGTCGCGGGCACAGCTAGTTTTAAAATATTTTTATCCAACCATACCTATCCGAAAATATAAACTCCAAAAATAAAAACATAAACCCAAAAAAAATAACAAACTTCAAATAAAATACGTTTCACACTACCAACATGAAACAGCTCTGTTAAATTATTTGCTACCCACTAATTGCGAAAGCATTAAATATTCCAACATATCGCATGCATCAGGGTTCCGTACCCATTATCCCAACGAAACGAACTGATTAACACTAATTCTCTCCCCGAATAAAATACAACGGTATAAAGTTATCAACAAGACTGGGACCTCACAAAATATAAACGGGAACTCTAACGGGTCACAAGGGACCTCTTCTTTAATGGCCACTCGTAAATTGAACGAAAATAATTAAAATCGCGTCCGTTCGTACAGTCGGAGACCAAAACATGGCTATTAGGAAAGTGGACTCGTATGGCACAAAGGGGTTTTCCATCCGATAAATAAAGAGCCGGCTTTGTAGGTGTTGAACTTAGAGTAATAGGGGATGTCAATGGTATCTGTCAATGCGAGCTATGAATTGGAATAGGATATCCCTAGGAGATTGAATTTTGGTCGTCTATACTATTCCGAGGTATATCTCGACAAAATCTCGATTCAGACATCGAGAGTCGGTTTAACTTTTGCGGACGAGCTTAGTTTTTCGTCTAACTGACCATCTCTTGACAAATCAAAAGTAAATCGTGAAATTGAGATGTTTCCTTACTAAAAAAAATATGATTCTGTTTAGTCCGCCTGTTCGATTATTGAAAAATATCGGATACGTGTTTTTTGTTTTATCAAATTAATAAAAAAATACGAAAACAAAACGTGTCAAAGATCATGAGTGGGGGCTTGCGACGTCACTTCGTGGTAAAAATTGTACCAAACTGTGACGTCATACGACTTTTCGATGCACTGTATCGTCTTCATTTTTGGTTTGCGTGAAAAAAGAAAAAAATATGTGTCCAATATTTTTTGGAAATCAATTTTTATTTAGAGTAAGATTTGTCACTTACCAAAATGTTTTCACTCAGAGATTTTCAGATGTAACAAAGTTTTACAAAATAAATGTTGACTGAGCTTGAGCTCAGCGAAAAAAAAAAAACTATAATACATCATTTGCATAAAACCTAACAACTTCAATTAACAAAACGGTATTGGTATATTCATTAGAAATTCAATTCTGGAACGTAAGGGACAGACAAAAAAGGTATTTTCCGGTCGTTTGGGGACCGATGATAATAAATACTGCAAGCCCAGTGTCCACCAAAAAGACCGAATTTCCAATCCGACACCACTCAGTTAGATTAAATTTGAATGTAGTTATAAAAGAAAGATGGCTAAACTGTTTTAGATGAAAGTGACCGTTAAAATTCTGTGAAAAACTATTGGGAATAAAACCGGTCGGTTTTGGTTTCACTGGTAAAGCTTTTAGATTTAGTACTTAGAGTAGTTTATTGCTCAGTTCAAAATACGTTACTTTCTAAATACATATAATTCAGTTATAACCTCAAACATTTTAAGTCGAGAGTCGTAAAACAGAAAATATTTTTAAAAGGTGGTTAAAATTTTAATGTTTACTTTAATAAACAGTATACTGTAAAAAAATATATAGCTATGTTTAATGTAAACACGTAGGTACTGTTCATGCCATGAGCAGCGCTTTGTAATCTCCTGTGTCTGGATTATGCAGACATAGGAAATTACTCGTTCGACGAAGTTAGCGTCGTAAAAGGAAACACAACTTCAATACCTATACAGGGTGTAAATCAACCTACCTACGCAAAAAATTTTGCTGGGAAACGATTTTTTTTTTGGGGGTCAAAAATCACATTTTACGGTTGAACTCAATGTAGCACTGCATTGGATGGTTTGAATAGTAAACGGGTCATGGAGGTAATTTAAGTAAAGTTATAACCTGAAAAACTAGTATTTACAAAAACAGCTGTGAAAAATTTCTAACTTTGACCCCCAATATCTCCGTAACTAGGAGGTTCCCAGGTATGGTCTAGAACAAAAAAATGATCGCAGTGGTGGGAAGAACAAGTGCTCTTCGTTTGCGTTAAGGGTACTTTTACACCCTATATTATAAAATTTGATTGTAAGTTTGCATGTATATGGATATTCTCTGGAACGAATAATCCGATTCTTAAATTTATATTACTGATAGAAAGATACATTATTCGTGGGTTCTACACGCTATATTATATGTTTTTGATGCACATTAACCGAGCAATCACAATTTTACCGGCGAGCGAAGTGCTAGTATGAACATAAATCAAAATATTTTATTTCACATAGGCCTACATAGGCACTGTCTTATAAAACGTCAAGAAAAGGTGCACGGTTTGGATTGCCCGTCTTCTATGCAGAAGAACCTACAAGAAACTCCATGGTTACCCTTTTAAAATAAATTAGTTTTACAATAATATTATGTTACAACATAAGTACTTAAAAATGTGGGTCAACGTAGGCCCGACAGTAGTTCGTAGGCTATACGAAAAAATACAATTACACAACCGCTCCACTGAAGGTTTAACACAAATCCAACCGCACTTACCTACATATAGGGTTGTATTTTATAATCCACCTCTAAAATGACGTACAGCGTTGTTGTCTTAATATACGCCTCGGCTTTCGGCCATTAGTGTCTGCGAAGGACTAAGTGAAAGTTGAATTATACCCGTTTGTCTAGACGACCCATTGTAAGAAAAACAAATTAATTCCCCACTCTATTGCAATCCTGTCGAAAAGTGCCGTAGCAAAAATTTATATCCTCCGTTGAATTATAGCTCTGCTAAAAATGAAAGTGAAAATTAACTAACGCGTTTTGAGAGAAAAAAATATTAATGTGTTGAGCCAAGAGTTTATTGGATAAAGTTTAGGTGTTTGGGCTGTAAAATACTAAGTCTGGGTTTAATAGTTTCGGCCTTTAAAAGTAGAGGTGGGTTATACGATGAAGGGGTGGTAAATTTTTAAGTAAAATATTTAATTTATAAGTGAAGCGGGTTAGTGGTGTTTAAGTATTATAACGAATCAACTGAAATACAAAATGTTGAATTTCAGTCTTTATAAAATAGTAGGTGAATACCTACTTTAATAACATAGCAAATTATTACTTCAGAATAAATGGTTCCTAAACGAAACGTTTGAACTAACTTTGACAAATACGACATCATTAGTTTCGCCCCACGTTTTGCAGATTGTTACTGTAATTAGTGCTTTGCTGCTTTTACATTATTTTAGACGGTTGAGCAGTGTTCGAGATTTGTATAAATTATTTCAAAGCTCTCAGAAGGGAGGTGGTTGCCCTGTCGAGGCTGCGGGTCCTGTCGAGGCTGCGGGTCCTGTCGAGGCTGCGGGTCCTGTCGAGGCTGCGGGTCCTGTCGAGGCTGCGGGTCCTGTCGAGGCTGCGGGTCCTGTCGAGGCTGCGGGTCCTGTCGAGGCTGCGGGTCCTGTCGAGGCTGCGGGTTGTCCGCAAGGGATACCGAGGCCTCGACATGAAGGGCGAAGAAGGAACATGGGTGGTTTTTAGTCAGTAGAAGTCTGACACTCCCTTTCGCTCTGCCCAAGAGCGGGAGGGGTTATTTGATGATTTCCCACCCCCCAAAAAAAAAAAAAAAAGGGAGGTGGTTGCGGGGTGCTGGTAATTTGAAAGAGATACCGCGGCCTCGGCACAAAGGCTAAGAAGGAACATAGGTGGTTTTAAGTCAGTAGAAGTCTGACAATCCCTTCCAAGCGAAAAAAAAACAAAGAAAAAGGGAGGTGGTTGCAAAATATTATGTTTGGTGATTTTCAGATTATTTTTGGACTGCCTCATTGATTGAGCTGTTGCAAACGCGACAGTCGAGCATGAGGTCCTGGGTTCGACTCCCGGGGCCGGCAAAGTGTTATTGGGTTTTTACATCAACTCTCAGTAGCAACCTCGGAGTCTGAATTTTTTTTCTGAAAATTCAGAAAATGTCGTGAAACTTGAAAACATCAAATCCATTCAAGTAAAGTTTACCAGAAGATTTTTATTTCATCGCAATGATAATAAGACAACAAGAAGAAGACCAACTCAGGCCTTTAATTCAGCTACTCAAGATGCTTTTTGCTACTAACTGATCGGAAAAATAACCGATCCAGAAACCAGTCCATATACATCAACAGCCAAGCCTTTTCCAACTTTGTTGGGGTCCGCTACCAATTTAACTGCAGCTACCAATATTTTACATAGAGTGACTGCATATCTGGACTCCACAACCTAACTCCTAACCTACCACTAGAGATACTGGGAAACACGATACAACTTCGCAAGTAAACTTCTATAAGAACTCCTTTGGCAGTCAACTCTCTAATATCGTAAAATAAAAGAAAAATAAATAATAAATTTACCTAGTAGGTCAAGTATGAGAATGACATTACATACGAATTATTTGCAAAGACATATGAAAGGTCGAATCTCTAGATTTTATTGCTGAACTCAGAATGTAAATCACTTCACCGATTCTCTTTCTTATTTACGATTAAAATAAACACAAAGTTAAATACAAAGCAAGTACGTTATAAAGCTGTGGACACACTTGGATATTTGCTTCATAATGTTTTTGTTTTTTTTTTGCCTTGTGGCATTAAGTCCGCCTATGTACCACTTTTGTATATGAAGTTTAAATAAATAAATAAATAATAAATAAATAAAATATAAAGTAAGAGAATAAATTCAATTAGCCCCAATTTAACCTTCATTCCCACACCGCAGTTTTTAATTTTACCAATATTCGTGTCTTTGCTCGCTGGTATTTTGCACAAATAGATACGCTTGCAGATGTTAGCCCTCTCCTGTCGGGGCTGCGGGTTATTCGAAAGAGATACCCTGGCTTCGGACACAAAGGGCTAAGAAGGAACATGGGTGGTTTTTAGTCAGTAGAAGCCCGTAACGCCCTAACGGACTGCAGAGAGCGGAAGGAGTCATTTGATGATTTCCAACCATAAAAAAGATCTCTAACTATATCAGATAAAGCCTTTTTTTGTTTTTTTTTTGGTTGGTTGGGAAATCATCAAATGGTCCCGCTCTTGGGCAGAGCGGAAGGGAGTGTTAGACTTCTACTGACTAAAAACCACCCGCGTTCCTTCTTAGCCCTTGTGCCGAGGCCGCGATATCTCTTTCGAACAACCCGCAGCCCCGACGGGTAAAGCCTTGATTTCTTAACTATCTATATCTGATAAACACTGTTATTACAAAAACGTGTATCGTTTTGCGTTTTTAATTTGATTTGGCACTACAAGATGAACACCAGTGATGCCGCTATCTATATGACCACCTACTGGACCCAAATAATGATTATTAAAAAAACTGTAGGCACTTATTCTACCGACTCCAAAAAAAAGAAGAAAAAACTTGAGAGGTGTCAAGGAACACCCGGATGGAACGAAGTTATTGTTATTATTTTTTATTATGTAAAAAAAAAAAAAAAAGAAATGTAGAAATGAAAATATCTGGCTTGCTTTCTATAAGAGAGAGAGAGAGACAGACAGAGAAACATGCGACGCCGCACAGCTTACAATAGCTTACTATAGCTAAAAGTGTCGTGACAACTTTTCGTAAGAATTTTTTTCGTCTAGCCCCCTTTCACAACGCGCGATAAGGAACTTCGTTCCAAAAATCCTCAGTTGGTCAAAGAGCCATTCAGATTCTGTTACAACTAAATGTGTTCACACCCTAAAGTGTCTTCGCTCAGTATTTCAAAGTCTGTGTCGGTACAGCGACTTCTAATGTTTATCTGTAACGGTTCGTTGATTTTACTGCCAAAGTTACAGACCTTTTTAGTGGGGGTGACAGAAAAACTATGTGTCTCCTTATATTTTACTTAGGTAGGTACCTATAAACAGTGTAGTCTTTGATCTTTAAGAAGCGGTGCAGTTGGGGAATGTAGTTAAGGTGATAGATGTCTGCTTTACAAGTTTTGATTTGTCTGTGAATTGTTTATATTATAGATTATAATAAGTCATCAGAGGGTTAATCTTCAGGTCAAGCCGCGCTTGCCTAAGTTGGTCATTGGGTGGCCGATTACAATATAACGAGTTTCATCCAAGCCGTCATTTAGTAAAGATTTGACATACTTTTGTATGACAAAACTGTCAAAACCTTTACAAAAGGATGGCCTAAGTAATCATTAAAGCTCTCTGAGTGTGGCAGAGTTCTTATGTGAGTCGTTATTATTGTATGTATATTCGTACTAACTGGGTTGTGGAGGTGTGATAGGCAGTCGCTCCGTCTAAAATACTGATATTTAGCTGCACCCGGGAAAAGGCTAGGCAGATGATGATTATAACAAGTCATACATAGCCCTCAGGCTGTGACATGGAGAGTTAGGTGGTTGAGGGACTGGACCACGAAATGAGAGGCTCGTCTTAAGCCTCATTAATAAACTATCTTCATTCCTGATATTCGACAGTCATATAGGTACAACTTACCCTAAAAACCACCCATGTTCCTTCTTAGCCCATGCGCCGAGGCCTCGGTATCTCTTTCGAACAACCCGCAGCACTGACGGGCGTCGGCCCTTGCGGGCCCCTTCCATGTTGCTGACATGCTGACAGGAACACGAACGCGCCGGCGACACGGCTTGTCGTCGTCATAAGACGGACGGACGGCGAGCTAGCCCACCGTCCATTTTCCCGCTACCTAGGCTACCCTCTGTTTTAGATTACACAAAACGATTAAAATTCTCTGTACAATTTAATTTTCTTGTTTCAAACAACCGAGACCGTCTTCAAAATCTCCATAACAATAAACCCATTTAATAATACCGAAAAATATCTTGTGGCGCCTATAATAATTAATATTCGTCGTTAAAACTACACTTAACACCACTTTTATGTCTTATTAAAGGGTTGTTAAATTTTATGTTGCGATAGAACTTTCTTTAATTAAATACGTCCCCTGAATAATCAAGATGGTTTTAATATTTTAGTAGATCTACGTTTTCATCGCGACATTATTTATTTCGTGTATGAACGTTATTAAATAATCTTTTATGTCTGAATTTTATGTTTTAGGTGATAACTTTTGGTCTAGGGAGTGAGTTATTGAGGTAGTTAATTTAGTTTTGGGATTCGATTAATTGAATCCTGCAACTTGCTCAACTGGAAATTACTAGTCTAGAAAACAAAACTAGCTCGTAGATTTTATGAAAAGCTAATTTTAGAAACCCTTTGTTTGGCTCGTGGCTAAGCTGTGACTGCCGCTCGGTTTGATCTTTTACTTTAGGTTAAGTCGCGCTAGTCTAGGTTGCTCCGTGGATGGATGACAAACCATAACTATTCGTAAGTTTCCTCCGCGTCTCGGAATACACATTAAGCCATTCGTTTCAGCTGTCATTTGAAGATCTTTGACACTAGTTACAGGTAGTCGTGGCCCGATAGTCTCACAACCGTCGTATTACCTAGAACGAACTGGGTTGTGGAGGTCAAATAGGCAGTCGCTTCATGTAAAATACTTGTATTTAGCTGCATCCACTTAGACTGGAAGCCGACCCTTACATAGTCGGGAAACGGCGAGGCAGATGATGACATTGTTTGACGGGAGCCCTACGTCATTCTAGATAAAATCCATTTTTAACGTAAATCTGTTTTTCACCATAACAGATATTCTGAGTGATCAATTCTTTATCAAATATATTTCTTACTAAGCAAGCAAAAATATTCTGCCACGTATATGGTTTGTCAGTGAAAAAAGATATACATACCTATCCAATACGTAGGTACTGGTAAAAAACACGCACCAAAATAATAATATGTCGTTGGCAAGATTCTGATATCTATAAATTGTGAAAATATCTATATTTGTAGAAATCCTAAGCTGGTATTGATATAGAATTTCAATATCAAATTCTTAACATGATACCAAAGGCAATATTGCACTGAATACCTGAAAATATTTGAAGTGCTGCATACAAAGAAACATGATCCAATTTGATGGCAACCTGTATGTTATGTTCACGTTATCTTACAATTTACATGCAGTGCGTAGTGAATGCAATTGCTGGCTTGTTCAGTTATCAATGACCAGCGGATGTCACGCGTTTTCACCCGTGTTTCCCGTTTCTTTGGGAATATAGGAATAAAAAGAAGCCCATGTCACCTGGGATAGTGTAGCTTCCCAATGGTGAAAGAATCTTTCAAATCGGTCCAGTAGTGTTTAAGTTTATTCGTTGCATACAAAAATACAAACCTTTCCTCTTTATAATATTAGTAAGTATAGATTGAAGCAAGGGTTTTAGTATGAAAACAAGTATGAACCACGGCTTATATTAAAAGGTGTTATAAAAGTTTGAATAATGCCATGTAAAGTCACAAGCAATAATATTTATACGCTTGGCAAAGTTCAAACACAATTTTTTCGTGAAATAACGAACTTTTAGATATGGCCTACTTTATGATAATATGGGGTCCAAAATATTGGTTGTGGTGCTCCCGATAGTACAGTTAAATCAGAATAAATATACGCACCTGTAATCTTCGTGTTTCCGAATAAGCACGAACGTCCCCAGAGAGGCTAAGTTTCGGGTGTTCTTATTTTATAAGGTAAACGATGATTTCCAAAGTGAAAACTTTTTCTTAGACGTCGTTATGCTTATCAATATTTATGTAATTATTGAGTCACAAAGAGCAGTTAAAGAGTAGTGGTGGCCCAGTGGTTGCGGCCCCGCCTTACGAACAATAAGTCGTGGGTTCAAACCCAGGCAGGCGCATTACTTTGTTAAATTTACTTCATCACCACTGTTCTCAAAACGGTGAAGGAAAACATCGTGAGGAAACCGGTATGTCTTAGAAACAAAAAATTCGGAGACATGTGACATCTACCAACTCGCACTGGGCACGCGTGGTGGATCATAGCCCATCCCTCTCGTAGAGAGAATGAGTCCCTGCAGTGGGGTCATTATAGGCTGATGACGATGAGTCACAAAAAGATGCTAATAAGAACGTGGTGCGTGCAAAGACGTTAATAAAACACACAATATCATAAAAAAAGAAACTAACCACTAACTAGCCCTAAGTGTCGATTTGCATGTTAACATACTATTATGTAAGCACCAGTATGCTTAGTAGCAGCATTATGTAAACACAGAACCTCGTATGTCGAAGTTTCAATTATTCATCAAGTACAGTTGGATAGTGCACCCTTATTTGCATTATTTTGTATGCATTCATACAATTTTTCGTGTAAAAGGTAAAAATGCAATGTAAAATAATATGGAAAGGGCTTTGTGATGTGTTGTGTTTAAGAACATAGCAGTTCTGTTAGTTTCAATGTTCATGTTACGGTCGAACGATGAGATAGATTTCATCGTTGGATCGCCTCTGTAAGCCCAAGTATTTAACACTGCTACAATAAGACACTCGAGACACTTAATGTCACTCGTTATTATAATATGTAGGTACAGCATTTTTTAAAACATAAGTCGTGTATTTTTTCAAATAATGGGGTCAGGTGATTTTCACAGTACACTTCTTTTGGCACTCTATCAACGTTACATGGAGCGACTGCCTTTCTGACCTCCACAACCCAGTTAATACTGGGTAATACGGTACCCGTTGGTAAGACTGGTTGTCAGACTTTCAGGTCACTGACTACCTGTAACGACTGCCAAAGATCTATATATGGCAGCGGGGACCAACAGCTTAACGTGCTTTCCGAGGCACGTAGGAAACTCGGTATGTAATGGGCGGTCACCCATCCACAGACCAACATAGGCATGCGCGGCTTAACCTAAAGATCGACCCCGAATGGCAGTTATTATTAAACCACGAGCTCCTCCACGGGCACTCTATCAACGAATTTCTTTTTAATCATATTTACCCATACGAATCAGAACCAAAAGCAAAAATCCAAAAGAAAAACGAAGTAAACTACCCCTCCACATAACTTCAACCGAAGTGGCAGTGGGCTGGCAAATGTCATGTGATTGCAGCTTCCCCAACTATTGCGAAGATATTTATGTTGATCGTCGAATGTCCTACCGAATCACTTATCGTTACTCAAGATTACTTTAGTGATCTTGACGACATAAGTTACGTAATTGACTTACAAGTCGCGTTGTTTGAGAAAATGTTTTGGGGTATGGTTTTTAGTGTCAGTCATAAATGGACAGCTTCTTCCAAGTTAGCTGTTTTATTTGGGTTTAGTGATATTGTTGCTCCCGGTTTCTGACACGACTCTCAAGTGCTTGTAAACTGCTGTGATTGGCTGAATAAAATATAAATAATTCACTTATTTGAACTTGTTATTTCTTAGATAATCGTTCCAGAAACTGGCTTGATAACCAGCGGCATGTCTAGGGGCCAACAATATTACGAGCAGACTGTTCAGAAACCCTAACATCTTGAAGAGTAGTAGGTTAAGAAGGCATGCCAGGTTTTTAGGCTTGTAATGAAAATACCGACACTACTGCTAACTGGTAAGTATTATTTGTATAATACAAAGGCGACACACTAAAGAGTTATTACGGAAGTGTTTTTATGAAATACAATTTTTTTTCCATCCTTAAATACCTTCCACAAAGCACGGCACTTCTCTGGTGTTCTTTTTCTTTGGCAGGGACTACATTGGAATAATAATTGGCCTAATACCCCTGAAATGTTGTTTTTTTTTTAATATACGCCCATTTGCAACTAATTCAGCAGAAATGAAAAAAAAGAGATGAATTTTGTTCACGCTTTTACCAATAACAAAACTACAATGTTAAACAAAAACCCGATAGCACTTTACGCTACACAACAATTTCAAATACTCAAAAGAAACTAATCCACACTTATCTTTAATTAAACTATAAAATCTGTTAGACGCGTCACTTAGTAAAAACGTTTGTTTCAACCGTTTCTTATAGCTCAAAGTGTACTTGTTCATTAACACTAAACTGCTCGCGGCTGGATCACGTACAAAACAGATTTCAGCAGCTGCCGACGGGTTAACAAATTCTGTGAGGAGAAAATATTCTAAGAGAGTTAGTTGCCTTTAGAATGAATTGTTTTATGTGAAAATGTATGGAGTAATTACTATTGGATGGAGTTTCGAGTTGGGGTTACTTTCATAAGAAAGTAACCCCAACCCCCCCCCCCCCCCGTACCCCGTGTATTATAACGTAATATAATGCCTGTAATCCCCGAGGAGATAGTTATTTATTTATTCATTAAAACATACATAGTAAGAGGTGTCTGAGATATAATAGAGGGCTAGTTTATCGTCAATAACTAGGCACCAATCCAGACTGCAAAATCCAATAACATTTTCGTCAATCCAGGAATCAAACCCAGGAATCTTTGTCGGAAAACATCAATCATCAGCAGAAATGCTTGTACTAGACTAACGATGCAATCAGTTTATTAAAACAAAACATTGGATTCGGTATGATAAAATATAATATACACTAATGTCTTCGTTAGCATAACGTGCGAGTCACTTAAGTGAGATTTGAAGTGAATTTTATAGAATAAAATGTCTTGCAAGTACTGCTGTCTAATAGAAAAATGCAATTTTTTGTTCAAATAAACACCCATTCAATTTACCAAATTGCTTAGAACAGCTACTCTGAAAAATACGCCGATTAAGCATCGACACTTTGGACGCATAAAACACTCAAACACTTGAATCGACAGAAAAAAAAAACCTTTTAAATTAAACTAAAATCCATCTGAACGACTACAAAATGTTCAGTTACGACGCAACTACCGGACATCGTCTCTCAAAGTATCGTTTGATAGTCGTAAAAACATCCCTTAACGGTCGTCCGATCTCACTTGCCCTTAAGGGTGCTTACAGAGAGGAGCGAAGCGGTAAGCTACGTTTAGAATTTAACAAAATTAAAGTCTCCGTGGACATGACTTCAACGGATCAGATATTAGTTTTAGTACACAGAGCTCATTTTTTTTATAGTGATCATCAATTTCCTGCCCTTGTCCTATACTGGGATCGGCGAAACACGTTTACTTCTTTCATTCGCACCTCGCAGACGTCACGGCATCAATTACTAATTTTACTATCGCATCATTCCTCAAATTCTCACACAATCCATCCATGTTTTATTCAGTCTTCTCCCTACTATTGCATTTGTTTTACAATGATCTTGGATTAAGGCCAAAGGCATTTAAAAATCACCCGTTTAATATTAATTTGGTTTATCATTCCATTGGTTTGAACGTTGTGACTCTTTTGCACCTTCGCACCGCTCCGCTTTCGTAGACAAGTACACTCCGCTACGCTATTTCTTCATTCTTCTCCACTTACTCGCTCCGCTAATAAGAACACGCAACCTTAACCCCGCCTATCCTGTGTGCCAGCGCTTTATGCCCTGTTCGTCTTAACCCCAATAATAAAATGCGGGTTGTAAATAGATAATAAGGGTGAAATACGCGTAGAAACCATTAAGGGCGCCATCACTGTATTTTAACTGCCTCTATCTGAACGCACTAATCGACGGCGTGTACTATTTTAATAAAGGTTTTATTGCACGATATGTATCATTATATTGTAGTTTATGGTGGCGGAAAAGAGGTTGATAACATAAACCATAGAGGAAGCTGGGAGAGGATTTAGTTTCATATTTTTTTTAGCAGTTTTTTGGTCTTACAATATTATTATGTTACAGCATGAATTAAGTAAATAAGCATTGTGTAAAGATCATAGTAGGTGGCTGAAGTTTCTACAGGATAGATACTTGAGCTTCTAAGGTTACTTATGTAAATTGAGCATCATAATTATTTCCTACAAAAGTATGCAATCTATTGTAACAGCAGTTACCATCAATGGCGAGTCGTTGTGAGCATAACGACTCACCATTGATGGTAATAAGTATAAAACCATCTCGCCATAAACATACACGTTAAATGTTTCACCAGCATCATGACTCGTGAATGAACCAATATTATTTTAAACGTAGCGTACAGAATAGTTTTCAATAGCCATAACCGATGACTGGATCAACATGCAAAAAAAAACTCTTTTAGTAAATTCAATTTCAACGTTATTTTTTGTGTTCATTTCTGATGAAACAATAACGTAATTTTGAACTGTTTTCCTCGTTTTCATGCACTCAATGTTATCGAAAGTTTTTCTGTTTGTCGATCGGTATTTTAGCGTGGTAACAAAATTGCGTGTTTTTATTACTGTTGATAGCGCGATGTGATTGGATAACCCCTGATATTTGCTTCGATTCAATTTATATTTCAAATTGCTTCGGTCTAGATTTTTTTGCGGGATAGGCAAATGCACCAGTACCTATTACGTTTAATCTGAAGAAAAAACAGCCTTACTTTTTCGTATTCCATCATTATCTTTCTTTTGATTTACGTGCCTCTCTTCTATCTATTTTTTTTTGTTTTTACCCCAGTATGTTTATCGTGGTACCCAGTCCTGGTTCGTCGAACCAGACAGGAAGTCACTTCATGCCAAAAATTGGTATTCAGTTGCATTTACTTAGACTGGAAACCAACCCTAACACATTTGGGAAATAGACTGCCTCAGATGTAGGTTACTTTTTGTTCAATGATTTACTTTTCTTTCATTTCCAGCAAGTTATATAGTCAAGTTTTTAACACTAAAAGTTCCTTCTCACACCAAGGTCCAATACGTTTCATCACCTCCTGCAACAAAAAAATAGTACATTATGGTATAAGTGTGTAACGTTGGTGATTACCGCTGAGGCGCCTTTGAGACCCTAGCCGTTAGGTGAGGGTCTTAAGAGAGCCGAGGACGGTAATCATCAATACACACGTGTATCATACGACGTTTTTCAACACACTTGTGAAGAAAATAACACAAAAAAATCATTTTTAACATGTTTTCAACAGTTAAAATGACGCATCTAACAATGGCGATCGGCCATAGACTAAAAGGATGAGGTTTCTTTTTTTTTGCTTTCTGCAGATAGTGTTTTAGCCACGTAAAAAATGAGGATTTCAAAGTTTTTTTATTACAGAGAAAACAAAAGTTTTATTTATTGAAAACGTATACACAAGTTGAAATTATCTATTTTAATTAATAAATTATCCTGAGCGCGCATCTAACAATGGCGATCGGCTATAGACTAAAAGATTAAGTTTTTTTTTTTGGCTTTCCGCGGATAGTGTTGCAGTCACGTACAAAATGGGGAATTCAAAGTTTCTTTTATTACAGAGAAAACAAAAGTTTTATTTATTAAAAACGTATGTATAAGTTGAAATTATCTATTTAAATTAATAAATTATCCTGAGCGCGCATCTAACAATGGCGATCGGCTATAGACTAAAAGATTAAGTTTTTTTTTTTGGCTTTCCGCGGATAGTGTTGCAGTCACGTACAAAATGGGGAATTCAAAGTTTCTTTTATTACAGAGAAAACAAAAGTTTTATTTAATAAAAACGTATGTATAAGTTGAAATTATCTATTTAAATTCGAAGTTACATGAAATGAGCAAGGAATAGGTACATTAATTTATTTGTAGTATTGAACACAATCTTTTTAGTATCGAAACTTTTTTAAGAACAGAGCAACTCAACCAAAAAATTAAAAAAAAAACCTATAACTCACTTGTGAATAATGGTAATGAAAAATTCACAGTTTGATTACAGGTGTCATTATATGCCTAATTGCGGTGAAATTAGAGCCACTTTTTGTGTTGAAAAACACATTATCTCCCAGCCACTCATTCCCAACCAAATCATACAACCTAATGAATATTCCTAATTCACTTACAAAGACATTTGTGTAACTACGAGGGCCATACAGCATCATCTAATAATGTGGAAAAAATAGTTTTGTCTGTGCGATTGCAATGCAAGACTCGTGTCAGGTAATCTAGTTAGTGCGGTCGCCCGGCGTCGCTCATTACAGTTGTGCGCGCGACCACGTACGAGGGACGTGGAGATAGAACTCTTGTAGATGTGTCAAAAAGAAAATATTGGAATCGATGTCAAGCAAGAAAACGAGCAAGAAAATTGTGTTTACATGAAACACAAAAATATTTTTAAAAATATACAAAATAAATAAACATAGAAAACTAATAATGCCAAAAGGACCTCAGCTCAGCATATTGACAGATGGCAACACAAGGTGTTATTATATGACAATGATTTTCAGCTTCAGCCCACGAGTCAGAGAAAATGCTGTTTGGCCAAAACTCACGTAATGAAGAATGACAAATTCATAACCTTTTTTCTAGAGTTACAGTAAAAAAATAACCAACAGAAAATAATGAACAGAAATCTTGGCCCAGCAGTGAAACAGTTCAGGCTATTTCTAATATTAATGAATGAGATGATATGATCATAAAGAGTTTTTGAAAAAGAAAAGAAAACAAAGAGAATATAAAATTATTGTTAGAAATTACCCTCATAAAAATAACAACAAGATAAATGGCGGAAAACTTGCTCTTACAAACATTCAAAATATAAAACACGAGAAATAGAGCACTCATTTAAAGTAGGCCAGTTACTGGCACTTTTAAATAGTAGAACAATGAAATGTAGCTACAATCCCAGTCCCAAAGCAAAAAAATCGTGAAAGTATTGCAGTTGCCCATTCCAAAGCGTAGATCTCTATGGAGATAAACGGGCATGAAACTCCATGGACACTTCTTTTTAACCGACTTCTAAAAAGGAGGAGGTTCTCAATTCGTCTGTATGTTTTTTTTTCTTTTTTTTGTATGTTTATTATCGCATATCGAATGAACCGATTTTCAAAATTATTTTTTAATCAGAATTTTGTTACAAAACCATGGTTATATTAATTCGCTACAAGTACAAATTCAACAGTTTACTGAAAGTCTATCGAGTCACATCCAGTTCTTTCTACAACGTCGTAACAACGTCTTCATACCGCGTCAGCAGTTTTGGCGAATGCAGGATAATTTCGATCGCTTTCCGAACGGTTCGCCCGTGTAAACTTTTTACCACACATGCATGATACGGATTCCGTCATTTCATTTTTCCAATTGAGGAACATTGTATCGAAATACGTGTTCATTTCTTGCGCAATTTATTTGGTTACAAGGTGGTTCGGAGGACAGTGCTGACGGGGTGCAAATGGATTTTATTGCAGTTAGGAGAAGCAAAATAGGCGGTCACTCAAAGCAGTCATCGTTATCATCAACATCTGCTCAGGGTTTCCAAACTACGTTCGAATTGGCTTCCAGTCTAAGTTTACACAGACGTGTCAACCAAAATATAACACTTTCAAATCAAACAGGTATGACGTGCGGTCTACAACTAAAAAGGATTAAAAAAAATGTGTGTTTTTTTGAAGTTTGTTATAATTATGGTCATCGTTGGACACAGACCATAACTCTTTTCTGCAAAGTCCACTCTTTCTCCTTTCAAAATTTTCTGTTTTAAATTAGCATGGACCAATCCATGACATAGTGGGGACAAGATTAGGTTAATATAAATGAGTATGTTGGCATTTAATGGAAGAGGCGGACACAACAAAATGATTACTCACTGAATATACCTACACCTGCTAGGTATTCGTGTACTTCCTCACCCAAAAGATGACACTATACAGAGAATATATTCCACTAATAGTCCTAGATACTCCGGACAACTCAAATAACAAATTAGCGATCCTGTCAAAACGTGTATCCATTATAATGGCATTTCCCGAAGCCGTCGGAAACAAATAAATCTGCACAATAACATTAGATGTCAGTGGAATAAATGTAACGTCAATCCGTGGCCATTTGTCGTCGTTAAATCTTTGGGAGTGACATACGGAGTGAATGGTTGGTTAGCATTTGAGACGATGTTTGAACCAGGGACTGAAAGCGGTTACGGTTAAAGGTTAAGATACCTCAAAAATATACCGGTACCGGTTTAAAATAAAGATTGAGCTATACCGGTACCTTTATAAATAAAGGTTGGGCTAAACCGTTATTTAACCCTTACACGATTTCGGTACCGAAATCGGTAAGACGGGGCGAGAACGATTTAAAGGTACCGTCACTTTTGGGTAATTCAGTCCCTGGTTTGAACCGTCTTCAGTTTCGTGTGTGAGAAGGGACTGTCTACCATCACCGACTTGATTATGTTTACACGTTATTGATTGGGTGAGAGTTTGTATAGAAAACATTAGTGTATTATTTCCTTTATAAATCATCATCATCTTTCTGCCCTTATTTTATTCTATATGGGGTCGGCGCATCACGTTTGCTTCTTCTTTTCTCCCATGTCACGGCATCATTTATTTTTTAGTTTCTTCATAACATTCATGAATGTTGGGTTACAATGCTGACCAATGCTTTGGGTCTCGTAACAATCCGAAGAAATGGTTTCTTTTTATTAACATGTCTTAAGCTACAAAGAAAGCATTCCAAGGTAATCAATTACATGAAGGGCTATGAAGGAACATGGGTGGTTTTTAGTCAGTACAAGTCTGACACTCCCTTTCGCTCTGCCCAAGAGCGGGAGGGGTTATTTGATGATTTCCCACCACCCAAAAAAAAAAAGGTAATCAATTACGTAATTATTGTTTCAGCTTACAGTAGAACGCGGAGGCATGCCGTCGAACTAACTATTATTTCCGTCTCAGCATTCCATTTCGTGTAAATGTTGGTCACTCTTCCTCCCCGTATTTCCCCGACCATAAACCTTAACATCCAAGTGTAAGAAGGGGGAAAGACAAAAACTTAATGACAAGTGGACAATGAAGGCGATTCGAGACGCTTGTCGCCGCGAGATTGTCAGGAAACGTCGCGAAACAGGGGGCTCTGACAACTTTATATAATCCTTAATAGAAATCTTGCTGTATTTTTAACAAAGGAAAAAGAAAAGGGAATTGTTATTATGACAAGTTATTGTTCTTGTTTTTGTTCATAGTTTGGGTTATGGATAAATTTTCAGTTTTGTAATTAAGAGCCTTTTTTTTGTGGGTTGGGAAATCATCAAGTAATCCCTCCCGCCCTTGGGCAGAGCGAAAGGGAGTGTCAGACTTCTACTGACTAAAAACCACCCATGTTTCTTCTTAGCCCTTTATGTCGAGGTTGCGGTATATTATAACCCGCAGCCCCGACGGGGTAATTAAGAGCCTTACCTAGTATAAATTCATACCAGCTGGTTACGCTGCTTGTCTCGCCTACATTTATAGATCTTTGACAGTGAAGACCGGTAGCTCGAATATCGACCAGTCCAAGGGGTATCGTTTTACCCAGTAACTGCGTGATAGTGTTCAGATAAGCAGTCGCTTCATCCAAAATACTGGCAAAAAGTTGCATTCAGTTCAGGTTGGAAGCCGACTACAATACATAATTGATAATGATCAGTACTATCATGGAAAGTAAAACTTTTAAACTAGAAATTCATCATCATCATCATTAGCCATAAGACGTCCACTGCTAGACAAAGGCCTCCCCCATAGAACGCCACAATAAACGACAGCCTGACGACTAGGAATTAACAGTCGAATATCAACTGATTTGAAACCTCAAACCATAATTTTAAAAAATAGCTCAGTCAGCCACATTAAAATAAAAAAATATCTAAGAACATAAATAACATTCAAACTCAACACACGAACATTTCAGTTCCAATCAACATCGAACCAGACCCGAAAATAAATCAAAAACGAAAACAAACTCTTTTAGAAAAGGTAAATGGAAACCCCGGACTTGTCCGAAGAGGATTATTTCAGACAATCTATTTGCTCGGCAACCTAAGAGGAGGCCCTCAAGAAAATCAAATCAGACAATCAAGTGGAAAAATCCATGTTCGTTGAACAAACAATCAGCTTTAGTTACTGTGGGCCGAGTGACGTAGGGTTCTCAGTTCCTCACCTACCGTTTATTTGATCTACTCTTCAGTCTCCTGGGATCCTGGTACCTATTTGTTTTAAAGCTTTATTGGTAAGTAATGTGTACATAGGTCAACCCCTCTAAATTTTTCTCTGGAAATGTTGACCAATATATTTAATGGAGGCTCGGTATGCGTATTTTAAAGTGTATTTGTTTGTACAGTTGTTGAAATGGACGGAGCTTTGGTAGTCATTTAATTGGAATTCTAATTTGCATTTTCTTCCTGTGAATTTAGTGAATATTGTCAACAAAGGTTTTTTTCTAACGCCGTTTTGTGTGAATTGAATTGCCATTACGCAATTTAAAATGTCATTAGTACTTACTAGTCAGCCTTTGTGCTATTGTAAAATATTTGTATTTAGTTATAGATAATGTTCATCATCCCATATCTTCCCGTGGGTGTCGCAAGAGGCGACCAAGGGATTTACCAGAGAATGGGCAGCAGCGTTCTCTGTCCCTTTGTAACAACCTTATTGCGATCGCCAACCCGCTTGCCAAGCGTGGCGATTATGGCAAATCCCCCCCTTCTGGGGGAGGCCTATGTTCAGCAGTGGACGTCTTATGGCTGAAATGATGATAATGATCATGAATGTTTACAAGCAAACGTATCCTCGTTATGATGGCTAAGTACCTACGAACAGTTACATAAAAATATAAAATTGTTTAAGTAAAGTCCATTTCACGAAAGAAGTCCCGCGGACAATTGTGGAACTAAAATTAACAGATCGGCCATGTTGTCGTTTGTCGATGTTATCAAGGTGCGTTTGTTGTGGTAGATATTATGTGAGTTTATTATTGGATTAGTGCGTTATAAGGTTTATTTACGATGCCAAAAGTTGTGAAACAACATTATGTCGCGCGACATACAGCGCTGCGTCCGCGGGACTTCTTTCGTGAAATGGACTTTAGGCTTATAGCTAACAAAATGCTTTTCAGTGTGGCAGAAGTAACACTTGGGATGGCACCTCGAATAAAGGCTTTTTTTATTTTTTTCTTTGCCCTAATATTGTTTCCATTACAATTCAAAGCATCGATTCACGTGGAGGAGAAAGTATTATGTACTAAGTTCCTCTACCACATTCTTAAAACGAATATTACACGTGGCATAATAATTCAAAAATCGGTACTTATCATAATAAATATCAATATATCGCCCGGACCACCAACAGAATATCATTGATATTATAATCACATCAATAAATAAACCATTAATATATTTCATTACTTTCCCCACGATAAATTAAACGCAGTCGTAAACCAAAAACCCCATTGTGTCCAGTAATTTATTCACCGTTGGCAACACGGAAAACTTGTCCATCGCGAGAGAGGGTAACCCTGGTAAAAAGGTGTCAATTTTTGAAAGATTGTACCCTGTCATGAATTTTATATGAAGGAATCGAGTTAAGGGTATTTTGTGATAATGTTCGACGTCGGTGGATACTGTCAGCCTATGTCATTTCATGAGGATTTGCCCTTTGTTAAATGTAACACGTAGTATGTCAGGGGGGGCTATCGTGTGTGAAATTTGCTGCTGAAAGCCCAGTTATGTTAACGTGATGTAAAGAGATGGGTTGCAGATTTGTATCAAAATTTATGATTCATCAGTTTGTTTTCTGCAAAGCTTTGAAGTTTGACATCTTTTTCACGCGTATCGTGAACGGTAAGTAAATATATATATGAGTGGGTACTTAGATAAAGTTATGTTCACAATTATCGTTCTGAATGAGATTGAAAACCCTTTCTTCTGTATCTTTTTTTTTTTTTTTAAATACACACTTGCAATTCCAATTCACTTTCGACATTGGCAGAATAGTCGACATCGGCTTTGCTTGCCATAATAAAAAATAGAATAGAATAGAGATTGAAAACACTGGACGTTGTGAGAATTATCTGACAGTACCATTCGCATCTTGCATGAAATAGCTTGACAGTTTACTTAGACCGCTTTTTTATATTGTGGACTTTCCATCACTAATATTCCAAGATGTCTACCCAAGAATTTTCCAGTCCACTAGTGACCGAAGTTTTCCATCAAGGGGCGATATTATTTACTATTCAGCGAAAACACATAAAGCTTTAACGTCCCTATGTCTGCAGTTTTATAAAAACTAGCAACAAATGTAATAAATAATAAATTTTACGCGTTAACAGTTCGATAGTGGAATATAACAACGGAAATCGTAAACTATCGTAAAAATAAGTTTTTCTTCGTCGCCGCCATCGTCGCCCGTCGAGCGGCAGATCTTGTTTCTGATATTACCATAGAGCTTTTTTTATTCTATTTTTACACCTGAATGCGTCGTCTGGAAATGCCTAGATCTTAGTTGAGGAAAAATCTATCGTAAATAGCTTGACTTAAACATCAATTTTGATTTTAACATTGTTGGAAGTCTCACTGTTATTAAGTGCACCGATGTATTATATCAGTATCACGTAGAAATTGTTGGAAAGGTAAAATTACAGCGTGATAACTCGTGCCCAGAACACGAAATTATAAACGGTTTTAATTCAGCCAGTGATACCAATAAGTTTCTATTTTTGAAAAAAACAAAACTAGTTTCTCTCTTTTTATTTAAATCTATACATTTTACTCGTCTTGAATTAAACTAAATTATGATTGATAAATGTATACAAAATAAACTGTGAATGTTGTAAGTAGATGTTTGTATACCAAAGAAATTAATTAGCTGAATAAAGACGAAAACTAATTGAACAAATATTATTAATGAATCGTAAGTGACAAAACTAATTCAATTAGACATATTTATAAGACTAGCAGAGACAAAGAAATCATTAGTATATTTCGTGAGATTCAATTTTAATACAATATTGTATTATATTGCAAACAATCATTAGAGCGTTTGAATATTTCATGTTCGCTAAACGATTCTCTTTTGTCTTCAAATATTATATTTTTAATCTTTCTTATTATTAAATTAGAATATTTTGAACGCTAGAATGTTTTAATGAACTTCAAAAATTCCGTTTTCATATGCAGATATGAAACTTTGCTGTTATTAAGAATGTAAAAGAAGCAATTATCTTCGTAGGTACTCCTTAAACGTATTGTAATTGAAGTTTCATTAAAATTATTAATTTGGTCTAACTTTAACAAAAATGTTAGCAAATTTTTTATATTACAGCTAAAATGAATTCCAATAATTTTTAATCAAAACCGATTGCGAATTCTAACCTGATTAAAAAAAGACTGGCTTCTATTACGACAAATCTAGTAAAATAGCCTAAAACTTAGTGATATAGTGAATGCACCAGCATTGACTAAACGATTCACTGTTACGAAAGCTAAAAAACGTACAAAAATATTTTACAATTCACCGTCGTCGACACTCCAATTTCAGTTTGCTTTCCCAATTTTTTATTAGCCATCATTCGCAAGCAAGTCAATTTAAAGTTGTTTTCGACTTGTATCCGAACGAATAATGTTTATGTCAATCACAACGTTTTGGCGTTAACAAAGATGGCGGAGTGAAACGTCAAACTGCAGCGATTACATTTTGGATATTTTTTATTGTTGTAAAATTGTAATCTGGAATTTTCGTGTTGCTGTAGAATTGGGTTCTGAGTTTGTATTGTAATATTTTTTGGAAAATAAATACGTTTTTCTAACAATGGCGTAAATTACTTCTTAAAATAATTCTACTTATTGTATTTTTTCTTTGTGTGCTCAAGTTGACCTCTGACAGTCCAATTTGGTTAAATGGGGTGTAATTTATGACACAACAATTGCGACTACCTATGGAACCCCAACACAGGATATGCCACACCTTCTCTGCTGCCCGTCGTGCACAACTAATTGCACCCTCCTGGATTTGAATAAGGCAAACGACAGCTGTCCAGGTTGCCACAATACTGGTCGGACGAACTCAAAGCCATCATACGAGAAGAAAAAAAATGCTTGCACATCATGACTGATAATAATTAAAATATCTACTTTTCGCTTCTATTTCATTATCGACAGAGTAGGTCACGAAATAAAATAATATTTTCACAAATTCTTTGGAAAACTCTTGAAACCTTGGGCAAGAACCGCTCATCCCGCTTCGGTATAAATAAAATAGCACACCAACCTATTTATTATTCAATTCCAAATATCGACACGTTGACAAACCCCAAATGAATTCTCTTTCATGTCGTTAAAGCAACAGGAGTGAAATGGGAAATCATATTAGTCTATGGCGGTCCCACTTGAAATTCATTAAAACCTGTTCTTAGTCAAATGTAATAATTTATTTAAGCAACAAAAATCCCCAAAAGTAATATCCATTGAAGCGTATTTAACGCTGAAGCGGAGATGAGGAATAGTGATGGGGGTTGCACGATAAATTGTGATGACATTGTCG
The DNA here is from genome assembly GCA_949774965.1 of Diarsia brunnea. Taxonomy (NCBI): domain Eukaryota; kingdom Metazoa; phylum Arthropoda; class Insecta; order Lepidoptera; family Noctuidae; genus Diarsia; species Diarsia brunnea. The sequence continues at coordinate 7,713,416 of OX458999.1, forward strand.
TATTTTGTAAGGTGTGGTGAATCGATTTATTCTTATGTAACACGGACAATAAAGATTTGGTTATTGATCAAAGCTAAAACAATTTAGTTAGTATTTATTTATAAAAAAGTACTTATGTTATTGTACTAATGTTATTGTTATAAAAATAATGCTATGGGAGAGTTAATTGCAGGAGGACATCACCATCAGATTTTTCCAGAAATTTCAGGGTAGGCTTTCAATCTAACCGGATTCAAATAATTACCAGTATTTTCCAAGGAGCGACTGCTCATTTGACCTCCACCTATGGTATCCTATTGCTCAGCACGAACTGGGCTAGTACTGGAAAATATAACCCTAGGGAAGACTGGTTCCCGTCGGGGCTGCGGTTTGTTGGCAAGAGATACCGCGAGCTCGGCATGAAGGGCTAAGAAGGAACATGGGTGATTTTTAATCAGTAGAAGTCTGACACTCCCTTTCGGTCTGCCCAAGAGCGGGAGGGGTTATTTGATGATTTCCCACCCCCCCAAAAAAAAAAACGTAATTCAAATGTGAAACTAACACTCGATAAAATGCACCACTTTTGCCCCCTCACTAAAAAAGCCAAGGCTCACAGCGACGTATTATCATATAAATAATTCAGCATATCTTTCTCCGCATTATGTCATTTACGGCGTTACCTTTTAGTAGAGTATTTACACAAAAGAAGAGAATCAAAAATGATAATTACATGCAAATCTGGGGATCGTTTGAGGGCACTTCTCTTTAAAATGTCTGCCTCTATTTGATGTTTAGGAAGATTCTTTTTTAGATCCTTAAAACGGTTGAGTGGAGTAATGACAAGCTTGAATGAGTTGTTAGCTGCGTTTATTATTCATGTCTGTTAATGCAGTTCAAATAATCCCTTGTACTTACATTGTTTTCGGGAGGAACTTTTTTTTGAAGTAGCAAAAATCATAAGTGGGCACGTATTATACAGGTTGGTGCCGACAATACGACAATAAATGAAACCACTGGTAGTTCTAGTTCATAGGAACATTTTTAAACTATCAAATAAATCCTAACACCGTCGTAGTGCCGACGATACGACACTAATCTACCTAAATATCTTTGCCAAATTCGTTTGTTACATTTTATTTCCACACGTTAATCGGTGCAAAAAAAATACCTAAGGTTAGTAAACCAATATTTGTTTGTAAATTGTAATGTATTTCGTTTACAGTTTTATGCTACTTAGTTTTATTGTTTTTTCTCAACTTTTTATTTTGCTGTTAAGATTTATTTTGATAGTTTAATAATGTTCCTATGAACTAGAACTACCAGTGGTTTCATTTATTGTCGTATTGTCGGCACCACCCTGTATATGAGTCTTATAACACTAATGGTTTGGGACAACGTCAGTGACTTATTGATGCACTTAAAATAAACTTGATAATAATTATCTACTGTCTCACAAGGTTTCAAAACATACCCATGATACTAAAATACAAAATTAATCTGTTGTTTCCTACAAAAACCAATCAGATTTTATAAAAAATATTTTTGCATAATCTGTATGTGGGGTTTTAGAATGATGAAATGAATCCGCGATTACCGTATGTGCTCCCACGTTCCTTCTACCCGGTTAACAGGCTAATCAATATATTGTAATATTAACTGTGTATTCTTCCCGAAAATCGTCACATATTATATTTTAGATAAGTACACCGTATAAGTTTTACTTTTCAGCTACGAAAACACCACACAATATTTTACACATACCTATCTTGCAAAACTTTATTACTATGTAAAAACCACAACAAACCCAAAAACATTGTATATTCAAACACTGTTGCTCCAAGATTCTTTCAAGCGCATCTTCGGTCCAAAAAAACAAACTAAAAATTCTTGTGACATCAAGTATTCGTGGAACGAACGGTCTTCGTTAGACCCGACCCATACCTGCGCTGCATATGTTACCATGCACTGTTTTACAACTAAAATCCCATTCACATTGTTTATTCGTTACAGGTTGACGTATAGGGACGACAAATCGAATTTTCTCTTTGATTTTTCCGATAGTAGTTTTTAAGAAAAACAAAAGAAAAGAGGATAATTTTTAAATATAGCGTGTAGTTCCAAGGAATGTTTTTTGTACTTTGTATTTTGCCTGAAAGCATGTCGCAGAAATAGCACTGTGGCACTCGATGAATGTGAACAATAACAATTATTGTTCACATTCATAAAAGTCATCGAGTTCGAGGTTACAGAATAGAAAATACCTATGATACAGAAATACGATATTTATTATGCGAAGTTGTAAAGTAGGCTCCAAAAACTGGAAGTTTGACGTAACGCCAGCTATTCAAGGAGAAGACAACATAATTATGATTTTGTAGGTAAGTATTTAGACTGTGTTGTTTATGTAACAGCCTTACCTTTCGGGGATTACAGGCGTGGTGTTATGTATTAAGAATCAAATCCTAAAAAATGAAAGAAAGCTCTAAGAAACGATTTTTGTTCTTTTCAACGACAACAAATCTCTTACATTTAAGTCGGCTAAAGCAGCCGATATTCGAAGCCAAAACGTCATAAGTTCATCTAACTTGACTGTAGAATTGATGACACAATAAGAAAAAGCAATCGACAAACATCTGCAGTTGACTTGTCTCAAAACCCTTCTCACGTTAAACCATTTCAAAAGTCTGTTAATCCTCACTGAATTATCACTAATAAACATCTTAATCACTCACATTAACATCACCAATCTAATATTTTCCCAGAATAATGCCAAAAAGCGCCATAAATTTCTTGGAATGTCCCCATAAATACATATTAACGAGAGATCAAGACAAAGGAGCTAACGGCTCAACCCTTCTCCTTAAGTAATGTATTTCATTATAATAATTGCTGCAGCCACAGGAGTGACCTCTTAGGGCAAGTTTCACTGAAACTAAACGCGTTCAACGGATCTTAACCATGCTTCAGACCACGTGCAGCTCTGAATCGCATAATCAATATGGAATATTGACACTGACAAGTCTTGAACTCCGTTTAGATCTCCCGATCGAGTTAAGTTTCGTTGGTGAATACGGCTCTTAGGCCATGACTTGAAGTTCGTTTGGTGAATATTAATTAATTATTATATTATTAAGATTTTGTGTTAATAATGAAGTAGCTTTTGATTATAATTGGTTAAAGTCAATTTGTTTTATTCTATTTGCGTTGATTTCAGAGTGGTTTGATTGTTCTACGTTTCTGCAATGAATTGAGAATATACCTACTTATAATGCTTGTTTTATGAAACTATATTTATTTAATACTAACTCTTGCCCGGGCTTTCGCCTTCTTGGAGGTCGGAAGATATCACAGAACAACTTTTCAAATTAAAATAGCAAAAACAGTTTCCATCTCATACTAAACACCTAACATGTTCAGTTTGTAAACCATCATTTGCTTAAAAAAATGTTAAGTTGAAACATATTTATCCGTTTCCTCGATATTTCCTTGAGAATGTTACTTGCAGCGCCATCTATTACGGGGACACTGAACTAAGTATAATACTGTGCTACTGATTTGGAAAATAAAAATGTGTGTGAAAGAAATTACGTAACTTGTTTTCAAATAAAAATAATGTAATAAACCAACATAAAGAGTAGAACATTCAGAACATTAATGTTAGAAGTTAAATTAATATGTGATCTCATAGACTTTGTGCTTTCGTAACAAACTATTTTAATACAAGTTTGTAGTATTTTTGCATCACCATAAATCGATGATTTAATGGCATGATAAATTCTAAATGTGATATATAAAGCTTTGTAGCTGACTAACTAGACAAATAGTTTATTGTTCTAGCTCTTAATAGTTATAGGCCTATTTATTCGAATATATTATACGTGAAAGTCGTATTTTATTGAGATTTCTGAGTGTTTCACGGCCACTGTGACCCTCAATGGTATAGAAGTCGACCATCAAAGTATTCCTCACAGTCACATACTTTTGCGTTTTTTAACATTGCAACTTTTTAAATAAAAAAACTACATCGACAGACTTAAAACACGTTTTCCAAGTTACGTGCTCAACTTTAAACAAGTCATTTAAATAAAATTCAAAAGTAATGTCTATAAAATTTTCCAACATCGAAGTTTTTAAAAAGTTTGTAGCTAGCGAATAAAAAAGATTTTATTCGGCCGATTAAAGTTTAAGATAAGCAACTCGCTCAAATATATCATAACTTATACAACAAAAAAAAGAAAAGAATCATAATCCAAAGTTACATAGAAAACGAAAACTAACGATATGCAAATACAAACAAACCCAATACATTCACGAAATTCTATGAAGAATAAATTTTTAATAACCCAAGTCTAGACCAACATTTAACAGAAAGCGATTCCAGCTTCGCCAATCTCAAGTTTTCCACTTAAGCAGCAAACACAACCGACATTGATCGGAATACTGTTTTATTTGTGGTTGTTCGACTTCGTTCACTCAGCATTCATTCACTCATTCCTCTTGTTTAGACTCAATCACATTCAACATAATAAAAGAGAAAATAAAAGCTATAATGAAGTTAGTTCATCTTGCAAATATTTTCTCGTCTGCCAGCACGAGAAATAATGATCAAGAAGTTGTGCCAACTTTGCTAAAGTTTTCCCAGTATTCGAATTCGCTGTTACGGCTAATTTTTATGTTAAGGTTTTATTATTATTTGCATTTTTACTGCATTGGAGGTTTTATAACTCCTTTGGCGTAATGAATAATAATAATCTGATGAGAAAATAAAAATGAGAGAGCCAGACTTGAAGGCAACAGAGCAAATTGGAAATTGTGCTAACGAAAATAAAGTAATTACCCCATTTTGTCTTGGGCAACAGTTTGTTATGGGGCCATAAAAGTTCTTTTTTTGTCTTAGTTTGCATTTCATGGAAATGAATATTTTTATTCCAAAGAATCAAGGAAATCAAAAACAAAAATAAGTACTTACTTCTTCCCTATTTTATTTCTACGCAACCCGCTCTCTTATTAGCCTATAATGTTCCTACTGCTGGATCAGCCTCAACTCGAAGACTTTTAACAGATATTTTCATAAGGCTATATTAATCTGCACCGGGGGCCTACGTGGTGGATTATCCCATTCCGTCTCATAGAGAGGAAGCCTGTGACCTGTGACTTACATTCAAATTCATCTTTTTCCAGAAATCAAATTAAGGGTTAACCACTCCATTCATTGCCATAATATTCAAAACCAATACACACATCCAAACTACCTAATACCCAGTAACTGCCCCATAACAATGCCCGGTACAAACAAGGATTAAACACAAACTTCTCAACAACGCAACATTGACTTAAGTTCGTTGTCTTGTTGCCATCAATCTGCTAAAATGGCCGCCGTTACAAAGTTGCGTCCCTCAAAGCCCAAGAGGTCACTTCCTCTTATAGTTAATTATAATAATTGGTAAAAGGGTCCACCACGTGCGTTATATTGAATAGCCACTTTGTGTTAACGAACTGTCGGGGCGATTTATGCTTTTAAATAGAATACATATTTGTGTGCGTGTGTGTGTGTGCCAGTTTTTTAGCGAGGGGAGATTTTTTTTGGTGGACCTTTTCAATAGGCGAAACTAAACAAAGTTTTACTAAAGTAGACAAGTACTTATTGCAAAGATTGACGATGTATTCGTTGTGTAAGTCGACATAACTATGGAACTGGGGCGTCGGAAATAAAAGGTAGCAGTTTTTAAAATAGTAAAAGGAAAACATTTTGTAGTAGCAACGTTACTTTTTTTCACGGTACATTGCTAATTACTTACATGAGTAAGAACCGACTGTACAAATTTATCGCAACAAACAATATTCATAATAAAAATAAAATTTAAAAAACCGGCCACGTGCACGTCGGACCACGCATAATGTAGCGTTCCGTAGTTGCCCATCAAAATATTTGAACTTACTAAACTGATTAACCACCCTGCATACCTGCCTCCGAACGATGATTTTTATTGTAAAAATAAAACAAACTTACATTTGCAGTTTAGAGACTTGCGCTTCCATACATTATGTATAGGAAAATATTTCATACAAGTACATTTTATAAGTTGTTCGACTATATTACTCGTAAACTTGTAAAGCCTACTATGCTACTACCATGAATTTTTTCACACGCCCAAACGTGGTTTAGGTTGCCAGACTTGAGTCTTACAAAAATTTGCTCTTTAAAGCTTAATATTTCACAATCGAAAAACTGTTTAAGCAAACTCGCAATATTTTTTAAAGACCTATCCTACGACATCCCACACAGTAAACTTCGCGGGAAAAAAAATATCCCCACTTAAATGTGTACTTAAGACACCCTAAAAAAAATTTCAATATTTTACTTTAGCACTTTGTCGGCGTAACTCATTGTATATTCATGCCAAATCACAGCTTTCTAGTACTAAGAGTCTTTGAGATATAGTGCGGACGGACAGACAGACGGACATGGCTAACTAAAGGGGATTTTGACTACGGAACCCTAAAAACAGCGTAAAGCTTATAAAATTTTCATTTCCTTTACAAGTACAAGTTACAATGAGGGTCTCAATTGACGCATAAACTAATTACCTGTTCTAGATAGCATGAGACCCTTCATTTATACAGCGTAACTTAATTACTCACACTGACAGAGAAGCACCATACTACACAACCGACCAGAACCACTAGACCCCTGTAAACAGAACTATAAGGGAACAACACACGAGGTTAACAAAACATTGAACTCACAGAGAGGTCAATAAAACTGGTCGGGTTATTACTGAGGTATATTTGAAAATGTAGATTAGCTATGCCTCTTATAACATAACGGGAGAGGAAAGTCAATTACTTGAGTATAGTTCGAATACGTAGTATGTTAGTTGAAGAGCAATTGTGCCGTTATGGAAACTAATAAATTCGCGAAATTGCCAATATAATAGCGTCTTTGACGAGAAATCGAATTTTCAAGGGTTTTAGACGCTCGGAATTTGATAAGTCGACGTTTATGTTCGGATAATGATTCTAAAATCTGATTATATAATATAAACGAAAATAGACATAGCAACAGTCAACTAAAGGGCATTCATAACACTAAGTTCGAATATTAAGTTTCTTACTAACAAGTGGCTGAAAACAAACATTACCCCATTTTAAAGAACGTAGGGAATATGAACTCCTTAGATCTTATTTTCATAAAAAAATATGTTTACCAACCAAAACTCAAACACAATATTACGCCTATAATTCCCGAAGAATTAGGCAGAGGTGTACCCATTATTAGATCATTTTGCCAGTTATGTTTAAGTCCCATGTAAGAGGGCGAAGTTATTGCCGTCAACCAGACCCAAATCCAGACCCAAAAGCTAGCAAGAAACCTCAAAAGCATCGATAAAAATAGGTTTTCATATTGCGCTCACTTTTCCAAGTTTTTTCTGCAGACTTCGCAGTCAACACATCACTTACTTGCAACTTGACCACAATTCACGAACAATAACAGTTACAAACAAAACTTCTTATGATTTACAGCCCACAGTTTCATTTAAAATAGAAAACTTTAAAATATCCTTTCTCCCACAGTATGTTTATATTTTGCCGGTAAACTTTTAATGTATGCCCGTTTCGCCTGTGAATAGGGAGATTCTGTAGTAGGGAGAGGGGGGTGAAACTTGCTCCGTCGAATCCAGAAGCTTGAAGAACTAATTTAACTGCGTCCCCTAACTGCCACTTCAATAAATTCTAAACTAGATATATATTTTTTACTAAGTTTCAATCTTTTAGAATTTACAACGACCTTCGAGAAAGTTTTGAAAGTAGAAACAGATTCGGATCGCGAGTTTTCGAGTTTGGAGATGTATCTTTTTTTTAAATAGAATGTTGTACGTCAAGGGTATGTGATACGAAAGGTTTTGTTATTTTGTATTAATCTGAAATAACAACAATTAATTTATTCTCAGTACAGATGAACATTGTAGAGTTCTAGTTGGTATAGCTTCTTCTTTATCGTATGATAAGTGCTGAACCTGGTGTCTTAGTTTTTATCTGACTTGGTTTGACATGGCTTATTCCACTTTATGCCCCTGAGAAAATCCTCCTCAGGGACATGCCGTCGAAAAATATTTTAAGACATGCTGGCATCCTCACGAAACATGAATCCCAAAAATCAGAAAAACTCAAGACTAATGACTTGGCAGTCCTACGGTCACACCACTATGCCATCCATTGACTTATATATTACTGCGTAAGGACTGGGCGGATGACATGTTAAAATGACGCCTCCAACGTGGTCCCAATATGGTCTTTCCTAAGCCGAAGTGAACTAGTCCACGATCGGCTCGCTTCGGGTGCGGTCGTAAATTTTATTAAAAGCTTTATTTATGTTCTTTGTACCTCGAAAATACCATGCCGCTTATACAAGGTTACATTAACGAGCAGACTACACCGATTCTCTGTATGGCGAACGCGTCGAGCAAATGTTCGGACGACCGTTTTTTTAGTTTTTATATCAATGATGCTATCACTGCTTTTTAAACCTGATGTTTTTTAATGTCTTGCCAACTGATAATTGAGTTAGAAATATTGAGACTAGTACTACAGGACAAAATGTACATCCTTTACCGACATGGGGTTATTTATGTCTCTGCGGGATACAACAATACAACAACATTGTCCAAGTACTTGGCCAGAAATCCCTAGAATTGAGTTAGTACTTAATAATTATGTACGCTAAATCACACCAAATAAAGGGTAAAAGTAATCGTACCATCAGAATACTAAACCCGCAAAATTATAACAAACAGCTCAACATAAACACCCACTCTAAGAGGTAATATCTAGAAATTTTCATAGCCATTTCACAAAATGATATCTGCAGACCTTGTCAAAGTAGTTCTCCTAATTAGACGGCCGACTTCACGCCATGCATGTTAACGACTGACATTTGCATTTGGATCCCGGTTCATGCCTTGAGGGGTGGTTTCACTGTGCGAGCCGAAGAATTTGAACAAATAAATTGGTTTGTACGTGAGTTGCTTGGGTGTATGTGACTGGTTTAAATGTCATGGTGATTTGACACTGACAGTGACTGGACTCGTTAACGTCAAATTTTTTCAGACCATTCAAATGTGGCGTTGGCTAAAATGTTACTTCTTATAATAAACACGAAAGTTTGAATTACTCAATAATGCCACGGCTGAACAGATCTAAATTATGTTACAGAGATTTTTACGGGAGTAGCATATCCATGTTGTTTTTCTAACACTTTTTCTATATCAAAATTTTCCTACACATGACAGATTTTAGACTCTATCGCTGAAGCATTCGGTTCAAGGGTGATTGGAAAAATTTGACTGTTTCATGTAGCTTCGGTAGCTTGATGCTGAGGTGTACGTTCACTCCCTTAGCTTTTGTTACATCTTGACCATTATTCATAATTATAATATTTATATTTACCAAACGTACGCATGTCTTTCATCCATCTAGCTATACCGTGCAATCAATGTATTTTTTTAATAATACAGCCAAAAACACGAGTACCGAACGAACATTCGCCTCCCTAAAACGTCAACATAAATGACAACGGGCAAAGCCGGGGCAACTGTCAAAATCACCACGTGATCATTACACTCGGGAATGAGTCGGAAAATGGAGGCTCACGGATAATTGGCGGCCCGGAATGAATTTGTGATTCTGTAATGTGATATTTTGATGAGGTGCGGATGACGTTTGCTGTATATTGTAGAAATGCTGCATTGTTTTGGTTCAGTGGTTGGTATGGCGTGTTAGCGTGATGCTCAGTTATTGGGTGTTTGGATATCGAGTTTTCATTTTGATTGTCTTTCCGTTTAAATGGTAATTGCATGTTACTGTTGAATAGGTATGATGTAGGTAGAATTCGGTTGATTTTGTTAGTTTTTTCCTACCCTCATGGCAAAAAGGTGTTACTTTATGGTTTGTATGTAAATGTGTCAGTAAATCACAAATCTACATACTTATTTGCTATACATTTTTCAAAGTCATTTCAGATAAATATAAGATTTTCAATTCTTATCGAAGGGCTTCCGTATTACCCAGTACTAACTGGGTTCTGGAGGTCAGATATGCGGTCGCTTCGTGTAAAATACTGATAATCAGTTGCATCCGGTTAGACTGAAATTACGATAACATTTTCTAAAATCTGTTTTATAGAAAATCATCTCTTTCATCTTAAATACTCTAACTTCTGCCAGCCTTCTGGGCACTTTTCCTGTTGACAGCGGTGTGGATGAGTTTTTTGACGCCATGTAATTCTTCTCTTTTTGATACTTGTATATATTTTATTATAATTTTAGTTCTGTAAATTGTAGTTTGTAAATATTGTAAATAAAATTATTTGAACTTCATGTTGATTCAACATTTCAAAATATACTGAATAAAGCCAGGTAAGCACTTTCTAATAAAATCAGGAGCTCATACGAGGTAAAGCTATCTCCTTATCCAGCTTATGAGTTTCTGAAGCTATTGCTACAAGCGAATAACCGAGCTATTCGAGCCCGCGTTATATTGTTATTGCGCCATTTACCGTAAACTTGTTACAAGTGGTGTCTGGGGCTTCTGTACTGTTGCTTTATTGAGGAAGAGTCCAGACGAGCAAGAACTAGCGTAATTTGAGTCACTCAGAGTGAGTTTAGGAAGTGATGTTCAATTTGTTTGCGAAGGGTTTTTCTTGCGGCGAATCGAATTTAACTTAACTTATCAAAATGTATAGGGAACAGACATATCATTTTACTGCTCTTGCAAAAAGAAACGCTACTAAACAAATTGAACATATCTCCTAGCAACTTGGAGGTTCAAGAACTAAATATTCGAACTCCACAAACTCGCAATGGATCTGATTGTTGAATAACGGCTCACACACATAAGGAGGCCCGTGTCCCAGGTTATCGAGAATGATCGCGACCAAGTATGATGATGATGATGTCAATTACTCAGACTCTGCCTTTTTTTTGGAGGGTGGGAAATCATCAAATGACTCCTCCCGCTCTGGGTCGAGAGGGAGTGTCAGACTTCTACTGACTAAAAATCACCCATGTTCCTTCTTAGCCCTTTGTGTCTGGGGCCGCGGTATCTCTTTCGAACAACCCGTAGCTTCGGCCTATGCTTTGTGGAAGGTTTTTTAATTTTTTTTTTTTTTTTTTGTTTATTTTATTACAATCTAGCCTAGTAAGGCTAATAAGCAATTTTAATCTAACTTAATTTGCTAAAAGTAAAAGTATATCTAAGAGCACGTCCATTGCGTTTACTTAGCGTCTATTAAGGTGAAGTCACTTTGTTCTTGTGTCCATATAAATAACTCGTATATTACACTCGCGGTAAAGTCACAGTTAAGTTACACTACATTACACTACACTAACTCAAAAGGTTTAGTCCTTTTAAGCCTTCTCACTATGTCCGTGTTATCGAGGAGCTGGATGGCCTCAACATTAACATGATGATGAAGCCGATGTTCATGAGCTTCTGCATATTTTTGGATTATGCTGTTTACGAACTCTATATTCAGGTCCCGATGGATGTCGTCAATTCGTATATACCAAGGCGCGTTCACGATGTTCTTGAGTACTTTGTTCTGGAATTTTTGAATAATTTCTACATTGCTTTCTTTGGCACAACCCCATAGTTGTATACCATAGGTCCATACTGGCATAAGGACTGATTTGTAGATCAGGATTTTGTTAGAAACTGACAACGCGGAATGCTTTCCTAGTAACCAGTTCATGCTTCTGTAACGAATTTCTAATTCTTCTCGTTTCTTTTTGACATGGGCTTTCCAGCGAAGCTTTGCGTCTAGGGTCATACCAAGATATTTGGCAGTGTTTTCGTACGGTATACTTTTGTTGTTTATGTATACTGGGTTGTGTTCCGATTTCTTGTTAGTGAAGTCAATGTGAATGGATTTTGTTTCATTCAACTTTATCTTCCACTTTTTGGTCCAATCATAGAATTGATTTATTGCTGTTTGTACTTTTACCACAGCTTCCTTGTGACTTGATCCTGTGGACATTATTGCGGTATCATCAGCAAAAGTAGCGATAGTTGCATTTTCTAGTTCTGGTATATCACATGTGTACAATAGGTACAGGACCGGGCCTAGAACACTTCCTTGTGGTACACCAGCTTTTATTTCTTTTAGTTCAGAATAGGCGTTTTCTTGCCTTACTCTAAAGACTCTACCAGTTAAATATGATTCTAATATATCTGAGAACTGTTTTGGCAACATAGTTCTTAGTTTATAAATCAATCCCTTGTGCCAGACTTTGTCAAAAGCCTGGGCTACATCTAAAAATACAGTGGTACATACTTTCTTATCTTCAAGAGCTTTTTCAATTACTGTTGTAATTCTATGCACCTGATCTATCGTTGAATGTTTTTCTCTGAATCCAAATTGATATTCTGGTATTATGTTGCTATTTTCTATAATTGGTTTTAGTCGTTTTAGAAGTAGTTTCTCGAAAAGCTTTGACATCACTGGCAGCAAGGAGATAGGCCTGTATGATGATGCATCTTGAGGTGGTTTCCCTGATTTGGGGATCATGATCACTTCTGCAACCTTCCATAGGTCTGGAACATGCTTTAGTCTAAAAGAAGCATTAAGTATCTTAGTAAGTTTCACCAAGGCTTTTCTTGGTAGATTCTTTAGGATTTCCCCTGTGATGAGGTCATAGCCAGGGGATTTTTTTGGGCTGATGTGATCTCTGATTTCTTTGAATACTTCTTTTGGTGTTACAAGTTTTATCTCTTGGTCTACTTGTAGTAGTTGTTCCCAGTGGAGATCTTGGTTAGCGCTCTCGGTTTGTGTAAAAGTGTCCTCCAAGTGTTGGGCAAACCTTGATGCTTTTTGCTCATTACTTATTGCCCATTGTCCATTTAGCTCTTTTATTGGCGGTATGTGAGCAATAGGTTGTTTTTGGTTCCTTGTGGCTTTCCATAGTGAATAATCAGTCGATCGATCATTAGTGAGTTGATGAAGATGCCTATTTAAATTTTCGTCCCTAAATTTCTTGATTGCCTTCCTAATTTGTTTAGTTATTCTATTTAACAGTGTCTTATCATGGGGAAACCTGTTTCGCTGCCACTTTTTTCTCAATGTTCTTTTTTCTCTGATCAGATCTGTTATTTCTTTTGGATAAGTGTTAACCTTCACAGTTCTTCTTTTCTCGGGTGTATTAGCCCATGCAGTTTGTTGGATATCTACAATAAATTTGCTTAGTTCTAAATCAAGTTGGTGCTTATCATTTATGAATATATTTAAGTCTATTTTATTTTCTAAGTCTATTTTAAAGGATTCCCAGTCTGTGAACTTGTTCACGAGAAACGGATTGCCTTCTCTCTCTTTGACATATTCACTAATGTATAAAATTATTGGTGAGTGATCAGAGTTCATATTAAATCCTTCTTCGGCACTTATAAAGTCAGAGGATATTCCTTTATAAATAAAAAAGTCAATTAAGTCTGGAATTTTTCTTGAGTCTGTTGGCCAATATGTCGGTTTTCCAGTTGATAGAACCTCTGATTTGGTTTCTTGTATGGCACTTAGTAGCTCTCTGCCTTTTGTAGTAGTTAGTCTGGAGCCCCAATAGGTATTCTTGGCATTGAAGTCTCCACCTAATATAAATCTGTTTCCAAGTAGCGCTAAGAGTATCTTGTATTGCTCTTTTTTTAGTGCGTGTTTTGGGGGGATGTATATAGCTGCTATAGTAACGGAGTCGTACATATATCTTTTCATTTTAATAGTTACACCGATCACTTGCATTTCCTGATCTTCACATTTGGTCTGTTCATAATGATGTATGTTTTCTCTTATTATGACGGCGCTGCCTCCTCTCGCGGAGTTATCAGGATGCAGGGCATGATATATCTTGTAGCCTTGAAATTTAACAAATGATTGTCGTGTAAAGTGTGTTTCGGAAATTAAGCATATATCTACGTTTTCTGTATCTAGGACTACTTGTAACTCATGTTGGTGTTGCAGCAGTCCATTAGCATTCCAAGGTTTTTTAATAAGGTGAATGTGCTGGTTATCATAAGTATCTCTTTTACTGTATTTTTAGACTTTTTCTTAATTAAGAGACTCTTAGCAGTTAATCAGTGCGTACTTTCTTTAATGAAGCATTTAAATTATCGTCGAGTTTTATTTAAATTGCTTTTCGTTGATTGAGATTGTTTTACTATAATGAATTCATCATTTATTTCAGCTAATTACACTTTGTTTTAAGTGAAAAACGTGAATAGAATTAAATTATTGTCTATACCCTTTTGCAGATTTTTATATTAAAATAATTTTAATTAATTAAAATTAGAATAGAACTCAACACTATTAGCCTGTAAAACAGGTAATCCTATTATGAAAAGGCTTTAAATTGCCTTGATTTATAATAAAATACTTTTACTAATAAGATCAGTTTTTCATCCTCCGACTGTAATCCCTATAAGCAAAATTCCTAGATGTCATTATTACTATTTCTAACTTACCAATGAACTACCCTTTTGCTTTTGTTGCAAAACATGTCAATGGGATGTGAGGAATGTCTAATTGCAGTAATTCCGTTACATTTGACGTTTAATTATTGGCTCAATTGGTATGGAAAACGTCAATCATCTGTCAAATTCCGGAATCCGGAGTCAAATCCATCCGACCGTATCGGTATATCCGCACTTTCAGCAAAGGATAGGTAGGTAAAAATTATGTTTGAATGCCTGTTAAAATATAGTTCAGAAATATTTACCAACACCACAGACAATTTACCAGTATCTCCAGAAAAAAAACACTACAATTTAGTTTAAAAACCAACCAGTTGCCAATAAGACAAGTTTTTTCATCTCCCTACTGGTAATACTTTCATGTATAGTTGCTAGATGGCAGTGAAATTGCAGTACTCTCCCTTGGGATATTACCACGCTTCCTTGCTATGTAAAGTACCTTCCTGTTCATCGAAATATTGTAGACTTGATACTATTATACCGTATTTACGTTTTGTTTACATTAAGTTTGGCTGGCTCCCGGAGGATGGAAGAATATTTTGTGGATATTGGGTTGCGAAGTTGTTTGGTAGAAAAATAATGGTGTTTGACGGTCTTGAGGAAAATTTTGACTAGGTTTATTTTTCTGATGTCTGCACAAACTACAGGTACTTATACATCTGATGATATAGTAGTAGTTAATAGTGAATAGTTAACAGAACAACCAGCTAGCAAAGTTGGGTGTGTATTTGGCGATTTTCAGACAAGTGTGCTTCTACATACACTGTACAGTCTAATAACATAAGCATTTATTTCAATTAGACCATTACAAGCGTTTTTGAATGTCAGGAAAACAAATAAAGCGATGCTACAGTCCCAGTCGCAAGGCGTAATAACTTGTGAAAGTATTACGCATAAATGATGTAACCAAGATTTTGGAACAATATTTTGATTCAAAAGTGTCCACACAGTTTCTTGCCCATTCCAAAGCGAACTTAGATCTCTATGGAGAATAATGCAAGAAACTGTGTGGACACTTTTAAATCAAAATATTGTGACAAAATCTTGGTTACATCATTTATGTTGTTCATTTTTATGTAAGAACAATTTAAAAAGTTATAATCAAAAAATAAAATAAAGCAAGACAAAGTAAGAACTTTTTAAAATTTTTTTCATGTTGTGGGAATGTCATACCTATCATGGTTACATTGGCAATGAAAATTTGTGTGTTAGTTCATTATTGGTGATAGGAAATTTTATCAGGCACGGTTTGCTACCAAAAAAATTCTAAACAAAATTTGAACCAGTAAAACAAAACCCTGCATACAACCAAATAAACAAAATAATTACTCAGAACAGGACCACAGGTACTCGTATTTATTAAGAACAGCGGGAGGGGTTGATTATGCACATGCCTGCCGAAAGTATTATAAAAAGGCTTTTGTGAACCACCCCTTTCAGCGAACGAAACGTTCTATGAAATGCTCTTTTATTCGTCAAGAGACGTACGAATAATGGCGTCGAAAACATGAGCTCGCAGAAACAGATACTCCTAGTTTTAAACAATACGCGTTTTGATAATATAACGCTTTTTGATGAGGGTTCTGTATAAAGCCAAGAGGTTCCGCGCAATTGGTGCTACGGGATTCTCTTTTTTTTTTTTTTTCGATGCTCTTTTTTTGGGTGGCTTTGTAAACTTTGAAGAGGTACATGTGTGAGTATGTTTGCTGATTGCCTGATTTCGGGTACCGACGTAACTTTTGATAAACATTCTAAGTACAAATTTAACTCATGCACTTAGATTTTGGTCACTATGGTACTTTTAAAGTATTAGTAAGATAGTTATAGAGATATTTACAAGAAAAGCTAGAACTATAATACAATTTAACTTTTAGAATAATCAAAACTAAATATTTACAAATACATAAAAAAAATATTATAATTAGGTATACCAATCGAATTGAGAACCTCCTCCTTTTTGGGAAGTCGGTTAAAAAAGGGACCAATGAAAATAATATAAAAGAAAGAACTGTCACCTCCAGAAGACTGGCAGCATTGCCACGTTGAATAGTAATGCTAATTCTTTGATCAAAAAGTGACACAGCCCTCTGATCGTGCGAAGTGTGAACCAGTCGGTGCGAAACCTTATTTCTAGGTACTCTACTAAATAAACGTTCAAGAAAATATTCTATCTAAAATAACACATAAGAAACTATAATTATGAAAGATGAATCTTTCAATACAGAGTTGACATAAAATGGTTCTAGTATTTACTTACCCACTGAACAAACAAGTGTGCGTCGAATTCCAACTTCCAAGGTTCTTCTCCAATTACCCATTCAAAACATTCCTCGATGTATTTGCTATACGAAATATCTCCAACTCAATAAGGGACGTTAAACATTTTACATAATAACTAAAGGTAGATAAGATAAGGTCCAAGTTCCACCACACATTAATAAAGTTACATCTGCGTAATAATCTCACGAAAGCAAACTCTTCATTCCTTTCAAAGTTCGAAGGTACCAATCAAAGAGGTTTATGATATTAGAGTAGAATTTACATCGTAAACACTAACTGCTATCAAAATTCCCCAATAGTTCCTCTTAAAGGATTACCTTTTGTAAACTAAAATGGGACGCAATCATCATCTTGCGGACCAGGATTACATGAGGGCATTGGATTATTGGCCAGGGCTGTCCAACACTAGTTATGGAAATTTTTGACCGACTATACAATTAGTGTATTTCTGACTTGACCGAAGAGGATTATTATCATACTAATACACATAGTTTACTAGGAGGTGTCTCATGAGATGACGAGAAACAGAGAAGTATGGAAGAGGAAGACATGTTGCGCCGACCCCAAATGAATTGGGATAGGGGCAAGAGAATGATGATGATGACACTTACCCCCGAATACTGAAACGTCACTCAAAATTTAAGTAGCACTTATATTTAACAGATACTCAAAAGTGACGTTTGACCATACGAAATCTAAAGTTTAGGAGCTGCTCAAATGTTAAGCAGCCCTTAAATTTTGAGTGACGTTTCAGTATTCGGGGGATAGTTTACTACAATAACTTGACTGCGACTAATTGACTTCAGTTTTCGGTGTTTCTTTTCAAAAATGCAAGACTAAATTCTAAATAAAGAACTGGCGAAATGTTAGCGTACTATTACACACACCCCTGCCAGACCTACAGGCGCTATGTGTAGTTTTTTCTCGATCTATTTACTCATGTTCTTTAAAAACTGTCATAAGCAGCTATAGAGAGTAAGTCAAAATTTTGGTGAGACAACCCTGCACCCAACTATGTCTTACTTATGCAATAGCCATCTCGCCCGCGGCCAAACATCCCTTTGGTCCTCTACAAATATTCCATATAATGATTCGCTTTTAATTATTATTGGTAGTGGCTAAGTTTTGTTTGATGTATTGATTAAAATCGTGTTTGTTGCCAAGTGCCATCATGGTGGGTCGTGTACATGTGTCAATATAGCTCCCGCGGGGGTGTATCTCGTGAGTGTTGTGGGGTGAAATCGAAATCCCGTGACAAAGTTTTGAGGAGTAATTATTTTGTGGTTTTCATTTGGAGATGGCATTGAGAACAATGGTGTTTTGGGGGTGTAGATTTTCATTTGTTTGTTAATCACTTTTCAAAAAGCTATCCTTGCTACATCTTGTTGATAAAACGAGATTCGATAGTCTGACGAATTGTTTGGTAGTAAGAGGTTTATTAATAGTTATTTAAAATATATTTTTACAAAACAATACCCAGACGACCCATCCCAAATTCAATTCACTCAACAAAATAGTGTCTGAAATAAACCACAAACTACGTACATTATCACCACATAAAACAGATATAAGAAATGGAGAAAACACGACATTAAAGGGCGTTATCAACACAGTATCATGCCTCAGTAATAAATACTCGCTCAGTGCCCGTAACACTGAAAATTTCATACACGGAACATAAACAGGAGCGAATACTGTCGCAAACTAAACGACTACAAACTTTACGAGGGTATAAACATAAAAAACTCATCGGCAAAAATATGAAAATATACCTAATGTTCCTTACATGTGTTGGGATAAAAGTTTTCCCCATCTAGTGGGTACATCGCATTGTATTTCCCTATAGAAGTCATAAACATGATGGTTAGCGGGCAGCGTCCCTACCCACCCCCTTCACCCTCCTCAGACGGGGTTTAACGTCTAAAGTTCAATTTTATTTCAGTCTTTAGCGCAGTCTATGCGAGAGAAAATGTTGCGCTTCCCTGTCCATTAACCGGTTTAAATTACACTTTTAATTTTTAAATTGAATTAATGTTTAAAAGGAATCGGGCTTTGATAAAAAATGGAGGATTTGCGTAAAAGGAAAGATGTTATATAGAGGTTTATAGGTATGCTGGTTTGAAAATTAATTAACTAGTAAGGTGCCTAGCTAGCAAGATACTCAAATACAGCTTTGCTGTCTGCACGTTCCAAAGCTATCTTTGACAAGTTACTTGCATAGTTTCGTGTCTCGTTTATTGATTACAGTCTGATCAATTTTATAGTAAAGCAATAATCAAAGATGTCTCCATGCCACTATTAACAATATTAACATAATTTGCGAGTTACGAGTATTGACGGCCTCGTTGGTTTAGTGGTTGCAAGCGCGACTACTGAGTATGAGGTCCTGGGTTCGATTCCCGGGTCGGGTAAAGTTATTGAGTTTTTCCATTATCTACAAAATTTCTCGGTAGCAGTCACGGAGTTTGGATTTGTGCCCGGTTGATGGCAATAGGCTCGACCCTTACCTACTATACGAGGCTAATATAGTAACTGTGAAATGTGGGTGTACTATTTATTAGGTACTTACACGTCTGCCTAACTCTTTTCTTTAAAGGCGAGATGTTATGTTACGAGATATTTTTTTCCTAGTTTTAAACATCACAAACAAAGAGCCCTAAGAGAATCACTTAAATTAAAATTAAATTAAACATGTAAACCCAATTCCTACAAAGCATCGACATGAAACAACGCAATAAAAACAAAACGCAACGCGGAAATTTTCCACAAAATTAACTACGCTTTGAAAAATGTATTCTAATAAAAACCATTATCCTGTAAATAAAGGCAATTTTTAATAATTACGTTATGTTACCGTTTGAAGCAAGACAGTGTAATAGACGGTTTACAATGGCGTGCCGTTTAGGGTATCAAGAGGCTTGGGCAGAAGCCGCCGAAGCAAATAAAGTTATGCCCAGAACGTTTCGTAATGAGAGTTCATTGGATTATGAGGCTTATGTAACCCCCAATAATAATAATATCAGCCCAAAAATGCACGTGTACCCTGTGGTATTAAATAACTGACTCAATAATGTCTAATTTGGTCTGGACGGACCCGCGTGAATTCTTGCCCCGGGGTAAGGGTTTTATGAAGCCCGCTTTGTGGTTCTATGTTTACGGTTATTTTCATTACGCTAAACGTTCAGTCTCTTGTGTTTATTTTTAAACATAATTCGCTTCGGGTTTACGAGAACAAGTGGGTGTCTAAGTTATGTGATGTTGGGAAGTACAATTAAGGCGGTCTTTTGCTTGTTCCGAAAAAAAGTAAGGGATTTGTGAAACATCCCACGATTTACGTTGTTTTTGCTTCAGAATTGAATCAGGTTCATAGTTAACTTTTTTTCATTACAATAATTGTGTATTTTAAGGATTATTATGGTATTACCTATGATGTACTTACTAGAATTAATACCCTAATATTTTGTATAGGTACTAAATACTTATTTATATATGTAAATTTATAGCAAATTAGCCTCAAGTAGAATAGAACGGGGTCCACACCAAATTTCCCATAGTCCTTTATTTCTAAAAAACACTTAAGTATGTCCTGAATCCAGACACACACATTATACAACCTTTTTCGTCCTAAACGTCCATTAAAACCTTAATTCCCATTTGCTCTAAAATGTTAGAGAAAAGAGGTTTTCGTTCAATCTTTCCGATGCAATTTAAAAGGACATAGATAATGCAAGGGACGGGACGATCATTTATTTATAAAGCTATAGTGGATAGTCGGGGATGTCGCCTAGACGCGTCCCAAGCATGCTTTTAAATTTAATATCGTGTCGTTGCAGTGATTTTCTAGTACTGAAATAACACTGGTAGTTGTTTAACTTCAGTTTAGTGAAATTCTGTTGGTAGATAAGTTGAAGGATTATACTTGGCTAGAGGGACAAATGGGGAAGCTACTTAAGAGAGAAAAGATTTTTAGTTTTTATGTAGGAAATGGTTTCCTGCGTAGCCTTTGCTGGAGACGCTGCGTAGCATATCTTAAGTGTTGCGTAGGCGTTCTGTAGTCACCGTAAAAACTATCATAATTAGGGGTAATCTGTGCCTAGGGGGAATAATAATTTGAATTACGTTACATTTCGTAAAATAGTCACAAAGTGACAATTCATAGTATTGACTGCGTTTGTGACCATTTTAGGAATTTCAATGTGATTCATTATTCAAAAATGATTCTGCTAAACCGGCCATTTAAGGCCCCCTCGACTGTAATACTTATTTTATTGGAGTAAAGTTTTATTGTTTCTTTGTGGAAGATATCAGTTTGTTCTTTTTCAGAAATAACACATTATTATTTCATGTCATTGCCATTTCTTGTCTTCTTCAAGTTTTCTCTATTAAAAACAAACCAATATTTTCTTGAACGCAAGAACGCAAGAAAATATTACTTTCTTTCTTCTTACTTTTTTGTCCTACTTGTTTTTCTTTCTTCTTTCGATTCTTGCAAGTGAATGTGCATGCGATATAAACCCGTGTTATCATCCGGTACAGCTGAGCACATCACTAGTCAGCGCAGGTGTCGTATCGGAACAATTTGGAGTTGTTCATCCCGCGCCGGCGACGCAATAATGCACCACGCTCCATTTACACTTGCAGCAATTTCTTTTAAATTACACGTGCATTTTTATCGCATGGTATCTTTTTCACTTCGCTAGAGCACTTTAAAAACGATTTGGCTGTCTGTTATTTTTGTTTTTATCTCGCGCGTAACTGGCTGGCGCTTTCATATTTTTGAATTAAGAATGATAGAAAAAAGAATTAAGAGTGTTGTGTAAATGTGGGCGAATAAGTTTCGTGTCAATCCAATTTGATATTTTATCTATGAGAAATGTCATTTTGAAAAGCCAAGCTCTTCAAGTTTTGAAAGAACATTGTGTTTATTGAAGATGAATAAGCATACTGAAAACACACTGAAGAATTTATAAGACCCCACTTTTTTTTCTAAACCAGAGCCAAATCCAAATCAAAACAAACCAATACACAATACAATACAATTCAAAACAGCATTAATACAGAAGAAGATTCAGCACCACGTCGTTCCTTTATATCTCTTGTTTCCGTTTTGTAAAATTTCACCCCATAACATTATGTTGATGGTGGTAATAAAGCTTGAAATATTTACGAATATCCGAACATTTACGAATATCCGAACAAACGAGGCAAGCTGTGAAAAATAGTTGGTATTCCGTCGGATTGACCGTTCCAGAATAAAGATTAGCCAGAGACCGCGAACATTTTTCACGCGACAACAATTTGTTTGTGAGCTTCGTCGTTTTGCGTGAATTTGTTTTATGGGCTTGACACTATACTGTCATGTAAGTATAATGGACTGTGATTTTTGTACGGTTGTGTTATTTTTACATTCTTTGTTTTTGGATAAATGTCGAACTAATGTTTTTTAGTCTGTAAACTCATAAATTTCAATACTAAAAAAATACAATTGTTTGATTATTTTCACTTTTACTACGACTAAACCTGCTTTATTTGACCCGTTATAGCATTTCCTCTAATGTACACATAGGAGGAAATGATATAAGGGGTACACTTCGTCATTAAGTATTTAATCTTAAGTTCATCCATAATCCATATAGATGATACTTTAAATGGGAAACTAACTCACGTGTAACTATTAACTGACTTACAAATTCCGAACTAGAGAAACCTCGGATAAAAGCTAGTATTATAGAATCAACTTACTTCCTAAAAATTTGAAAAATAATAACAAAATCACAATCACACATAATCATGAAATATCTCACAGTAACGCCACATCATCGACAGCCCTCCTTCATTAACAATAGATCTGACGGGCGTGGCGTCAGGCCCTCCGTCCCTCTGTCCCTCTCATCACAGATTATATCGGCTCTAAATCCCTGACGCACAGTCCGGCAACCACTTGGATGATGCTGATGCTCGTTTTGCAATTTGTCTATTGACACATACGGATAGATAGTTTTGGCAGCATAGAAACACATAAATAATCAGGTAATAGTGACTTCTACCTTACTTTTTACCCGACTGCGGTGAAGCCCAAAAGGTGGGTTATTATGTATCATACTTATTAAAAAAAAACAGAGTTATTTATTATTATTATTAAATAACTCTGTTTTTTTTATTATAATAACAGTGAACTTGACAGGGTTCACAGTCAAAGAAAAAATACTTTAAAATGTTCACAATGAGTTTTCTGCCACTTTGCTTATCAATACTGTTTTAAAGGACCTCTAACGTGTGGTGTGGTGATGTATGACTTGGGTCAGCACCTAAAGATTTCGCGAAGAAGTTACTTATTAGTGCCACACATCAATGCATCTGCACTGATATATGTAACTCGACGCAAAGGGGGGATCTGTGGCTTAAGTCTCACGAACAAAGTACCACCGAAACTCAATATACATATAACTCTGTAGGTACATCGTGGTGGTTCGTAGTTTGTCGTTCGTTCCACCTGTGTGTAATATACGGTCAGTTACAATAAAGTCGAGTCGTGTACCGACCCTTAATTAGGAAGGCCCTTACACACCCAATTAATAAACATATTTTGTAGTAACACTAATTGGCAAATTTCGCCTTTGAAAGCTTTGTAGCCAGTGTGAAGAGTCATAATATCCGGATAACTAGTAGATAGACATAGATGTACGAGTAGGTAAGTAACTAGTGATTGTGTTTTATTATGAAAGGGTTGGCTCTGTGCATTGGTCCTCATGAAATTAACTACCGTCAGGTTATTGTGTGACCGATGTCCGTATTCCGACAAACACTTTTAAAATAAATAACTGTATTTAAATTTTAACAGTCATTCTCACACCACGATAAACCTGCGTTTTCTGGATTTTCCTAACTGAAAAATCTTGCATTGATAATGAAATGAAAAAAAATATTTATTTCAGAATAAACTAACTACTAGCTAATGACTAAGTAATGAAATACTTTGTCTGGTCTGAGAATTTAACTCAGGACCTCATTATCAGCGCACCGTATGTTTATTTAAAACCACTATTAAATAAAAATAACTAAGAGCAAAAATCAGGATAAAATCATACAAATCTACCCACAACTGACCATACTATAACTTTACACCAGCCAAATGATCCCCAACAAAAGCCAGTCACCTTTGATCATATATTCACAACCTTTGTTAGTTAACAAGTAAATCAAGATACCGAGCTTATCTTTCCTAATTCATGCGACGTCAGGGCGTCTCACGACCCGATACGATTTCCCAAAGGACAGCTTCAACAAGATGAAGATATCTAATTACAAATTCGATGTATCCAATAAATATTCCAATCGCATAAAATTTACATAACCACCTACATTTACAATGCAATAATCCTTCATATTACTGTAGAGAAAGGTATCTTTGTGTATGTCTGGTAGGTACCTTTTCATGTCTCAACGGCTGTACCGATTTTGATGTTTAGACCTAGGTGAGGTAGACGACAGGACCGCGGAGATTGTCACAGGAAAAGAGAGGCCTATACCCATAAGTGGGTGAATTCAGGCTTTGGATGATGATGATTAAGGTAGACCACGAGCTGGGTTGGGACATGGGATATATTATTTCCGACCAAACCTAATATTCAATAAGCATCAAGGAGGTCCTTCAAAATTGATAGTTTATTTTTTATCTAAACAAAAACAGTTGTTGTGTATCAAACAAACCAGAAGGGAAGTCAAAAAGTATGCAGACGACATCAAACGACCACAAAGAGACTCAATTACAGTTCCCAATTGATAGTTCCAGAAAACCCTTATTAGGTACACCACGAAATAAGGCAATTTCGCGGACAAAAGGCTGTCCCTTATTGTACGGACGCTGTCGGCGATTCAAAAGTTTCCAGTGGACGGAGAGCCACCCTAGCTGTCCGAATTTATTGAATTTCATCCAAAGAGGATGACCACACGTTATTGTTCCCTCGGAACATTGATTAGGGTGAACATTGTAGCAGGTATATCGAATATGTATGATTTATAATGATGTTGGGGTGTACGGTACTCATATTTTATCTAATTGAAACTTTGATGGACAGTATTATGAACTGTTTATTATGTAAATTATTAGGGGAAAAATCAATGCCTTTTGTATTTCAATTGACCAGGAATACATAGTTTGCAAGGCAATAGATACAAATATTTCAAAGAGGTCAAGTTTGTAGGGGTTATATTCAGAACTACTGATACAATTCCGATTTTTTTTTCAATAATAGGAATTTACATTATCCTCGAGTGTTATAGACTAAATTTGAAACGTTCCCGTGGGATAATTTCTGCTCAAAACGGAAAGAAGGCCGCAGACAAAAACTACTTTTCCATCACATTACCTTTATATATAGATTTTTATTTACTTAAGTATAACAAATACGAATTACCTACTCAAAATCTAAATATTTTACGTAACATGGGTACTTATAAAACGTTCAGAAAAAGTGCACGGTTCGGGTTGATAATTTCCTATGTAGAAGAGCCGGCAAGAAACTCCATGGCTTCAATTCTGTAAAGCTAAGCTTCCACACGAGGTTAGGCACTTATCACACGAAAAAGAAGATAAAACTCAAAAAGTATGACAATTTTCTCAGTACATCTTCAAACTTATGTTTATTTACAGTCTCGCCATATAAAGTAAAGCATTAAATCTTCTCATTCCCCGACACGAGAGCAACAAGAACAGACACAAAGCAAACCGTACCTTTCACGAAACATGACAGTATCTTATATAAGCGTACTGTAAGCTGTCTGTTGTGTTTTGATATCAAATAATGTTATAACTGTACAACAGTTTGTTTCTGTGTTGAAGTAAAATAAACAACATTTATAACTTTTTAACTTATATAACCATAATCACCGTATAATCACTACATATTATAAAACGCAGTCGTTCACCGCGTCTGTCTGTCTGTCTGTTCGCGATAAACTCGAAAACTACTGCACCTATTTTCATGCTGTTTTCACCAATGGATAAAAAAAAATTGTTATAATCCACAAAGAGAGTCTTCGATTTTTTAGTTCTAGGACATGTTTCTCACAATGTTTATCTCCACTGTTTTGAGAGCAGTGATGATGAAATAACAGAGCCGGCAAGAAACTCCATGGCTTCAATTCTGTAAAGCTAAGCTTCCACACGAGGTTAGGCACTTATCACACGAAAAAGAAGATAAAACTCAAAAAGTATGACAATTTTCTCAGTACATCTTCAAACTTATGTTTATTTACAGTCTCGCCATATAAAGTAAAGCATTAAATCTTCTCATTCCCCGACACGAGAGCAACAAGAACAGACACAAAGCAAACCGTACCTTTCACGAAACATGACAGTATCTTATATAAGCGTACTGTAAGCTGTCTGTTGTGTTTTGATATCAAATAATGTTATAACTGTACAACAGTTTGTTTCTGTGTTGAAGTAAAATAAACAACATTTATAACTTTTTAACTTATATAACCATAATCACCGTATAATCACTACATATTATAAAACGCAGTCGTTCACCGCGTCTGTCTGTCTGTCTGTTCGCGATAAACTCGAAAACTACTGCACCTATTTTCATGCTGTTTTCACCAATGGATAAAAAAAAATTGTTATAATCCACAAAGAGAGTCTTCGATTTTTTAGTTCTAGGACATGTTTCTCACAATGTTTATCTCCACTGTTTTGAGAGCAGTGATGATGAAATAACACAAAGTGATGCGCCTGCCTCAATTCAAAACCACGACTTACTGCTCGTAAATCGGGGAAGCCACCTCTGGGCCACAGCTGCTCTGCTCCCTTTTGAAATAAAACTAAGCATATTTTAATTCCAATGTTTTAATGCTGAGTTTTACATATATCAAGAATGAAGATAAAATGATGACCTAAACTTAAGTCTCCATTCTTCTT
The DNA here is from genome assembly GCA_949774965.1 of Diarsia brunnea. Taxonomy (NCBI): domain Eukaryota; kingdom Metazoa; phylum Arthropoda; class Insecta; order Lepidoptera; family Noctuidae; genus Diarsia; species Diarsia brunnea. Next base: position 7,740,108 of record OX458999.1, read on the forward strand.
CTTCATTCTTATCTTTATCGAGTGAGAATGTATTTCAGTCATAGTAGTTTCCTAACGATGTTTTCGTTTATCAAAGCAAGTGCAATATAATTATATTATATGCAATATAATTATACAACAATCTAGGTACATTCCAAAATTAATAGAATTTTAACTAACATCTGCTCCAATATCAAACAAGTAGGTACTCAAGTAGTTTCTACTTTCAAACAATTATGCAGCATCAAATTAAAATCGTCTAATTGATAGCACCCTCACACAATATTCATTACCTACAACAAAATCGTAACTACAACGGTAAACAATAAACCTCGTGTGGGGACACGGCACACGGTGGCCGCCGTTGCCTCGCAACGCTCGACAATTTGTCCAAAACCAAGGGAGCTTTTCAATAATAATTCCTCTATAAATTCTACCGGTGACCGCATCTCGTATTATAGCCACTGTAGGGATATGAAACAGTAGATCAAATAAGCTATTTTTGTGACAGAACCTGTTTATGGTAACACAAAATTTATTCTTTTGAGTCACAATGGTTGACTCGCTTGTTGCTGCCGTCGTGTGTTGTTTATTTAGTTCATGGCTGTATTTTAACAGTGAATATTTTAAAGCAAGTTGTTTCAATTACCTACAGACCTATGAGCGATTATACAGTCCACAGAACTTACGACTATCTGTTGTAGACTATCCCGTTAGTCTAGCGGTCTTAAGTGCTTTTACTGTGCTAGAGGTTTTATTCCCAATTTGTGCAAAGTGTTAAAGGGTTTTTCAATAATCTGGATATCATCATTCTCCTGTCCATATCCCAATTTATTTGGGGTCGACGCAACATGTCATTGTCTTCTTCTTCCATACTTCTCTATTTCTCGTCATGTCAGCAGTCACCTCCTTTCTAGCCATGTCATCCTTCATATAGTCCATCCATCGTTTCTTTGGATATGTGGCCAGGCTCACAACTATGACTTAGGACTTAAAATATGTACATCACTGCTAAACTCTTGGAGAATTACAGGCGTTATGTTGGTCATATTACCTCTTACATTTATATCTTTAGTCAAGTTAAAGTAATAACTTAATATGCAACTATTTTCATGCAATAGACAAAAATTTGAACGAACTAAGAACCGTCAAAGAAAGCAAAGCTAAGAATTATAAGTTTTGACAGTTTTAATGTCAAGCAATTACTAAAATACAGAATAAAATTGTTGCAATGATGGGAAGAACAAGCGCCTTAGAGTGCCAATTCGAGTTTTTGTTCGTAATTGTTCTTCTGTTTATTTTACACTGTGCCAAAATGGACGTTAGCTAGTGGACGTAAGCTATTAATTATTATATTGCCTTTTTGACTGCATTCGTGAAATAGTTTCTTTATTGAGTCCCTTTGTTGTTTAGTTGGTATTTTGTGCTGTTTTGATTCTCTAATAAACAGCCGAGTTGTGAGGGATGAGGTTTCAATAGAATGGAATGTTATTTATAATTTAAAATTATGTACCTACTTACCGTGAAACAATTGTGTATTGTATTAACGTCGCGCGTCTGTTCACATAGTTTTGTTCTAATTTTATTGAGCTATACTCAATTTATACTAGACTAGCTGAGCCTTAGCCACAACCTTCACCCGCGTGGAATTATTATAAAAATACTACAAAAGTTTCTACAATAATATAACTCGATCAAAATTCGAAAGACACGTGGCGCCATCTACATATTATCATATGAACGTTACTGATGTTTTTCTCGGAAACAGTACTTTTTCGGAATGAAAGGTACTCTATGTCCGTTTCTGTATATCTGACAACGTTTATACAACATTGCATGATGATCAATTCAGTGGTTTTTAGGTGTGAAAAGGTAACATACAAAGTTACTTTCGCATTTATAATAACTATTAGTTGTTCGGATATTTTCAGTTAATACTTCGAGCGAAGTAAATTGTTAAAATCGTAAGAGACTAAAGTGAGCGGTTTAGACAGTCTAATTAATCATGAAACTATCTAAAAAAGAATAAATATAGAAGTTACCTACTTCAACTAAAAGCGTGTTTTCTTGGTTTTTAAATAAGAAAACAACAAATGAATTTAGAGCTATTCCATTTTTAAGCAGACTTAACATAAATAAATAAATAAAAAGCCTTATATTTCCAGTTAAAAAAAATAATATTATACCTAATTATTACTAACATAAATATCACGCCTGTAATTTACGGAGGGTAAGGCAGAAGTCTACCTAATAGTACACCCACGTTTCACTAGATATGTTTAAATCCTAAGTAGTAAGGGGCGAGCCTATTGCCATCAACCGAGCACAAACCCAGAGACCGCGGCTGCTACTGAGAAATTCCCGTTGCAAAAACCCAAGAAGGCCGATTTATGTTTGCAAATAGCTCAGAACAAAACCGACATTCCCTGTACCAGTACACAGTTAAAAAACTAAAAACCCCAACAAAATTGCAAACAGATTACCGTGTATTACCATAGTTGAGCATTATTATAAGTTCATCCACCTCCGGGCCAGTCTGGGGCAATTCGTTACTGTAATGTGAGCAATCTGTCGTTCGCGGGGCAATATTACTCAGACCACGTTATAAGCGCCCTGTTCGGTGTAATGGTGATTTTGTTAGCTTTTTTATTGTTATTGTGATAGAAAATAGTTTTTTAGCAGTCGACGAGGAAGATATGGATTGACGCGATCAATTTGGCGGATTTATGAGGCAATATTTTTTCTGTGATGAGCTGGGCTGTAAATTAGGAGTGGAAAAAACAATAACAGGAAAGATGTCGCATTGAAGATTTTGTTAATGATGTTTATGGACAAGGAAATATCTCTATCTAGGATTTATCTTTATTTAATCATCATCTGCCTAGCCTTTCCCAACTATGCTGGGATCGGCTTCCAGTCTAACCGGATGCAGCTGAGTACCAGTATTTTATGGCACGACCCCTGTTTAAATCAACCCCTGCATAATTTCCACCCCTTAAAAATGATTTAACCTTGACTCATAAAAAAGAACCCCTATGCATCTGAAATAATTCTCAACTTGGATTATTATTAATTTCCAAAAACTACTCAAGCAGATTTAGAAATCTATACTACAATCAAACGGTAAGATAAACCCTTTAATAATCCACAAAACTACACTAATAATTGTGATACGGAACAGCAATAAAATAACCATAACAATTTAAGCAACCTACACACGAAAACATCATACAAATCTACCAACCGATCTTCCCATATCATAAGTTCGAAACTGCTTAATTCGCGCTTCGTCCTACCAATATATCTACGAGGCAAACTAAGGGAAAATTGTAAAATTGAGATCGTTACTCATATAGTACTGCACACAAGGACCTTATTAAAGTTTTAAGGTCTGCCCCGTTATTCATGAGTAGGATACGGTCTCAGTTGATTCCCCACACGTAATAGTCGCTATAAATTTCGTGAACTTTATTGGCTATTAGAATAAGTAATGAAATTGTTCGTGTTTCGTAGTTTGCGAGAAAGTACCAACAATTAAATTGTAATGTTTTAAGAATGCTCACGATTCTGTTTATTGTGTGCCTTTTTAATTTTCTTGTGGAAAATTCTGTTTTAGTTTCAAGTGCCACAAAATTCGTGTTTAACATTAAAATTTGTAAATTGTTGAATCAAACAAAATCATTTTCTCATAAACCATTTAATTTATTCGCCATAAAAATGTCAGAAGAAAGAATGTTCGGCCATTTATAGAATAGAAAATTAGTGTAGCGCCTTACAATGTTCGGTTCCTATCAGTGAAAAAATAATTAGTTAATTTAGTATGTAGTTCAAAATGTGTGCCTATATATTTGATAGGTACCCAATTCATTATTTTTATAAACTTTTATTTTTAGTTTTAAGTTTTGCATACCAGAAATGGTTAATATGTGGATCTTTTTTGTTGTATTATGTAATGCATTATGTATCATCTATTTACCCATATTATGCGAATAAATTATTTGATTTGTCGATTGCTGGAAAGGGCAAATTATTATCGGGTTTTTTCATCAGGGATTTCTCAGTATCATTCATGAAGATTCGTGCCCGGTTGATGGCAGTAAGCTCGGCCCCTATTACAGGCAAGGTGTTATGTTAATAAGGACGTTTAATCAGTTTGAGTTTCAATGATCTCTGAATACAAGTACCTACAGCATTCATCATCATCTGCCTAGCCTTTTCCCAATTATGTTGGGGTCGGCTTCCAGTCTAACCGGATGCAGCTGAATACCAGTATTTTACATGGAGCGACTGCCTATCTGACCTCCACAACCCAGTTAATAGGTAATACGATACCCTTCGGTAAGACTGGTTGTCAGACTTTCGGGTCACTGACTACCTGTAACGACTGCCAAAGATCTATATATGGCAGCCGGGACCAACAGCTTAACGTGCTTTCCGAGGCACGGAGGAAACTCGGTATGTCGGGCGGTCACCCATCCACAGACCGACCTAGGCAAGCACAGCTTTACCTAAAGATCGACCCGAGTGGCAGTTCTTATTAAGCCACGAGCTCCTCAGCAGACCTACAGCATTCATCTAGTAGAATATTTCAAGAAGATGCGGACATTACTATACTTTCTTTTCGACATTACATTTGTCACCAAAATCAAATAACGTCTGGGCTACCTACATAGCCATCAATAACTAAATAAATGTGACGTACAAAGTACCGTCCTAACAATTGCAGCTTATTTTCGTTACCGTTTGAAAAACACAGACATCAACCTATTTTTACCCGTAAAGATCTCAGGTAAATAATAAAACAATACATATTGTTAGTCTCATTTAAAACTCATGGATATTTTATATCCATTAGATGACAAGATCAGACGACAGACAGACGCTCTGAAATAACAGGCTCATTAAATATGAAGAATCTTCCTCGACAAAAATATTGAAGAACTAACTTGAAAACTGTATTTACTGTATAAGTGTACGTTTGTGCAATATCTTCGGTAGAGACTATTTTAATTAGTACAATGAGCATACTCATCGTTCGTTGAAGCTCGAAATAAGTACCTTACAGAACGAGCCACTTACACAGTTAAGAGTTTTTTGTTTACATTTGTTCAACGGTAATTTTGTGCTCGTGAAAAATGTAAAGAACGGCCCCAGTGTGTTGTTTGTGAAAGAACTAATTGGCGACCGTAGAAAGAGAAACTGTCTACTATAAAAATAAATACGTTTGATGCTGATGTTAACGTAAATAGCAGCTCAACATGAAAGAAAATAAATATGTGTTTTATTTACACTGTATTTTTCTTCTTGTAGTTTTTGTAAGGGATCGTACTGTTGCACAGATCTAATAGAAAAACTACAGCCTTTAGCTACCCTCGAAGTTACACAAAACACATCATAGCTTGATGAGTGGTCAAGGGTTTCCGTCGGGGCTGCGGGTTGTTCGCCAGAGATACCGCAGCCTCGAAATGAAGGGCTAAGAAGAAACATGGGTGGTTTTTAGTCAGTAGAAGTCTGACACTCCCTTTCGCTCTGCCCAAGAGCGGGAGGGGTTATTTGATGATTTCCCCCCCCCAAAAAAAAAAGGGTTTCTGTACTTTTAATTTTTCAGCGTGATCGCTGCTATCAAGTACTGTTTTCAATTTTAAGTTCTGCTGTCACTCCATTTTTTTTTTTATCTACATAACATAACATCACACCTGTAATCACGGAAGAGTCAGGCAGATATACATCTAATATAGTAACACCCACGTTTGGCCAGTTATGTTAAAGTCCTTTGTAATAAGGGGCCAGCCTACAGCCATCAACCGGGCACAAATCCAGACTCCGTAACTGGTACCGAGAAATTTCTGAACGAAAATCTCAATATCACTTTGCCCAACCTGGCTATCAAACCTAGCACCGCATACTAAGCAGTTACACAACAAGAGAGTCTACTAGATAAGTACTTAATATTTAAACTCTAGGTTCCATTTTACATATCGGATGAACATAATTACATTTAAAACACAATTTTAAGACGCCAAGGAACTACTCAACCCTCAATAAAGATCCGCTGAACACCCAACCGTAATCAACAGCGTCGTAATTAAATCAAACATGAATTCAGGAACTTCGCACAATCCTTTGACTTCACGGCATCCAACTTTCGAGATCCGGATTTCCATTAAATTAAACACCGTCTTCGCAAAACTATTTATAAAGATTCCGGATTCCGTGGTAAGGGGAGCCCTATTCAGGATGTGAAATTTGACGTGTGAGACCTTTACCGGTTCTAATAAAGCGTTGAAGAGGACCCATTGTGGAGGGTTGAAAGGTGGTACATGGAACATATCTATCTCATAACCATCGCGACGCCTTATTATTCCTTGTGATTTCTTCATTTTGGTGGAAAATGGAGGGTTGTATAGAGATGTTTATACCTATCGCAATGACATTGTGAGGGTAAATATGTTAGGGCACGCCACGATAGTGGCGGTAAGTCCCCTCTTTGAGGAGTGGCTGGAGAGGCGCCACGGCGCCCTCACCTTCCGTCTGACGCAGGTACTCACCGGACACGGTTGTTTCGGGAGGTACCTGCACCGAATCAGGCGGGAGGAAACGCCCGGATGCCACCATTGCGAGGATCGGCCGGAGGACACGGTGGAGCACACTGTGGAGGTGTGTCCCGCTTGGGCGGAGCCCCGCCGTGTTGTCGTAGCGGCGATCGGCGGCGGCGACCTCTCGCGTCCGGCCCTGGTGCAAGCCATGGTCCGGGGCGAGGAGGAATGGGACGCCGTCGCCTCCTTCTGCGAAGCAGTGATGCTAGCGAAGGAGGTGGCGGAACGTGAGACGGAGAGAACCTCTCGTCCCAGCCGCCGCGGGAGGCGCTCCGGGCGTCGGGGGCCACGTTATGGCTTCCGGCCACCGTAGACGCGGGCCTGTGGACGGCGAGTGATGGGTAAGCTCGCCGTCCGTCCGTCTTATGACGACGACAGGCCGTGTCGACGGCGCGTTCGTGTTCCACGCGCGCCTCAAAGAGCCGACGCCTGTCGAGGCTGCGGGTTGTCCGCAAGGGATACCGAGGCCTCGACATGAAGGGCGAAGAAGGAACATGGGTGGTTTTTAGTCAGTAGAAGTCTGACACTCCCTTTCGCTCTGCCTAAGAGCGGGAGGGGTTATTTGATGATTTCCCAACCCCCCCAAAAAAAAAAGGGTAAATATGTTCCCGTCGAGGCTGCGGGTTCGCAAGAGATACCGCGGCCTCGACACAAAGAGCTAAGAAGGAACGTGAGTGGTTTTTAGTCAGTAGAAGTCTGACACTTCCTACCGCTCTGCCCAGAGCGGGAAGAGTCATTTGCTGATTTCCCACCCCCAAAAAAAAAAAGGGCAGGAAGATGATGACGTTTATGAAAATAATATGCGGGTGCATGTTGAGATTTTAAGCTCACACCGAAATGATTGAATGGTGCTATCAAGTCACAATTTACCTCCATGTCCATGCATCGAAATAGCCAAATGTCCGTCTGCATCATCTTATTTTTAACCGACTTCCAAAAAGGAGGAGGTTCTCAATTCGTCTGTATGTTTTTTTTTGTATGTTTCTCATCGCATATCTCCGTCATTAATGAACCGATTTTCAAAAGTCTTTTTTTTTGTGTTTGAATTCGCTGATGATGATGGAAGGTTCAACTCCTCAACGGCCTAACCGTTGAAAGAAAATTCTTTCTTATTTATACTCACTTATGGAGCGATAATTGTATTATTTCAGGGTATCAGGTTGACCCGAGGTGGTCCCATGGTTACCAAGTCAGGATCTGATGATGGGATCCCAGGGAAATCGAGGGCAACCCTCAAACTTTATAGGCACTTATGACGTTTTCCATATATTTTCTAAACCTGTTCAAGTATTTGCCTGTGGTCATCACAATATCATGTGGATTCACTGATGATGATGGAAGGTACAACTCCTCAACGGCTAGGAGTTGATAGAAAATTCTTTCAAAACTTTACGTACTTATGAAGTGATAGTTGTATTCTTTCAGGGTATTAGATTGCCCTGATGATAGAAGGTAAATCTCATTAACCGACTTTAAAAAAGAGGTTCTCAATCTTTTTTTATGTATATTCACTGATTACTCAGAGTCGCCTGAACCGATATAAAAAAAATATTTTTTTGTTGAAAAGAAGATATCCCAAGGATGGTATCATGATAACGAAATCAGGATCTGATGATGACATCCCAGAGAAATCGAGGGCAACCCTCAAATTATATAGGCACGTATTACGTATTTCGTGTTTTTTCTAAAGTTTTTTAAGTATTTGCATATAGCAGTCATCACTTCATGTTGATGACTTGATGATGAAAGGTATAACTCCTCAACGGTTAGGAGTTGGAGCATATTTCTTTAATAAAATATTATGGGGACGTATATACGGTTGTATTCTTACAGGTTATTTAGGTGAGCTGATTATGGAAGGTACTACTCCTAAACGGTTAGGAGTTGAAAGCAATAATAAGGGAATATTGAAGGTTAAGGGTTAGGGTTCTTGGTTGAATGTTAAATGTATATATTTGTATATATATGTAATATGTTAGTTAATAAAACAACTGCTTTATGCTATTGCTCTGTAAGGAGAAATTTTTAATTTTACAAATTGTACATAGGTACTTTTATAAACACAACTTATTTCTAGGTACATTAAAGTGAATCATTATTACTAACCTGTAAGGAGAAACAACATTAAAAGCTATTGCTTCAATAGTTTTTCTATACTTTGTAAAATATGTCCTTAAAAACGTGTTCACATATTTTTCTATCAATCCAAAGAGATTTTTGCCAATCATAGATTGACCATAGTGCAGGGCTGTCGTCAACACAGATAACGTATGCAGTCCAAGTGAATGCGCGGGAAATTCAAATTAAATGAAGAATAAGAGAGCTTCATTTACATCTCCCCCCCCAACTTTACAAAAATTACTCAGGTACTGGTATAATTTTAGTAATGTGAAAATAATTCGATTGTAACTTTTTGTAACCCGTATCTATCTTATAAATGGAGTCTGATAATTTTTCTAATATTTTATAAGGTCCAATTTTGACTTCGTCTAATTTTTTTCTATTTAATCGGTTGCCATTTTCCACGTATACTGAATCACCTACTTTTAACTGACAATTTATTCTGTTTTTATCAAATTGTCGCTTATTGTATTTGTGTGATCTTATACTTCTTTCTAAAGCTATCTTTCTGTCTTGTAATAAATCATTTTGTGTTTTTTGTTTTTTTAATTCATCTGGTAAGATATTAATTATTTTTCCTTGCAATAAATATATTGGAGAGAATCCTGTCACTGTGTGTTCCGTTTCATTATATTTCTGGGTACATTCATGAGCGATTGTGGTCCAAGCCATTTTATCTTTCTTTTCATTAATTTTACATCTTATCTTATTAACTAGTGTTTGATTTAATCGTTCATTTAAACCATTTGAAAAAGGTGCATTTACTGCTCCTATGTTCTCTTTTTTTAAAAAACCTTTGAATTCTTTTGAATTTATGCCTGGGTATTGGTCTGACAGAATCATTTCAATTTTATTTTCAGTTAAAACGTTTTTTACAAGTTTTATAAAATCATTTGCGTTTTGGGTTTTTGATGTTAAAATGTAGGCATATCTTGTGAAATGGTCAACCAAAAGATGTAAATATGTTTTTGTAGAGCGGGAGCCACCAAAGCCACCAATAGTATCTATAGAGACTATTTCAAAAGGGTAAGTAGCGGGACCCAGATGCGACATCAGTCCGTATTTAAATTTTGTTCTAGTTTTATTTTTTATGCATATTTCACAATTATCGCATATGTTTTTTATATTTTGTATTAAATTTTTTGCTGTATAGAATGGTTTGATTTTATTTTCCATTTGTTTTACCCCTATATGACAGTATGTGTAATGTATGTTTTTTATAATTTTTTTACTAAATTCTTCTGTGAGTATAATTTTGTCTTTTTTTCCTATTCTTTTGAAGTATATTTTATCTTTTAGTATTAGTTTATTTTTATGTAGTTCAATGTCTTTATTTGTCTCTTGATCATTTTGGATGTCTTCTAGTTTTATGAAATTCACAACTTTTAAAACTTCTTCCTGATTCACATGTGATTCCAATACAGGGTTTCTACTTAAACTGTCTGCTTCTAAATTGTATTTTCCTGGTGTATATATTACTTCAAAATTAAATTGCGATAAGTAATAAGTGAGATCTCCTAACTCTTCGTCTGTTCTTGCCTTAATGTTAAGTTTTTCAAGAGGTTTATGGTCTGAGAACACTTTAAATTTTTTTCCTATGAGCCAATGTTGCCAATATTTTAACGCTTCTTTTATAGCTAAACATTCCAGATAGACGGCTTTTTTTCGTTTTTGGCTGTCATTTAATTTTCTCGAAAAGTATGCACATGGCTTCTCTTCTCCATTTTTTTGTGGTTGTTTCAATATAGCCCCTATGCCCTGTATACTAGCGTCTGTGTAAATATGGATAGGTAAGTCTGGATCAAAGATCTCTAAAATAGGTTTTGCACAAAGCATTTCCTTTATTTTATCAAATGTTTCTTGACATTTTTCTGACCATGTAAATTTTTGATCTTTTCTTAATAAATTGTGCAAAGGATCTAATATGATTGATATATTTGGTATATATTTGCCATAAAAGTTAATTTTACCTAAAAACTGTCTAATATTTTTTTTTGTTTTTGGTATCGGAAAATCTTTTATAGCTATTAAATTATCCTTAAGTGGAGTAACTGTATTATTTTTTATTATGTGGCCTAAGTATTTCACAGAATCCTGAGCAAAAGTGCATTTAGTGAATTTTAATCTAAAGCCCTCCTTTGAGATTGCTTCTAATAACTGCGTTAAGTGTTTAATGTTGTTTTGTAATATGTTAGTTAATAAAACAACTGCTTTATGCTATTGCTCTGTAAGGAGAAATTTTTAATTTTACAAATTGTACATAGGTACTTTTATAAACACAACTTATTTCTAGGTACATTAAAGTGAATCATTATTACTAACCTGTAAGGAGAAACAACATTAAAAGCTATTGCTTCAATAGTTTTTCTATACTTTGTAAAATATGTCCTTAAAAACGTGTTCACATATTTTTCTATCAATCCAAAGAGATTTTTGCCAATCATAGATTGACCATAGTACAGGGCTGTCGTCAACACAGATAACGTATGCAGTCCAAGTGAATGCGCGGGAAATTCAAATTAAATGAAGAATAAGAGAGCTTCATTTACTTAAATGTAAATATTTGTATAGGATATTACAACTAAAAATTGAACAATAAAAAAACTTTTTTGCAAAAAAAAACCGACTTCAAAAACATAAAAAAGTGAAAAACACAAAAACGAAAATCATAAAAAACTGAAATATAAACTTCACAAGAATAAGCAGCTTCTGAAGTTGGTAGCAAAAAAAACAAAATATCACCTACTTCAGGAGCTGCTTATTCTTGTGAAGTTTATTTTTCACTTTTTTGTGATTTTCGTTTTTGTGTTTTTCACTTTTTGTGTTTTTTATTTTTTTATTATTAATTGTAACAAGATTTCACTAGTATTTCAAAAATACGACAGGAGGAAGATTCTATGTTGTAACTCTGAAGGTTAGGTAATTTAAGAATAAAGAAACTTATAACTTTAGTTGGTTTTATTTAACAAAGCGTAGTAACTTTTAGACAACAAACAACAGAACTAGTGGTATAAACAACTCCAACGATATTTTCATCTAAGATATGAAATCGTAGCCCATTGCGTGTGAATAAGAATACACGAAAAGGGCTCATGCGACCCACGTGTATAACACGACCGATATCAAATGGCCCTCGCAAATTCGTTTCAAGAGTCCTTTTGCTCCCATATTTTCAGAAATACGGGCGGAAGGGGAGTTCAAGTTACACCGGTCGTTTTTGAAGATGATCGCAAAGCGTGTAAGTTCGCATTTATAAAGATTCCGAAAGTATTCCGCAAATGAACACAATTTAAAGATGGATGCGTTTTTGGATTCTCAATTTGAATGAGCGTTCGGCGCTCGATTCGACCGTAATGACGTCATATTTTGTCGGCTCAATGTTTGGGGAAGACACAAAAGGATGACAGCTAAATCGTTTATGCAGATGAAAGAATATGTAGTTACTCGGTTCAGGTATATTTATTGGCTTTTTTTCTTATCTACGAATAATTTGGGCGTGACTTATATTTTTGGTAATTTTTAAAGGACTGACAGGATGACAAAAGCATTTGCTTTTTATCCGACTGCGGCGAAGCTCAAAAGGAGGGTTATTAAACACGCGTTTTTAGCTTGACCTGTAACTTACTATGTAAGATTAGTAGTAAGATTTTTTAAATAATTTTTAATTTTCATCCAGAATGAGTATGAGAACGACAAATTTGGCTCTACGCATACACAGAACCACGAGAAATGGTATTAAGTACGTAATTGTGTATCCTTCACTCCACTCAACTAAAATCCATGATACCACTCTAATACCACCAGTTCTTCCTACTTAAAATGCAAATTAATTCCACCAATAACAAATACCAGTTGAAGAGCTCATCAAATTGTAATATTTTGTTCCGCAAATAACCTGAGGGAATTGCAAAGCTGTAGAAAGCCATACTCGTGAAGCATTAGCATAAAGTATATGACATACACTTGACGAATTAATCCATAATAGGCATGCATCAAAGACTCCATATACGACAAGGGGCTCGCCTGTGATTTGAACAATGGGAATTATAGAGAGCTACGTTTGAGAGTCTCCTTGACCTAATATTGAGTTACAGTGCTCGGTGATATAGGAAAATGAACTTTGAGAGGAAGGTTTTAGGTTGAAAGATGGTATGTGGGGCAACACGATTGTGAGATTTTGGATGGCAAGGGCCGTGTCAATGTTTCTGTGAATTTATTATAAATATTAAGATTTTTACTCAATGTTTTTGCTGTTTAACTATCCTTATCAAAGCCCTTCGAACAAACTAGAAAATAAACTAATACATGTTTTACGGAAATTAATAAAATAACCCAATGTTTATTAGATTTTTATTAATAAATTGATATAAACATGATTTACTTTTTTAAATATCTTAATTAATTCTCATATAAATTAAATAATTAATTTATCATCACAATGTGAGGCTTAATGGCAACAATATCGATCCCAATCAACGTGATATTACCATCATCGAGAACTGGGTCATGCGCATATTCATAGTATGGCACTACTGATTCCACAAGATTGTACTTCACAGGAAGTTGTTGATGGATACTCCTGGCAACTGGTTGTGTCCTCGTCTATGCAAGTACTCTCCGTTAGCTAGAGGAAAACACCCAGAAATCATAATTATGTTGGATCGATTTTCCCGGACGGTGGCATGCCCGACATACAACCGACAACCGACACCTGACAACCGTGCCATCCTTCACAATATATTTCTTATAGTTATTCGTCATCATAACTTCGTCCATTATTACACATTCGTTAATATTATGCATAAATCGTACCGTACACGTATCGTACATCGTGAGGGAACCAGCATGTCTTAGAATGAAAAAAATCGAGGACATGTGACATTATTATACCAAGTACCAAACTGCACTGGGCCCGCGTGGTGGATTATAGCCCATCCTTCTCCTGGAGAGGAAGCCTGAGTCCCTGCAGTGGGAACATTATAGGCCTAAATGACGCACACAGTTATCAGAAAACTATGAAACTTATGTTTCTTATTTTATAGCGGTCACGATATCAATTTAAAAACTTGATAATTATGCAATTAATTTCACTTATCTGCATTTAATATTCACGAATTGTGATATGGAGCTATTGTATTTTTTATTGTTTTTTCTGTTTATAAGCTCTTGTAATGTTTTGGTTCTCAGTCTCTTCTTTGACTGTGTTCAAGATGGTTTGCAAACGTAGTATTATAGCGGGATGTCTCATGCTATTGGTCCCAATGATATCAGGGATTTCAAAGTCTGAAAGTCAATCCAAAAGCAGTAAGTACTTGTATACCTTTTCATTTGAAACAACGTCTAAAAAAATAATTTACATACATACAATCTCTTTCTTTTTTGAAGTCGGTTATAAAGGCGGAGGTTTTTGATTATTGGTCCGATTTACTTGTTTTTTGCACAGCCGTCCCGTGTAAATTGTATTAACTTGGTTTGGGTAGTTGATCTTACGAAGGAATTATTTTTATTCTTCGTAATGTTGATAATATTTGAATAACTTCTAGTTACAAAATAAAATTAATATTTGACGAGAGTTCATATCCGATACCACAATTAATAAAAGGGTAAAATATATGGTTTTTTTTCAAACAAAAGACACCGAAAACGGGATATTTACTGTATTTACTACATATTTAGACGCTGTTTCAAACACCATGATCACGGATAATTTAGAAAAAGTCAACATGTTCCGAAAGCCATATTTTCCATTGTGTTGTGTTTTTTTTTAGGTCGGTTTTAATGCAATACAGTTTTATATCTATTGCTCCTCCTTAAGGATTAAAACGCTACAATGGCAGACAAGGCCTCCAATACGGACACAATCTGTCAGTTTCCGAACACGGTCACTGATCTGTCAGTGCCCGTGTTCGAAGCCTCGTCGTACTTCAGAAATAATGGTGGTAATAATTCGATGGAGGTGTCCGGAACCGGATGCGTAATTCGTCTGACCGATTATTTGCTTTATAAGTCGTTACAGTTCATATGGATTTATATTAAGTGGCTTGGAGTGGATTGGCTCTTGGATTTTGTTTAAATCTTAGTTCTAGCCATAGCGACTTGCAGAGATGCACATAACATCACGACTGTAATCCTCGAAAGGTGAGCTTTGTGCCCGGTTGATAGTAATAGGCCAACCTCGTTCAAATTGAACTTAAACATAATTGTCTAAATATAAGAGTAATAATAATAAAATAATAATAAAAATCAAAGAGTACTATACTAAGTACACCCCTGCCTAACCCTTCGGGGATTATAGGCATGATGTTATATTATGTACAATCATTTCAATTAAGAACAAATTTCTAGTTGCGGCAAGCTTGGGATCCTACACCCACCCTATTAGTGGTAAGTGAATTTTATTTGTAATGGGTACCTACTCTTTATATTATTTTATTTGTAATGGGTACCTACTCTTTATATTATTTTACGACTCGATAAATAAGCTAGTTGGTTTTATCCCACCAAAATCATTTTTGTGTGGAGAAATTTGTTCGGCTCGCAATGCCAAAAAGCTTCTTTTTTTTGTTGGATGGTGGGAAATCATCAAATGACTCTTCCCGCTAGGCAAGCGGAAGGGCGTGTCCGACTTCTACTGACAAAAAACCACCCATGTTCCTTCTTAGCCCGTTGTGTCCAGGGCCGCGGTATCTCTTTCGAACAACCCGCAACCCTGACAGGAACACTACACGCCCAAACTGTACAAACTCAAACTTCACAACTTCATCATAAGTATGTCATACATAACTGAAGATACTTTTTTATTAAAAACTCTCTTTAAAAGTATTACAATTATCATTAATAAGTATATCAATATTATAAATGACGGCACGGTCGGTGCAGTGGCCCAGTGGCTGGGCGATTGACTGCTGCCCTGCGTGTCGCGGATCAGATCCCCACGGAACAAATATTTGTATGGCCTACAGATAGTTGTTCCGGGTCTGGGTGTTTGGCTTATGTATGTGAGTTTAAATATTACAGGCACCCACAATACAGGAGGAATTACTAGTGTGAGGCAATGTTTAAAAAACAATCCCCTGATCACGACATGGTTGGTTCCAACTTCAAAGAATGTTCAATTTTTATTCATAACATTTTTTGTTTTTTTTTTTCTCAGTCGCTCTCAGTGATTCCAGAAGCAAAGGTATGGTAGGCAAAGGATCGGCAACTGTCATCCTGATGCCATTTTTTTTAGTTCTTTGTAGTCGTGGTTAAAACAATAACAGTCGCAGGAGTCGGTTAAGATACAGTTGCCTGGGTCGGTTCGTGGATGGTAAACCATCCATGATTACATACTGAGTTTCTTCTGTGTCTCGGCAAGTAGGTTAGGCCTTTGATCCCGGCTACCATTTGTAAATCATTAGCAGTCGTTACAGATGAAGAAAAAGATCAGTCACAAAGTTTAATAACTGAAATTAAGTATTTATTCGTTAAGTGAACAATGTATGTTCTTTTAGAATAAATAAAGAATCTTTAAACCCAAATTACTGTGATAACCCATTCCAAAACGTCCATGGAGAAGAATAGGCAAGAAAGTCCATGGATTCCCTGAATAGGACTTACGTAGCTTAATAAGATTTTAGTATTTTATATTATTTCTAGTCATTATTTTATGGAAGATATCGAAACAGGCATGCATTGTTGAGATGAATTTAAATAATCTGTAGATTATATAATTTTAGTAAAAACGGAGTCAAATATTTGCTCTAATTTGAATACGTTGTATGGGCTACACCCCTCTAGCCTTTTCTCTTAATGTACAGTCAGTATCAGAAGTCACTACTCAAAGTTTCAAAGCAGGTTTTTTTAATAAAAACATACATATTATTAATTACTGACAACATTGAAGAGTAAGGAATATTTTAAAGACTATAATCTTCTGAAACATTAAAAATAATAGCTGGAGTCCTGTACATCAAATAATGAAAATTCCAAAATGTTTAACTACTTCTGTTGCCACGGTCACGTGGTTACCTACCGAAATAGTTTAAAAAAAGTAGATATTAAAGTGACCTAACGTTAGCTTATGTCATATGTCTTTCTTGAGAATTAGAGAGAAGTTGCACAGAATCGTGACCGTTGGAACGAATGGATCCCTCCATTCGTTCCAACCGGCCTTTGCCCAGCAGTGGGACAATATGGAGAAAAAGCGAAAAAATAGCGCAATGGGCCGACGATATTGTGTCAGGAGCGCGAGAAACGGATGGATGAGGGACGCTCAGATTAGAAAGGAGTGGCAGAAAAAAGGGGAGGCCTATAACAGTGGGTGATTCCGGGCTGAAAAGATGATGATGATGGGACAACATGGGCTAGCTATAATAATATAATTTATAATGTTACAGCATTTTCTAAAGATGGTAATGCGGCGACCTCGGCTGGATCTGCTGCGGCAGCAGGTATGTATGATGCACAAAAACAATAAACATACGCATACTTGAATAACTTTATAAAAACACGTAATACGTGCCTATAAAAATTGAGGGTTGCCCTCGATTTCCCTGAGATTCCATTGTCAGATCCTGACATGGGGACAATGGGACCACCTCGGGAGTACATTCTTTCGAATAAAAAAAGAACTTTGAAAATCGATTCATAAATGACGGAGTTATAACTTGTCTCCCCTACATAGTCTCGATTCCTGCCCTTGTCATAACCCGATAATATTTGGCTTACTAGTTACTGAGTTCCCTACTAAACGGTTCTGCGAGCGACAGAGATCACGTGAGCGCGTTCATACGAATTAAGTTCTGAATTCTGACACCCGAGCACCGGCTTATTTGGCGCTATCTGTTGCCTTCTTTGTTGACATAAAAAATGTTGTAATTTTTGTAAAAATTTTAATTCTATTATGTATTCTATATTTTTTCAACACACTTGCTCATAAAGTGGCTCTAATTTCACCGCAATTAGGCACATAATGACACCTGTAATCAAACTGTGAATTTTTCATTGCCATTATTCACAAGTGAGTTATAGGTTTTTTTTTAAATTTTATTGTTGAGTTGCTTTGTTCCTAAAAAAGTTTCGATACTAAAAAGATTGTGTTCAATACTTCAACTTGTACATACGTTTTTAATAAATAAAACTTTTGTTTTCTCTATAGTAAAAAAAACTTTGAATTCCCCATTTTGTACGTGGCTGCAACGCTATCCGCAAAAAGCAAAAAAAATTAAACCTCATTCTTTTAGTCTATGGCCGATCGCCATTGTTATATGCGCGCGCAGAAAAACTGATAAATTTTTCCCGCCATGGCGAATTTTTTTCACAACTCGTTTTAACTGTTGGAAATGATTTTTACACGACTGCCCCAAAAAAAGAGTGTTTTGTGTTATTTTCTTCACAAGTGTGTTGAAAAACGTCGTATGATACACGTGTGTATTGATGATTACCGTCCTCGGCTCTCTTAAGACCCTCACGGCCCTAACGGCTCGGGTCTCAATGGCGCCTCAGCGGTAATCATCGACGTTACACACTTATACCATAATGTACTATTATCCACAGACCTAATAATTTGTAGACACTACGTAGAGTGTAATTTTCCCGAAGGGAAGCTGGTGGGTACCAAGTTATAGGCACGCTACGTCACTGATATGCTATGCAAATGCTTAAACATTTAAGGGCACTAGTATGTAATAGTAACAGCAGCGTAGGGCAACTGTGGTGCCTCTGGCCCAGTGATGGTGTGTACGTCGCGTGTTCAAATCCAGGCAGGCGCATTACTTTGTGTAATTTATTTCATCACAGCTGCTCTCAAAACGGTGAAGGAAAACATGGTGAGGAAATGTTTTAGAACCAAAAAAAACAAAGACTTGTGACATTCAGCAACCCGCACTAGGGTGCGAGTTAAAGCACATTCCCTCTCATAGAGAGGAGGCCTGAGTCCCAGCACTGGGAACATTATAGGCTGATGATGTAAAAGTAACTGTACTAGGAAGTAATATAATGTTTTTATACAAAAAATGATCGGGTTTGATAAACACAGAACGAAGCTTTTTAAAAAAACCAAATTAGCGATCGTGGTTTCAATTTGCGATCATGATTTCTTTTACTAGTTTATCCTTATATCTCTAGTTACAAAAAATACAAAACTAGGATCACACACCACCCTAATGTCAAGGGATCTATTGAAGGAAGTGCAAACGCCACGAAACCCACAAGATCTATCAAATCTATACGTACATATGAAGTGATAGTTGTATTCTTTCAGGGTATTAGGTTGCCCTGATGATAGAAGGTAAATCTCATTAAACAACTTTAAAAAAGGAGGTTCTCAATCTTTTTTTATGTATATTCACCGATTACTCGGAGACGCTTAAACCGATATAGAAAATTCTTTATTTGTTGAAAAGTAGATATCCCAAGGTACCACCGTGATAAGAAAATCAGGATCTGATGATGGCATCCCAAAGAAATCGAGGGCAACCCTCAAATTGTATAGGCACGTGTTTCGTACTTTTTCTATTAAGTATTTGCATCTAGCAGTCATCAATTCATGTTGATGAGTTGATTATGGAAGGTATAACTCCTCAACGGTTAGGAGTTGAAGCATAATTCTTTAGTAAAATATTATGGGGACGTATATATGGTTGTATTCTTTCAGGTTATCTAGGTAAGCTGATTATGGAAGGTACTACTCCTAAACGGTTAGGAGTTGAAAGCAATAATAAGGGAATCTTGAAGGTTAAGGGTTAGGGTTCTTGATTGAATGTTAAATGTATAGTAAATATTTGTATAGGATACTACAACTAATAATTGTAAAATAATATAACTTTTTTGCAAAAAAAAACCGACTTCAAAAACACAAAAAAAGTGACAAAAACTTCTGAAGTCGGTGACATTTTGTTTGTTTGATTTCGTTTTTTTTGCCACCGACTTCAGAAGCTGCTTTTTCTCGTGAAGTTTATTTTTCACTTTTTTGTGTTTTTGAAGTCGGTTTTTTTTTTGCAAAAAAGTTTGTTTGGTTTGTTTTTGGTTTGTCTTGATTTCTAAATCCCCATCGTTCTCATTACTCTCGTAACCCAATTTTTAAAATATATACTTTTTTTGTTTTTTACACTGGGAAGGTAGAATCGACAAAATGTTGTATGATAATCTAAATAAATAAATTAATGATTTATTAGAAAAAAAGACAACATCATTCGCCATTAATTTGAAACTTAGAAAAATCATGGAATTTGCACGAAAAAAGAGAAACACCCATTAACGTTTGTGAACTATAATCCTAGGTTCAGAAAAGGGTGGTGGTGCCGCCGCATCAGAAGCAGCTTCGGCAGCATCAGCTGGATCAGACAATAGTAAGGCGCTTTTAATATAGGAAAACACATTGTACTGATACAATTTTTTTTTATATGTTGGGAAATCATCACATGACTCCCCTGGGTCTCTAGGGCTATCTTGCAGAAGTTTATTCAATAAAAATATTGTATTATTTATAATGATTAAAAATTTTCCACATTCGCAGACTATAAAAATTATTATCCACAACCGCGGCCTTACTACAGAAACAATGATGGTAAGTTCGTAATTGCAGTTGTAAGGTAAACGAATGTTTATATTATACTAACAACTAACCGCGGGCCCAAGTTCTTCAGCTTGGGCCCACGTAGATTAATGGCCCCACGGGATCGTACTACCGCGATAAAAATATATTTATTTAAACTTGTCCAACAGTGGATCATAAGCGAACTTAATGCCACCAGGCATTTTCTACCAGTCAAACTTGTCTTTTTCTTGAAGGGTGGGAAATCATGAAATGACTCCTCCCGCTCTGGGAAGAGCGGTAGGGAGTGTCAGACTTCTACTGACTAAAAATTACCCAAGTTCCTACTAAGCCCTTTGTGTCGAGGCCGCGGTATCTCTTTCGAACAACCCGCACCCTGCAATGTTGATAGGGTACAAAATAAAAAGAAAGAACAAAAATAATAAAGAAAAGAAATAAGTAGGTGCGCGAAAGTTACGACTGTGGGAACAGTCACTTTGAAATGAGTTTTTAATCGGGAGTAGATAAATATAATATCTTATGATTGTGTTAAACCAGATTATAAACTAACTCTGTGCCAAATTCCATCCAAATTCGTTTGGCCGTTCTGGCATGATTGAAAAACAAACCACACCTTGTAACTTCCGCATTTATTTTGACTTGAGAGTCTCGGGCAACCGGTGGATCGGATGCAAACGGCAGGTTGCCGTCCGTTATGGCGTCCTATGGGGGAGGCCTGTGTCCAGCAGTGGACGTCTTATGAGTGATTATGATTATAAATCAAGTTTCAAGTTCAATTCAAGGGCAATTTATTGTTAAATTAATAAAAAATACTATATTTCTATACCCACAGGATATGATCGAGGCTACAGAGGTGGTAAGTAACAAGAATATTTTTTTTCACAGTCCTCCTCCCTATGTGGAAACCTTTGCCGCGGGCCCAATATGGGTTAGAAGATATCACAAGTCTCCAAATTTTTAGTTCAAGAACATGTTTCCTTATCATAATTATTTTGCCCTTATCCTTATGCTTTTATTTATTTACTAACATGTAAGACATTGGTTAAAAGACATGAAAAAAAAAATATTCATAATACAGAACAAAAAATTTAACAAGATAATAATTAAAATTAATTTTCATAATTTGAAGGAGTACTTATTCCGCGATAAAGATCAAATGTGCTATTTCTCTAGGGGATCAGATGATTGATTATAGATGAAAAATTACAGTGCCCTTAAAATTAGTCTGTGGCCAACCACAGGCTAATTTTAGGGGCACTGTAATTTTTATATACCTATCAATTATTCAATTACATAGTACAATATCGATTAAAATTAGTACAATTACACACATTAGTACTTAGAAAAATGATTTATTTTATTTAATTAAGACAAAGTAACACGTCTTGTTTCATAGTAAAAGAAGTCCTAGGTTTTTGGGAGGGGCACAAATACAATTTTGGAGATCTGTAATTTGAAAAAAAAAAATATTTATGTGAAACAGGTATTTTTAATTTTTTATCGATGAATGAATTAGGTAAAGCTGCGTACAGATTACGTTTTATAACACGTCCACATTATGTTACATTATGGTTTTCAACATTGCATTTTTTTCCACACATTAGAATAAACATGTTATACGACATTGACACCTCGAGTACATGTGAACGCAAAAATTTTATAACATTTGTAACATAATTATTATTATAACTCGTTTTATAACATTCAGGCTCCTCATTACTGATACATGTTATATAACATGTTATGTTATATTAACTGTACGTACTTTTACACATAATTGAAGTTGGGTTGCTATTGAAATTCTAGTTCTGTAATATCAAGACTGTGAAACTAGGTTTGTAATTAAATAGTTAAAAATAATTATGAACCGCAGGCTACGACACTAGTGCTTACAGCGCTGCAGCTGCACAAGCTTCCTCACAAAACGATAGAAACGGTAAGGTGCTTTAATTCCTTTTTTTAATTCAAAAATATACACGTACACATCACATACGCCACACACTCGCACGGACGCACACATTCATCCCCACATGCACACATTGTTTACCATAAACATATATAATGAAACAAACCATCGCGGGCTTAACGGTCGTGTGTCAAACACGGCATCTTGGTACCATAACATAATGCAATTGTTTAATATCTAACTTAGATAGATTTATATCGCTGGGCTGGTCATGAGCGTGTGTGAGCTGGCCCAGGGCTATTTCTCGCTGTTGTTGGTATACGCATATCAGCAAAAGAGTCTCTCAGCGAGCGTCACTGAGCGAGTGCTCTCTTTCACAGCTGCACAGTGTTGACAAATGTATTCACCACACATTTAGTCAGTTATTAACTATTTATAAGTTATTTATTCATAAAATGTATTTATCAATATATATTATACAATGTGTCTCTTCTTATACGAGACCTAAAATGTTTAGTCGTCGTTTCCTAGTTGGTGGTGGGTAAGATATCACTACTTGCTTACAAAAAAGAAGGACCCATTAAATATTTAACGTTTGTGAAATATGACCTTAGGGAAAGGGGGCGGCGGCAGTTCAAGTGCTGAAGCTATATCTGCTGCTTCCGCTAGGACACAAGGTAACACACTTTTAATATAATAACTGTTTTGCAGTATTATGCCAGCTTAACACATAGGGCAATATTTTCTGCACTTAACAAACATAAAATAGAACCGACATACATACATCTTTTGCAAAAGCTATACCACAACAGCACAGCAGCCGTACGCTTAACCACCACCGGGCCAGCTTTTCCCATTCAGAGAGGAGTCAAGCAAGGCGACCCGCTATCTCCTAAACTCTTCACAGCCACGCTGGAAGAGGTTTTCCAAGAAATAAACCCACACTGGCTGGATAAGGGTGTTGTCGTCGGCGGAAAGAGATTAACTAATCTTCGTTTCGCCGACGACATTGTCCTTTTTTTCTTCCTCAGCAGCTGAGCTAGGCCTTATGCTCGAACAGTTGAGCCACACCAGTCTCCAGGTCGGACTTTCGATGAATATGACTAAAACAAAAGTGATGACGAACAGCACAGCGCGTAACATAGAAATTGGGGGTGTGGTGATTGAACATGTCCATGAATACGTATACCTCGGCCAGATAGTCTCTTTCCAGGCAAGACAAGATAAAGAAATTGCTCGACGCACCGAGAATGCCTGGAAGAGCTACTGGTCGATGAAACATTTAATGAAGGGATCTCTCCCTCTTTCACATAAACGAAAGCTCATGGACATGTGCATTCTCCCCACCCTCACCTATGGAGCGCAAACATGGTCGCTTACAAAGCGTCAGAAGTCCGCACTTGGGGTCTGTCAACGAGCTATGGAGCGAAGTATACTGGGTGTCAAACTTACAGACCGCATCAGAAACACCATACTTCGCTCCAAAACCCAAATAGCTGATGCTGGCCTAACAGCTGCTAGGTTAAAATGGAACTGGGCTGGGCACATCTGCCGCATGTCGGAGGAGCAATGGGCAAAAGTTACCACTCAGTGGATACCACAAAGCATGAAACGACAACGCGGCAGGCCCAAAAGGAGATGGCGGGATGAGCTGGACTCTTTCTCTAAGAATTGGTCTACTGTCGCACTGGACCGGAAAAAGTGGAAGGAGGGAAGGGAGGCCTTTGCCCTGCAGTGGGACAGTATAGGCTCATAATAATAATAAAGTATTATGCCAAATATTTAGAAATATAATTAGCTAGTATCCGACCGAAGCTTTAGTTTAGGCCACCTTCGGCAAAAAAAACACTTTCGAGGTTGGTCAAATATAGACTTATTAGGCCAACCTGCTTGTTTTGAAGCAAGCACCAATTGAACGAACTGTTACGAATGGATGTTCCCGCGGTGGAAGAGATGTAGGGAAGTTAAAGGACATTTAAATTAAGTTCAATTAGGTTCGTTAACTTTTGGATTGCAACATTAAAAAATAAATATATATATTATTCACTGTTACCCAATCTTGAACTGAATTTATGAATGAATGATTAATAATTATATAATAATTATTCTGAACTAAAAGTTCTAGCAGAAAATAATAATAGTTTGGCCAGGTTATAAAATAACTGTGTGCCTAATTTCATCCTAATCTGTTCAGTAGTTTTTATGTAAATGAGTAACAAACATCTATTTGCTTTCCATCCTCACATACTTTCGCAATTATAATAATAGTAAGACTAACAATAAACTAAATTGATCAAGACAGTGTCATCATTAAATAATTTGATTTCAGATGGTGGATATTATAACAACAGACCATATTATAACAACTATCAACCAGGTCTGTATGATATTATTATGATAAAAATCACAAAAGTTACCCTGTACCAAAATTACCCTCTGCTCATAAAAAATAACTTAATTTCGAAAATTTTAAATTCGAAATAACGTTAAATATATTTTTTTTACTAAATAATTATGGAATGGCCAGCATACATAGGTGGATAATAAATAAGTGAAAATGCAAATTGTCTCATTGATTGGACCATTATTCTTAAAGTTTAACCTTAAAGTCTAACCTGACCCCTCGTAAAAAGAAATAGAGGGGCAAGACAGTGGTGTAAAAAGTGGGGTCAGATAATGCTGGGCACTGACTGTAGGTACTTAGTAGGTTTTAGCAATAAGCCCTCGAAATAAGGAATTATAGTATAGTTTGCTATATATGAATGATGATGAAAAGAGGGCTCGTAGCATCCCATCGGGGCTGTGGTTTGTTCGAAAGAGATACCGCCGCCTCGGCACAAAAGACTAAGAAGGAACATGGGTGGTTTTTAGCCAGTAGAAGTCTGACACTTCCTACCGCTCTTTCCCAGAGCGGGAGGAATCATTTGATGATTTACCACCCCCCCCAAAAAAAGGGCTCTTAACATAAAGACACCACTTTACACGATTTCATTGTAGGACTTATTTTCAGGCACATTTTTTTTATATCTGTGGCTATATAATGGCCGCTTTGGCAGAATCATAAATAAATTTTGTTATTTGTACAACGGTCAGGAAGTGACTATTCATAATATTAGCTGGGTCTGAGCCCATTTATTATGATTCTGCTGAAGTGGCCATTTTAAGCCCTCTGTGTTTTTTATGTTCTGCTATAATTTTATGGCGCGCAAAAATGTCACTCTATAATCCGAATTGTGTTATAAATAAATAAATAAAAAAACACATTTTACAGATAACTATGACCCTAGCTGCGAACCCAGATACAACCCCGGCTACAACCCAGGCTACAGTGGTGGCAGCAACGCTGCTGCAGCAGCTTATTCTGACGCAAAAAGTAAGATAACTTTATATTATACTAGCCTTTACCCACGGCTTCGCTGGCGTGATAATGTCGATTTTCCTTTTCTACCCCCTTAGAGTTAAATTTTGCAAATTCCATCCTTAGTGGATGCCTACGTCATAAGAGGAATACGTGTGCGAAATTGTTAAGTTTGTAACTCTAAGGGTTTGGCCTTTGCGTTGATCGTCAGTCGATCAGCTTTGCCTTTTATATATAATTATAGCATATATAAATTTCTCCAACATGTTAAGCAGAGGTGTATAATATAGAACACTTACATTTCTATCGTTAGGTGTCATTCCCATCCAAAAAGAGGCGAATCAGACCCCGTGACGCTACTGAGAAATTCCTGACTGATAAATTAAATATGACTTTGCCCGACCTGGGAACCCGGAACCTCATACTATGTAGTATACTAGCTTTTGCCCGCGGCATCGGCCACGTGAAAATGACTATTTAAAATTCCATCCTTAGTGGATGCCTACGTCATAAGAAGAATACGACAGATGTCATTAGTGAAAGCTTACCTGACGTGGCTGTGAGACAGTGTTTACACTATTAATTAGAAATACACTACAGGCACAAAGATAGTCTACCTTACTCTTCAAATTCATACTATTATTACAAACAATCGCAAACATGGTCAGACTGCTGATTATCAGGTGTCAGGAAGTCGGATGTAATTTTGTATAAATGTTTCTACTCATTACGTCAATGACTATATTTATTTTATTTTTGCAGGCAATACTGGCGGCCGCGGCTAAATCCATTTCGCAGATGTCAGGTAAGATTTTTTTTGTAGTGTTGGATATCCTCAAATGAACATCTCATCATCTGCCTAGCTTTTTCCCAACTATGTTGAGGTCGGCTTCCAGTCTAACCGGATGCAGCTGAATACGAGTATTTTACATGGAGCGACTGCCTATCTGACCTCCACAACCCAGTTAATACTAGGTAATACGATACTCTTTGGTAAGACTGGATGTCAGAATTTTAGGTCACTGACTACCTGTAACGACTGCCATCATGCCATATGGCAGCCGGGACCAACAGCTTTACGTGCTTTCCGAGGCACGGAGGAAACTCTTTATGTCGGGCGGTCACCTATCCACAGCGGTCTGTGGATGGGTGACCGCCCGACATACCGAGTCCAAGCTGTGCTTGGCTAGGTCGGTACCTAGCCAAGCACAGCTTTACCTAAAGATTGTAACAACAAATAATAAAACATAACTTAAAATCACCACATTTACACCCCACATTTCGCCAGTATTTTTATGTTTAAGTCCCATGTAATAGGGGGCGAGCTTAATCCCATGAACCGGGTACAAATCCAGACTTCGTTGCTGCTGAGAAAAAAACAAAAAATAAATATAAAATTAAAGGCCCCTTAGTCCACGCAAGTAACGTGTTTTGTTTTGACACTTTAGTTATAAATATGTAGTGTACCTACATTTTTCCACAGTTGGGCAAAGGCGTTCCCAATATTATTCAAGTTTCCTCAAAAATTATTCATGAGTACGATGTTTACCCCTTCACCCAAGGTGGGTGAAGGGGTAAACATATATGATATGAACATACATAAATGATAAGAAGGAAAACATAGGAAACCTCTTTTGTTTTTTCACATTAATCACAGTTTTAAACTATTTGTTGCAGGAAGCAGGTTTTTCAGTTGGCCGTCCTTTTTGAACACTTCCATTTTGAAAAAACACCTTTCTGACATGCTTACCGTAACACTATACCCAGATTATTCTAAAACAATACCTATGTTTGATTTTTAATAAATAATTATTTTGGCAGATTCAATATTGTTTTTCTTAATCCTCCTCTTTTCCTACTGCTGGACAATTTAGTGTCATTCATTATAACAGGTTGTACAATATTCCTTGTGTTAATAAGTCACATTAATTTCCTTAGAATTGTGATTGAAAGTGTGTCACGAAAGGATGCTGATTTTAATTTCTCCTGTAAATAGACACATCTATAAAAGGACTCCTTAGACATCCTAACTTAGGCGTACTTCTGTATGTGTCTAAAGCGCAAGACACAGAAAAGACGTAAGACGATGACGGGGCGCGGACAGAGCGCAGACGGGGCGCCATCGCAACTTTTTAAAACATATAGAAAAGATGAGGCACGGACGAGACGCTGGGCGCAGAGATGACGGTTTTTAACCAACTTGTGCGCGCAATTCCAAGCACCCGCGCTCCACACCTCCTCCAACCCCGTTCTCGTCCGCCCCTTGTCCGCTCGCGTCCGTGCCTCGTCCTATCTATATGTCTTTACAAAAGGCGCAGACGAGTAAGCGTCGTGTCTGCGTCTTGTCTATTCTGTATGTTTTGAGTCGCGACGCTTCTAAACATATTGCATGAAAGGGACGCGGAAGAGACATATGTCCGCGCCCCGTCCTCGTCTTAGGTCTTTTCTGCGTGGCCCGCGCTTTAGGTATCAACGGATTACATACAAGCAATGCGACTTAAGAGGAAACACGGTGAGGTAGTGCTATTCTCCTGTCATATTCCCTTTTATCTTCCTGAATAATTCCTCTAGAGTCTAGAGTAAGCAATTTAGTTTTTTCATTAGATCAAGGTCTACTGGAGACACCTCCCTGTAATTTCCTTTTCTTCAACAATAAGCCAAAACGGTTTTCAAAATTTTAATGTCAAAATATTTTGAATCGATTAAGTTTTCGGGGAGGAAAAAACTGTCCAAGCACAATTCGGACTTGCTCATGAAGGGTTCCGTACCATTGTAGTAGATATTGAGAGATTTTACATGTTATTTTAGCATCATAGACTTCTTAGAGGTTTCCTATAAGCGTTCAGTTTTTTCCATTTGTGGTACGGAACCCTATAAAGAAGGTCTGAACTGTAGTTGTCCCTGTCGCACTCTACGGGGGCAGGCTTGAGGCAGTGCGACAGCAATAGTTTATTAAAATACCTATTTTTTAAATTCCTCGCCGGCTCTGTTCCTCGTAAGATGAGCTTCACTGACCTAGTGTGCGCATTAGTAGCAAAGCAACTATAACTCACAATATAGCGGCTTTAGACCAAAGTTAGGTAAAACACAGCTCAAGATGTACTTAAGAAAAGTTATGTTAGGCCCCCGGGCACATCGCGAATTTTCTACAGCGTCGACGCGCGTATACGCGCAGGTACTGCGATCCCAAACGAACCCTTTGTGCCTACGCGGTAGGCGCTTCAAACGAGTTTCGAACGCGCTTCACACGCGCGTTTGTATCGTGTTTTACGCGCGTTTGAATTTATAAAAACGCAAAAATTGGCTCGCCGTGTGCTATGGGCCTTACTAGAACTAATTGTGATAATAGTATATTTTTTCATTCTCAAACGAATTCAAAGTACAAAATTAACAGAAAACTAAGTAAATCACAAGGCTTAATCTACCCGTAAGTTGTTTGATCAAGGTGCATTTAAATTTAATTCAGAATCATTAGAAGACCGCATAATAAGCACTAATGCTAGCATAAAATGTGATCCCTTTGATCTACGGAAACAACCGGTTATTTGTTACATTGTCTTTGACTTAAAAGCGTCTTTACACGTCACGATTTTAAAGCTATATTAGAACAACTTGCTTAGAACTTAACCAATTCTAAAACAATCGAATGATGTAAAATGGATGGATCTGAAACAATTTCTACATAGAAAATTCAATCCATTGATTTAAACGAATATAGCGCTTTTAAAGAAGCAAGTGCGGAATCACAATCATGAATCAAGCATACAAAACGTACGATGCTTTGAAACAAGATTTTCTGGGAGAAATGGATTTTATCAGTAACATCGGTGTAAAGTTTTCCATTTATCCTTTCATTGGCCGATCAAAACTTACTACGTGCTGTTTCTATTTCACGTATGGCCTCCTATTTCTCACATCCACTCAGTTACTAGTTACTCTTTGCTTAATTGGGATCAACGACTGTGATTGGTTCGAGATTATCAACGTCGCTCCAAACATCGGAGTCTGCCTCATGATCTTGAATAAATATAAAAAGATCCACGACAATAAGGAATTGTACGACGAAATATTTCAACATTTTCGATTTGACTTATGGGAAGCTGTGTCTGATACAGCAGATCACAAGAAGATTCTGAATCGCTACACCCGGACTACAAGGCTGATATTGAGGTTTGAGTTCTATTACACCATTGGTCTTTCCGTGGTTGTTGATTTATTCCCGAGAATCATTATGGTTTACCAGAACGACATTCTTGGTGGAGAAAAGCAGTATTTGTACCCATTTGATGGCTGGTACCCTTTTGACAAGAAACAATGGTATAACGCTGCGTATATCTGGGAAAGTTTCATGACCACAGTCGTCATTTTTATCTTCGTTTTTGTAAATATGCTTCATATTTCTTACACCCGTTATATTTGTATGGAATTGAAAATTCTTGGGTCTACTATGACAAAGCTTATAAGTGATGAAGATGTGGTTAAAATTAAGAAAGGAAGAGAAGTTGAACCAGTTCATGCCAAGATTAGAAACAAATTGAAGTTTATTATTTGCAAGCATCAGTTTTTGGCCAGGTAAGGAAATGTTATCATCATCACCTCCTTATCCTCTATTTTACCTGGGATTGTTGCAACACATATATTTTTTCTTCCGTTCCTCTGTTTACCGTCTCGCCATAATTTTGGTACTTTTTTTGTATCTTTCACTACACAATCCATGTATCTTTTCTCTGGTCTTTCTCCAACAACATATATATGTGTGCCAGAAAATTACAGATGTGATCAATTATAATATTATGTATATTGTAATATAATGTTCAATAAACTAGCAAAGTAATTAAATCCTCTTTTGATTACAGGATCACATCAGAGCTTAATGAAGTTTTGGGAGTTGGAATGTTTCATACTTATTTCTTAGGATCAATATTCATATGTCTAACAGCATTTACAGCTACAGTAATTATTTTATTTTCCAGAGCATTATCAATTCTTACCGCTTTAACAAATGAACTAATGACTGTTTATTTTCTAGGTGGTCGATGATCTGTACAAGTCTATGCGGTACTTTTCGTTCTTCTGTTCTTTACTTGTAGATGTATTCTTCCAGTGCATCATGGGACAACTCCTTATTGACCACGTATGTTACTTGATTATGTTATCCTGATTCTTTGGATAACTTAAATTTGAATAATTTTTTACTTGTCTAACCTCGTTTTATGTCCAATCAAATTATTGTCACATGATTTCCAGCAGCATCATATTTTATGGGTCTTATTTAAGTGTGACACCCTCAAATGTGACCGACATCAGTATTATCAAAGACAAGTATATGAATCATCCCGTCGGGGCTGCGGGTTGTTCAATAGAAATACGGCGGCCTCGACAAAAAGGGCTAAGAAGGAAAAGAGAAGAAAAAGAAAGAAAAAGTGTATGAATCACGGCTGGTTTAAAAAACTGCACAAAAAATGTAGGTACTTAACTAAAATATGTTGTTTTCCAGAGCAACAAATTGGAAAAGGCCATATATTTCGCCGACTGGGTCTATGCTGATTCAAATACGAAGAAAATGTTGCTGATGTTCCTGATGCGTACTCAAAAACCATTCAATTTTAGCGCCAGAGGATACGCGGTTATGAATTTAGAGACATTCAGCAGGGTATGTACCTAAAGTGTACACAATATACGTCTTGAGAGAAAAAAGAAATTAGAATCCAGTATTCTTCGACCTTCGCGGGCCTGTGGACGGTGAGTAATGGGCTAGCTCGTCGTCCGTTCGTCTTATGACGACGACAGGCTGTGTCGACGGCGCGTTCGTGTTCCACGCGCGCCTCAAAGAGATGTCAGCAACATGGAAGGGGCCCGCAAAGGCCGAACGCCCGTCGGGGCTGCGGGTTGTTCGCAAGAGATACCGCGGCCTTGACATAAAGGGCTAAGAAGGAACATGGGTGGTTTTTAGTCAGTATAAGTAAGTCTGACACTCCCTTTCGCTCTGCCCAAGAGCGGGAGCGGTTATTTGATGATTTTTAACCCGCCAAAAAAAAAAAAAGTATTCTTTGATTACGACCTCGTAAGTCTAGTGTTCGCAAGCACGATTGCTCAGCAGAAAGTCCTGGGTTCGATTCCAAGGTTAGGTTAGCTATTATACAGTGTGTTAATTTAAACGAGGGACATATTGAAATCCGCAATAGTGCATGCTTACATGTCATGATACTAATACAAATATGAAGGGAAAAAAACACTGATAAATAGATATAACCATACCAAATATTTCTTGCGCTTATCACAGAAAATATGCGCGGGTAGTAAAAGTAATTGCTTTTAGGTATAATCCATTTTCAATTCATATGTTAAAACTGACATTGCAAAATGGCGATGAAGAAACGTCTACTATAGTGAGATCTGCGTACGTCACAAATGAAGGTTATAGTTTTTTTTACATATTTGGGACGAGAGTCGAATACGGAATATTCTCCTTCAATATGTCTCTCGTTTAACCTAACACACTGTAGAGTTTTCCTTTCATTACTTTCTCAGTAGCAAACACGGAGTCTGTATTTGAGACTGGTTGATGACTGGCAAAATGTGGGTATAGTTTTGTGCCTAACTCTTCAGGGATACAAACGTGATGTTGATTACGACCTTTCAAAGGTTACTCCAGACTGCAAGCGGAAGGTAGGTGAGGGTACCTACTGTGGTTCTGCTTGGAAGAGGCCCATCTTCGACAGTGAATAGGCTTATGTATGACAAGCTTATGAGTTTGATTTTGATTTTATTTATGATTTTGATTAAAAGTATGATTATGATTTTATTTATAATGTTAATTTTGTTTTTAGTTTTAAATTTTGATAGTTATTTTAAATTTTAATTCGTGTTGTTTTGTTTTGTTTTATTGTTCTAACTCTAAGTTAATCTATTTTAAAATTTCAAAATGTGTTTAATGCCAAATTGTGTTATTTTTGTTATTAAGGAATAAACAAGGCTTTATTATTATTATTATTTATGACAAGCTGAATTGATTGCTAAAAAATGAAAGCCTAAAAGCCTTCTTTTTTATCACATACCTTATCGTTTTTGTGCAGCCCATGGGCCGTTGACTTGGCTGACTTGAATAAGATTTTTTTTTAACCTAGAAGTCATATTATGGTTCGGATTGTAGATTTCTATGTATTAATGAGCATTACTTCTTTTCAGATCTGCAGCTTGTCCTACCGGTTCTTCAATTTGCTTCGCACAGTATATTCGAAATAACTACATGGTTTTTCTCTCTTTCTCCATTGTATTTTTTACATTTCTTTAAACTTATATCAATATTTGAATTGATGTTCCGAACTAAGTTTAATTAATTTACGATTATTTAGTTGTATTCAAACTAATGGTGAAACAATGCACATTAAATCTCAATTTACTCACGGAACCATGTTGTTTTATTTATATCCTCAATCTCCAGGGACCTGTTTTGTTTTAAATGCACCATCGGCCTAGCCTTTTCCCAACCATGTTGGTCTCGGCTTCTAATCTGAGCAAATGCAGCTCAGTACCAGTATTTTACCCAGATCGACTACCTATCTGACCTCCATAAACCAGTTAGTACTGGGTAATACGGTACCCCTTGTAAAGACGGGTTGTCAGACTTTTGGGGCACTGAAGATCTGTATTAATACACTATTAAAGGTCTACAAATTACAACCGAGACCAAAGACGGAACGTGCTTTCCCAACTTAATTTGAAATATTGATATTCAGCTGCATGCGGTTAGACTGGAAGCCGACTCCAACATAGTTGGGAAAAGACGATGATGATGTTGCTGTTGTTGTTGTTGATTCGAAATACACAATAAATGCAAAAACAGTCAGCAGGTGACTAGATATTTACATCAAAATTCAATACCTCAAAAATACACACCTTCATTGAAAACGAGACACCTATCTATACTAAAACTCGATTTCCATGTAAAACTAAACATAATATGAATATTTGTGAGTAGATTTCACAAAATAACGGTGTGCACACGGCAGCGGCGGCGGTGAAAACGAGGTATAACAGGCAACGACTTCGCCCGTATATTGAAATCAGCTCAAGTTAACTACAGAATATTTATAACAGAAGTATCATCCCTTAGACACCGAGGAAAAACAAACTTACGAACAAACTTTATTTATTTGACATCAGTACACAGAAAATCCAATATGGTACAGGAATTAACAAAATACTTAAAAGTAACAAGAAAAATTCACTTTTCGTGCACCCTGACTAACTAGTAAGTGATTCCATCTTCATCTAGTAAGTGATCCTTCATTTGCGAATGTTACGGGATATTGAGCGGGTGCAATCAAGTCTTACCCAACGGCTGGTTTGTAGAGGTCAGTTAAGCAGTCGAAATAAATGGAATTCAGCTGCATCCGGTTAGACTAGAAACCGACGCCTATCGTTGAGAAAAGGCTCAGCATATGATGATAGTGAGCGTGCTGAATCCGTTTGCGAGCTCAGTGGCTCTTAGCAGACAGATGTGTTTTAAGGAATTTATGTCGCCACTTCTTCTTCCCAGATTAAACACAAAAAAGTGGTGGAGGTTAGGTAATTTTTCGGGGCTGCCTCATAATTTTGACGTTTTCATTTTAATTTATTAAAATTATAAATCTGGTCAGCTATTTTGAAATAGCTTGTCAGATTTTTATTTCTAAAGTAGTGGTCATGCATTAAACCTGATTATACAAGATATAGAAAAAAAAGTTATCAAGGTCAAATTGTTTAAAGCCCTTTCTATCGCTTGGTTTTATCTTGTGCTCGTGTATCTTGGCGAGTCGGCAAACTTAATCCATTTTTGCGCACTGTACGGAGTCAACCTTCTCTACATAACCTATTCTGAGGTTCAACGTCATAAAAGCAAGATAGATACATTCATATCGAGAGACTTCGTGAAAAATAGGCATATTGAGACCGTATTGTCTCACTGCATATTTCGCACCCTATATTGAGTCGTTTTATTTCGGAAATAGAAGCCTAATAGGTTTATTCAGAAATGTATATGCAGGGATGTTATAAAAAATATTTTCTTTAAAATCCCTTCATACACATTTTTATAATACCGTAGAACAGAAAAAGAACTACTTCTAATTGCACGTTGTTTTTTTCAATATTTTTCCAAAGACTATCTATAGACGTAATTCAAACTAATACTAAACCTCGTTTAGGCTGGTTCTCGCCACAGCGACATATCCATCACCTATCACTGAATCAATTGATTAAAAAACATGAAGAATAAAATTGGCCGTAATACCTTCCGTCCGTAGATTACTCCAAAGTTTTTGACTGTCTTTCACACCAAGCCTTATACAGGGTTACTGGTCACTCGACGTATTCCTTGCAGGACACCATAGTAGGGTTAAAATGCAACAAATTAAACCACTAAAATATGTTCCCCCGAAATTCAGTAGTTTTTTAGTTAGATTTTTCTTAAGAGAAATCCCAGTTTAACTACTGTACCTGTACTGAATCAAAAAAGATTTTCGTAATGTAGTTCACGACTTTATATGACTTTTCATACTTTTTTAGACAGCTGATAATACAAGGATATTTACTAGGAATTTGTACACCAGGCGTACATTTTTTTTGCGCCGTATATTTTTTTCAAGAATAATGGTAAAATTTACAAAATATTTTTATTGATAGCTTTGCTAAAGTTTTTAACTTTTTTAACTTAAAATTATAAGCAAAGGTCTGCTTCGGCATCAACTATGATAATAACTTAAATTTCTTTATTTTGTAAATTTTGCTATTACTTCTTAAAAAAATTGTATAGCGCAAGAAAAAAAATACTCCGTCAGATGAACAAACTACTAGAAAATATCCTTGTCTTATTAGCTGTCTAAAAAACTATATAACGTAATACAAAGTCATGGACTACATTATGAAAATCGTTTTTGATTTAGTACAAGCACAGTAGTTAATTTGGGATTTCTCTGTAGGAAAATCTAAATAACTCAAAAACTACTGAATTTTGGGGGGACATGGTGGCTTCATTTATTGCAATTTAACCCTACTATGACAAGGAAGCCAAGGAATACGTGGAGTTACCAGTGACCCTGCATGAAATACTCTTATGGTGTTTTATTTGGGCTAATTAGAAAATACCAAATGATAAGAAAAATATACTTTAAATACATATAGTTAGGAAAATAATTTGCGGAGCCAAATACGGCGTTCCATGCATTAAGGCCTATTATACTAGGGCACGACACAACAGTGGCGGTAAGTCCCCTCTTTGAGGAGTGGCTGGAGAGACGCCACGGTGCCCTCACCTTCCGTCTGACGCAGGTTCTCACCGGACACGGATGATTCGGGAGGTACCTGCACCGAGTCAGGCGGGAGGAAACACCCGGATGCCACCATTGATCGGCGGGAGGACAAGGTGGAGCACACCGTGGAGGTCTGTCCCGCTTGGGCGGAGCCCCGCCGTGTTCTCGTAGTGGCGATCGGCGGCGGCGACCTCTCACGTCCGGCCCTGATGCAAGCCAGGGAATGGGACGCCGTCGCCTCCTTCTGCAAAGCAATGATGCTAGCGAAGGAGGTGGCGGAGCGTGAGAGGGAGAGAACCTCTCGTCCCAGCCGCCGCGGGAGACGCTCCGGACGTCGGGGGCCTGTGGACGGTGAGTAATGGGCTAGCTCGCCGTCCGTTCGTCTTTTATGATGACGACAGGCCGTGTCGCGCGTTCGTGTTCTACGCGCGCCTCAAACATGGAAGAGGCCCGCAAGGGCCAACGCCCGTCGGGGCTGAAGGTTGTTCGAAAGAGATACCGCGGCCTTGGCATGAAGGGCCAAGAAGGAACATGGGTGGTTTTTAGTCAGTAGAAGTCTGACACTCTTTTCCGCTCTGCCCAAGAGCGTGAGAGGTTATTTGATGATTTCCCACCCCCCCAAAAAAAAAAACTGCTATTTTTGACTTCCGATGCACAAAAAATACTTAATTACGAAATGAAAAACCTTGCGTTTTTCACATTGTTTGTATTCAACCATGTGGAAGAATTTGTACCACTCATGTGACCGTTCTTTGATCCTAAACAATCTTAGCAAAGAATCTAGTAAATCCACGCCACCTATGCTGATTATAATAATGACAAACACCAACTGTTTGGGGTGTGTGATTATCCTTGTACTGTTTTCTTGTCCAAAATATGTTATATATTTTTAGTCGAAACTGGTTCACTGCCTACAAATGCAGGAAGCAAGTTTGCAATGAAACTATCCCCATAAATCATACATTGCTGTACTTCCGATCCGATAAAAACGTGTCAATGCATAAGAAGCCAAAATTGGCATCCGTAAGGCAGGCAATGTACTTACTAAAAAATATAAGATCGTAAAAAAACTGTGATAATTGAAGAATAAGGACCATTTGGCCATTAGTTTGTTTTTGTTTTGACGGCACGGTTGGCGCAGTGGCTAAGCGATTGGACTGCTGCGTTGCGTGTCGCGGGTTCGATCCCCGCACGGAACAAATTTTTGTATGGCCTACAGATAATTGTTCCGGGTCTGGGTATTTGTGTATGTGAGTTTAAACGTTTGTGAACGCACCCACGATACAGGAAATTTTCCTAGTGTGGGGCAACGTTAAAAAAAAAAAAAAAGTTTATATATTTTGAATTCAAGATTTCTTACCATATTCCCCTATATTTGGATCAACAAAGTTGCATGTAACTTAAATGATTCAATGAAAATACGCTTCGATGCACAATAAAGTGATAAACAATGCCTAAATAATTTTCTCGATTTTATATACACTTGGGAGCAAATAAATCGAGCCACTACCTTTTTTCACGTAAAATGGTAAATATTTTTGGTAATATGGAACGTATCAATTCGAACTATATATCGCCTAAAAGTTTAGTTAATAACCTTTACAATGAGGGTAAATTATTGAATAATAACCTTATTGAATGATAAATTATTGGCTCTGCAAGAAAAATGGTAATTTTGATAGAAAATTTAGTAGGGCTAAAACAGTCCATAAAAACAATAAAAAACAAAATTATTGCAAAAAAAATATTCTTAATAACTGGTATTACCCCCCCGTGCCCTGATACATTCTTGTAGCCTATTAGTCATCGATCTGATCAGCGTTACGATGACATATTGTGGTATGTTCTCCCACTCTTCAAGCACAAGACTTTAAGCTCGGGAATGGATGAAACAGCGGGAACCCTGGCTCGGACTCTCCGTTTTAGCTCGTCCCATAGGTGTTCGATCGGGTTCAAATCGGGACTTCGTGCTGGCCATACCATTTGTTGAATCCCGATCGCAGACAAGTATTCCGTAACGATCTGCGCGGTATGAGGTCTCGCATTGTCATGCATAAACAAGAAATTTTCTCCGACAAAACCAGCATACGGCATTACGTGGTTTTCAAGAATGTCAGTTATGTATCGGTCAGCTGTTAATCCACGTCTACCACTGCCATCGTTGGCGGGGTCGACGAAGACAAGTTCCGTTTTTCCGTCTAGAGAAATTCCTCCCCACACCATACAAGAACCACCACCAAAACTCACAGTTTCTCGAATGCAACATTGGGCAAATCTTTCACCAGGACGTCTATACACTCGGTTTCTCCCGTCATTGCTAAAAAGACAGATTCTTGACTCGTCAGAAAACAAAACTGACCTCCAGTCTTCTAACGTCCAATTAATGTGTTCTCGAGCAAACTCCAAGCGAGATCGGCGATGAGCTACAGTCAATTTTGGGCCAGTTGCTGGTTTGTGTGATGTTAAATTTCGTTCTTTTAGTCTTCGTCTCACTGTCCACCTACTGATTGAGACTCCTCGAACGTCACGTAACGCTTGCTGTAGCTGAACAGCATTAAGTCCACGGTCGCGCAACGAATTGGTTGCAATAAAGCGGTCGTCACGTTCTGTTGTTGCCCGTGGTCGGCCAGTTCCAGGTCGCCGAACAAAAGCACCAGTCTCCAGATACCTGCGGTATACCCGCTGTACCTTTGAACGACTCAAATGAAGTCTGCGTGCCACTTCACGTTGTCCGTGTCCAACCTCAAGTAAAGCTACAACTTGGGCAGCTTCCGTCGGTGTAGTATCCATTTTATCAGGTTATTTTGATTACACAGACACAGATAAAGACAACAATAACAAGTAATATGGGTATGATTAACAAAAACCTCAAATTTAATCTTTTCTTAACAGAGTACAATAAAAATGTCATAAGCAAATTAAATGCGATAATTTTATTCTACCCTTTAAACTTTAATTTAAATAAAAAAAAAATGAAATTTTGACAACTAACTACCCTCTTTGTAAAGGTTATTAAATACCCTTTTAGGCGATATATGTTTCGAATCGATGCGTTCCATAATACCAAAAATAATTACCATAATGCGTGAAAAAGGAAGTGGCTCGATTTATTTGCTCCCAAGTGTAATAGGAGGGTACAAAAAAATAAATTGAACTGTATGTTTCCATACGCACACCATACTGGCCCATACTTTGCAATCCGAAAATGAGTAGAACAAGGTGATACGTTATCTGCGTAACAGCGACTCTTGAAGAAGTTATCCAAAAGCCAGATTCACCATGACGGGACAAGGGCAAAGAGTTTAACTAATCTTCGATTCACCGACGACATTGTCCTATTCTCGTTTTTAGTGGTTGAGTGCTGACTCATGCTTCATGGTCATGCTCAAACAACTGAGCCACGCCAGTATCGAGGTTGGACACAAAATTAATATGACAAACGTAATGTATGTAGACATAATTTATTACTTAAGGAGACTATTTGGGCAATATTATTGGCCAAATTGTCTCCTTCAAGTAAGAAGTCGCTCGGCGCACCGAAAACGCCTGAACGAGCTATTGGTCGAGGAAATACATAATAAAAGGAACACTTTCACTTTCCTTCAAAAGGAAATTCATGGCCACGTGCATCCTTCCTACGTCATTAACGAAGCGTCAGAAGTGCGCAATCAGGGTCTGCCCGTGAGCTATGGAGCAAGTTATACTATTACTCGAAATTTCTGACCGTATATGGAATAGTTACTTCGATCCAAGACCCAAATCGCAGACATTTGCAACACAGCCGCAAAATTAAAATGCAAAATTAGGTCAAAGTGGCTTCAGATTGAGTCCCGAAGAACTTATGAGAGATGTATTTTATGTAAGACTTTAACCCATTTTGACAAACTCCCTAGTTCAGGTTTCAAAACGTAATTTGACTTGCCCTAGTAATACCGAATAGCGTGTCCATTAGGCAACCTCGGGTGCAAGATAGTGACAGGAAAAACGACAAAAATATCAAATCTAGAAGCGGTAATAAATTTCGCGACCACTTTTATACATCACAGTGAAAACTGTTATCTAATATGGCTCACGATCACAATAAATTATTTAAATAACTTCGACTTAATACGACTTTTAATAAATTAATTACTCACGAATATTCTGTTATGTGTATTTTTATTATTTTTCGTTCCCTTAAAAGCCGGGGCAAAGTTGGCAATCGTCAGTCCAGTCAATCGTCTGAAGATGGGTACTATACGGTGGACACTCTTTTGTGTGCTATTTATTTTGCCCTTAGGCTCAATAGCAACAGGTAAGTAAAGCCACCCTTTTGATTTCATTACATTTTTCTGTTTCTCATTTGGTATTGGCTGTGATGTTAACACTGCTGGGACACAGACCTTCTTTCAATGAGAGGGAATAGTCTATAATCCACCACACTGGCCGAGTGCGGGACGAAAAATCGAAAAATTTTTGATACCCGAAGATGGCACATATCTTCGATTTTTAACATTCACATTTTTTGTTTCCTCGCGATGTTTTTCTTCACCGTTTTAGGAGCAGTGGGGATGTATTAAAATATACATGGTAATGCCTAGGCAGGTAGTAGGGTTCTAGTTCGAACCCGCCTGGGTCTCGTACAACCTAACACTAGTAAGGGGACAGCTACCACTGGACCGCCACTGATTATAGGTATTGCATTAAGAAACAACAATATTTTAAACATGTTCTCAGTCTATCGATTGAACCTGACTTAAAGTCTCTCTTTTGCCAGTGGGATCGCAATTGCAATAACCGTATGTTTATTTTGTTTTTAGACAAAGGAGGCTCGAGGAGTTCGGCTGTTGCCTTATCCCAAGCTCAATCAGGTATTATATCCTTTTTTTGTCATCTTCTGATGTTATTACAATAAATACAGAATAAATTCGAGTATATGCATCCGCCCAATCGTTTTTTGAACTTTTGTCTGTCTGCCCGACTCTCTGTTTGTCTGTTTGTTCAAACTACTCTCAGAAACGGCTGAACCGATTTTTACTCGAGTTTTACTGGCAGATAGCTGATGTCATAACGAGTCTCAAAGGCTTGTTAAAGTTATTTTAGAAAAAGGATTGGGGTTTCGCATAAAAAAAATGAAACCCGTGAAATTGTTAACATTATCCGATTCAAACAACGAAGTGTTGTGAAAGTAATAATTTTATAATAATTTCACAGTTCACACAGATAAAGCTATTAATAATTATTTCCAAAAACAGGTGGTGACAACAGCAATGCAGATGCATTTGCTGCAGCTGCATCTCGTAAGATATTTTATTTTTATTAATTCTTTTACCAATGCACACTAAAAGTCAGACAACCAGTCTTATGTTAGGTTATGGAGGTCAGATAGGCAATCGCTCCATGAAAATACTACATATTAAACTGAATCCGGACTGGGAGACGACCCTAACATAGTTGGGAAAAGGCGAAGCAAATGATGATGGTATAAGTAGGTATAAAATCGTCAGTTTTTCAGTCGACAAAGTAGAGCTGATTCCATAACTGATAATGTTTGGCACCAAACTTGCACT
The DNA here is from genome assembly GCA_949774965.1 of Diarsia brunnea. NCBI lineage: Eukaryota > Metazoa > Arthropoda > Insecta > Lepidoptera > Noctuidae > Diarsia > Diarsia brunnea. The sequence continues at coordinate 7,781,445 of OX458999.1, forward strand.
AATATGTAACATATATTTTGTGATGATACAGAGACTGAGGGAGAAGAAGACGGGTCAAGTTCTGATGCAGCAGCTTACAGCGACGGTAAGATTATAATCATCATCAGCCTATAATGGTCCCACTGCAGGGACTCAGGCCTCCTCTCTAGGAGAGGGATTGGTCACGCGGGCCCAGTGCGGGTTGGTAGATGTCACATGTCTTCGAATTTTTTGTTTCTAAGACATGCTGGTTTCCTCACGATGTTTTCCTTCACCAGTTTGAGAGAGATTATAATACCTACAGAAAATATTAAAGGGGAGTTATTAGTTCAGAGTATTTTGAAAGAAATTGCAGCAAATAAAATAACATTAGAATATAGGAGTTTAGTTACGAGTAGAGGAAGACCGAAAAAACTATGGATGGACAACAAAAAGGAAACGACGAATAATATGGCAAGAAATGAGGTGGCTGAAGAAGGCATGGCGCATCGACTCCGAATGAATTGACATAAACGCTGGAGAATGATGATGAAGAAATTAATCTAATGTATACTGTGCGAACTTTAAGTAAGTAAAAGAAACATTGTTGAAATTAATAAGGTGTTTACTTATTATATTTTCTTACAGCTAGTGATGGACAATCCTCAAAATCGCAGGCTTTAGCAGGCGCTGCCAGTCGTAAGTAGATGACGATTATTTAACACTTTCCAAGATTTTGATTTTTTACGTTTAGAGAATTAATTTAAAACAGCCCTTTGTAGTCAAATCTTTGGTCCTTCTAAAAATACACAATTGTTGATACGACAACTGCGACCAACAGTAATATATAATATTTAAATATTTGGTATAAGTAGGTACATCGCAAAGAACGTTCAGCCATTGGTTCTGGTTGTCATTTGAAGATCTTTGACAGACATCACAGGTAGTCAGTGGCCCGAAAGTTTGACAATCAGTTTTACCAAGAGGTATCATATATACCAATAGTATTATTGGGTTATGGAGGTCAGATAGGCAGTCGCTCCATGTAAAATACTACATATTGACCTGCATCTGGGCTGGGAGCCGACCCTAACATAGTTGGGAAAAGTCGAAGCAAATGATGATGGTATAGGTGTACGTATAAAAAGTTTTTTAATGTTTTAGAATCTGGTGGAAAAGGCAGAAAAAGTGGAGGAAGATCACAAGCCTACTCAAGTGCAATCAGTGGTAAAAACGATTTAATTTAATTACAAATACTTCAAACGATTTTGAAAAAAGAAAGGGGATCAGAACGCAATGATAAATTACAGTAGATCAGAAAGGAATTTAAAAAGAAAATTGCCTGTGGATCGGTTTGGAGGATCAGACCAGAATAACTCCTAGCAAAGTACGTTCAGCCGTTTGTCCGGTTGTCATTTGAAGATCTTTGACAGACAACACAGTTAGTCAGTGGCCCGAAAGTTTGACACTCAGTTTTACCAAGGGGTATCATATATACAGGGTGTAAATCAACCCATCACACAGCCGTAAACCAAGCATTCTGTACATCAAACTAAGTACCCCTACGCAAAAATTTTTGCTGGAAAACAACTTTTTTTGTGGAGACAACACAGTTAGTCAGTGACCCGAAAGTTTGAAACTCAGTTTTACCAAGAGGTATCATATATACCAATAGTCCAGGTCCGTCCGTCGTAGGTGTCCGTCCTTCAGATCAGATAGGCAGTCGCTCCTTGTAAAATACTACATATTGACCTGCATTCGGACTGGAAGCCGACCCTGACATAGTTGGGAAAAGTCGAAGCAGATGATGATAGTATAAGTGTACGTATACAAAGTTTTTTAATGTTGTAGAATCTGGTGGAAAAGGCAGAAAAAGTGGAGGAAGATCACAAGCCTACTCAGGTGCAATCAGTGGTAAAAATGATTTAATTTAATTACAAATACTTCAAATGATTTTGAAAAAATAAAGGGGATCAGAACGCAATGATAAATTACAGTAGATCAGAAAGGAATTCAAAAAGAAAATTGCCTGTGGATCGGTTTGGGGGACCAGACCAGAATAACTCCTAGCAAAGTACGTTCAACCGTTTGTCCCGGTTGTCATTTGAAGATCTTTGACAGACATCACAGGTAGTCATTGGCCCGAAAGTTTGACAATCAGTTTTACCAAGGGGTATCATATATACAGGGTGTAAATCAACCCATCACACAGCCGTAAACCAAGCATTCTGTACATCAAACTAAGTACCCCTACGCAAAAATTTTTGCTGGAAAACAACTTTTTTTTTTGGGGTCAAAAATCACATTTTACGGTAAAACTCAAAGTAGCACTCTTAAAACATTGTGCTAGTGAATGCTTTGAATAGTAAACAGGTCATGGAGGTAATTTAAGTAAAGTTATAACCTGAAAAACTAGTATTTACAAAAACAGCTGTGAAAATTTTGGAACTTTGACCCCCAATATCTCCGTAACTAGGGGGTTCCCAGGTATGGTCTAGAACACAAAAAATGATCGCAGTGGTGGAGAGAACAAGTGCCCTTCGTTTGCGTTAAGGGTACTTTTACACCCTATTTACCAATAGTATTATTGGGTTATGGAGGTCAGATAGGCAGACGCTCCATGTAAAATACTACATATTGATATGCATCCGGATTGGGAGCCGACCCTAACATAGTTGGGAAAAGGCGAAGCAAATGATTATGGTATAAGTGTACGTATACAAAGTTTTTTAATGTTGTAGAATCTGGTGGAAAAGGCAGAAAAAAGGGAGGAAGATCACAAGCCTACTCAAGTGCAATCAGTGGTAAAAATGATTTAATTTAATTACAAATACTTCAAACGATTTTGAAAAAAGAAAGGGGATCAGAAAGCAATAATAAATTACAGTGGATCAGAAAGTAATTTAAAAAGAAAATTGCCTGTGGATCGATTTGGGGGATCAGACCAGAATAACTCCTAGCAAAGTACGTTCAACCGTTTGTCCCGGTTGTCATTTGAAGATCTTTGACAGACAACACAGTTAGTCAGTGACCCGAAAGTTTGACACTCAGTTTTACCAAGGGGTATCATATATACCAATAGTCAAGGTCCGTCCGTCGTAGGTGTCCGTCCTCCAGATCAGATAGGCAGTCGCTCCTTGTAAAATACTACATATTAACCTGCATTCGGACTGGGAGTCGACCCTGACATAGTTGGGAAAAGTCGAAGCAGATGATGATGGTATAAGTGTAGGTATAAAAAGTTTTTTAATGTTATAGAATCTGGTGGAAAAGGCGGAAAAAGTGGAGGAAGATCACAAGCCTACTCAAATGCAATCAGTGGTAATAATGATTTAATTTATTTACAAATACTTCAAACAATTTTGAAAAAAGAAAGGGGATCAGAACGCAATGATAAATTATAGTGGATCAGAAAGGAATTTAAAAAGAAAATTGCCTGTGGATAGATTTGGGGGATCAGACCAGAATAACTACTAGCAAAGTACGTTCAGCCGTTTGTCCCGGTTGTCATTTGAAGATCTTTGACAGACAACACAGTTAGTCAGTGGCCCGAAAGTTTGACACTCAGTTTTACCAAGGGGTATCATATATACAGGGTGTAAATCAACCCATCACACAGCCGTTAACCAAGCATTCTGTACATCAAACTAAGTACCCCTGCGCAAAAATTTTTGCTAGGAAACAACATTTTTTTTGGGGTCAAAAATCACATTTTACGGTAAAACTCAAAGTAGCACTCAGTGGGGTTATGGAGGTCAGATAGGCAGACGCTCCATGTAAAATACTACATATTGACCTGCATCCGGATTGGGAGCCGACCCTAACATAGTTGGGAAAAGGCGAAGCAAATGATGATGGTATAAGTGTACGTATAAGAAGTTTTTTAATGTCACAGAATCTGGTGGAAAAGGCGGAAAAAGTGGAGGAAGATCACAAGCCTACTCAAGTGCAATCAGTAGTAAGAATGCTTTAATTTAACTACAAATACTTCAAACGATTTTGAAAAAAGAAACCCCTTTCTTTTTCAAAATCGTTTTCAGAACGGAATGATAAATTACAGTGGATCAGACAGAAAAATAAAAAAAAATTGCCTGTGGTTCGGTTTGGGGGATCAGACCAGAATAACTCCTATCAACGTACGGTCAGCCGTTTGTCCCGGTTGTCATTTGAAGATCTTTGACAGACATCACAGGTAGTCAGTGGCCCGAAAGTTTGACACTCAGTTTTACCAAGGGGTATCATATATACCAATAGTGTTATTGGGTTATGGAGGTCAGATAGGCAGTCGCCCCATGTAAAATACTACATATTGACCTGCATCCGGATTGGAAGCCGACCATAACAAAGTTGGGAAAAGGCGAAGCAAATGATGATGGTATAAGTGTACGTATAAAAAGTTTTTTAATGTTGTAGAATCTGGTGGAAAAGGCAGAAAAAGTGGAGGAAGATCACAAGCCTACTCAGGTGCAATCAGTGGTAAAAATGATTTAATTTAATTACAAATACTTCAAACGATTTTGAAAAAAGAAAGGGGATCAGAACGCAATAATAAATTACAGTAGATCAGAGAGGAATTGAAAAAGAAAATTGCCTGTGGATCGGTTTGGAGGATCAGACCAGAATAACTTCTAGCAAAGTACGTTCAGCCGTTTGTCTCGGTTGTCATTTGTAGATCTTTGACAGACAACACAGTTAGTCAGTGGCCCGAAAGTTTGACACTCAGTTTTACCAAGGGGTATCATATATACCAATGATATTATTGGGTTATGGAGGTCAGATAGGCAGTTGCTCCATATAAAATACTACATATTGACCTGCATCTGGGCTGGGAGCCGACCCTAACATAGTTAGGAAAAGGTGAAGCAGATGATGATGGTATAAGTGTAGGTATGAAAAGTTTTTTAATGTCATAGAATCTGGTGGAAAAAGCGGAAAAAGTGGAGGAAGATCACAAGCCTACTCAAGTGCAATCAGTGGTAAAAATGATTTAATTTAATTACAAATACTTCAAAACGATTTTAAAAAAAGAAAGGGGATCAGAACGCAATGATAAATTACAGTAGATCAGAAAGGAATTTAAAAAAAAAATTGCCTGTGGATCGGTTTGAGGGATCAGACCAGAATAACTCCTAGCAAAGTACGTTCAGCCGTTTGTCCCGGTTGTCATTTGAAGATCTTTGACAGACAACACAGTTAGTCAGTGGCCCGAAAGTTTGACACTCAGTTTTACCAAGGGGTATCATATATACCAATAATATTATTGGGTTATGGAGGTCAGATAGGCAGTCGATCCATGTAAAATACTACATAATATATGGACCTGCATCCGGACTGGGAGTCGACCCTAACATAGTTAAGAAAAGTCGAAGCAGATGATGATGGTATAAGTGTAGGTATAAAAAGTTTTTTAATGTTCTAGAATCTGGTGGAAAAGGCGGAAAGAGTGGAGGAAGATCACAAGCCTACTCAAGTGCAATCAGTGGTAAAAATGATTTAATTTAATTACAAATACTTCAAATGATTTTGAAAAATCAAAGGGGATCAGAACGCAATGATAAATTACAGTGGATCAGAGAGGAATTAAAAAAAAAAATTGCCTGTGGATCGGTTTGGGGGATCAGACCAGAATAACTCCTAGCAAAGTACGTTCAGCCGTTTGTCCCGGTTGTCATTTGAAGATCTTTGACAGACAACACAGTTAGTCAGTGACCCGAAAGTTTGACACTCAGTTTTACCAAGGGGTATCATAAATATACCAATAGTATTATTGGGTTATGGAGGTCAGATAGGCAGACGCTCCATGTAAAATACTACATTTTGACCTGCATCCGGACTGGGAGTCGACCCTAACATAGTTGGGAAAAGGCGAAGCAAATGATGATGGTATAAGTGTAGGTATAAAAAGTTTTTTAATGTTATAGAATCTGGTGGAAAAGGCAGAAAAAGTGGAGGAAGATCACAAGCCTACTCAAGTGCAACCAGTAGTAAGATTGATTTTAATATATTACACATAATTGATTGAGAACCTAAAGTACGTAGGTACGCACAAAAATTAATAAGAAAATCCTGGTCTGGTTTAGATGTTTTTAACAAAGTCCGTATACGATTTTCATGTTTAATGTTTGAAGATACTGACTGCCTCGTTGGTCGATTGGTCACAAGCGTAACTACAGAGAAAGAGGTTCTAATCGATTCCCGCGTCCGGCAAAATGTTATTGGATTATTCCAACAGGAATTTCTCAGTAGCAGCTACGGAATCTGGATTTGTGCCCGGTTAATGACAATAGGCTCGCCCCCTATTACATGGAATTTAAACATAACTCGCGAAACGTCGGTGTACGATTAGGTACACCTCTGCCTAACTCGATGGAGATTACAGGATGATGGTATATTTGAAATTAGACATAGGGACATAGGGGGTCTTGTCGATACCTAATTTGTCTAGCGTCATGATCGGCTTAAGACAAATAATTAAAATACAATGTATCATTACAGGTGGAAATGGTCAAAGCTCTGCTGGAGCATTTTCAAATGCTGAAAGCGACAGAGGTGAGAAGTTTGATTCGAGAAATATAATATCTCTTCTATACAGGGTGGTGCCGACAATACGACAATAAATGAAACCACTGGTAGTTCTAGTCAATAGAAACATTATTAAACTATCAAATAAATCTTAACACCAAAAATTAAAAAAAAATTAAAAAAAACAATAAAGTTAAGTAGCATAACACTGTAAACGAAATACATTACAATTTACAAACAAATATTGGTTTGCTAGCCTTAGGAATAATTTGCACCGATTAACGTGTGGATATAAAATTTAACAAACGAATTTAGCAAAGATATTTAGATAGGTTATTGTCGTATCGTCGGCGCCACGACGGTGTTAGGATTTATTTGATAGTTTAAAAATGTTCCTATGAACTAGAACTACCAGTGGTTTCATTTATTGTCGTATTGTCGGCAACACCCTGTATATTCCTAAAGACACTAGAAATCGCATAGCGACGCTAAACCCATATTAACGTATTCCCCTGATTTTTCTCTGGAAAATAAAACTACAGCAAATATTGTTTCATTCATATATTTTCATTTTGTATGTAAAAAAATACGTGTTTTTCCACTACAATACAGAGTTTATTCTTGGAATTTATTTAATTATTCAAAATCTTAAGTCAGTTTCAAATAAACCTGGTAATCAGCACTTTTTGAATGTTAAAGTTAACAAGAGACTGCCTTCCAAAACGCTGCATTCTTCGATACTTCCTAGTGGTTTAGCTGTTGAGAAGATGTTTTTCTTTTCTTTTTAAAAAAAAAAACGTTGCCCCACAATAGGATTTTTTCCTGTATCGTATGTGTATAATTCTCCTCTTTTGTATGTGGTGGAACATGCTCCCCATATTCATACTAACAACGGAAACCTTCATAGTGTGTGTCCCGACTAGTTTTTACATTTTTTTTGGCCAGATACCTTTTGACCCGACTCCCTAAATCTTAACATTCGTCACCAAAGAATTGGCCGAGGTGTCATACATTTTGTAAACTAGTCCTTTGTATAAACGCAATGTGCCATTCGCACTTGGCCGGTTTTCGGTTTGTCGTGGCCTTAACCTTTTTTGAAGGCTTCATCCGCTTGTTTACCATCTGTTTTCCTTCTGTTTTGCAGGATTTTATGAATACCCTGGTTTCGGTTATGGTAAGATTTTTATTTATGAGTTGAAGATGAGCATATCTAACCTTTTTAGGGTTCCGTAGTCAACATGGAACCCTTATAGTTTTACCATGTCCGTCTGTCTGTCTGTCCGTCCGTCCGTCCGCATCTTTGGAAGTGCGAGGTCTTGAAACTGCAAATTTAAGTTTAGTTTATTAGCCGACTTTCCTAAAAGGAGGGGGTTCTCAATTCGATTGGTATTTTTTTACTATAAAAATCATCGTTCGGAGGCAGGCAGGCAAAAGGAAGGGTGGTTAATTAGTTAAGTAAGTTCACATAATATTTTGATTGGCAACTACGGAACCATACATTGTGCGTGGTCCGACATGCACTTGACCGGTTTTTTAATGTGCTTTTCTTTAGTATACCTACAGCGACTTATTGATGATATCAATGAAAAACAAACTCATAAGCTCATGGTTAAAAGACAATATCCTGGTTTCATTGTTTATCTGTAACACTCGTTAAATTTTTAACAGAATCGCCCTTCGGACCTAGAGGAGGAAGAAGTCAGGCGTATGCTGGTTCCGCAGGTAACTATTAATTTAATTCCATAAATATAGATTGGGAATACCTTCCGTAAATTCTGTAATACGTGCTTACATCTCTCATCTTTCAAGACCTCTGGGGGTCTAAAATGGGCACTTTAGCAGATTATAATATGAATTGCGTTAAAATTCGTAAAATGTTCAATTCATATTAATATCCTATTATGATCAGCCCCAGAAGGTAGTTATTTCTTCGTATGCGTAGCTAAGTTGTGTTTATAAAAGTGTAAGGTTTGATGTACGTGGTAATCTTCGTAACTACTGTGCAAACTTTGAAAACTCTTTCACTAATGGAAAGCTATATTGACCCTGTATATCTTACATCTGCATTTAAAAAACGTTTTAGTGGAATAATTTCCGTCCGTTAGGGGAGCGAAATGACAGGCTAGTCTTTAGTAAGTAAAAATATAATTTATGTTATACCTACATTTCTTTTTTATTCTTGAATTGTAGCCACATCATACGCTGATGGCAAAGGTGGCAAGTCTGCATCTCAAGCTATTGCAGGTAAATATTTCTAAAAACAACTTTGCCTTGGATCCAGTCCAATCCAATATTAGAAGTAAGTACCTAGTTGGTGATTATTTTCTATTAAAAAAATTTGCTGTGTTGCAATGCACTTTTTCCTACCTACCTACATACTTTATTATTATAACACCTACTACAATAATTTTCGACGTATTCTCAAACCTACCTAAAGAAAAAAAATATAAACATCGGTCAAACCGTTTCAGAGCCACAAACGCCACATAAGGGGCTGCGGGTTTCTTTGAGGAGTGGCTGGAGAGGCGCCCTCACCTTCCGTCTGACGCAAGTACTCACCGGACACGGTTGTTTCGGAAGGTACCTGCACCGAATCAGGCGGGAGGAAACGCCCGGATGCCACTATTGCGAAGATCGGCCGGAGGACACGGTGGAGCACACTGTGGAGGTGTGTCCCGCTTGGGCGGAGCCGTGTTCTTGTAGCGGCGATCGGCGGCGGCGACCTCTCGCGTCCGGCCCTGGTGCAAGCCATGGGGCCGTATTTTTGAATCACTCGAAGTGAATCTTAAATTCATGCACGAAAGCAAAACGTATACGAATTGAATTTCGATTGCTCCAAATTTTATGTATTTTTGAAGTAATAGAAATTAGTGTTGCCCTAAAACTCGAATCTTATAACATTTTTCATTTCACGCAGAAAAATAAAAACCGGAAAGCCATAACCCGTTGATTTTAAAAACCGGTAATGAGTTACGGTGGAACGGAACGTAAATTAAAAAGTTATAATGTCATTGTCTGACGTCTGTCATTGGGATTTCGATATTTTTTTCTCTAGTATTTACATATTTTTTTCTGTCGCTGATGTAATTCATCAGGATATACTCCTCGAGGCTAACCATCGCGAAAGGCGAAAGAAAACACTGATTTATAGGTTAGATAAAGTCAACGTAACGTATCTGTCAACAAATCTTCACTTGTCAGTGTCATTCTCATTTCTACTGGTAGAATATCGGAAACGAGTGGGTCGGACCACTCGTTGCAAAATTCACGGGTATGAATATTCAAAAATAGCGATTTTAGGTATTCTCATACGAATTCTGCGATTTCGTACACGATTTGGAATTCTATTGATTCAAAAATACGGCCCATGGTCCGGGGCGAGGAGGAATGGGACGCCGTCGCCTCCTTCTGCGAAGCAGTGATGCTAGCGAAGGAGGTGGCGGAACGTGAGAGGGAGAGAACCTCTCGTCCCAGCCGCCGCGGGAGTCACTCCGGGCGTCGGGGGCCACGTGATGGCTTCCGGCCACCGTAGACGCGGGCCTGTGGACGGTGAGTGATGGGTAAACTCGCCGTCCGTCCGTCTTATGACGACGACAGGCCGTGTCGACGGCGCGTTCATGTTCCACGCGCGCCTCAAAGAGATGTCAGCAACATGGAAGGGGCCCACAAGGGCCGACGCCTGTCGAGGCTGCGGGTTGTTCGCAAGGGATACCGCGGCCTCGACATGAAGGGCGAAGAAGGAACATGGGTGGTTTTTAGTCAGTAGAAGTCTGACACTCCCTTTTGCTCTGCCCAAGAGCGGGAGGGGTTATTTGATGATTTCCCACCCCCCCAAAAAAAAAAAAAAAAGGGGCTGCGGGTTGTTCGAATGAGATACCGCGGCCTCGGCGCAAGGGCTAAAAAGGAAAATGGGTGGTTTTTAGTCAGTAGAAGACTGACTCTCCTTTTCCCCTCCACCCAGATTTTTGATGATTTCCCACCCCCAAAAAGAAAATGTTAATATGTAGGTATATATTTAAATAAGAAGTCGGTTAAAAAGAAAAGTCCTGACTGACAGACTCATCAACGCCCAGTCCAAACCCACAATAACAACAACAACAACAACAGCTTTCAAGGTTCAAACCTTGAAAGCTGATGCACAGATGTTCGCTTTATAATGTAGACTAAGGCTGCCTGTCCACAGAAGCGGAGCGAGCCTGCGGAGCGGAGAAACGGAGAAAAATAAACCAATTAGACTGCATAAAATCTTCGCTCCGGTCCCAGTATGCAATCGTATTGGTTAATATTTGTCCGTTTCTCCGCTCCGCAGCCTCGCTCCGCTTCTGTGGACAGGCAGCCTAAGACTAAGGAAGTTTTTTTCGAAATTCAACCCCTGAAGGTTTGTATTGAAAACGTCCGATTAAAAATTTAGCCAATGTTTGCTTGCTACAACTTATAATACAATTTTATTTTAGTTGCTGAAAGTGAAGCAAGTGATGAAGGATCTATAAAAGGTTAGAAAATATATAATAGAATAGAATAGAATATATTTATTTTCAGGTAACAAAGACCCATAGATAAATACCTTAACCTAAATATACATACTAATAATACAGTTTGTGTTTGTAAATATAAACTTAAAACTATACAAAAAAACAACACAACACACACAAAACAACACAACACACAACAACACACACAATTATGTTTATACAATGATCATTATTCTACGTCAAAATTCCTAGTAAAACTATTTCTACATTAAATTATTCAGGTGAAAATCAAAAAACGAAACGTGCGGTTTTTTCTCAGAGGAAAATCGAATTACAACAATCATAACTAACAGGAGCACGGTACGTCACGGTACCCAATATGTAGTACGAATGATTAGTCAACTGGCAAGTGTAAAAATCCGCGCGTGCGCGCAAGTTGACGTCTTTCGAATTTACCGTTATTTTTGTCGTTCGCTCACGCATTTAAATAAAGTCAAATAAAAACAGATTGAGAAAAACTACAAATAACTTTCAATTTTCTGCGGTTTTTTTATAACATTTCATAAAAATAATTTTGTAGATAGGTTTACATAAATACGTCAGATATTCACGGTTGAGCAATTGACAACAAAAAAAAAGTAATCAGATAAAATCAGAAGGTGCCAAATCGCTGGCACGAACTAATTGCATAATAACCAATTGACAAACAAGTCAGTAGTACACCCATAAATTGCCAGTTATGTTTTAGGTCTCACCGGTCCTGGGGGAGGCCTATTAGTATGTAGCAGTAGCAGTGGAGTTCTTTGGCTGAAATGATGATGATGAAGTATGCTGAGATTTTCCTGATAGAAGAACCCAAAAAAACTTTACACGATCGGGGAATGGAGTTCATGACCTCATGCTCAGCAGCCACGCTTGCGCCCACTAGACCAACGTTCACATTTTGACCGATTTGACGTGTCACAATAATTATATCACTTGATCCATAACATAAACTAATAAGGTTTCAGAAGTGACTGTCACTCAGAATAAGTGTATTCAACAGACGCTCTGAGATGTCAAAAATGTTCAAAAGTTCAATGTGCAATGATTGTTACCCACCAAAAAATTTAAATCAACATATTTAATTTTTCATAGGCCTACATGGGCACTTGTAAAGCGTCGACAAAAAGGTGCACCGCCTAAAATAAAAAAATAAAATGTTTCCCCTCCAACTGCTATTTTCGAACCAACTCTGACGAACCGTGAATTGGGCTAGGTGACAATAAATACCGTCGTATCGGGCTATGTTTGACAATAATATTTCATTTCTTATTCACCAGAAGAAACACCCGTAGAAGCAGAACCGCCAACAGAAGAAAATTCACCAACGGAAGAAAATCCACCAACGGATGAAAACCCACCAACGGAAGAAGAAAAGCCAACGGGTACAGAGCTTTATTCAAGTTCAATAAAATTAACCAATTCAGTTTAAGAAGAGACTGTCACTCAGAATACACTGAGCCGACAGACGCACTTAAAAGTCAAGCCTGTTCAAAAGTTCGATGTGCAATAAAATTATCACCCACCTCCTAACATAAAAATATGTGTTTCCCCCCTCTAGCTGCTGATTTCGAACCAACTGTGACGTACCGTAAATTTGGTTGGTCGGCAGTCACTACCGTTGTATCCAGGTATTTTTGACAATTGCATTTCTTCTCTTGTTTACCAGCAGAAACACCCGAAGAAGAAGAGTCGGTAGATTCAAGCGAGCTGGGCACCGTTGCTGTGGCTTCCAGTGGTTAGTTGATAGTAATAAATGATAAAAGTAGTACTGTGGAATACTTCAAAACTTATGGGAAATACTTAAACGCATTTCACATAATATCAATGTTTGGGTGATTAATTGTACTTATTTGTCATTGGTGGATGGGTTGTTGATTGCAAATTCCTTCACTAGGGCAGCCAGAGCTTTAGATTCGATTTCATCCATCCAACGTTTGTAATAAACTTATAATTCAATTAATTTTAGATGCTGCTAGCAAGGATGGTGGAACATCAACTACTTCTGGATATGCATCAGGTTAGTAATATCAAATTGAGTTCCAGCAGTGATCGTCATTTTGTGTAGCAACATTTCCAATGAAAACTATATACATGTTAAAGCATTCAGCTGGATTACTTGGTGAAAAATCTAATGATTACTATTATAAATTATAACTTACAGGAAGAAGTGATAACAAAGATGGCTCTACAGATTCCACTGCTTCTACATACGGTGAAAACTTTTTTGGTACTTTTATTAGACGAAATCAATCCTTCAAGATTAATTGTTAGGATAAATTGTAACTTGTTTAATTAACCTTGAAAAGAAAAATCAACTTAAACATACCGTTATTTTGTCACAAAATGTATCATTCCGGGTTTTACTTTCTTTCTGATATTTTACAGCTTCCACCACGGGTAATGCTGCAGGTGGATCGAGCGCAGCTGCAGCATCAACAGGTATGCGTTTATTTCTGTATTTAAAATTAAGTACCGGCCACAAAACAAAAATCTCTAGAGACATAAGAGCAATCGTCAGCGACCGTGCTTAAGCGGTAGCCCCTCGCTTCCCATTCGAAAGTTATTTGTATCTTGTTTAAACTCCTGTCGCTCTAGTAAAGGGACACTCGTCCGAACTAGGATCGTCTGACGACACCGCAGGAAAAACTAAAGAGTTTTTACAAGTTCGTTCAAGTGTCACGGTTTTTGAACGGATCAGGGCTGACTAAGATTTATCTGCCCAGGTATATTGCTGTTGAAACTTTATGGCAGCTCGGAAGTTGGCTGCGAGCGACATGTGCAATGATTTGATTATCACCCACCGTCCAACACAAAAGTATGTGTTCCCCCCTCCAGCTGCTGTTTTCGAACCAACTCTGTCGGACCGTGAATTGGGCTATGTTGCAAACAATACCGCTGTATCCAGCTATGTTTGACAATAATATTTCATTTCTTATTCACCATAAGGTACATCCAACGAAACAAAACCGTCAACGGAAGGCGAACAACCACCACCGAAAAACGAAACGACAACGGAAAAAGAACCACCAACAGAAGGTGAACCGCCAACAGAAGAAAATTCACCAACGGAAGAAAATCCACCAACGGATGAAAACCCACCAACGGAAGAAGAAAAGCCAACGGGTACAGAGCTTTATTCAAGTTCAATAACATTAACCAATTAAGTTTAAGAAGAGACTGTCACTCAGAATACACTGAGCCGACAGACGCACTTAAAAGTCAAGCCTGTTCAAAAGTTCGATCTGCAATAAAATTATCACCCACCTCCTAACATAAAAAATATGTGTTTCCCCCCTCTAGCTGCTGATTTCGAACCAACTGTGACGTACCGTAAATTTGGTTGGTCGGCAGTCACTACCGTTGTATCCAGGTATTTTTGACAATTGCATTTCTTCTCTTGTTTACCAGCAGAAACACCCGAAGAAGAAGAGTCGGTAGATTCAAGCGAGCTGGGCACCGTTGCTGTGGCTTCCAGTGGTTAGTTGATAGTAATAAATGATAAAAGTAGTACTGTGGAATACTTCAAAACTTATGGGAAATACTTAAACGCATTTCACATAATATCAATGTTTGGGTGATTCATTGTACTTATTTGTCATTGGTGGATGGGTTGTTGATTGCAAATTCCTTCACTAGGGCAGCCAGAGCTTTAGATTCGATTTCATCCATCCAACGTTTGTAATAAACTTATAATTCAATTAATTTTAGATGCTGCTAGCAAGGATGGTGGAACATCAACTACTTCTGGATATGCATCAGGTTAGTAATATCAAATTGAGTTCCAGCAGTGATCGTCATTTTGTGTAGCAACATTTCCAATGAAAACTATATACATGTTAAAGCATTCAGCTGGATTAGTTGGGGAAAAATCTAATGATTACTATTATAAATTATAACTTACAGGAAGAAGTGATAACAAAGATGGCTCTACAGATTCCACTGCTTCTACATACGGTGAAAACTTTTTTGGTACTTTTATTAGACGAAATCGATCCTTCAAGATTAATTGTTAGGATAAATTGTAACTTGTTTAATTAACCTTGAAGAGAAAAATCAACTTAAACATACCGTTATTTTGTCACAAAATGTATCATTCCGGGTTTTACTGTCTTTCTGATATTTTACAGCTTCCACCACGGGTAATGCTGCAGGTGGATCGAGCGCAGCTGCAGCATCAACAGGTATGCGTTTATTTCTGTATTTAAAATTAAGTACCGGCCACAAAACAAATATCTCTAGAGACATAAGAGCAATCGTCAGCGACCGTGCTTAAGCGGTAGCCCCTCGCTTCCCCTTCGAAAGTTATTTGTATCTTGTTTAAACTCCTGTCGCTCTAGTAAAGGGACACTCGTCCGAACTAGGATCGTCTGACGACACCGCAGGAAAAACTAAAGAGTTTTTATTTATTTATTTATTTATATATGCTTACATGTACAACACTGGTTAGTGGCATGCATTAAAATTTCATGGCACAGTATTAACATGCACCCTGTAAGGGCACTGCAAATTGCTGGATATAAAATTATTAGATTAAAGTCATTATATAATATTAATTATTATTAATAACACTAAACATTTATAAAGAATGAAAATTGCGAAATTTATTATAAATTGAATCTAATGAACAATTTCTTACAATAATTTAGGTCTATTATTAAGGTCACGGTAGTCATTTATTAGTAAGTCAGTATTAACAGTAAGGGTACTGAAAATTGTTAGAAATAAAATTATTAAACTACATAATATATAAAATTGATTCTTATTAATTATTACGTTATTACACTAAACATTAATAAAAAAAGAATGAAAATTGCGAAATTGGTATTATAGGTATCTGTAGTCACATAAGAGTTAAAAAATAATGTCAAGTAGGTTATCATATTACAGGGTCGATTTATTCATAATTTGTCAAGTTTAAATTCCTCAACGGTATAGTAGCCTTTCTTTATTAACAAAGATTTCAACTGTTTCGTGAAAATTGAGTCATTTGGTAAGGATTTTAGACTTTCCGGTAGTTTATTAAATACGTTAGCTAGCCTAGAGTACGGGCTTTTACCAATAACTTTTAAGTTTGTGATGGGTAATATTAGTCTATTTCTGTTCCGTCGGTTATAATTTTCATTAATTTCGATATTAGATTTGAAGAAGTGCCTATTTTTCCTAACGAGTTCGTTCAAGTGTCACGGTTTTTGAACGGATCAGGGCTGACTAAGATTTATCTGCCCAGGTATATTGCTGTTGAAACTTTATGGCAGCTCGGAAGTTGGCTGCGAGCGACGCATTATACAGTCCAGAAGTTGCTGCCTCCGCGCCTCGCTGATACCTTACCTTGCGTTCTGCGTACCCTTAAATCAGATGTTTCGAGCCGCAATAAAGTTTGAACCGTTATTCACTCGCAGCTAATGTCTGAGCCACGCCGCGTCAACAAGTGAAAAGTTTTATTCATGCTCAATAACATTTACCGACAATTTTTTAAGAAGAGACTGTCACCCAGAATACACTGACTCGACAGACGCTCTAGAATGTCAAACATGTTCATAAGTTCGATGTGCAATGATTTGATTATCACCCACCGTCCAACACAAAAGTATGTGTTCCCCCTCCAGCTGCTGTTTTCGAACC
Organism: Diarsia brunnea; assembly: GCA_949774965.1. Classification (NCBI taxonomy): domain Eukaryota; kingdom Metazoa; phylum Arthropoda; class Insecta; order Lepidoptera; family Noctuidae; genus Diarsia; species Diarsia brunnea. The sequence continues at coordinate 7,798,064 of OX458999.1, forward strand.
AACTCTGTCGAACCGGCTATGTTGCAAACAATACCGCTGTATCCAGCTATGTTTGACAATAATATTTCATTTCTTATTCACCATAAGGTACATCCAAGGAAACAAAACCGTCAACGGAAGGCGAACAACCACCACCGAAAAACGAAACGACAACGGAAAAAGAACCACCAACGGAAGGTGAACCGCCAACAGAAGAAAATTCACCAACGGAAGAAAATCCACCAACGGATGAAAACCCACCAACGGAAGAAGAAAAGCCAACGGGTACAGAGCTTTATTCAAGTTCAATAACATTAACCAATTAAGTTTAAGAAGAGACTGTCACTCAGAATACACTGAGCCGACAGACGCACTTAAAAGTCAAGCCTGTTCAAAAGTTCGATCTGCAATAAAATTATCACCCACCTCCTAACATAAAAATATGTGTTTCCCCCCTCTAGCTGCTGATTTCGAACCAACTGTGACGTACCGTAAATTTGGTTGGTCGGCAGTCACTACCGTTGTATCCAGGTATTTTTGACAATTGCATTTCTTCTCTTGTTTACCAGCAGAAACACCCGAAGAAGAAGAGTCGGTAGATTCAAGCGAGCTGGGCACCGTTGCTGTGGCTTCCAGTGGTTAGTTGATAGTAATAAATGATAAAAGTAGTACTGTGGAATACTTCAAAACTTATGGGAAATACTTAAACGCATTTCACATAATATCAATGTTTGGGTGATTCATTGTACTTATTTGTCATTGGTGGATGGGTTGTTGATTGCAAATTCCTTCACTAGGGCAGCCAGAGCTTTAGATTCGATTTCATCCATCCAACGTTTGTAATAAACTTATAATTCAATTAATTTTAGATGCTGCTAGCAAGGATGGTGGAACATCAACTACTTCTGGATATGCATCAGGTTAGTAATACCAAATTGAGTTCCAGCAGTGATCGTCATTTTGTGTAGCAACATTTCCAATGAAAACTATATACATGTTAAAGCATTCAGCTGGATTAGTTGGTGAAAAATCTAATGATTACTATTATAAATTATAACTTACAGGAAGAAGTGATAACAAAGATGGCTCTACAGATTCCACTGCTTCTACATACGGTGAAAACTTTTTTGGTACTTTTATTAGACGAAATCGATCCTTCAAGATTAATTGTTAGGATAAATTGTAACTTGTTTAATTAACCTTGAAGAGAAAAATCAACTTAAACATACCGTTATTTTGTCACAAAATGTATCATTCCGGGTTTTACTGTCTTTCTGATATTTTACAGCTTCCACCACGGGTAATGCTGCAGGTGGATCGAGCGCAGCTGCAGCATCAACAGGTATGCGTTTATTTCTGTATTTAAAATTAAGTACCGGCCACAAAACAAATATCTCTAGAGACATAAGAGCAATCGTCAGCGACCGTGCTTAAGCGGTAGCCCCTCGCTTCCCCTTCGAAAGTTATTTGTATCTTGTTTAAACTCCTGTCGCTCTAGTAAAGGGACACTCGTCCAAACTAGGATCGTCTGACGACACCGCAGGAAAAACTAAAGAGTTTTTACAAGTTCGTTCAAGTGTCACGGTTTTTGAACGGATCAGGGCTGACTAAGATTTATCTGCCCAGGTATATTGCCGTTGAAACTTTATGGCAGCTCGGAAGTTGGCTGCGAGCGACGCATTATACAGTCCAGAAGTTGCTGCCTCCGCGCCTCGCTGATACCTTACCTTGCGTTCTGCGTACCCTTAAATCAGATGTTTCGAGCCGCAATAAAGTTTGAACCGTTATTCACTCGCAGCTAATGTCTGAGCCACGCCGCGTCAACAAGTGAAAAGTTTTATTCATGCTCAATAACATTTACCGACAATTTTTTAAGAAGAGACTGTCACCCAGAATACACTGACTCGACAGACGCTCTAGAATGTCAAACATGTTCATAAGTTCGATGTGCAATGATTTGATTATCACCCACCGTCCAACACAAAAGTATGTGTTCCCCCCTCCAGCTGCTGTTTTCGAACCAACTCTGTCGAACCGGCTATGTTGCAAACAATACCGCTGTATCCAGCTATGTTTGACAATAATATTTCATTTCTAATTCACCATAAGGTACATCCAAGGAAACAAAACCGTCAACGGAAGGCGAACAACAACCACCGAAAAACGAAACGACAACGGAAAAAGAACCACCAACGGAAGGTGAACCGCCAACAGAAGAAAATTCACCAACGGAAGAAAATCCACCAACGGATGAAAACCCACCAACGGAAGAAGAAAAGCCAACGGGTACAGAGCTTTATTCAAGTTCAATAACATTAACCAATTAAGTTTAAGAAGAGACTGTCACTCAGAATACACTGAGCCGACAGACGCACTTAAAAGTCAAGCCTGTTCAAAAGTTCGATCTGCAATAAAATTATCACCCACCTCCTAACATAAAAATATGTGTTTCCCCCCTCTAGCTGCTGATTTCGAACCAACTGTGACGTACCGTAAATTTGGTTGGTCGGCAGTCACTACCGTTGTATCCAGGTATTTTTGACAATTGCATTTCTTCTCTTGTTTACCAGCAGAAACACCCGAAGAAGAAGAGTCGGTAGATTCAAGCGAGCTGGGCACCGTTGCTGTGGCTTCCAGTGGTTAGTTGATAGTAATAAATGATAAAAGTAGTACTGTGGAATACTTCAAAACTTATGGGAAATACTTAAACGCATTTCACATAATATCAATGTTTGGGTGATTCATTGTACTTATTTGTCATTGGTGGATGGGTTGTTGATTGCAAATTCCTTCACTAGGGCAGCCAGAGCTTTAGATTCGATTTCATCCATCCAACGTTTGTAATAAACTTATAATTCAATTAATTTTAGATGCTGCTAGCAAGGATGGTGGAACATCAACTACTTCTGGATATGCATCAGGTTAGTAATATCAAATTGAGTTCCAGCAGTGATCGTCATTTTGTGTAGCAACATTTCCAATGAAAACTATATACATGTTAAAGCATTCAGCTGGATTAGTTGGTGAAAAATCTAATGATTACTATTATAAATTATAACTTACAGGAAGAAGTGATAACAAAGATGGCTCTACAGATTCCACTGCTTCTACATACGGTGAAAACTTTTTTGGTACTTTTATTAGACGAAATCGATCCTTCAAGATTAATTGTTAGGATAAATTGTAACTTGTTTAATTAACCTTGAAGAGAAAAATCAACTTAAACATACCGTTATTTTGTCACAAAATGTATCATTCCGGGTTTTACTGTCTTTCTGATATTTTACAGCTTCCACCACGGGTAATGCTGCAGGTGGATCGAGCGCAGCTGCAGCATCAACAGGTATGCGTTTATTTCTGTATTTAAAATTAAGTACCGGCCACAAAACAAATATCTCTAGAGACATAAGAGCAATCGTCAGCGACCGTGCTTAAGCGGTAGCCCCTCGCTTCCCCTTCGAAAGTTATTTGTATCTTGTTTAAACTCCTGTCGCTCTAGTAAAGGGACACTCGTCCAAACTAGGATCGTCTGACGACACCGCAGGAAAAACTAAAGAGTTTTTACAAGTTCGTTCAAGTGTCACGGTTTTTGAACGGATCAGGGCTGACTAAGATTTATCTGCCCAGGTATATTGCCGTTGAAACTTTATGGCAGCTCGGAAGTTGGCTGCGAGCGACGCATTATACAGTCCAGAAGTTGCTGCCTCCGCGCCTCGCTGATACCTTACCTTGCGTTCTGCGTACCCTTAAATCAGATGTTTCGAGCCGCAATAAAGTTTGAACCGTTATTCACTCGCAGCTAATGTCTGAGCCACGCCGCGTCAACAAGTGAAAAGTTTTATTCATGCTCAATAACATTTACCGACAATTTTTTAAGAAGAGACTGTCACCCAGAATACACTGACTCGACAGACGCTCTAGAATGTCAAACATGTTCATAAGTTCGATGTGCAATGATTTGATTATCACCCACCGTCCAACACAAAAGTATGTGTTCCCCCCTCCAGCTGCTGTTTTCGAACCAACTCTGTCGAACCGGCTATGTTGCAAACAATACCGCTGTATCCAGCTATGTTTGACAATAATATTTCATTTCTTATTCACCATAAGGTACATCCAAGGAAACAAAACCGTCAACGGAAGGTGAACAACAACCACCGAAAAACGAAACGACAACGGAAAAAGAACCACCAACGGAAGGTGAACCGCCAACAGAAGAAAATTCACCAACGGAAGAAAATCCACCAACGGATGAAAACCCACCAACGGAAGAAGAAAAGCCAACGGGTACAGAGCTTTATTCAAGTTCAATAACATTAACCAATTAAGTTTAAGAAGAGACTGTCACTCAGAATACACTGAGCCGACAGACGCACTTAAAAGTCAAGCCTGTTCAAAAGTTCGATCTGCAATAAAATTATCACCCACCTCCTAACATAAAAATATGTGTTTCCCCCCTCTAGCTGCTGATTTCGAACCAACTGTGACGTACCGTAAATTTGGTTGGTCGGCAGTCACTACCGTTGTATCCAGGTATTTTTGACAATTGCATTTCTTCTCTTGTTTACCAGCAGAAACACCCGAAGAAGAAGAGTCGGTAGATTCAAGCGAGCTGGGCACCGTTGCTGTGGCTTCCAGTGGTTAGTTGATAGTAATAAATGATAAAAGTAGTACTGTGGAATACTTCAAAACTTATGGGAAATACTTAAACGCATTTCACATAATATCAATGTTTGGGTGATTCATTGTACTTATTTGTCATTGGTGGATGGGTTGTTGATTGCAAATTCCTTCACTAGGGCAGCCAGAGCTTTAGATTCGATTTCATCCATCCAACGTTTGTAATAAACTTATAATTCAATTAATTTTAGATGCTGCTAGCAAGGATGGTGGAACATCAACTACTTCTGGATATGCATCAGGTTAGTAATATCAAATTGAGTTCCAGCAGTGATCGTCATTTTGTGTAGCAACATTTCCAATGAAAACTATATACATGTTAAAGCATTCAGCTGGATTAGTTGGTGAAAAATCTAATGATTACTATTATAAATTATAACTTACAGGAAGAAGTGATAACAAAGATGGCTCTACAGATTCCACTGCTTCTACATACGGTGAAAACTTTTTTGGTACTTTTATTAGACGAAATCGATCCTTCAAGATTAATTGTTAGGATAAATTGTAACTTGTTTAATTAACCTTGAAGAGAAAAATCAACTTAAACATACCGTTATTTTGTCACAAAATGTATCATTCCGGGTTTTACTGTCTTTCTGATATTTTACAGCTTCCACCACGGGTAATGCTGCAGGTGGATCGAGCGCAGCTGCAGCATCAACAGGTATGCGTTTATTTCTGTATTTAAAATTAAGTACCGGCCACAAAACAAATATCTCTAGAGACATAAGAGCAATCGTCAGCGACCGTGCTTAAGCGGTAGCCCCTCGCTTCCCTTTCGAAAGTTATTTGTATCTTGTTTAAACTCCTGTCGCTCTAGTAAAGGGACACTCGTCCAAACTAGGATCGTCTGACGACACCGCAGGAAAAACTAAAGAGTTTTTACAAGTTCGTTCAAGTGTCACGGTTTTTGAACGGATCAGGGCTGACTAAGATTTATCTGCCCAGGTATATTGCCGTTGAAACTTTATGGCAGCTCGGAAGTTGGCTGCGAGCGACGCATTATACAGTCCAGAAGTTGCTGCCTCCGCGCCTCGCTGATACCTTACCTTGCGTTCTGCGTACCCTTAAATCAGATGTTTCGAGCCGCAATAAAGTTTGAACCGTTATTCACTCGCAGCTAATGTCTGAGCCACGCCGCGTCAACAAGTGAAAAGTTTTATTCATGCTCAATAACATTTACCGACAATTTTTTAAGAAGAGACTGTCACCCAGAATACACTGACTCGACAGACGCTCTAGAATGTCAAACATGTTCATAAGTTCGATGTGCAATGATTTGATTATCACCCACCGTCCAACACAAAAGTATGTGTTCCCCCCTCCAGCTGCTGTTTTCGAACCAACTCTGTCGGACCGGCTATGTTGCAAACAATACCGCTGTATCCAGCTATGTTTGACAATAATATTTCATTTCTTATTCACCATAAGGTACATCCAACGAAACAAAACCGTCAACGGAAGGCGAACAACCACCACCGAAAAACGAAACGACAACGGAAAAAGAACCACCAACGGAAGGTGAACCGCCAACAGAAGAAAATCCACCAACGGATAAAAACCCACCAACGGAAGAAGAAAAGCCAACGGGTACAGAGCTTTATTCAAGTTCAATAACATTAACCAATTAAGTTTAAGAAGAGACTGTCACTCAGAATACACTGAGCCGACAGACGCACTTAAAAGTCAAGCCTGTTCAAAAGTTCGATATGCAATAAAATTATCACCCACCTCCTAACATAAAAATATGTGTTTCCCTCCTCTAGCTGCTGATTTCGAACCAACTGTGACGTACCGTAAATTTGGTTGGTCGGCAGTCACTACCGTTGTATCCAGGTATTTTTGACAATTGCATTTCTTCTCTTGTTTACCAGCAGAAACACCCGAAGAAGAAGAGTCGGTAGATTCAAGCGAGCTGGGCACCGTTGCTGTGGCTTCCAGTGGTTAGTTGATAGTAATAAATGATAAAAGTAGTACTGTGGAATACTTCAAAACTTATGGGAAATACTTAAACGCATTTCACATAATATCAATGTTTGGGTGATTCATTGTACTTATTTGTCATTGGTGGATGGGTTGTTGATTGCAAATTCCTTCACTAGGGCAGCCAGAGCTTTAGATTCGATACCATCCATCCAACGTTTGTAATAAACTTATAATTCAATTAATTTTAGATGCTGCTAGCAAGGATGGTGGAACATCAACTACTTCTGGATATGCATCAGGTTAGTAATATCAAATTGAGTTCCAGCAGTGATCGTCATTTTGTGTAGCAACATTTCCAATGAAAACTATATACATGTTAAAGCATTCAGCTGGATTAGTTGGTGAAAAATCTAATGATTACTATTATAAATTATAACTTACAGGAAGAAGTGATAACAAAGATGGCTCTACAGATTCCACTGCTTCTACATACGGTGAAAACTTTTTTGGTACTTTTATTAGACGAAATCGATCCTTCAAGATTAATTGTTAGGATAAATTGTAACTTGTTTAATTAACCTTGAAGAGAAAAATCAACTTAAACATACCGTTATTTTGTCACAAAATGTATCATTCCGGGTTTTACTGTCTTTCTGATATTTTACAGCTTCCACCACGGGTAATGCTGCAGGTGGATCGAGCGCAGCTGCAGCATCAACAGGTATGCGTTTATTTCTGTATTTAAAATTAAGTACCGGCCACAAAACAAATATCTCTAGAGACATAAGAGCAATCGTCAGCGACCGTGCTTAAGCGGTAGCCCCTCGCTTCCCCTTCGAAAGTTATTTGTATCTTGTTTAAACTCCTGTCGCTCTAGTAAAGGGACACTCGTCCGAACTAGGATCGTCTGACGACACCGCAGGAAAAACTAAAGAGTTTTTACAAGTTCGTTCAAGTGTCACGGTTTTTGAACGGATCAGGGCTGACTAAGATTTATCTGCCTAGGTATATTGCTGTTGAAACTTTATGGCAGCTCGGAAGTTGGCTGCGAGCGACGCATTATACAGTCCAGAAGTTGCTGCCTCCGCGCCTCGCTGATACCTTACCTTGCGTTCTGCGTACCCTTAAATCAGATGTTTCGAGCCGCAATAAAGTTTGAACCGTTATTCACTCGCAGCTAATGTCTGAGCCACGCCGCGTCAACAAGTGAAAAGTTTTATTCATGCTCAATAACTTTTACCGACAATTTTTTAAGAAGAGACTGTCACCCAGAATACACTGACTCGACAGACGCTCTAGAATGTCAAACATGTTCATAAGTTCGATGTGCAATGATTTGATTATCACCCACCGTCCAACACAAAAGTATGTGTTCCCCCCTCCAGCTGCTGTTTTCGAACCAACTCTGTCGGACCGGCTATGTTGCAAACAATACCGCTGTATCCAGCTATGTTTGACAATAATATTTCATTTCTTATTCACCATAAGGTACATCCAACGAAACAAAACCGTCAACGGAAGGCGAACAACCACCACCGAAAAACGAAACGACAACGGAAAATGAACCACCAACGGAAGGTGAACCGCCAACAGAAGAAAATCCACCAACGGATGAAAACCCACCAACGGAAGAAGAAAAGCCAACGGGTACAGAGCTTTATTCAAGTTCAATAACATTAACCAATTAAGTTTAAGAAGAGACTGTCACTCAGAATACACTGAGCCGACAGACGCACTTAAAAGTCAAGCCTGTTCAAAAGTTCGATCTGCAATAAAATTATCACCCACCTCCTAACATAAAAAATATGTGTTTCCCCCCTCTAACTGCTGATTTCGAACCAACTGTGACGTACCGTAAATTTGGTTGGTCGGCAGTCACTACCGTTGTATCCAGGTATTTTTGACAATTGCATTTCTTCTCTTGTTTACCAGCAGAAACACCCGAAGAAGAAGAGTCGGTAGATTCAAGCGAGCTGGGCACCGTTGCTGTGGCTTCCAGTGGTTAGTTGATAGTAATAAATGATAAAAGTAGTACTGTGGAATACTTCAAAACTTATGGGAAATACTTAAACGCATTTCACATAATATCAATGTTTGGGTGATTCATTGTACTTATTTGTCATTGGTGGATGGGTTGTTGATTGCAAATTCCTTCACTAGGGCAGCCAGAGCTTTAGATTCGATTTCATCCATCCAACGTTTGTAATAAACTTATAATTCAATTAATTTTAGATGCTGCTAGCAAGGATGGTGGAACATCAACTACTTCTGGATATGCATCAGGTTAGTAATATCAAATTGAGTTCCAGCAGTGATCGTCATTTTGCGTAGCAACATTTCCAATGAAAACTATATACATGTTAAAGCATTCAGCTGGATTAGTTGGTGAAAAATCTAATGATTACTATTATAAATTATAACTTACAGGAAGAAGTGATAACAAAGATGGCTCTACAGATTCCACTGCTTCTACATACGGTGAAAACTTTTTTGGTACTTTTATTAGACGAAATCGATCCTTCAAGATTAATTGTTAGGATAAATTGTAACTTGTTTAATTAACCTTGAAGAGAAAAATCAACTTAAACATACCGTTATTTTGTCACAAAATGTATCATTCCGGGTTTTACTGTCTTTCTGATATTTTACAGCTTCCACCACGGGTAATGCTGCAGGTGGATCGAGCGCAGCTGCAGCATCAACAGGTATGCGTTTATTTCTGTATTTAAAATTAAGTACCGGCCACAAAACAAATATCTCTAGAGACATAAGAGCAATCGTCAGCGACCGTGCTTAAGCGGTAGCCCCTCGCTTCCCCTTCGAAAGTTATTTGTATCTTGTTTAAACTCCTGTCGCTCTAGTAAAGGGACACTCGTCCAAACTAGGATCGTCTGACGACACCGCAGGAAAAACTAAAGAGTTTTTACAAGTTCGTTCAAGTGTCACGGTTTTTGAACGGATCAGGGCTGACTAAGATTTATCTGCCCAGGTATATTGCTGTTGAAACTTTATGGCAGCTCGGAAGTTGGCTGCGAGCGACGCATTATACAGTCCAGAAGTTGCTGCCTCCGCGCCTCGCTGATACCTTACCTTGCGTTCTGCGTACCCTTAAATCAGATGTTTCGAGCCGCAATAAAGTTTGAACCGTTATTCACTCGCAGCTAATGTCTGAGCCACGCCGCGTCAACAAGTGAAAAGTTTTATTCATGCTCAATAACATTTACCGACAATTTTTTAAGAAGAGACTGTCACCCAGAATACACTGACTCGACAGACGCTCTAGAATGTCAAACATGTTCATAAGTTCGATGTGCAATGATTTGATTATCACCCACCGTCCAACACAAAAGTATGTGTTCCCCCCTCCAGCTGCTGTTTTCGAACCAACTCTGTCGGACCGGCTATGTTGCAAACAATACCGCTGTATCCAGCTATGTTTGACAATAATATTTCATTTCTTATTCACCATAAGGTACATCCAACGAAACAAAACCGTCAACGGAAGGCGAACAACCACCACCGAAAAACGAAACGACAACGGAAAAAGAACCACCAACGGAAGGTGAACCGCCAACAGAAGAAAATCCACCAACGGATAAAAACCCACCAACGGAAGAAGAAAAGCCAACGGGTACAGAGCTTTATTCAAGTTCAATAACATTAACCAATTAAGTTTAAGAAGAGACTGTCACTCAGAATACACTGAGCCGACAGACGCACTTAAAAGTCAAGCCTGTTCAAAAGTTCGATATGCAATAAAATTATCACCCACCTCCTAACATAAAAATATGTGTTTCCCCCCTCTAGCTGCTGATTTCGAACCAACTGTGACGTACCGTAAATTTGGTTGGTCGGCAGTCACTACCGTTGTATCCAGGTATTTTTGACAATTGCATTTCTTCTCTTGTTTACCAGCAGAAACACCCGAAGAAGAAGAGTCGGTAGATTCAAGCGAGCTGGGCACCGTTGCTGTGGCTTCCAGTGGTTAGTTGATAGTAATAAATGATAAAAGTAGTACTGTGGAATACTTCAAAACTTATAGGAAATACTTAAACGCATTTCACATAATATCAATGTTTGGGTGATTCATTGTACTTATTTGTCATTGGTGGATGGGTTGTTGATTGCAAATTCCTTCACTAGGGCAGCCAGAGCTTTAGATTCGATTTTACCATCCAACGTTTGTAATAAACTTATAATTCAATTAATTTTAGATGCTGCTAGCAAGGATGGTGGAACATCAACTACTTCTGGATATGCATCAGGTTAGTAATATCAAATTGAGTTCCAGCAGTGATCGTCATTTTGTGTAGCAACATTTCCAATGAAAACTATATACATGTTAAAGCATTCAGCTGGATTAGTTGGTGAAAAATCTAATGATTACTATTATAAATTATAACTTACAGGAAGAAGTGATAACAAAGATGGCTCTACAGATTCCACTGCTTCTACATACGGTGAAAACTTTTTTGGTACTTTTATTAGACGAAATCGATCCTTCAAGATTAATTGTTAGGATAAATTGTAACTTGTTTAATTAACCTTGAAGAGAAAAATCAACTTAAACATACCGTTATTTTGTCACAAAATGTATCATTCCGGGTTTTACTGTCTTTCTGATATTTTACAGCTTCCACCACGGGTAATGCTGCAGGTGGATCGAGCGCAGCTGCAGCATCAACAGGTATGCGTTTATTTCTGTATTTAAAATTAAGTACCGGCCACAAAACAAATATCTCTAGAGACATAAGAGCAATCGTCAGCGACCGTGCTTAAGCGGTAGCCCCTCGCTTCCCCTTCGAAAGTTATTTGTATCTTGTTTAAACTCCTGTCGCTCTAGTAAAGGGACACTCGTCCAAACTAGGATCGTCTGACGACACCGCAGGAAAAACTAAAGAGTTTTTACAAGTTCGTTCAAGTGTCACGGTTTTTGAACGGATCAGGGCTGACTAAGATTTATCTGCCCAGGTATATTGCTGTTGAAACTTTATGGCAGCTCGGAAGTTGGCTGCGAGCGACGCATTATACAGTCCAGAAGTTGCTGCCTCCGCGCCTCGCTGATACCTTACCTTGCGTTCTGCGTACCCTAAAATCAGATGTTTCGAGCCGCAATAAAGTTTGAACCGTTATTCACTCGCAGCTAATGTCTGAGCCACGCCGCGTCAACAAGTGAAAAGTTTTATTCATGCTCAATAACATTTACCGACAATTTTTTAAGAAGAGACTGTCACCCAGAATACACTGACTCGACAGACGCTCTAGAATGTCAAACATGTTCATAAGTTCGATGTGCAATGATTTGATTATCACCCACCGTCCAACACAAAAGTATGTGTTCCCCCCTCCAGCTGCTGTTTTCGAACCAACTCTGTCGGACCGGCTATGTTGCAAACAATACCGCTGTATCCAGCTATGTTTGACAATAATATTTCATTTCTTATTCACCATAAGGTACATCCAACGAAACAAAACCGTCAACGGAAGGCGAACAACCACCACCGAAAAACGAAACGACAACGGAAAAAGAACCACCAACGGAAGGTGAACCGCCAACAGAAGAAAATCCACCAACGGATGAAAACCCACCAACGGAAGAAGAAAAGCCAACGGGTACAGAGCTTTATTCAAGTTCAATAACATTAACCAATTAAGTTTAAGAAGAGACTGTCACTCAGAATACACTGAGCCGACAGACGCACTTAAAAGTCAAGCCTGTTCAAAAGTTCGATCTGCAATAAAATTATCACCCACCTCCTAACATAAAAATATGTGTTTCCCCCCTCTAGCTGCTGATTTCGAACCAACTGTGACGTACCGTAAATTTGGTTGGTCGGCAGTCACTACCGTTGTATCCAGGTATTTTTGACAATTGCATTTCTTCTCTTGTTTACCAGCAGAAACACCCGAAGAAGAAGAGTCGGTAGATTCAAGCGAGCTGGGCACCGTTGCTGTGGCTTCCAGTGGTTAGTTGATAGTAATAAATGATAAAAGTAGTACTGTGGAATACTTCAAAACTTATGGGAAATACTTAAACGCATTTCACATAATATCAATGTTTGGGTGATTCATTGTACTTATTTGTCATTGGTGGATGGGTTGTTGATTGCAAATTCCTTCACTAGGGCAGCCAGAGCTTTAGATTCGATTTCATCCATCCAACGTTTGTAATAAACTTATAATTCCATTAATTTTAGATGCTGCTAGCAAGGATGGTGGAACATCAACTACTTCTGGATATGCATCAGGTTAGTAATACCAAATTGAGTTCCAGCAGTGATCGTCATTTTGTGTAGCAACATTTCCAATGAAAACTACATACATGTTAAAGCATTCAGCTGGATTACTTGGTGAAAAATCTAATGATTACTATTATAAATTATAACTTACAGGAAGAAGTGATAACAAAGATGGCTCTACAGATTCCACTGCTTCTACATACGGTGAAAACTTTTTTGGTACTTTTATTAGACGAAATCGATCCTTCAAGATTAATTGTTAGGATAAATTGTAACTTGTTTAATTAACCTTGAAGAGAAAAATCAACTTAAACATACCGTTATTTTGTCACAAAATGTATCATTCCGGGTTTTACTGTCTTTCTGATATTTTACAGCTTCCACCACGGGTAATGCTGCAGGTGGATCGAGCGCAGCTGCAGCATCAACAGGTATGCGTTTATTTCTGTATTTAAAATTAAGTACCGGCCACAAAACAAATATCTCTAGAGACATAAGAGCAATCGTCAGCGACCGTGCTTAAGCGGTAGCCCCTCGCTTCCCCTTCGAAAGTTATTTGTATCTTGTTTAAACTCCTGTCGCTCTAGTAAAGGGACACTCGTCCGAACTAGGATCGTCTGACGACACCGCAGGAAAAACTAAAGAGTTTTTACAAGTTCGTTCAAGTGTCACGGTTTTTGAACGGATCAGGGCTGACTAAGATTTATCTGCCCAGGTATATTGCTGTTGAAACTTTATGGCAGCTCGGAAGTTGGCTGCGAGCGACGCATTATACAGTCGAGAAGTTGCTGCCTCCGCGCCTCGCTGATACCTTACCTTGCGTTCTGCGTACCCTTAAATCAGATGTTTCGAGCCGCAATAAAGTTTGAACCGTTATTCACTCGCAGCTAATGTCTGAGCCACGCCGCGTCAACAAGTGAAAAGTTTTATTCATGCTCAATAACATTTACCGACAATTTTTTAAGAAGAGACTGTCACCCAGAATACAAAGACTCGACAGACGCTCTAGAATGTCAAACATGTTCATAAGTTCGATGTGCAATGATTTGATTATCACCCACCGTCCAACACAAAAGTATGTGTTTCCCCCTCCAGCTGCTGTTTTCGAACCAACTCTGTCGGACCGTGAATTGGGCTATGTTGCAAACAATACCGCTGTATCCAGCTATGTTTGACAATAATATTTCATTTCTTATTCACCATAAGGTACATCCAACCAAACAAAACCGTCAACGGAAGGCGAACAACCACCACCGAAAAACGAAACGACAACGGAAAAAGAACCACCAACGGAAGGTGAACCGCCAACAGAAGAAAATTCACCAACGGAAGAAAATCCACCAACGGATGAAAACCCACCAACGGAAGAAGAAAAGCCAACGGGTACAGAGCTTTATTCAAGTTCAATAACATTAACCAATTAAGTTTAAGAAGAGACTGTCACTCAGAATACACTGAGCCGACAGACGCACTTAAAAGTCAAGCCTGTTCAAAAGTTCGATCTGCAATAAAATTATCACCCACCTCCTAACATAAAAATATGTGTTTCCCCCCTCTAACTGCTGATTTCGAACCAACTGTGACGTACCGTAAATTTGGTTGTTAATTTCTGAACCACGCCGCGCCAACGGGTAACATTATCCGATTAAGTTAATAAAAAGAGAGACGCACTGTTAATTATCATACTGGTATTTTAACAATTGTTGAACCAAACGGGACCCCGAATATAAGGATAATGTTAGGTATCAATTGCTATTGCTGCATCTAATTGGTGACAGAGTAAATTTTGCTTTGTTTGGGACGGTATATTCCGACATGAAACCTAACTACGGGTTATGTTAACCAATCTTCTGGTTCGAGAAAGATAGTGTCCTTGTCAAAAAAAACAACGTGTGTTCTTGTTGATCACTTCGAGTGACGATGACGTGCTTGTTTCTAACTCCTGCGGCTAATAAATATCTAATTGAAAGACAATTGTTATGAAAATAAGTTAATTTTATTAATCACTTTCAAATCATTGACCATCGACTGGGAACAATTCCAGACTCTGTGGTTTATTGTGAAAAAATCCTAATAGGAAATCGCAATGGCACTTTGCCCGACCTGGTAATCGAACCCATGACCTCATGGTCAGCAGCCGCGCTAACGACCACCAGATCAACGCACTCACTTTGCGCGATTCGACGTGTCACTTTAATTATATCACGTGGTGCATGAAATTTACAAATCAAGTTTTAGTAATTAGACTCATCATCATCACCACCCCAACATAGTTGGGAAAAGGCTAGGCAGATGCCTAGCCTTTTCCAGTCGGCTTCCAGTCTAACCGGATGCAGCTGAATACTAGTATTTTACATGGAGCGACTGCCTATCTAACCTCCACAACCCATTTAATACTTGGTAATACGATACTCTTTGGTAAGACTGGTTGTCAGACTTTCAGGTCACTGACTACCTGTAACGACTGCCAAAGATCTATATGTGACAGCCGGGACCAACAGTTAAACGTGCTTTCCGGTGGTCACCCATCCACAGACCAACCTAGGCAAGCGCGGCTTAACTTGAAGATTGACCGGAATGCCAGTTATTATTAAGTCACGAGCTCCTCCTTAAGCCACGAGCTCCTCCAGTTTTAGTAATAGACTATTACTCAGGATACACTGAATCGACTAAAGCTCAAAAGTCAAACATGATCATAAGTTCAATATCGTCGGTTAAGTTCCATCACCACGAAAGTCATTTTTAGAAACTTTTAAGGAGAGGCAAAAAACGCATTAATTTGATGTACGGAACAGTCCTACGTAAGTCAGTGTTTAGCTCCACAGCCCTTGGAACTAAAGACTGACTTACGTACCATTTCCATTGGACAAGTCTGATTGGTGGGTACCATGATGTTACTTTTACGCAATTTTAAATGTTTTTATTAGGCGTATCTTGATGATAATGATCTTGATTCTGATTAGGCGAAACGACGCGTCTTTCGATTCTCTAGCCAATAGCTTCAAAATCTCAAACCGCCAAAAACTGAGTTACGTGGTGATAGTACTTAAACGACGATAGAACGAATGATTTGCGACTAATTGGGCTATTTCTAACAATTATATTTGATTTCGTGATTCAGAGGAAACAAAAGGTGACACAGAGGATCCAGCAACACCTACGGGTTCCGAAGGAGAAGAGTGTAGCAAACCGTCCAAACCTAAGAAATTGGGCTTCGATATTGAGGACGTTTTGCGAAATTTCCCGTTCTACGAATACTTCAGTCCTATCACGCGCGGTAAGTTTATTCCGATATTTAATTTCTAGTAGATATTATAGTCTTTGACTATATCTGTTGGTATTATTGTCAGTGATATTATTTCTACCGCTTTTTAGTTTAGTGCTTTATAGTACATTTTGATACAAGTGCGGAAAGTTTGTTATTGCATTCTAGGCGGATTTAACACCCGAGCCGTAAGGCGAGGGTGTTCATGGGGTCGAGAAATGCAATAACAAATTCCCACGTGTATCAAACGACGTTTTTCAATACACTTTCGGAGAAATTAACTAGTAACGACACTTAATTATTTTCTTCATACATTTAGAGACTATGATTTCATTTGCTTTTTTTAAAAAGGTATGAAGCCTCTAAACAGCCTCATAGGAAAAATATAAAATTCAAATATTTTTTAATTAAGAACACAAACAAATGTTCATAAAAATAAATAATTGTTTAATATAATCATGTTTATTTAAGGTGAATGCTCCAACTAGCCCGCGAAATTCAAATTTTCTTATGTTTTTTGCAATTTGCAGGCCAGTGCTAGTTTGTATGTTGATTAAAATATAAATTGCGGCTGTAAGACGTATGTAGTTACAGAAATATAATCATCAAAATCATCAATATAAGCCTCCAAGTTCATAAAGGTGCAAAAATGACTTTTTCAAGTTCCTTTATAAATTTGAATTTCGCGGGGTGGTTGGAGCATTCACCTTAAAGTATTCTTTTTACAAACAAAACTTTATATTCAAGAAATATTTATGCTGTAAAGACGCAAATAAAAATAACGAAATTAAAAAAAAACTCTGCCGACTCTATAGTCGGTGGTGATTTTTTTTTAAATTTAGTGTGTTTTAATCGATTTGGACATAATTTAAGGTATAGTTATCTGTGGTGATTTTCTTTCATAATTTATAAGCTACGATCGCAATTTGAGTTTTGGAGCGCAAATAGTTAGTGTCCATTCAGTAGTCACTCTAATATTCACCATACAGAACTCCATCGCCTGTGGCTTTGAGATTTAACTTTTTACCCGACTACGGCATAGCCAAAAGGAAGGATAATGATTTTGGCAGTCTATGTATGTATGTATGTATGCTTGTGTGTTCCACCATAGCACCTACACTGCTGAACGGATTTGAATAAATAAGGTATCAGTAGAATTGTAAGAACAGCCCGGGTGATATAGGATATATAAATTTAAAAAAATACGACGGAATATAAAGTCAGATTCAAACATCGAAAAAAAAATCTAGATAATCATAACATGTTTGGTATCAAATGAAAGGTCTTGGCGAGCACATTACAAATATGTATATTATATTAACCAAAATTAAGAGCGCGCTCACATGTTTTGGGCGATTGGCCGAAAATACGTAGTTTTTCAAGTCCTGGATACGTCTTATTTAAAGATAAAGGCATAATATTTCAATGAAAAATCATAAATCTGACTTTGTTTTAGCAGCTCGTGGGGTGATTAGAATTTCGTTTTAAAGGTTAATATTTCGAGAAATAGCAGTTTTCCGACTCCAAATTTCAAGCAAACTTAAAACAAAAAATATGTCAATTTACGGGCTATATAAACCTGAAGGATGTGCGCTGATTAGAATTGAGATAGAAATGGAATCGAAGCAACAAAAAACGATATTCAAAAGCAATACTGAGCTAAAATGTATGCATTTTAAATATGGTTTAAACATAGGATATGACAAAATTAACAAAAAAAAATTATACATACTTATAGTACAACAATTTACCTTCCCTATTTATATTTTATTAAATTTTTCGCCTTCTCATTTTTTTATTATGATTTTCCAAAATAATGCCTTATTAGTTGATGTACGTCCGCCATACGCTCAGTCACGCCTGAGGGCTTGTGGAGAACGGACCTGGAGGATAAATAAATATCTCCAATCAAGACATGAAATCTTTGAATAGACTTTAAAATCTTGTGAAATTGTTTTTACAGCTCGAGCTCGTGCAAGCAGAAGATCATCAAAACCACGAACACAAAGGAGGAAACTGTGCCTCTGTGATGAAGAATTACCTAATTATGACTAGAGGTACTCGTACATTCTTATTAATGCTGTTCACTCACACACAACACAGAGTTTAGGGACTCGGCTTGATCTTTAAGTTTAAGCATCGTTCACCGAGGACGGTCTTGGTGACCATCCATTATATATC
Organism: Diarsia brunnea; assembly: GCA_949774965.1. Lineage (NCBI taxonomy): Eukaryota > Metazoa > Arthropoda > Insecta > Lepidoptera > Noctuidae > Diarsia > Diarsia brunnea. The sequence continues at coordinate 7,816,334 of OX458999.1, forward strand.
GAGTTGCCTTCATCCCAGGGAAATTTGTCAAGCCGTTAGTCTTAGCTGTCGTTTATGGAACTTTGACCGTTGTGAGGGGTAGTCAGTGCTAGTCAGAAACCCATAAGTATGAAAACCAGTCATAGTGACAAGGGGGATCGTGTTACCCAGCTATGAAAAAACTGGTATTCAGTTGCTTCCGGTTATATCCGGATGATCTGTACTAGATGGACTATATATTTGGGAAAAGGCTTAGGAGAAAATAATGATGGGTTAAAGAAATGATAATGAAAATGGCAGAAATTATTTTTTTTTACTATTATTTATTAATTCCTTAATTTATATTATATTATAATAAACCGATCATAACAATCAATCATCCGAAATAATTATTTTTGACTCGAGCAGCTATTTATGCAATGAAAGCATTGTCAAATGTTATCAGTTCGGTAAATTATCAAAGAGCCAGATAATGTTAGAAATATAATATACAAGATTGGTGTCGCACAATTATCCTAACAGCAGACTCCCTTATCTAACATTGAAAAATAAATCACAATCTAATCAACTCCAAATTGTTTCAGTTACTAGAAATAAGAAGAAAAAGAAAATAAAAAAAGAACGTATTGAGAAATGACCGCCGCACGAAAATGGACTCCGATTTATAATAGATATAGTAAAAATATAAATATTCATGGTAATGGTAAACTTATATTAATCGCAATATATTGAAGCAAGCATAATCATTATTTTGTTTTATTTTTTGTGTACTGTTTCTCTCTACTACACATTTATTTTTTTGCCTTATCCTAGTGTTCATCAAAATGATGGGCCCTAATTTTATAACAATCTGGCCTTGTATCTACTACACATAAACACACATACACACAATTTAATACTTATATAATCATGGTTAAGTCTTTCTTTCTTAGTATTTACTTCACATCATCTGAGTACCTTGAAAGAAACATTTGTTTTTGTACTGTTTTGTATTTTTTTAAATATGTGTCACAGACATCGGAGACTTGGTCCCTTCATCTTGACGCTAACGTTTAATGAAACGCATATTTATTTATACAATCTCTAGATAAAAACCGTAATATTTGCTAAGCCTTGTGTAACGGGAATATTTAGATATAATATCAAACCTAAAAATCACAATAACCTAAAAACGACCGTAGTTGTCTGCCGAGAGGATAGATTCCATTGATATTTTAAGTTAAAATAATAGGTACTCTGTTCAAAAATAAAAATTATAAGAAAAGCACCTTTGTCTGTACTACTTGAAGGATTTGATAAACTCATATACGGGAAGAAATGTATAATTAATTGCTTTATAGTACGGTATCGCCAGGACATTACATAGTTAACGTTCCTCGAAAAATCGTTAATTAAATTGCATCATAACTTATATATAAGTAATCATAGCACTTTTAGTAGCAATTTCCGTAGATAATCACAGACATACACGATTTCTAATTTTAATTAATAGAATATTTGAGGCTAGCTTTTGCCCGCGGCTTTGTCTGCTTTGTAGTCTAAATAGTACATTATGGTATAAGTGTGTAACGTTGGTGATTACCGCTGAGGCGCCATTGAGACCCGAGCCGTCAGGTGAGGGTCTTAAGAGAGCCGAGGACGGTAATCATCAATACACACGTGTATCATACGACGTTTTTCAACACACTTGTGAAGAAAATAACACAAAAAAATCATTTTCAACAGCTAAAACGAGTTGTGAAAAAAATAATCAGTTTTCCTGTGCGCGCATCTAACAATGGCGATCGGCCATAGACTAAAAGAATGAGGTTTCTTTTTTTGCTTTTTGCGGATAGCGTTTTAGCCACGTACAAAATGAGGAATTCAAAGTTTTTTTTTTTACAGAGAAAACAAAAGTTATATTTATTAAAAACGTATATACAAGTTGAAATTATCTATTTCAATTAATAAATTTTCTTGCGCACGCATCTAACAATGGTGATCGGCTATAGACTAAAATATTTTTTATACCATACCTACTCTAAAAAGCTTATTTTATTCACGCAAAACAGTGAATAAAAAGGCCTTTTATTCACTGTTTTGTTTTTATTCACTATTTTGGTGTTTGAATTTGGAACACAAAAATATATCCGGTCTCTATTTCAATGCTTACACAAACTCCTTGCGCTAAGATTCGAAATTCAAAAGTCTTTGGTGCAAATAAATTCTCGAGATTTGATTGGTCGATATTTGCGACAAGGAGTTTGGCATTAGATTAATAAATATTGTTTCACAAGTTGACCACCCTAATGATAATAATAAGAAAATTACGCTTAATTTCAGTCATTGCTCTAATTTTAATGTCCATTTCAATTAATGTAACAATTCTTATTTCTTGATTAAATTTCTATTTTCGCTTAAATTATGTCTTTTCTCGTAGTCATGATATAAAGTATAGTATGCAACTCCTGAATAAAGTACGAATTTATATCGAGGGCCATGAATCACTCGCGTCGTTCAGGATTCTAACAGTTGAATCACTCGCTGCGTTCGTGATTCAATCATTAGAATCCTTCACTTGTTCGTGACTCATCTACGGCCCTCGCTTTAAATCCGTCCTTTATTCACTAGTTGCATAATATACTATTTTTTAATTTTCGCGGATAGCGTTGCATACAAAATGGGGAATTCAAAGTGTTTTTTATTAAAGAGAAAACAAAAGTTTTATTTATTAAAAACGTATATACAAGTTGAAATAATCTATTTAAATTCGAAGTTGCATGAAATGAGCAAGCAATAGGTACATTAATTTATTTGTAGTATTGAACACAATCTTTTTAGTAACGAAACTTTTTTTAAGAACAAAGCAACTCAACCAATAAAATTAAAAAAAAAACCTATAACTCACTTGTGAATAATGGTAATGAAAAATTCACAGTTTGATTACAGGTGTCATTATGTGCCTAATTGCGGTGAAATTAGAGCCACTTTATGAGCAAGTGTGTTGAAAAATATTTAACGGGAACTTGTCTTATTTCCATTCAATGAATCGTCGCTTATTATTCGTGAATACGGGCATTGGGATATCATCTATATAACACTTATAATGTTATATCGTTAGTCGTAAATTGAACTTGAGTCGGCACTTCTACATTCTATTATCATCATCATCAGCCTATAATGTTCCCACGGCACTCCCTGCCGTGGGAACATGGCTGCCGTGGGCCCTCGTGGTTAAAGCATTAAAGCCCATCCCTCTCGGATGGGCTATAATTCACCACAAGGGGCCCAGTCCGGGTTGGTAGATGTCATGTCTTCGAATTTTTTGGTTTTACGACATGCCGGTTTCCTCACGATGTTTTCCTTCACCGTTTTGAGAGCAGTGGTGTTGATATAAAATATACAAAATAATGCGCCTGCCTGGGTTCGAACCCACGACTTACTGTTCGTAAGTCGGGGCCGCCACCAATGGACCACCATATTATATTATACATATTAACAACTAAACTTTGACATAAACGCCCAATTTTCAATATACAGGGTGACTGGTAACTTGACGTAGGTATTCCTTGCAGAACGCCATAGTAGGGTTAAAATGCAATAAATTAAGTCACTAATTGTTCCCCCGTAATTCAGTAGTTTTTGAGTCACTTAGATTTATGATTAGAAAAATTTCAGATTAACTACTGTACCTGTACTAAATTAAAAAGCGATTTTTGTAATGTGGACTACATTATATATGTGAATATATGACTTTGTATTACGTTTTATACATTTTTAGACAGCTGATAAGACAAGTGTATATTCTAGTAATTTGTACATCTGCCGTAGTATTTAATATTGCGCCACACAATTTTATTAAGAATGGCAAAATTCACGAAAAAAAAAATGTTTCATTATGATCTTAAGTAAAGTTTTAGACATTTTTGAACTTTTAATTATTAGATTACCACATTACCACACCGTGGATTTCAGTACAGTCGTGCTGTAAATTGGTTTGAAATGATTTACTGCCGCACTCAGAGAGCTTTAATGATTACTTAGGCCATCACTTTGTAAAGATTTTGACAGTTTTGTCATACAAAAGTATGTCAAATCTTTACTTAGTGACGGCTTAAGTAATCATTAAAGGTCTCTGAGTGCGGCAGTTAATCTGGGATTTCTCTTTGTAAAAATCTAAATAACTTAAGGACTACTGAATTTCTGGGGAACATTTGGTGGCTTAATTTATAGCATTTTAACCCTACTAAGACGTCCTGCAAGGAAAACGTCGAGTTACCGGTAACCCTGTAGAATGACATTATAGACATTCAATACAGTGACATTTAGTTGGCACTTTAGATATGAGTGTATGTGTAGGTTGAAACGGACATAAGATATACAGTTAGGTGTCATTTAGTGTTAAAGAAAAAGGTGACTAGGATTAGGTTAGAACTGTGATCGAACACGCGTGGACCGAGCGAGTGCAGCGTTTAATCAAATCACCAGTTGTAAACGTAGTTTCAAGTCATTATAAACAGTGTGCAGTTTTAGCTAAAAGGTTACGGCTATAGGTAAGCCGTTTAGGTAGCCGAATCATCTTAAGGTTGATGCGACAAAGTAGCCCGCGAAATTCGATTTTTCTTACGTTTTTTGCAATTTGCCGGTGAATGTCAAGTCGTATGTTAAATAAAATAGTCGCTCAAGAAACCTTTATGAACTGAGACGGTTATATTGGTGATTTTAATCATTATTACTTTATTATATATTATATTATCATTATTACATTGGGATTTGCGGCATAATAACAAATAAACATTTGTTATTATGCCGCAAATCTCATTTTATTTAACATACGACTTGACACTGACCGGGAAATTGCAAAAAATGTAAGAAAATTCGAATTTGGCGGGTTACCTTGTCGCCTTCACCATAACATTCTTTTGTTTTCTTTTACCCCTATAGCTCCTTGCAGTTTATAGTTTGTACCCAATAAACATCTATTTTGGTTAAGAGAATAAAACAAGGATAATTATATTGTATTGGCTTTCTAGCACAAGAACGTGGCACCAGAAAAGAGAGCCAGGCCTATACGCAAACGCCGTCGCCTCCTTCTGCGAAGCAGTGATGCTAGCGAAGGAGGTGGCGGAAGGTGAGAGGGAAAGAACCTCCGGTGATCGCTTCCGGCCACCGTAGACGCGGGCCTGTGGACGGTGAGTAATGGGCTAGCTCGCCGTCCGTCCGTCTTAGAACGACTACAGGCCGTGTTGACGGCGCGTTCGTGTTCCACGCGCGCCTCAAAGAAATGTCAGCAACATGGAAGGGGCCCGCAAGGGCCGACGCCCGTCGGGGCTGCGGGTTGTTCGAAAGAGATACCGTGGCCTCGGCGCAAGGGCGAAGAAGGATCATGGGTGGTTTTTAGTCAGTAGAACTCTGACACTCCCTTAAGCTCTGCCCAGAGCGGGAGGGGTTATTTGATGATTTCCCACCCCAAAAAAAAAAAAAAGAAAAAGGCCTATACCCAACAGTAGGTGAATTCGGGCTGTAGATGATGATGATGATTTATTTGCTTTGTTTACCATAACAATGCCCTTTCATAAAGAGCCTATTGAATTTCTTCATATGAGTAATCCCACTCTTCGGTACAAGCTATTGTTCGACTTCAGTTTTAATTTACCATCAGGCATAAGCGGAACAAAATAAGTGAAAGAAAATTAAAGTTTTTAATAATTGAATTAAAATCGCAAGATGATTCTCTGGGGGTAGGTAATCGTCTTTAGTGGAATAGTTACAAAATTGAGACATCTGTGTGTTAATTTATAAAACTTATGGTTTACATTTCGGAGAATGTGCTTTGGAATTACATAGTTATAATCCTCCATTCCCATACCATCATCTAACAGGCAGAGATACGGCTAAGCATCACCGTTATAGATTTGAAGATCTACGGACTGGAACATGCTTCTAATTTTTTTTGTTTTTTAGCGTTAGAAAGGATAATTAATTATGGTCGCATGTTAAGCAGTTTCGTTCTGAAGTACTTAACTACTGTGATTGTGTTGTTTAAGTGTAATTGTCATATTGTAGAATCTTATAAGATACTTTACCAGCTACTTAGTGCTTTGGAATAAGCTGAAATTTACAAAAAATGGTAATTTTGTCTTAGCTGTCAGCGTTCTTGTTACATGACGCGACCTGTACTTAACATGAATAAAAACCGGCCAAAAGCATGTCGGACCACGCACAATGTAGGGTTCCGTAGATGCCCATCAAAATATGTGAACTTACTAAACTGATTAACCACCTTGCCTACCTGCCTCCGAACGATGATTTTTATTGTAAAAATAAAACAAACATACATTTGCAGTTTTGAGTAGTTTACATAATGAATATATTTCATAATATTTCATACAAGTACATTTTATAAGTTGGTCGACTATTACTCGTTAACTTGTAAAGCCTACTGAGCTGTGATAGTTTTCCTTTTATTTTCAGTATATATACTAATAACATAATTTTTTTCACATGCCCAAACACAACCAATATAGGTGGTTTAGGTTGGCACACTTGTGTCTAACAAAAATGTGCACTTTAAAGGTTTATATTTCACAAACGAATCCCTTAATCGAAAAACTGTTTCAGCACATTCGCAATATTTTTTATAGACCTATCCAACGACATCCCACACAATGGACTTTGCGAGAAAAAAAAACATCCCCACTTCAATGTGTATTGGAGATACCATAAAAAAAAATCAATATTTTACTTTAGCACTTTTTAGGCGGAACTCATTTATATATTAATGCCAAATTACAGCTTTCTAGTACTAAGAGTCTTTGAGATATAGTGCGGGCGGACGGACAGACAGACAGACGGACATGGCGAAACTATAAGGGATCCATATTGAATACGGAACCCTAAAAAAGAGTTTCTAAATTGACAGACAGATGTGTTGCTGGGGAGTGTTTTACTTTACTTTTGTTCCCAGCTTAAACGTTAGGATGTGGTGGTGTGGTAGAGCGTTTTGGCAAACTATCTTCTGATGTGAGACTTTGTCTGAACTTCCTGAACCGTGTATTTTAAAAGATGTAATTTTTATTACAGAGTTTTAGCACTTGGAACTGCATCGGTGCTTCTATACGCTTATTATGCAGGTTACAAACACGTAAATGTCAAACAAGAAATTATGGCACAGCTAAACAGAGAAATTCGGAGCATTTCATAAGCAGTTCCGCTCGTAAGCTAAGTAAAAGCGATTATGGATATTTGAAAACTGGTAAGAGAGATTGACCACACTGTTGGAGTACTCGTAGCAACGTTCGGCTCAATACAAGTTTTTTGACTTGTCTATACATGTCAATTAATATCTATTTTGATAATTCAGATAAATAAAAATGCTTTAAATAAAAATATAGTTGTTATTTATAACCAATTTCTAGGTAATATAACGTAACAATCATTAGGATAAAAAACGTTAACGTCTTGTTTTAGGGTTCCGTACCCAAAGAGTAAAAACGGGACCCTACTTCTCCTTCCCCATTCTTTTCTTCTCTTTACTTCGCTGTCTGTCCCTCCGTCTGTCCCTCCGTCTGTCCCTCCGTCTGTCCCTCCGTCTGTCCCTCCGTCTGTCCCTCCGTCTGTCCCTCCGTCTGTCCCTCCGTCTGTCCCTCCGTCTGTCCCTCCGTCTGTCCATCCGTCTGTCACTAGGCTGTATCTCAAGAACCCCGATAGCTCGACTGTTGAAATGTTCACAAATTATGTATTTCTGTTGCCGCCATAACAACAAAATATACTAAAAACAAAATATAATTAATATTTAAGGAGGGCCATACAAGAAACGCGATTTTTTTTCCGTTTTTATAGATAACGGTATAACCCTTCGTACGCGAGACCGACTCGCACTTGGCCGGTTTTTTATATTATTTGTTTACCTCGGTACGTGTTGTGTTGGGCCTTGAAAAATAAAGGTATAGCTTTACCTGGGAAGTTTGTAAATATAGAGTTAATTTGTGCTATGTACAGTCAATCTTGTACCTACGTCCAGTCAGCTGCTGGCAACACAGACATGTTGTATGTTGGTCCTGGTTCGATTTCCGGGTCGGGCGAAGTGTTATTGGGTTTTTCCATCAAGAATTTATCAGTAACAACCACGGAGTCTGGTTTTGTGCCCGGTTTATGGCAATAGACTCGCCCCCTATTACATGGGACTTAAACATAACTGGCAAAATGTGGATGTACTATTAGGTACACCTCTGCCTAACCTTTCGGGGATTACAGGCGTGATGTTATGTTATGTTACTCCTGAAATTGCAGTCATAAAAAACACACACAAAAACAAGTTTGTTTTGTAAATTACATCGAATTCGCAGATGACGGCACGCGGTGCATTATGGAAGGTGGGCCATTGTTTGTGTGGAGGCGGACTTTAGATCTGAGGAGTCATTCATTCGATCCGCCAACAAACCTATTAACACGGCCCATTCATATTGCTAAGAAATCATTTTTTTAAATAAACAAACACGGTTTAAGATAGAGCTCAATGCGGTACCGCAGCAGTCAAAACATTCCTCCTCATGAATGCATTATAAGTACAGTCAGTGCACAGCATTATCTGACCAACATATTTTTTTTGCATTGTGTGAAATCATCAAATGACTCCTCCCGGTCTGAGTGGAGCGGTAGGGAGTGTCAGACTTATACTGACTAAAAACCACCCATGTTCCTCCTTAGGCCTTTGTGTCCGGGGCCGCTGTATTTCTTGTCCAGGGCCGCAGGCGTCGGCCCTGGCGGGCCTCTGCAATGTTGCTGACAACTCTTGATTATTTCATTTTATTCTGTTCGGGAAACTTACAGAAAAATAAACAAACAGTATTCTTAAAAAATATGAATTTGAAGGCCATTCACAAGTTTCTACTAATAAATTCTTAATACATGACACAAAAAAGACAACAATTATTTGATATTTAGACATTTATTGGTTATTTAGACATTTAATTATTGCAATTTAATAATTTTGTTGATATTTACAATCACTGCTATTGTCACAAAATTTGGATGCCTTAGTTTAGTAGGCGGAATATGAAGAACTAATGTGTACCTATGTTATAAAATCTGTAAAATACCATATTTCCAGCAAATAAATGAATGTAATCAAAAAAGACAACAAAAATAAAGTCATTACAAAATAGCTACAACATAAATTAGGAAACCCAGTAAGATTGATTAAACTAACAAACTAAAAATAAAAAGAACCATACAGACACAAAACAATTTTTTTTTTCTCTTATAGATCATGCGATCGTCAGGAAAGCCACGCTTGCATATGTTGGTCCATAGAAGAATAACCATCCATTACCTACAGAGTGTCCTCCTTGGTTCGGAAAGCACGTTAAGCCTTTGGGTCCGGTTGTCAATAGTAGATCGTTACAGGTGGTCAGTGGCCCGAAAGTCTGACAACCAGTCTTACCAAGCCGTATCGTATTAACCAGTACTAACTGGGTTGGGGAGGTCAGATAGGAAGTCACACTATGCATAATACTGGTATTCAGTTTGTAGACTGGAAGCCGACCCCAATGTAGTTGGGAAAACGCTAGGCGGATCAGCGGATGATGATGATAGGTAATCACACTAATGAGTGAGAGTGAGTGTGTATGTTTATTACTCTATCACACAAAAACTACTGAACAGATTTGGATAAAATTTGGTACACAGATAGTTTATAACCTGGATTAAGATATGGGATAGTTATTATCCCGATTTTATCTTCCCGTGGGATAATTTTCGAGTTGTAGCGGGCGAAGCCGCTGGCAACAGCTAGTTTGATTTATAAACTTGATGTTTCGTTACGAAATAACCTCCTCCTTTTTTGAAGTCGGTTAAAAAAGCAAGTTATGCATGTCTTACAGACACGAAGCAATAAATGATTTACGTCACAATCATAAAAATATAACACGATTAAAGCATTTCATGTAGCATCGATAAATTCTATAATGTGACTGCCCTATATAAAACATCGTATACTTAACATGTACCTATTAGTGCTATGAAAACAATATCGAAGAAGTGATGGCGAATAGTCGAGCCATTTTAATATATATTTTGGTCTTATCTGTGACTGTTGGTAAGTATTATACACATAAAAAATACAACAAAATTCAAACCAGATTTCCGACCTCGTGGAACAGCAGCTTCTACTTTAAGAAAAGGCTTATTTCGTATTAGAATGGTATGTCCGTAACGACATAAGATAACAATTAATACTTCATCATCATTTCAACCAAAATACGTCCACTGCTAGACATAGGTTTTTTTTTTGGAGGGTGGGAAATCATCAAATGACTCCTCCCGCTTTGGGCAGAGCGGTAGAGTGTCAGACTTCTACTGACTAAAAACCACCCATGTTCTTAGCCCTATGTGCCCAGGCCACCGTATATCTTTCGAACAACCCCCAGCCCCGACGGCCGTCGACCCTTGCGGCGTCTTGCTTCGGCGCGCGTAGAACACGACCGCACCGTCGACACGGCCTGTCATCGTCATGAAACGGACGGACGGCATCAAGTGTCACCACATTGACCGGTCGCGTGCGTCTTACATCCAGTGGATCCCCGCAACCTTCACCAGGTCATAGGTCCTCCAGTGGGCGGCCTTCCAACGCAACGTCTTCTGGTTTGCGACCGCCACTCCAGAACTTTTCGGCCCCATCGGCCATACTTTCTGCGAGCAATCAATACAGTAGGGGAATATTAAAAAATATTAATTCTCATGCCAATAATAAAACTTTGCCTACGCTTTGCAGTGATTTAAAACTGCTAATTACCCACCAACAGCTAAGTCACCGAAACAATGGCTTTAGTGTGAAGTGTCTTTTAATCATTCATACTTTTCATTAGGAAGGCTTCTGTATGAAAGCACAAGAAGTTTTTTAAGTGACTTCTTTGAAATGTTTGTAAGGTTTGAAAGGTACCAGTACCTTACCTTTTTTTGTTATTTCTCCGAAATCTGCAAAAACTGGTCCGATTTAAGTAACTGTTTTTTACATTTGGTAGAGAAAACTTGCACGGTTAACACACGGCATTTTTCGCTTCTTTGTGGATGATGTTCTAATAACTTCAAACTACAAGAATTAAAATTTGTGTCATATACCAGTACTAAAAAGGGTACAATAGAAAACTTTTCTGTATTAATGAATTAACTAACTTTTAAAAGTTTATTTACTCTCGGAAGTTGGTGACAAATAATTCAATGAAACAAAGGAAAGTCACTTTAACTTTCGAAAATTATATATTTTTCTTTTGAAATTCGGTTTTGTATTTTTTTGTAAAAAAATATAATCTCGGTACTGTCAATAGCTTCTATTTTGTTGCCCCGGACACTACTGTACAGTCTGTCAAAATCACAATGATCTTTACGATCATTACAATAATGTTGTTATTGGTTTACAGTTGCAGCTACATGTAAATGGAATATAACAAGCCTTATTTTCAATTATTTTTCATACAAGCTACATGTTGCTCTTAAGTTTTTGATGACTTTTAAGAAAAACATTTTTTATACGGAGGATATGCCACATTAACATACCTGTTATTCCCGACGGGTTAATAGTTATAAATTAAAGATCAGAGATGATCTTTTGAGGAAAGAACCACACAGATTTGAGTGGACCTGTCTAGTCTGTGCAAGCATTTGTCAGTGATCGTGTTGCTCGACCAAGAACCCAAGGAGCTCAAGGACACCCAACCACCTACGATCTACAATCACTACATATTATAATAATATGTAGTGAGCACATATTATAATAATATGTACAATCACTACATATTATAATAATATGTAGTGAGCACATATTATAATAATATCTACAATCACTACATATTATAATAATATGTAGTGATTGTTCGTCATGGGAGGACTTTTTTGTTATAACACAAGTCCTCCGCCGCGTCTTTCTGTCTGTCTGTCTGTTTGCGATAAACTCAAAAACTACTGCAACGATTTTCATGCTGTTTTCATCAATGGATAGAGTGGTTCTCGAGGAAGGTTTTAGTATTTATACTAGGTGTTGCCAGCGGCTTCGCCCGCTACAACTCGAAAAATATACCACGGGAAGATAAAATAGGGATAAAAATTAAAAAAAACTATTCTATGTCTTAATCCAGGTTATAAACTATCTGTGTACCAAATTTTATCCAAATCCGTTCAGTAGTTTTTGCGTGAAAGAGTAACAAACATACACACTCACAAACTTTCGCTTTTATAATATTAGTGTGATATACAGTATAATATTAGTAGGATATGATTATTTCCACGCCGGCAAAGCCGTGGGCAACAGGTAGTCAGTAAGCTAACTTAGTTAAGCTTCGCTCGCATAGCTGACGCAGTTTTTCATACTTGTCATCAGACATCAAACTAAGTATGTAAACGAACTAAAATATTCGATATTTAATAGCCAAGTTAGTTGTGTATGAACATGTACAGTTACACGAGCTAAGCTTAGCTCTTGTTGTTGACTTGAACACCTACGTTCTACTGACTAAAAACCACTCATGTTTCTTTTTAACCCTTTGGTCTGGGGTTGCGGTATCTCTTTCGAACAACCCGCAGCCCCGGCAGGCGTCGGCCCCTGCAATGTTGCTGACATCTCTTTGATCATCTGCATAGCCTTTACCCAACTTTGGTTTTGGTTTGGCAGTTTTCAGATGGCATGAAGTGCCGTCTTGTTGCAACCACATGTCTGGAATGCCGTTTATGTTTAAAAATTGAGACACGAAAAGTTAGTTATGATGTATCTGGGTACGAATCCAGACTCAGTGGCAGCTACTCAGAAAATCTTAATCGAAACCTCTTTTATTCGTTAAAGGGAGCAGTTCCCTTTAAATTTCTCCTTTTAATTTCGAATAAATGGTGTTTCGATCGGAATTTTGATTGATGGCAATAGGCTTGCTTCTATTACATGGGACATGAACATAACTGGCAAAATGTGAATGTACTATTAGGTTACTGATGTTATGTTATGTAAATCCACAAACATATTTTATTTCCATTTTAAAGTTCTCCGCGTCTTAAAAACACTTGAACGATATTTACTTCACGACGAACATCTACTTTCTGCTCTTCTATGTGCATAGGCACCATTTCAAGTAGCTATCTAATGCAAGTATGTTTTACTCAAAACAGGAACAGGAGGTACTTTTCTCAAAAAGATTTTTTATGAGAAACCTGAAACTGACTGTGAAATTCCACCACAACCTGAACCTAAGCCATGCGATACTGAAACTCCACCAAAACCCGCTCCAGAGCCAAAACCGCAACCTCAAGAACCCAATTGCGAAACCAAAGAAAAGCCAAAACCGCCACCTGAAGAACCTAATTGCGAAACCAAATATAAGCCAGAACCGCCACCTGAAGAACCTAATTGCAAAACTGAAGTTAAGCCAAAACCGCCACCTGAAGAACCTAATTGCAAAACTGAAGATAAGCCAAAACCGCCACCTAAAGAACCTAATTGCGAAACCGAATATAAGCCAAAACCGCCACCTGAAGAACCTAATTGCGAGACCGAAACCAAGCCGAAACCTGCTCCAGAAAAAGATTGCGAGACCGATGGCGGGAAGAAAAAGAAATACAAAGGAAAATGGAAATGTATGAAAATTTAATTTTCGTTTTTTTACATCAAGGATGCTCGCGGCAGGGTAGCCCGCGAAATTCGAATTTTCTTACGTTTTTTACAACTTCCTTGAATACCTTTTTCATCAAATACATAGTCACTCCAGGAAGTAATATGAACTGAGAGGGTTGAATTGGTGATTTTAATCATTGTTACTCAGTAAAGTCACATTTGTTACGGTCGCGAATCCTATTTTATTTAGCATACAACCTGACACTGACCGGCAAATTGCAAGAAACGTAAGAAAATTCGAATACCAATAATAATATTCTTTTTCAGCTACCCCGGAGCATCAACCTTAAGCATAGATATTTAAAGACGTAGTTACTTAACTTTTAAATCGAAAATACAAACTGTCCTACTAGTGTAATCAAACTTTTGCGACAGGCAATTACTAAAACCGGGCTCGTTGCTAAAAAATCGACATAAACAGCTGCTCGGGTCGATCTTCAGGTTAAGCTGTGCTTGCCTAGATTGTTCTGTGAACCACCCTTTTTTTTTGGAGGGTGTGAAATCATAAATGACTCCTCCCGCTCTGGGCAGAGCGGTAGGGAGTGTCATACTTCTACTGACTAAAAAGCCACCTATGTTCCATCTTAGCCCTTTGTGTCGAGGCCGCGGTATCTCTTGCGAACAACCCGCAGCCGCGACTAGATGGGTGACCACCCCTTACATACCGAGTTTCCTCCGTGCCTGGGAAAGCATATTAAGCCGTTGGTCCCGGATGTCAATTGAATATGGGGTTAAGGTGAAAACCTTAACCCCATATTACCCAATCTAATTGGGTTGTGGAGGTCAGATAGGCAGTCGATGTGAAATGCTGGTATTCAGCTGTAAACGGTAAAACTGTTAACCGTTAACGTAGTTGTGAAAAGGCTAGGCAGATGATGAATTACTTTAATATAACCGGTAGAATAAATAAAGTCTTAAAGTTTAGTAAATATTATAAGTAGTGAACGAATATATTCCTGGGTCAAATGTTGTTGGTAACGCCCGTCGGGGCTGCGGGTTGTTCGAAAGAGATACCGCGACCTCGGCACAAGGGCTAAGATGGAACATGGGTGGTTTTTAGTCACTAGAAGTCTGACATGTCCTGTCTGGTTATTTGATGATTTTCCACACCAAAAAAAAAGGGTGGTTGATTTTTCCATCAGGAAGTTTTCAGTAGCAGTCCTGTGGATGGAAATTAGGTCGTTACCCATAAGTAATTCAAATTCAAATTCATTTATTGTTTGCCACAGGTGAAATATCAGGTCATATGTTTACAATAAATTGGATCGCTGCAACATACCTATAGGGTGTACAATATTTGATAATGGTTCAATACTTATTTAACATAAAATTATTATTCGTCCTAAGTCAACGTCCATCATTCATTATCCATAATATACTAAGACTTGCTAATTTACGTAGTCAGTTTTAAACAAATTAAATAATAAACACAGATTTCATAATAATTTCATTATACATTGTCAATGTCATTCAAATTGTTTTCTTTTATTTATGTCATACAAATTATATTCTTCATTCAGTCATTATCTAAAGTTCTAAAGGTCAATCAAGGTCATTCATATTTTTGTCATTTAAAAAGTCATTGATGGAATAGTAGGCTTTACCTATCAAGAATTCCTTAAGACTTTTTTTAAAACTATTTAAGGTAACACTGTTTTTGACATGATTCGGAAGTTTGTTATAAATTTTTACACCTATTCCAAATATACTTGTTTTAAACTTAACTGTTCTACACTTAATTCCGCTTAATATATTTTTATACCGCGCACTCCTCAATGTGTCATAATCATTTAAATCACGTTTTATCATTACTGCTGCTTCATAAATGTATAGTGATGGAAGAGTCAAAATGTGAAGTCTTGGAAACTCTGTTCTACATGAGTCAGTCTGTTTAAGCCCACATATACTCCTAACACACTTTTTTTGGGCCTTAAAAGCATATTCTCGATTAGTTGAATTGCCCCAAAAAAGGATACCATACTTTATTGTAGACCCTACGAATGCATGGTAAGCGCTTAGTAATGCTCTCTCGTTAACAATTTTTCTTAGCATGTATAGGGCATATGAAAATTGGTTCAATTTTTTGCAAACATGCTCAACCTGCAGTTTCCAATTGAGCCCAGAGTCAATATAAATACCAAGAAACTTAGTGTTGTTCACTTCTTTTATTTGTTCGTTTTTATAATGTGTAGTTTTTTTTCCGAATTGGTATTTTTATTAATGAAAGTCATATAATTTGTTTTCCCAATGTTAATTTTTAAGTTGTTTACATTTAACCATTTTATAATATCTTCGAGTGATTTGTTAATGTTGTTTTCATAATTATCTTTATCTTGGTTCGTAAAAATTGCTGTACTATCGTCGGCAAATAGTATCATTTCCTGTCTTATGATTCTCGGTAGATCATTTATGTAGATGATAAACAAGAGGGGTCCAAGAATACTTCCCTGAGGCACTCCATATATAATAGTTCTTGGGTCTGACGTGTATGTTTGTTCTAATTTTTCATCATTTATTATTCTTGTTATTTGAGTTACTTGAGATCTGTTTGATAGATACGATTTTATAAGTTTTAGTGCATTTCCTCTTATCCCATATTTTTCCAGTTTATTTAAAAGTATTTTATGATCCACGTGATCAAAGTAATCCTTTGACTAACCCTCCCTTAGTAGGTGTAATGTTTTATGTTTATCTATTGGTAAGGTATTTACGTTTTTTCTTGTTTATTTTCATGTGCCTGCTCATCGGTGGACCAACAGCCATTTTTGGTTAAGGACCTGCATTCAATTATCATTATGACCTTATTGATCTTGTTTGGAAAGGAATGTTTATGAAATCAAGATTTATGTGAGAATGAAAAACGTCTACAAAAAGATTGTATTAATCGATTAAATCTGGAAATAAATCGAACTTGTTTTATTTTAAAATCAACGTAGAAATTTTTGTGCCTTAAGCTGCTATCAGATGCTTCACTAAACACTCACGCATAATAAACATCCCACATCCTCAACCTTTGAAAACAACATTGTTCCACAAACTACAAAAGAAAATGAAGACGAATTAGTTCCAGAGCTGAAAACAAAACTCTATAAATAATTCACCCACACATCCTATATTGCTTTACCCACTGTAAACGGATTTTCTATCCATGATTTGAATATCGAACGAGACCTTTATAAAAAAGTACCAACCGCATTGTCTTTGAAGGATGTGTGCAGGCGTGATAGATTCCACATTAAGGCATTGGATACAAAACAGAAGGTAGGCCGCATAAGAAATAAAATCTAATTTAAAAATAAATAACCCTCTGAAGAGAAACATACGTGTCCTGAGGGATCTGGTGAACGGAAGAGACAAGGTTGCCCTTAAAAATAGCCCCAAGTTACAAGCTTGGGGCTATTTTTAAACCGATCTTTAGCACCTGTTTACTTGAAATACTTGTAAATAAAATTATTATATTTTGCTGAACTGGGCCTGTTTGGCGAAGCTGTTAGGAACAAAGTGTCACATTTTAAGTATTATTGTTTAAGGTCATTTTAACGTCGATGCTCCAAGGTAGCCCGGGAAATTTGGATTTTCTTACGTTCCTTACTAAGAAAATTTGAATTTCATTGAAAATCATCAAATAACCCCTCCCGCTCTTAGGCAGAGCGAAAGGGAGTGTCAGACTTCTACTGACTAAAAACCACCCATGTTCCTTCTTAGCCCTTTATATCGAGGCCGCGGTATCTCTTGCAAACAACCCGCAGCCCCGACGGGCACCCTGAGGCACCTTAAAGGAGAATAGGTGTTTTGTCCCCAGAGCTGTATCAAGTTGAGATTTGTGCCACTTTAAAGGCCATGATAATAGCTATATCTTATTACTAGCTTTTACCCGCGGCTTTGCCCGCGTGGATGTCGGAAAATATCCCACATAAACGTACAGCGATTAAAAATGAACACCAATTTTCATGGTATAAACTACAAAAATAACGATTTACCAAACATTTCACACTCTATTTAACTCCCTTATGGGTTGAATTTCGAAGAATTCATCCTTATTCCTTGTCTACATTATAAAGGAAACTTCTGTGCAATATTTCAGCTTTCTAGGTCCAAGGGTTTGGGCTGGGCGTTGATGAGTTAGTCAGTCAGGAGATCAGGACTTTACTTTTTATACATATAGAAGATATGACACGCTAATTTCTGGGTTCGAACCCAAACCCAAAACTTAGTACCTTAAACACACTAGAATCCATTATCTAAAACAAAATATGAATGCGATAATTATAAAGAACTACATAAAATCTCCTAAATCTATGCTATCTACGAGTAAATTCATCGTTTTTCCAGATAAAACTGTGTATTGCAATCCTTTTGTCTAAGTATATGTAGCGAAACAATATAAGTACCTAATTAAATCGTGATTCCTCTCATGTTAATTTTGCTTTTACGATTACACTGAGTAAATTACTAAACTATCAAATATTTGTACAAGGTAACATTTTGCTAGGAATTAGCATAAACACGATGTGTTCGTGAATGCAGATAAAATGTTGGAACATTGAGTAATTGTAGCGAGTTCGAAAGGCAAGAATAATTGTATCAATTAAACTAGTTAAGGTCCAAGTAGTTTATTTTTAGTTGGTGTGCTGCTAAAATTTGGCCAACCCTTTTTCGAAATTTCTTTTATTAATTTTGACATACCTACCAAATAATTTGTGTTAACCAATCGCATGATGCATTATTCTTTTATTATTTCGCATGCTATGCAACCATATATTTGTACGCCTCTTGGCATAACATAGCGACCTATCATTAATTTAAGAACTGTATTCAATACCCATGTTACACAAATAAAATTGACTTTGACTTGACTTTGAAATAAAACGCTTTCTGCCACAACCAAAAAAATATTCCATCGGTTCTGAATACTTCGCTAGAAGCATGAACCGTTTTTATACTAAGGACCCACCGACTACGTTATGAAGAGGTAAGCCTTTTTGTTGGGACGTGGGAAATCACCAAATGACTCTCCCGCTCTGGGCAGAGCGATAAAGAGTGTCAGACTTCTACTGACTAAAAACCACCCATGTTCCTTCTTAGCCCTTCATGTCGAGGCCGCGATATCTCTTGCGAACAACCCGCAGCCCCGACGGGAAGAGGTCAGGCCCTTGGTCAGGAAGGTTTAAGAATAATGCGAGACATCTACTAACTAAAACACCCTGTAGCAAACTAGCAACCTCGTGGTCACGCGTAATCTATTTAAAAGAGATATCATTTGTTTCGCGAGTCGATATGGCGGTAATCGATTCGACACAGAGGGTAAACTCCATTTGTACTTGTGGCGACAACGACATCTATCGCAACACATATAGAAAATCCCGACTTACATATGTTGGGCAGTTAGCCCACCAGACACAACACCCGTCTGGTCGGAGGATCCTCCCTTTTCTATGGGGGATGAGGAACTTTACACCCTGTTGCTGAAACCCCCCCACCCCTCAAATACTTATAGAAGACTATCATCATCTGCCTAGCTTTTTTCTCAACAATGTTGAGGTGGCTTCCAGTCTAACGGGATGCAACTGAACTGTTTTTTACATGCAGCGACTGCCTGCCTAACCTCCACATAACTATTGAGTTTACAAGACCATTGATTTATTAATCAGGTCTCTTTTTGAAATCTCATTCCTAAATTCGATACATTATATTATATTATACCGCCTACAAAATACTATACCTTAGCTTCAAAGTAAAAGTTCAGTAAAAGGTAGACTGTACTTTTATACATATTATGACATATTCACCCCTCAAAGGAGCGAATTTCGTTTAGCCGATGAAATGAAGCGCGAGAGCAGATTGAAGTGGCTGGCAACTACATCAGTGAGGCGCAAATCTCATTTACCTTTACTACATATTTCCAATAACACTTTTGTAGCACATGCTCTAAAGGAATAATCTTCATACGATCGGCCCCTATGAAGTATTCTTTACTTCGAATTTGGTTCTTTTTTTTTGGGGCAAGAAGTTTGTATTGTGGGGTATTTTTCATTGGCTGGCGAACAAATCCAGCATTAATCAAAAAAATTATCTCATTAATTAATAATTTTAATTTTATCATTTGTATTGTATGTCTGATTTATGTAACAATTAACTGTGTATGTGTACCAAACAATTTGTATTACATTTCCGGCTCCTATGATTAACGCAGGCCGTGGCGCCTTTAATTAAGGCTACACTATAATAAGTAAGAAATTATGAAAACCTTAACATATATTTTTAGTGTATGCTTTGTTGGTTGTCCTAAATAAATAAATAAACATAATATTTTGGTATTAAATGCACTGATTCTTTTTGACGATAAGTGTAAGATTTGATTTTTTTTCCATTTATTTACCTACCATTTATAAAAAAATAATTACATTTGTTTAAGCAGAATAGCATTATTAAACCACAGAGGTTTGTACTTAATCCTACATGTAATTTTACATCGTAGTAAAAACAAAAACATGGTACACAATAAACACAACATAATAATAATACCAAATTTCGAAACTTGGTAACTTCATCTTACGTGATATACTAACTAAACGTGAAACTTCATTTCACATATTCATTCAATGTAAGTAGTTGGTTTGATGAGGACCCAATATATTATGTTACCTAGTAATTGTTCGGGAGTTATTTTTTTTAGATTATTAACGTCAAAAACAAATACGTTTGGCGACTCAGCTATGCGAACTCCGATCCGTGCGAAACTTATCATCATCATCTGCATAGCCTCTAATGTCCGGGTCGGCTTCCAGTCTAACCGGATGCTGCTTTGAATGCCAGTATTTTACAAGGAGCGACTGCTTACTACTCCCCCCACCATCTCCCCTACTTCTGATTAATATGATACCCCTTAGTAAGACTGGTTGTCAGACTTTCGGGTATATTTTCTACCCGGCTCCGTTCGGTACTATCAACTGCAGAGTACCAAAGTCAATTCGAAAGATTTTTAAAAACATTTTAGGTAACTTGCTGGACCATAAAAACTGGATCATACCTCTGTATGATTCAGTTAAGTATTTATTAAAAATTAAACACCAACACATACAAATACATTACACTTTTATTTACATACATTTTCATATTAATATTTACATTATTTTTCACATAAATTCCCATAATTCATACAAAATTATTACACAACATTCGGCACATTCTATGCGGTATTAAGATACTTTACATTGTCATTCGTTCATTGTAAATACATACTTATTTTATTGTTATCACAGTTTTTCGTCATTGTGTTGTATTTACATAATATTATAAGAACATAGAGAAAAAGACTTGTTTCACTATTTTCTAATTGATTTTGAGTTTCTGACACAGTGTGTAATTAATAGTAAAATAAGTTAGGCTCATTATTATTTTTTGCGTGTATCATCAAATTAACAATTTGCGCTATCTACATAAACTTTTCTGTGACACTTATTTCACAAACTATACCTATTAATGCAAGGAATAATGTGTTCACCGTGTTACGCGTATGTCATTGTTCTAACACCTACATAAATATAATTTTTCTACAACAGGATGTAAAACACATAAGACAACAAAATTGTTAGGTACAGCCATGCTACTGTTACACGAATTCCTCAGACTTGCCGTATAAGTGAGTAACACGACCAAATATTTCTGTTTCTGTTCTCTAAACAGGATACATTATGGCAACAAAGCCCATAGCTTACTTGTTAACTGCCAGACAGCCCAACGAAATGTCATGAACTTAAAAATTGAGTTCTAATTCCGAATGTTGGTCAGCAATGCGAATATTTATCTGACATAGACAAGCATGGAACAACATGTTTTTTTTTTGTTTAAGTAGGGTTAAATACAAAGCCATGGAGCATCATTTTAAGAATGGATCATAAAATAGTTGTAATAATTGGTGACACTGGTTCAAAAATAACCAAGATCGGAACGAATAAAAGAATTCAGCTTCTCTTTAAAATTAAGACAAATTCTTTACTTAGTATTTCTACTCCATAACAAGATATTATGTTAAAAATATTTGTCTTAATTTAAAGATGAGGCGATATAAATAAAATTTTGAATCAAGGGCTCTTGGATACTTCATAGCTAAATTCATATTCTCTCTCAAATTAAGGCAAATTCTTTATGTAGTATTTCTACTTCATAACGAGATTATTATGTTAAAGATTTGCCTTAATTTAAAGATGAGACGATATAAATTAAATTTTTGAGTCAAGGGCTCTTGGACACATCTATATAATCACTACATTATACATAATGGTGAAACAAATATTAATCAGTATTTATATACACACTGCATACACGTTCATAAATCATAGATTTTCATTAATTTTACACAAAAAGGTACTCAGGTAATAATTAAATAATTATTTTGTACAAACAAACGTAGACACCATTTCGTGTTTTCATATTTTAACTAATTGTTTTACCTTCTTAGATAAATACGTCTTCTGTAGAAAAACCTGGGTATCGCTGGTCCTGAAAATAGAAAATAATACGTAAATTAAATTGTATAGGATATTATTAACCGACTTCTAAAGAAGGTGATTTTTTAATCACGTATATTCACCGATTTCTCCGTGATTATTGGTCCGAGTTATGGGATTCTTTTTTATTTGGTAGAGAAAGCTCGCTCAGTGGTCCCTTATATATTTTACTAACTTTGCTTAGGTACTTTGTGAATTATCCTCTATAATATGCTTTTTTTCGTCTTTGTCTCTCTGAATGTGGTAATATTTTTGAGATACAATGTTAAATTGATAATACAACTAAAAAGAGTAAAACCGAAACTTTATTATAAAAGAGTAACCGACTTCAACAGCACACTAAAAGTATAAAGTTATATCCCATTTTAACCTAAGTGTCAGAGCATCATAGACTATATTGAAATCGTTTACGTGGAATAATTTCTGTCTATAACGGGAGAAGAAAATGAGGGCATTGGCAATAATTTATGAAAATTCGTTCTCATGAACAATCCAGATCATTAATCTCGTATTAATAAACATGACGACAACAAATGGCCGTTTTGAACTCTCAAAAAATTATGACAAAAAAATCTCTAGTGTTTATTTAATTGGTTGCAATATTTACAAAACTAACCACAAGGTTATAATCAAATAAAAGCCAATGTACAATAAATTACTTGTAATCGTAATAGATATTAAATTTTTTGTCAAGATTTCATTTCTATTGTATCGCTTTCAGTAATGTATTATGATTATTATATTATTATTTTTATTTAATGTTCAATAGTGGCAACAAGCCTTCAAAGTCAAATTAAATTTGAAAGAATATTTAGCAACTGTAGCTCATGACCAAATAGCATCAAGCTATCACCAAGCCAATACATTGACAACTAAAATACCGTTAAGTGTGAAATATTTCACATTCCGGAAGATATTCGGAAAACATTCCACGCAAACGATTCGACTGTAGCCTATGCCACTCGGAGATAATCCAGCGTCGCATTAGTGAAACATTTTTCGGATTCAGATTAGTAGTTTCGATGATTACTCCGTTCATCCAAACTTAATATTAGGATAGATTGGCCAGGTAAAAAGACGAGATAATAATCATTTAATTCAAACACCAATACTCATAGTGTTAGTAACAATGTACTTACAAACTATGTTAGTAACACATTTTCAAAGACAAAAATAAAACGAAAAACAGAAACAGATTGTGACAACATTGCTGCAAGGCGACAGGCCCAGCTGAAACCTTGCAGCAGTGGTACGCACGATCAAGCCTGTTTGCTTTCATAGAAAGAATGATCTTGGCGCTGCTCTGCTCCCTACGGACCAAGGATGCGCTCCGTTTCCGTATCATTATTTCGCATAATGGTCTGTAATTCTTCCCGTTGAACGATTGCCTATATTTTACACTTCAAGTTATTTTAGGCCTGCCCATACTATAACTACTATTAAAATACGAAAAAAACCATGCTTATCTATATATCCTTTATGGGGAAGCGCCAGGGTTTTTTGCAATGATCAGGTTAATGTCGGGTTGCAAGATGATTTAAATATCTTTCGCGAAATATGGTTTAACAGAGTTGTACGCATTAAAATCATGAATTCCTACAACCCTTTTTTTTTCCCCGGGTGGAAAATCATCAAATAACCCTTCCCGCTCTTGGACAGAGCGAAAGGGAGGGAGTGTCAGACTCCTAGTGACTAAAACCACCCATGTTCCTTCTTAGCCCTTCATGTCGAGGCCGCGGTATCTCTTGCGAACAACCCGCAGCCCCGACGGGCGTCGGCCCTAGCGGGCCCCTTCCATGTTGCTGACATCTCTTTGAAGCGCGCGTGGAACACGAACGCGCCGTCGACACGGCCTGTCGTCGTCATAAGACGGACGGACGGCGAGCTAGCCCATCACTCACCGTCCACAGGCCCGCGTCTACGGCGGCCGGAAGCCATCACGTGGCCCCCGACGCCCGGAGCGCCTCCCTACAACCCTCTAAGTTCATTTAAATTATTAAATGACAAATTCATGAAAAAATTCATTCAATGACAAACTGAGCATCATTTGGCAAACAGATTGACCATGTCATTGATGACGTCATAGCACACTTTTTACATCGATTGTGCGTTACTGTGGCATAATTTCCGACAGCCATACTGGCGAAACCGCGGACCAAATATAGTTCTCATCAGTCACTGATAAGCAATCGCCATATCTAGATAAGCAAGAAAGATTTGTGAACCAGCATCCTGTGTTATTGCAATTATCATTTTATAATCCAATCAATCATGTGAAATGTTTTTGAATTAATTTTTTTTTATTTTTTATTTGAGCGTAAACCGTTTTTTTCTTTTACAAAAGTATGTGTCCCTAATCTGCCTCTAGGTCCAAAGTCTTTTCCAAACTAATTTGGGGTCTGCTTCTAATCTAACCGGATGTAAAAGTCTATCTGACTTCCTGAATCCAGTTACTGGGTAATAGGTACAATACCGCTTAGAAAGACTGAATAATACACTTTCGGGTTCTACGAGTACTTGTCGCATCACAACGTTTCAGCTGTCATATTTTTTTGTGTTTATAAATATTTCTTATGCGTTGTATTTTTTTTTGTAAGCAGATCATGGTCCTGCGACAAACCAATATTTCTTCTTTCTTTCGAACGACTGTCAAAAGTCTCAGTAACCTAAATATTATGTAAGCAAAACATTTTCAAAACTTCTAATTCGTGACTGCCTCCAAACAGAGCCATTCAAGTCATTGTTTACCCACGCTAAACATTTAATACAAAATGTTACAAACACATTCAATATACCAAAAATAATCACTCAAGTAAAGTTATATCAGTATTGAAGAGTGCTTGAGAAAACACAGTGCATTTTGGACCTTACGTAATTAATTTTAAGGTTTAAAGTTCGTCGGAGGTCGTTTGTGTCGGATTTCACGCTTGTCGGCTCGGAAATGCACAAAGTTTCCTTTTGTGGCGTTTCTCATAACTTGATTTGTGACGGGGCAACCCTTCAGCCGGGTTCCGGCGTGGCGCCGCTACGGCGAGACGCGTCACTTCCGTCATACGGCCTTCCTAGTCATAGGATGTAGCGGGAGCAAAAGCCGAGGCATTTTTTTTAGATCTCTATGTATACGGTACATCGGTATTTTATACTTCGAAATTCAGTGATACAGTACTGGATACATTTTTAGTGAACAAACTTTGCGATAATGTAAGAAGATTTAGTGGTGTTTCATTTTTTAGGGCGCATTTTGCCCTTAAAAAGTATTTAAAGAATGAGGTGTAACAACCAGCGTGCGTGTATGACCAGTTGTTTGAATATGGACGAGGCAAAAGGAGTATATAAGGATCATAGCAGGTGGCATTCTGTTGTTTCTGCCCACTCCCATGGGAATTAAGTTGTACTTATTCAAAAAAAATAAAAATGATTCGTTGAGTTCTTCTCCCACAGTTAGATCTTATTTATTTTATTTATTTATTTATCTATTTATGTACACACAAAATACAAAAAAAAGGAAAAAACAAAACATAAAAAAAAAATAGTAGAGCACAAAGGTACTGCTTATTTCATAAGAAATTTCTTCCAGCAGACCTGCGAGAGGAAAGTTGGATAAGAAATATAGACACAGTGTTTAGAAAAGACTAACAGGAAAAATTTAATCAGAATTTAGAACAAAATATAAAAATAAATACTAGTATTATGAATATATACCTATAATGTATAAACATATATATACACAATACACATATACATATACAGAATATTACAGTATAGAGGAGAGGTAATGTTCTCTGACTTGTTTTTTGAAAGTATACAAAGATTTGGAGTCTAGAATTTTAGGCGGAAGTGAGTTCCACAAACGTACTGCGTGAACAGAGAAGGAGTAAGAAAAGGATTCAGTTTTATGGGATGGGAAATTAAGATGATGCCTAAGGTGGGATCTACACAGAGCATCGGAGGGACGGGTAAAGGAAAAACGATCGCGTAGGTAGCTGGGATATGCAGGGTTGTAAAGGATGTTGTAAAGAAGACATAATATCCGAGTGTTCCGGCGAAGACGGATAGGGAGCCACTTGAGTTCCTTGCGGAAGTGAGAAACATGGTCATATTTCCTCAGACCAAACACAAACCGGATACAAAGATTTTGCAGGCGCTCAAGTTTATTTAACAGCTCCTCGGTGGCATCCAAGTAGCAGGCATCAGCGTAATCAATGATCGGCTGGATCAGAGTTTGAGCCAAGTAAATTTTGGTTCTAAGAGGTAAGAAGCTCTGTAAGGATTTAAGCGAGTGAAAAGAAAAGTGCACTTTCCGACTAACCTCATTCACTTGAGCTCGCCAACAAAGATTGCTGTCAATTAAGACACCAAGGTCCTTGGCAGTTTCGGCATAGGCAATGGTCGAGCCGCCCAGAGACAAAGCAGGCAAAGATGACAGGACAACTGCATTGCGATAATATCTGCTGCCAATGATCATGGCCTGTGACTTAGCAGGGTTAATCTCTAATCCATACGATTTTGCCCATTGAAAAATTCTTTCCAGGTCACGATTCATGGCATTAATTGCGGATTCCGCATCAGCCAGCAAGAAGTGCCGATACAGCTGCAAATCGTCAGCGTAGAGGTGGAAGCAGGAGGTGATAATTTTGGTAACAGTGTTGATAAAAATAGAGAAAAGTAGAGGAGAGAGAACGCCACCCTGAGGAACACCCGCAGTAAGATCACACCAATCAGAGAAGATCTCATCTTGGCGGACACACTGAGAGCGACCCCGAAGATACGAGTCAAACCAGGCTAACGTAGAGGCAGAGAAGTTAAAAGATTGAAGGACCCCAAGAAGGATGTCGAAATCCACTGAGTTGAACGCGCAGCTAAAGTCAAGTAAAACTAAAACAGTCAGAGATTTATTGTCCATAGCCCAGCGGATATCGTCAGTAACCTTCAGGAGCGCAGTAACAGTACTGTGGCCAGTACGAAAGCCAGATTGGAATGGGGAAATAAGAGCATTAGACGATAGATATTTTGAAATTTGCCCATGAACAATGTGTTCGAGAACTTTGGAGAGGAAAGGAAGAATGGAGATGGGTCTAAAGTGGGATACGGAAGTAGGACTGCTGACTTTGGGAAGTGGTATTATGTGTGCCTGTTTCCAGGGCGACGGAAATACACCAGAGAAGAGTGAAAAATTAACAATATGAGTGAGGATGGGGAGCAACTCTGAAATAATGGGTGTTATCATTCTCGAACACAGATTGTCATGGCCCTGAGCAGAGGAAGAAATAGAGAGAAGCGACTTTTTGATATCGTCTTCAGAGACAGGACAGAAATTAAAAAGTGCGGAATTCGGCAGCGGCAAGTTAGAAAGCTCAAACAAAGTTGAAGCTTTAACACTAGGGTCCAGAGAAACAGGTGGTAAAGAAAAGTGCTTGTTAAGAGCGCACAAGTCGACATCTTTACAGGTATTCGTGGGAGATTTGCCGATACCAACAGATTTTAAAAATTTCCAGACATCAGAAGAGCTACGATCAACGAGAGAATCGTGGAAATAGCTTCTTTTGGCATCTCGACACAGACGATTGCAGCGGTTACGCAGAGTTTTAAAGTGACTGAGATTAAGTCACTGTGATCTTATTGATTATCTTATAGATTTTGGTGAAAAAAGGCTTTTTGTTGGAAATGGAATATTAATAAAACACAGCTTAATATTAATATTTTTATTATTTTTGAATATTTGTGTTCAATTGAGCTCGGATTAAATTTTTTAAATAAAAAGTTCTCCCACCGTAATCCTGCTTCATAGCTCCGATTTTTTTCTTACTAAAAACGCTCGGCGCTTATCACTACACTGGTCACTGTAACCTCACCCTAACTCAGAACAAGCGATGCACGTATTACAGACGTGCAAAGTTTTAAGTCAGACAAGAACTCGTGTTCATTAAGAACAAACCTAGAATTTAATTCGTGTTACAATTTAAACTGACTAAAATGCACGTAGACTAGTTGGTACTATGATAATTTTGGGAACAGTTAATGCTTGTTATTATTTTAAAATGGCATGTAAAGTTAGCACATTTTTCAGACTCCTATACTAGCTATTCTGAATATCTACCTGATGTACATCAACATCAGCCTATAACGTTCCCAAAGCAGGGACTCGGACCTCCTCTCTAGGAGAAGGATGTTCTATAATCCACAACGCGGGCCCAGTTGGTAGATGTCGCATGTCTTCGAATGTTTTGGTTCTAAGACTTTTGTTTTGTTTCCTCACGATATTTTCCTTCACCGTTTTGAGAGCAGTGGTGATGAAATAAATTACACAAAGTAATGCGCCTGACTGGGTTCGAACCCACGGGTCACTGTTCGTAAGTCGTACCCATCTGTTCCTGGAACCTTCATCCCTTCAAATATCACATACCTTGTTTACTATTTCTAGAGTTTTAATTCTTTTACACACAACACCTTAATTCGTTTTCCAAAATTAAAGCAGCCTAAGTGTTACTCCTCATAACATCAGCTATCTGACAGTAAAAGTCCCATCAAAATTGGTCTCGCCGTTCCCGAACAAAGAAAGTTATAAGTACCGGTATACTTTCATATGCATTTAAGAAAAAGCTGTGTTTTGGTTTAGGGTATGCTTTTTTATTCTTTCGAGCTCAAACTTTGTTTTACATCATCGACATACTATCTATCTATAACTTCCCGTCACAATAAATCCATACCATAATATAATTGATATAAGTAACACATATTATAGCACTTCAAAAACAACTTAAACGAAGAAACCTACAATTTCATTCCATAGGGGAAGTTTTACAACAAATCTTATAAGAAATGTCTCCAGAACAATGACGTAGCAAAACAAACAGTTTTTTCATAAAACAGAATACGTGTCTGAGTTGTCACAGCAAAAAAGCTTATAAAACTGTCTTAAGTTGGCAGCATTGGGGAAAGTTTTCAGGACGTATCTGTTTTTCCACCCTCTGTTAAAACAATTGTTGTCTTGCAAGAAACGGTTACAAACTATCTCAAAATATTAAAAGGAAATTGAAAAAACATTATGAAATAAATAATATAAACGGTATCCAGTGTGTGTTAATTTAAAAGCACAAAACAAAAAGGGTTCTAATGTGAATGAATTAAACAAACACACGAAATAACACCCTATTTTTGTGTGGGCAAACATATAAATATGCATTAGATAAATATCAGAGGACTGGCCAGAAATGGCGGAGGCTGGCTCAAATTAATTCGTAAGTCCAAACTCTTTTATTAAATTACAAAATGTGCGCAACCCATGGACTTGTGATATGTCAATTTCATAATTAAAATGCATTTGACCGTACATGGAGGGCCCAAGAGATTATGAGTACCTAAATTGAATATTCCGGGTTGAAAGTGAACCCGAAAATATAAATGAAGTCATCGAGAAATTTCGTCAAACACGATTAAAAAGGTCCGTTATGAATAATTTAATCTCATACTGTTTTGTGTTATTAATTTGATGAAGCCTTAATTTAAGCGAGTGTTTGATTGGGAAAACGTTTTTGGGTATGTTTATTTTTATCATACTAAAATTTAATCACTTTTAATTAAATCAAACAAACATTGAAATGAATTGTAAATTATACAACCTTTACAATGCTGTTTCTATATAAGGTCGTACACAAACGAAGCTAGTTGAATTTACTGAGTGCAAGCTGTCTACGAGTATTTGTGAGGTTGCATTTCAGGAACAATGCTAGTTCAATGTAACAGACATTTCAACAGCAATGACTCAGCTACTATGCACGTAACTAAACTACTTTAAACTGCTTTATAATGTTTCCTATACAAAATTATTACAAACTTAATTGATAGATAGAACTTGACGTGTCAAAACGCAATGCCCTCAGGTCAATTCCACTGTTCGTAATCTAAGGCCCCCTGCATACCGTGCGAGTTAGTCAACTGGTCATAATTTGAATCACCTGACACATTCAAATTTAATCAGTTTTTGTATTATTTCGGTTTACTCATTGGAGTTCCCGTTTCGGTATTATAAGGGGTGAATCAGCGCAGGTGCACTTTGCTTATAGCTCGTAAATAAAAAAAAATGTAGATAATTAATTGAAAGTGGACAAAGAGCTATATTTTTTTGGAGAACTGTAGAAACTTAGAAATATTATTATATCATTTTTAATCTTGACTATATTACATAATTAATTTCACAATCTGATAATTCTTTATAGAAAGCTTATAGTGCTAGGTCTTCTGATACAGGGTACAAGTGTTATTCTAACCACATTGAACCTAGTCCTGACCTTTTACAATCTAGACACCTTCTAACTGAAACAATAGAAAAGTGAAAGACGCTTGCCTCTTTTATCTAACAACCAATCGTCTAACTTTCCCGTGTACCAACAGTTATTCCGTTAAGTATGTCTAGTAAGAAAAAGGCTATTCCAATCTACTTTGTCTGGCTTGCTGTCAAACCGGTCAAAGCTGATTTTCCGAATATTATTTGAACGACTGCCTATCTAACCTCCATAGCATATTTATTGTGAGCTAGCTATCAAACACTCTCTCAAACAGACTGCATCTGGAAATATCACTCCACTATGCTCGTGTGTAAACAGCTTAATGTCAAATAAGTCGTTCCGGCAAGTTAGCGTGCATGATCAAGTGACCTTCATAATGCCGGATCAGAAAGTAAGCACTCGTTTCCCTATTAAGTTTATTTATAATTATTTTCTTTGTCCACTACACCATTGTCGAATCAATCACGACTTTCAAAGTTTCGATATGGACCGAATATCGAGTATATGTTGACAATTTAATTTTAGTACTCGACCCAGTTTTATTGACATACTTTTTTAGTTAATTGTTTGCCTTTCTAGCTTTTGTCGTATAAATGTTAATTAATTGTTATCTGGTGAATAATGAATGAGCGACATTTTGATTTAGTTGTTTTTTTATGTTTATTTATTTAAAAATTAATCAATTATTTAAAATCAATTAATTGGTAAGTTAGTTTATACATTTTTGTTCCTTTCGCTTTAATATTTATAATTTTATTGTTAAATTCAGCCGAATGGTGTCAACAAATTATATTCAGTTGTTTTATCTTTTCTTATAGGTGTTACCTTATCACCACGTACCTATTATTGACAAAACTAATTTCCGGTTGCGGAAGTCAGAATATTTCAAATAAACAAAATAATAATTAATTTATGGACAGTATTATAATGTATATACTTCCTTTATTATGTAGGTATTATCTTAGAGTTAAATAACCATGATGAACCGCAGTTGTCAAGTCTTACCAAGTAAATCGTGCAGCCGTCTGGATCACGACTAATTTGACTATATTAGGTACTATACAGAGTAATTAAAAAAGCTTTTAATTTACTGCTCTACAATGCTAATTAACATTCTCTATTGTTAAATATATTATGTACGTATTAGTAGATACCTATCTACTTATAATGGCAGTGCAAACATGCGGATTATTGTGCAACGCAAAGGTAAAAAATAAAACAGATAAAAATTCATTCGTTTATTTTTATATAAATTATAAATAACATGGGCTATAGTCACAACTTCATTCACAACACTTAAATAATACATTATTTTTCTCCTCACTAAATATACAATTCAAATATACAATGCTAGTATTTTTTTTTCTTTTATATACATACAACAGAACTGATATCCCATTTTCCCACCAGTTCGGCCAAAAATAATAACTCACCAAGGGATACAGTCAGTTGGGAACAACTCATGCAAAAACTACCCATGCAATTAAATTAACCTACAGCAATATTTAACAAAAAATAATTTACAATCAATATGCTATTCTCCAATTAATAGTTCTTGGTAGAATAACATATTAAATAGTTACATTTATTTGTACAAATTTGTAACACGGGGTTAGAAAATATGTAACTTTGCTAATGGTTAGTTTTACCGTAACGCCAGTCTTCGTCTTCCGACGACATTCTCTACTTAGATTAACTCATACATAAATTAACTATTTTTATTATTTTACATAATTCGATTCCCTGAAAAAATCGCAATCATAACCTATACAACTAAGTTTTTCAGCCACCATTGTGTTAGTAAACCTTCAATTTTCTTTGCATAATTATAAAGCCAAACTAAGTATTTGTCTAAATTTGAAATTTAATGAAGAAGAAATAGGGTCCTGTTCGGCTATTCCTGGTCAGGAATTGTCGAACAGGGGTCTATTTCCAAGGCAAAAATGCCAAAAAGAATTGCCTGTAGTGCAGACATTAGGTATGATTTTCTATGAACCTCGTGTTACAATTTGTACTTTTATATTAGTGCTAACTACGTATGACTAGGGTGTAATCATCGGCCGTAGGTTTTACCTTGCGAGCCGGGGGGAACAAAGCCGTAGCCTGATGCTCCTACCACCACGCCGCTGGTCTGCGAGGGGTCACCGCTCGGAGAAGGAGGGAACAGTACTGGACCTGGAACAGTTAAATACCTTGTGTTATTACTTGTCTTTTGAGTGGGTACTCTTTGCTTAAGGGCCGTATGAAGAGATTGTAAAAAGAATAATACCTAGGGAAAAATTTAAGAAACATCTTTGAAGCCTGAATTTTCCCACACCTGGTTATATGCCTCTCTTTTTCTACAACAGTTAAATTTATATGCAACCAAAGGGAAAAAATATGCAAAAATTCATTCATAAAAAGATTTTGAAGAAAACATAAGACCTCAACATTTAAAATATTCTCAGAATCCAAACGAAAACGAACAAAGGAACGTTTCTTTCTGATCAAACCAGACAGTGCGATTATAATCAATCTGTCAGTTCAAAGATCAACTAACCACCGTGATAAAATTTGTCAGCGGTCTGACAAAAGTTCAATCTTTGATCGTTAATCAATTGTCAAGATTTTATCAATTAGGTAAACGTGAATTTGACAATGAAAAAAATAGTACATTGACACTTGATAATTGAATAACAATGGCCTTTGACAAAATAGTAAAAGGTATAAGTCACGCAAGCGTACACGAAAAATTCTTGGTTACCTTAAAACAATTATTTTATGAATCGCTTCATTGGGTAGTAGTTAGCTCAATTTTGGTTCGATAGTCAGGGAAGAGCAAAAAGTGTAATTGGTTGGTTTAAACCAGTAGTTTTGCTTGCCATTGTGATTATAATCTTAAGATTGCCATAGTCTGGCTACCTCTTGTCCTTGGTTTCGTCACTAACTATGCGATTAAATAGACACACAACTCGTATTGTTTAACGCAGCCTCTCTAAGTTAAAATAATGATTAACAGCTCGATATTTGATCTAAGACAGTTAAATTGTTTCTCTTTGACTTCATTGAGCTTCATTTTTTCGGCGCTTTTCTGATTGTGGCCACCGTTGTTTCGGCTTTCAGGAGTAGCTGTGGTTTGGGATTAGTGTGGTGGGCTTGTCACAAAACTCGATATTTCAATTATTCTATCTGCTAGCTGTCTTTTAATAAAATTACCGTTAAAATGCATATACCAACATTCTTTACCTTCTGGGTGTGACAGTCTTTAAAGACAAATTACAGTACTTGTTTGAGAAACTTGTTTAGCACATTAACAAAATAAAATCACTGAACTGAAATTGGTAGACTAGCTAATTGTTAATATTCGCTCTAAACTGTCCTGTTGAAGATTGATTGATTAATAAGAGTAGTTTAACCACAGTTATATTTTAAAGACTTTAACAAGGTGATAAAGTAAGGTGTTACTTCTTTGATCATAAGAGTTAGTCACGCTTTCCTATCAATTCTACGAAAAATTACAGGTTATAATGATTTCTATCAAACAACACTTCCTTTTATGGAGAGGCATACGACTACCAATGATCGCAAGATAGATTGAAAAGATACCAGACCCACAATCAAGCCTATTGTGGACGGTTGCTGCAGTTTTTACTTCACTCAACTCCGATAAGGCAAGATAATCAAATTATACCGCTAGAAACAAAGTTTCAATAAAGGCTAGATCCTAGATAAACCGTAGACTAGTTCAAAACACTAGATAAACACCCTTTCCTTCTTAATATCTAGACAAATGCTTTACTACATTTCCATGCCGATTTTATCAAATAAACTAGTCAATCAGGCGTAACTCAATAGAGCGAAGTAAACTTTATTTATCCTTTGACACTATAATGAAGATTTGCTGCCAATAATTTTATCAGTAATTGAGATATTATGCAATTATGTCGTATTATGTAAAACAACCGGATTAAGATTGTATCGCAGTTGCGAGGAGATTTTCACATTTCTGCAAATAACTATAAAGTTATGTGCCGTAAATATGCGTCACTTTATCATTCATGTATGCATCTCTGCACTTTCCTTATCGTAAAGGCCACACAGAGAGCAACACGTGAATCGAACCGAGGAATCTGCGCTCGGCTGTTGTGCTTGCAACCACTAGACTAAAGAGGCATTCGTCCAACTGAAATTTTCAGTAGTAGCTAAGAGCCCATGCAGATGTTATACTAAAGGAGGTCCTTGTCCCAGGAGCATATAAATTATAGTTTTATAACGTTAACGTTCTGCACAAAAAGCCGCTAAGCAGAAGTGGAACTAAGCTGGCTGTTTCCATTACATACCCAATGAGCTGTGGGCCAAATACCACTCACAAATACCACAATGCGGAACCCTGATACAGCTTAAAGGCGTTGCGGCAGACCTCTTAGAAGATGGCGGGACTGTATGGACAAAACCAAGAACCAGTCCACATTGTCCCTGGATGAGAAGCAATGGAAGTCATGGGCCATGAGGCTTTTGTCCAGTAGCTGGATACCGCAAGCTAATAGATACTAGCAGTATGTCCATACTACGCCTATACTATGTAGATACCATCCCATTACCACCCATGCCAAGAGGAACAAAGTCCTTAGTCACGATATTATATACAAGGACAAGACGATTAATTCTTACATCTAAGCTACTGCAAGGTTTAAGTACAGACGTATAATCTTAGCAATCTGACATTCGTCACACTCATTAGTTCCGTGTTTCCGCATGACTGTATGATGACAGTTTGTGTGGGTAAAGACATCCTGAGGCTTTTCTGTATCCCGTCGGGGCTGCGGGTTGTTCGCAAGAGATACCGCGGCCTCGACATGAAGGGCTAAGAAGGAACATGGGTGGTTTTTAGTCAGTAGAAGTCTGACACTCCCTATCGCTCTGCCCAAGAGCGGGAGGGGTTATTTGACTTCCGATCAATTTCAGTTAATCGACACGGAGGTTAGAAAGGTAACTAGCGCATTGTTCCAAATGCGTTTGTTTTTTTGCTGTTCAGGCGGTTTCTTTTGTTTTTTTTTTCAGCTTTTCAGTTTAATCATTTATTGTTCGGGTTTACCGTGTTTTGTTTGTTGCTTAACAGTAAACATGGCGAATATAACCCGTTTTCAGTGTTAAGGAAACGTACTACTTCTTAGTCTTCTTCTTAGCGAGTTTGGAACTTTCAGTGGCACTCATTAGGTCCTGTTATGTGCGAAAAACAGGACAGGGAAGACATCATATTCTGTGTCGTTCATATGTGTAATAACACACTACTTCTAAAGCTCACTAAATTCTAAACTTAAGTAAGGAAGCATTAACAATTTCGTCATATCCGTCTGCAATTTCCTCCATCAGTTATTTAAGGCTTTACGCACAGGTTATTGTATTTTATTTCCTCATACTGAGCGTACAACTGTCTTCATAATATGATTCAATAATATTAATGAAATGTTAAGTTATTCACATTAATTATCTTTAAGAGATTAATGTTTACTATTAATGAGTTCATCGCTCGAAATTAATTAATTTTCGCATCGTTTTCTTTTATTTGTTTTGATGTTAGCATTGGCAACTATCATTGTTTAATCAAAACCTTTGAAAGAAATCAATATTATACCCTGCTAAAGTTAATTAAATTATCTACAATTAATCACTGTTAAATCTGATTAAAAGTTAAGCAAGCTATAAAGCAACCCCAACCAAATGTAATTACGATAAAAAATCTAGATAATTACGCATACCAAATAGTATTCCTTTCAAATTAAAAAGTCCTTGATAGACTTGCTAATTAGCGAACAATAAATTCGTCCAAATACGTCTTAACGTACAATTATTACAAATGTAAATCAGTAGCACGATAAACTTTCGTTAACCTTATACTAACAGGTAATTATATCTGTATATTAAATTATTAGGTAATGAATGTCTATGACAAATAAGATGTTTAATACTTAAAGGCATTACTCCACTGCAGCCCACGGCCAAGCTACGCCCGGGTATAGCTTTACTTTGAAAGAAAAGTTGGAGGGAATGACACACAGAAATAGATGTGGCAATACAACGTAAGTATCGCGATTGGTATGAAAAAAAACGTGCCTTTCTTTTACTACCTACCATGAGCATTTAGCTTCTATACAAACAAATTACTATACAAAATAGACTACGTTTTTGTTCGACTACGTTGTGTGTTTTGTTCTTTAAATGTCTAAATAAAACGTTATTGTTTTAAAGAAATGCTTGCTGCAACAGTATCCTAGATCCTTCGCTTTCGTTAAGTATTTTATACTTAACGAACGAGAAGTAGGTTGCGCTATCTAGGTCTGACTGTGACCTACAGTAAAGCTACTCACGAAACAAATGCTGGCAAACAATTGAACCGCGAAACAAACGTTTCAAACATCTCCATGCGTAGCCTGTTAGTGTACGATTACCTTTATAGGTGTACTTAAATGGGACTATTATAACAATTACGTCCTAGGTACTCAAGGACAAGTCGAATTGTAGATCAAAATAATTTACCTGTAGTTTTTGCTGTAATAGGACATAATTTATGCAAATGGACTGTTTGTTTGTGGAGATAAAGCTTAATGGTTTACGTAGGCGGAAAATATTGTAGTTCAAATACAACCTTATACTCTTTTGAGGAAAATGTCGTGAGAAAGGTTTTGGGTATGAGTATGGATGGATATAAGAGTAGAGGAAGACCAAAGAAACGACGGATGGACTGTGTTAAGAATGGTATGGCAAAAAAGAGGTGTCGAGACACAGAGAAGTATGGAGGAAGAAGACATGCTGCGCCGACCGCAAATAAATTGGGATAAGGGCAAGAGAATGATGACTCTTTTGAGGCATAAACTTACGCATAATTAGTTGTAGAGTTCCCACAGGTGGGACACATACCTCATCTATGAGGGAGTGGGGTATAGCCCACTGACCGCTGACTGAGTATGTCTCGCAATTCGCTTGCGTGGTTGGCGCTGCGGGAGGGGACCACAAATGTGTGTAATTTTTTATTTATTCTAGAACAGTTATGTCAGTTTCTTCACGAGATGGTTTCCTTCTTCTTACTTCTTCCGTATTAAGAGAGTCTTCTTTGTTTTGTTTAGCAAGACAGTTGTTTTCTATGCTTTTAAAGTATTTTTTTTATACTAGGACATATTCCAAAAAAACGTGGGAATGCTGCCAGCCTTCTGGGCACTTTTCCTGTTGACAGCGGTGTGGACGAGTTTTTTGACGCCCTGTAATTCTTCTCTTTTTGATACTTGTATATATTTTATTATAATTTTAGTTCTGTAAATTGTAGTTTCATTTGATAAAGAGAAGAATTTCGTATCTAAGATTAAATCTAAATGTAATCTGTATGTTATTAATAAACGTACATAATACAAAAAAACAACTATCAATGATGAATTTTAATGTATTCACATATTATGCGATTTAGCAATCAGGAAGTAAGACTTCCTAATTAAATCTATTTATAGCCTATTAAAACCTTATTAAATGTTTAAGTATTAATAACACTACTAATTACTACACAATAATATAACTTAAGTCATAAATGTTTTCATTTACTGGTAATATTCTAGACTTACGTCTCTATATATAGACATCTTGGACGTCTCGATAATGTTAAATAGGTGTTTTTTATTCGTCACTATGCATTGACTTATATATTACTGCGTAAGGACTGGGCGGACAGCATGTTACATAGACGCCTCGAACTTGGTCCTAAAACGGTCTTTCCTAAGCCGACGTGAACTAGTCCACGATCGGCTCTCTTCGGGTGCGGTCATAAATTTTATTGAAAGCTTTATTTATGTTCTTTATACCTCGAAAATACCACGCCACTTATACAAGGTTACGTTAACGAGCAGACTACACCAATTCTCTGTATGGCGAACGCGTCGAGCAAATGTTCGGACGACCGTATCTTTAGTTTTTAAGCTAAGCTGAGAAAGCTTACCTAGACTTCCGTATCTCCGGTTTAAGATCATTTATTCTCATAAGAATAACATTATTCACTTACATGAGAATATTAAAAACTAAACATAAAAATAACAAAATGTGGGGTGTATTACAAAAACTAGACATCGATTAAATTAGTGTTTTGAAGGTAGATTACAAATCTTAAGGACAAATGTTAGTTCGATACATGTAAACAAGTATTCTTACATCGCTAAGCGGTAACTGGATGTGGCTCGACACTATTGTAGGGAATGTAAATTTTTTATTGTAAAATTCTAATTTAGTATCTACAATTTATCTTTCATCATTAAACCTAAGTTATAGGAGCTGACAAGCTTAAGGTCCTGTTTTCACCAAAGCGGAGAAGAGCGGAGACGAGAGGAGATGTGCGGAAATCGGCCAATCACATTAGTTTAAATTTACATCTGATCTTTCGCCCTTTCTGTGATTGGTCGAATTTGGCACATCTCCTCTCAGCTCTACTCGTCTCCGCTTTGGTGGTAACTGGGCCTAACTAAGATCCTATTACGTCAAAGTCTTTGGTATACCAATAGACAATAACCTCATTACTCCTAGGTAATTATTTCTATCGCCTACGCATGTCATAATCAATTATTATTATTAAATTAGGTCCCCAAAAAAACGATCAGATTGGAAATCACATGATTGGACCCCACGGTCATTTCAGTGGCCCACATACTTTTACGCAATCAGCGATTGTACACATTATTATAATAATGTAACTAACGCATAATTAATAGTATGTTGTTAATGTGATGAAATAAACAATCAGCCTGTAATGTCCCCACTGTTGGGGCACATGCATTTTGTAAATGAGAGAGAGTGGGTTACAATCCACCACACGGGCCCAGTGCGGGTTGTCTGATATCTCATGCCAGTAACCAATATAGTTCCCGACTTAAGTTTTATGTACTAGGACGAGCACAAATCCAGTCTCCGTTGTAGCTACTGAGTTTTCCGGTTAAAAAAACCCAACATAATTTTACCCGACCCGGGTAGGAACTGTTGGTACCGGCCGTAGTGATAAGATTACACAGCCATCATTACAGGTTACTGCCGGGTAGTTCTTTGAAAACTATCTAGATTCTTTGACCACTTTTGAACACTTCCTTTTCGTTCTTGTAAGTATACGACATATTTTGCTGTCATCGTTTTAATTTTCAGGCATCGTGGGGAAACTAGCATCCCTGGAAGATATTTCCCGATGCCATGTAAAGCCAAGTCAGAGGATGGCATAAAAACTCTGCCACCAGGTTAGGCAATAACCACACGATCTTCTTCTTATCATTCCAGGCAGTGGTCCAACTGTTCTGTCCAACTAGTTGGACCATGGGTCTTTACTAGGGGCAGTTGTCCAACTTTAAAAATAGTTGGACCACAGCACCTTTTGAGAGTTCCGTGCTCCAATTCATTTAAAAAGTAACTTGTCAACTCTAAAAATCTCAACTGTATTTTTATGTGTGTCTGCTGGATTAGATACTTGTATGGAAAGTAAGGTCTTACGACCCCATACACACGATAAAGATGATTCTCATGCCAATAAACAGAACCAATTTTCGATTAATCAATACTTTTATTGTACTACAGTCAATACTATTATGTATTCTGTGCTGAATTATCATGTTTGTTTGTTTGTTTTTTTTTGTTGTGTTGAAAGTTGATAGTTTTATATTGTAATTTTGGAAGTAACTATGAGGAAGTATATGTTTTTGTAGTTATCTGTGAAAGCGTAGTTATTAGCAATTTAGATATTTATTATTTATTTATTTATTTACACTTCATGTACAAAAGTGATACATAGGCGGACTTAATGCCACAAGGCAATTATTGTTATAATTATAGTTATTAGACTGTAAGCTTTCCTAAAATAAATAAATAAAATAAATAACATGTATCAACTTTTAAATGTAGGTTTTGAAAAGATATGCAGTGATGACCTAATGTTGTTAGAATAAAGTCGCATTCTGACATTTACTCCGATAAGCTTCCCAACCCCAGTTATGCCGCAATATTTACAGCGAATTAATACCTAATTATTGAAAGTATCTAATCTACAATTATTCAAAAACTAAGGTCATAAAAACGTTAATATGCAACTGAAATTCATTCTTGGCCTCTTTTTGGATCTGATACAGATATTAATTAAAATTACATACTTGCGTCTCTTTTCCTCGCCTTTCATATCCTCTTGCAAAACTTATGTGGGTGGTCATTGACGTTGGTATACAGGATGTAGCCAAAATATTGTAAAAAAAACGTTGGTGCATAATAAATACCATACACCACAATCTTTACAGCGGGGGAACGAAAAGTGTTTTGGTTGATTTTTGAGAGAAGAGGACAATATTGTGTTCATTTACTGATGACATCTTCAGTACAACTTTAATAGCTTTTATTTCGAAAACGAGACCCTTTAGAACATTTTGTCTCAGATATAATTTGTTTTTATTGATACCAGCTATCGATTAATATAGGTATAAAAAATTAAAAACAAGGCATAATTCAATTCAAACCCCTTTTTGAGGTGAAAGGAGATTTCTGATCATGAATGAGACACAACAGATTGATAAAACATTTTTTTTATTCTACAAGAATAAATACCTACTCAATCGATTTACACAGCTTAAACCATTGGGTAAATAATAATAACATTTTACAAATGACTACTTTCAATAACGAAGGTAAGCACTAAGAAAGTTTTTTTATTATTAATCCTTTACCGGGGTTAATAGGGAATGTAGTTTTTTAGGGAATATTGTCATTTTTGCCGATGGAGAATTCTAACGGGCTCTAAATAGTTTTTGGTTTGTTAAGAATACATTTATATTAGTGAAAAAAAACACATATTTATTGATCATCATCTTCCTGCCCTTATTCCATTCTATTTGGGGTCGCCGCAACACGTTTTCTTCTTCCCTGTTACACATCAAGGTGGCATTTACTCATTTCTCATTCATATCATTCCTCACACATTCCATTCATCTTTTCTTTGGCCTTCCTCTCCCTCTCCATCCGAATCCAAATAAAAAAAAAATGTCCATAAAAATACATTTATATGTTAGAATATTAAACTCAACCTCAACAGCTGATAAATGATTACCCACTGTTTACACAATTCCCTGTACCTACATAATAATATGTACGTGAGTATAATTTACTTCCGAGATACATAGCTAATGATAAATGTTATTGTCTTTCATTCTACTACAGCACGCGACATAAACGTTTGTTGCGAAATATTTGTCCTAAGGTGAGCTGAGGTACACTCACGAGCATAAATGTATACCTACACTTAGTTAACATCGACACCTACAAAAAAAGAACAAAAAATATTTATTTCATCTCAAAACATTGTGTCATACATAACTGACTAGCAGCCCCAGTAAGTTATAATAGTACTTGTGTCGGGGCTGTCTCACTCTTTCCTTATGTGGTATCTTGGAATGATATTATATGATGAAGCTATCTAAGTGTCTTCTACTGTAATCATCATTTTCCTGCCCTATGTCCAAATTTATTAAGGGTCAGCGCATTATGTCGTCTCCTTCCATACTTCTTTTTAAATTGTCGGCTCATCAGACACCCCTTTTCTAGCCATGTCATTCTTTACACAATGCATCCATTGCTTTTTAGTCTTACACTACTCTTATAGCCATCAAGATTAATTTTTATCTTCAAAAATATTAATAAAAAAATCTAAAAAAATTCTTGAAAATGACTTTCGAACTTGGCTTAGTGTGTACATATTTATGCTCGTGACTGTACATAGGTAGGTACCGTTGTAAAGTAGGATGTCAAGTTCTGATACTAAATAGCTCCTGTATTACAAATGTCTGTGAGTCATTGTTTCCCTTTGTGACGTTACGAAAACACAAAGAGACAGAAGACATTATTTTCTACTATTGTACTACAAGTACCTACTGCCAAAAGAAATTGAAAAACCTTTGGTGTTGAAGATAGACAGAAATAACTATAAGTCTCTCAAACACTTCGTTGTTACAGGGAAATATAAAAATATAGATATATCAGAGCCACCTTAAATAATAAATAACAAAGATTTGATTGATTTTTATTCCGAATAAAATTACCTACTCATCATCACTACTTCAGTCATTACAGATAATTACAACCAGAAACAAGGATCTTTACCACTAATCACTTCAAAACAGTAATAACTACGCACAAATCTATATCTAAAAAACTTCACGCAACGAGAGCCATGCTCTAATTGCAAAACGAGGCATCGCCATGACATTGAAACAAAGAAACAGACCGCGTGAACGTATTAGCAAATACTAAGCTAATCGTGACTGAAACACGAAACAATTAAATTAACCACACTTACATGATATTATCTGACTTATTTTCAAATGAATTGTAATTAAAATTCTAGACGTAAACACGTTCTAGTGCTAGATGATAGCAATTTATTATTAACTAGCTGTGCCCGCGACTTCGTTCGCGTGCTTGTCGGAAACTAAAATGCGTCGCTTAGATAAAAGTACATTAAATCATTGCCCTGCGTTAACTGTAGAAAATAAGAAGAGGGTAATGCAAAGTACATTTGTCTAATACTAAAGTTTAGATGGATGGGTGTTTGTTAATCAACCACGTCAGAACGGCCGAACGGATCTTGAATAAATTTGAAACAGGTACATTATAGTCGACAGGCACTGTCGTTGGCCCGTTCGTGTTCCACGCACGCCTCAAAGATATGTCAGCAACAATTAAGGGGTCCCCCTTAATTGTTGTTGCCGTCGTCTGCCGGGGCTAACGGTTGTCCGCAAGAGATACCACGGCCCCGAAACACAAAGGGCTAAGAAGAAACGTGGGTGGTTTTTAGTCAGTAGAAGTCTGACACTTTCTTCCGCTCCGCCCAGAGCGGGATGAGTCATTAGATAATTTACGAACCACAAAAAAAGGGGGGATTAGAGGCTGTTTCGAGAGGTACCTGTACCGAATCTGGGACATCGAATCTGAAATGGAACGCCGTCACCTCCTTCTGCGAAGCAGTAATGCTAGCGAAAGAGGTGAACGTAAGAGGGACACAACCCCTCTTCCCAGCCGCCGCG
This sequence comes from Diarsia brunnea, assembly GCA_949774965.1. NCBI lineage: Eukaryota > Metazoa > Arthropoda > Insecta > Lepidoptera > Noctuidae > Diarsia > Diarsia brunnea. Next base: position 7,859,796 of record OX458999.1, read on the forward strand.
GGAGACACTCCGGGCATCGGGGGCCACGTGATGGCTTCCGGCCACCGTAGGCGCGGGCCTGTGAACGGTGAGTAACGGGCTAGTTAATCGTTCGTCCGTCCTATGACGATGGAGGCGAATTCGTGTTCCACGCGCGTCTCAAAGGGATGTCAGCAACATTGAAGGGGCTCCCAAGGACCGACGCCCGTCGGGGCTGCGGGTTGTTCGAAAGAAATACCGCGGCCTCGACACATAGGGCTAACAACACACCACATCTATATTAAGACATGTTAGGCGCAGTGGCTGGACGATTAACAGTAGCACTGCGTGTCGCAGGTTGGATTCCCACACGGTACAAAAAAAATATGTCGTGGGTTTTATCTAATTTTAATTTAGTTTAAAAAAAATAGTATTTTTATACTGTGTAATTGGTAAATCTTTATTGGTTGACTATTCACGAAACATATGTTTATTTAATAACACCGCCGCCGTTCAGAAAATGACATCAAATGAATAACGCCATCTGTCGAAGACGAAGACAAACTGCTAAAAATGAGCGATCAAACACACTATAGGGTTTAGGCTATGTAGATTTTGAAAGCAGCGTCATTTAGACTAATATACGTACCTTTTACTATCGTAACTTATTTAAAGTTATCTTGTGAAGGAATTTATTATTAAGTACCATATTCGTTCAATAGATGTCGTTGCTTGTCTCATTCTTGACTATAATGAAAAGTTCTTCTTGAAAACTATAAATGCATATATATTTTGATAGAGAGCACCGATTACGATGAAACAAAGCCTAAGTAATAGCCCAAGTTACGCACAACATTTATGTATAAAAGTTACCTACATTCGTTTCGTAAATTTGACGTGATGCTTAGTCATCGAAACAGACAAACAGACAAACAGACAAAAATTCCAAAAATGCTGGAAATGTGTTCTGTTGGTTATACTTTAATACCCTGAAAATTTTTTTTTTAAATATTTTCGATGTACAAAAAAAATTTTTCTACAGATTTATTATATGTATAGATGAGGATAATCTGGTGTCGAAACGATAAACGAACGATCCTATTATGATTTTGGAGCTCGTGGCTTAATAATAATTGCCGATCTTTAGGTTAAGCTGTGCTTGCCCAGGTTAGTCCATAGATGGGTGACCACCCGGTAAATACCGAGTTTCCTCCGTGCCTCGGAAAGCACGTTAAGCTGTTGGTCCCAGCTGCTATATATAGATCCTTGGTAGTCGTTACAGTTGGTCAGTGGCAAGTCTGACCTCCACAACCCCAACTGGGTTGTGGAGGTCGGATAGGCAGTTCCCCCATATGAACTTATGAAGTACAGATATTCCAGTTAGACTGGAAACCAACCCCAACATTGTTAGGAAACGGTTAGGTAGGTGATGATGAATTCCATGTGCAACTCAGCTTAGATCTGTCAAATGAGGCAAATATTCGATGAAAAAAATCTATATGAAATCACGTCTAGTCCTAGATGATGGTAAACAAACTAAGTGATATTTTTGAGAATTTCAGTGATACAGCAGTCAAAATCAGTCAAAGGATGGAATTTAAGAGCCCTTTTTTATGGTGGGTGGAAAATCATCAAATAACCCCTCCCGCTCTTGGGCAGAGCGGAAGGGAGTGTCAGAAGGAATCTCTTGCGAACAACCCGCAGCCCCGACGAGACCCGTAGCCCCGACGAGAAGGTAAGAGCCCTTGATGAACCGAACCGGCTAACGCTTTGTGGAGAACACAAAATTCAGGTCTAAAGTGGCTTCGTACACGGGGTGTCGGGGATTGTTCCTATTACAATTTGATGAGTGCAACGATAGAATCCAACCCGCACTGGTCCTGTGTGGCTCCCATAGAGTGTTCCAGCGGTAGAATCATTTACCAGTTGTCAGAAGATAAGTACATAAAATAATATTCGGATTAAACTTAATTATATTTTAAAACCCGGTGTCTATATACAATTTCGTTTGTCACTTAGGTATAGGGTAAATTCTGCAATACTATTAATTAGCCAATCACAGATGAGCGGGACGGTTTTGCTCGAACAAGAAATAGTAATAATTGCTTTAGGCTTTGAATTCAGAAGCCGTTCTGTCAACGCGTGTATGTGAAGGTTACACAAGTGACAAGGAATGCTAGAACATAGAGAGAAACAACAAATAATTCGGAGGTTTATTTGTATATTATACGTTACGAACGTATAGTAACTGTCAAAATCACAACATTTTTAACAAGTTTTGTGTCGCTGAGACGTAATGAGATTGCTACTAGATTTTGAACATTTGGTGTTAATAGAATTCTGAATCTGGTGATTCTGAGTCGGTACCTGTTTTTTTAAGCACCTTATGTATTCATTGAATTTGAATATGAACTTTTCAGTCACCTCACTAAAATATGTGGGATGTAGCAACACTGATATATTTATGTAGCTACTGGTATTTATAGAATTCGTTCTAAATCACACAGTAAATTCCAATAGTTATAACATTTATATTACGCTTCGACATCTTTACGCAATCGTACAAAATATACAAATCGACAAATATTATGGAGTTTATAAAATGTAAATTTTATGTTTGTCGCGTGATTAGTTAATTAAATCAAGTCTATTTCCATGGAAGTAGACGAAAAACAGTGTACGGAACCTATATTGGAAAAACAAGTAATTATGGAGATCAATGGTCTCTATTGACCGTATGTACAAAGTCCATTAACAGGTTACTATTGTAGTATTATGGACTCCTAGTACTTTTGCAAATGTAGCAATTCTTTTATTGTTAAGAAATCATTAGCATAACGGGATTTAGACAATTACATTGATGACAAAAAACATAGAATTAGAAAAGCAGAAGCTTAGTCACGGTTAAGACAATACTTTGAACATTACAACCAGTCTGGATTTTTGCCCGGCTGATGATATAGACTCGCCCCCATGGCACTTTAACATAGGTAACTGGCGAAATGTGTGTACACCTCTGCCTAACCTTTCGGGGATTACAGGCGTGATGTTATATTTACGTTACAATTATAATCTTGACTTATGTATTACTTACTTAAGGTTCATCAGTTTCGTCTAAATTGAAAAGTACAAAAATATTTCAGGGAATTAAATAATCAAAATTCTCTCTCCTACCCAACAGTCATACACACAAACTTTATTTATTTAGGAACACAAGCTGTAGCCATAATTCATTCTGATTGAGGGATGCGTATTGTCAAATGCTGGTTTGCAACATGTCCTCGGTTTTTGCTCGACGGAGCATGATTCTGTCATTAGGACCCTTCTAAGAGCTTGTCACACTGCGGTTACGCACGTTAAAATTGAACGGAAAATATGCCATGGCTAGCTGACCAACAAGAGCATGTATGGCTTAATTTGTCTCGTTATAATGGACAAGTGTCGTTAAATAGCTGGCTTATTAACTTCGTCTTGAGCTATTGGGTTGGAAAATCTGTGTGGACATGTGTGGCCAAATTTTGTTAAGAATTTAGATTTTTTGCTCTGAATCACCGTGTCTTATCATACCATTCACATTCCTTCAACCCTACGGCTACTCTTTAGTCAATTAAAGTAGATATACAATAGACTGTAGAAAACTCAATAGAACCAAGGAGTCTCCAATCAGTTACATTTACAGTAGACATAACTTTGTCTACTCAAAGCGACAAATTTCGTGTTTTCACTAAGTAGTAGTAAATTTCTAATTTTGTGTAATATTTTATGTCGAAGCATTTAGCACATTAGCGTTAAAATTTATCTATTAACGTTCGTCTCTAACAAAGTTTGCAAACAAGCTCTTGTGACAACGGTATGTGTCGTTGTTTCTAACATAAACATACTAAATCTTGGATGTATTACACAGTTGGGATACAGGCCTGAGTTTGTGCTACATTTTGCGTCATTTACATCACCTTAGCGACTTCTAACTTCACACGAATCAAGTAAGGAACCCATAACCAATGCAAAATAAATAATATCGTAAAACTTTTAACTAGGTGTCGCGTTATAAAACACTGCAATGTTAAAATTCTAATTGGCAAGATGAAATATTACCACGACAAGGCAAAATTAAAGACAATGCAAAAATTATGAGTCTGTCGGTCATTTAACTCAAACACAATCATGATCCCGTGCATTTTCACACAGATAATTAAATATTAATAAGAATAAAACAAACATGAAGATATGACCTTTTTGGAACGCATTTTGAAAATTAAAAAAAAACAGTTCCATTTTTTTGTCGTCGTATTGGCGTAGTGTTAGTTCAACGAAATATTTTGAAGCTATGTTATAGATTAGGTTCTATAAAGTACGAAATTACGAATTTCTTTCACTACAGCGTTCACAAGATGCCCTTGTAAAATATAGACTGGCAACAAAAAGTATTTATCGTCTATTATGCATGGTTCACTATACCGTCTAGTCTATTGTCCGTGTTATTTATTCACAGCAAAATAATTATTGGGTTTAGCAAATTGATATTGAAATCATCTTAATTAAGAAATCATTCAAACAGTGTAACGAGATTTCTGTTTGTTTTGATGACAACCAGAAATTCGTCCTAATCAGTCCTAATATAAATAATTCACCTCATTGAAAGTGAAGTTAGCAAGTTCAATATTGAATACAAACAGAAGTCCCAGTACAGATACTTTATTAAATAAGGGCCCGCGTACCGAAGGTAAGCAATGAGTTAGTCTGTTATTCAGTTCCAATCAAGATATCTTCTGAGAAAAGAACTGTCCTAGGGATAATTCCACATCAGAAAATTAAAGTCGAGGACGTTTAATCGTCATGGTAAACTAAGGCCAAAAGCTATTGACCGATCTTGTTAAAAGGCTTTCTTCAAGAGAGTAGAAAGAGAAGAAACTAGATTAAAAGACATTCTATCAAACAATGTAGTGTGGCCGCATGCTTTAAAAGTTTAAAATTATTAAAAACTCTAATGTTGTCTTATCAAAAAGTCGACTTTCTCACAGTAAACTTATCATCTCCCCTCGCTCCAATTTACACAGTTCCCTCTCAATACCTCACAATAAATAAAGCCACGATAGCTTACATAACAAAATGCAAATAGACTAACAACCGCGGTTTGTTTCACCGTAGAAAAGGACCAGCCATTTAATTATGTTTAATTTCCATACAGCAGGCCTTGTATCAATCTACAAAGGTTCCGTAACCGCGAAACTTTGTTCGCTCATTCAATTTGTTTCATTGCACACAGCTTTTACAAATACTTGTTGCAATGTAAATAAACCACGGATAAAAATACCGAAGCATTTTATCAAAGTTTCCGGAACCCTGTTCAGCGAGCGCCATTTTTTTTCTCCTGCCATGTTATGCGGTAATAATATGCCTTGTACTTAATGCTTCTACGTCCCGGAATTTAGGTGTGTCCATTAATCAAAGTGTATTGGATTGAATGGATAATTAATTATAGGTATAAGCTTTAAATCCGAGCATTGGCCGTATTTAAAGCTTAATCTACTTCCTGCAATGGATTTTAGGGCGCAAGGTGGTCTCGTAATTTAAATCACGTGATAAAAGGTGCGATTTGTGTAATAAACCGCTGTCTTTAAGTGTACGTTTACGAGTTTTCTTCCCACACCAAAGGAATTCAATTTTCGCAATGCAATTACATCGATTTACTAATGGTGAAACTGAGACTAACGACACGAAAAACAAAACACAACGGGGGGCTTATCAAACGACACAGGACATTAACCATCGAGTAAAAGGACCAGCGCTTTGTACTGGCATCAACAAAAGCGTTTACCGACGACTGTTATATCAGTTACATGCAATTAATTATAGTACAGTCGTCCACAGTCGTACTTCCTCAATTTCATCGCTACGGACATAAGTGAGTGCCGCGCCTTAGGGAATTGCCGCTTGTGCAACTAGAAAAACGTCATTATGGTGCTATTTCACCAATAACTACTAGCTAGACACTGCCTGAGCAAGATCTAGTGCAAGAATCGTCACATCATGAACAGATCATAAACTGGTAACTAGTGGTTTGATGGCCGATAGTTTTGTAGCTCATTTCCGTCAAACTAATAGTTACTTATTGAAGCTCGATCAAACTGATACATTAAATAGTAAATTAATTATTTATCCGGTCATTCGGGACTTCATCGTGTGAAAAACAAGATTTTCGTTTAGTTTCCTCGTTTGCAAAATATTGTGTATATTTCTATTTTCTATGCAGATGTGAATACTTACAAACAATGAATATTTGAATGATAATCGTGTACTTAACTGCCAAAAAATGTGCGCAATACGACTTTTCGTAACATTCAAATGCGATATATATCTACATGGGCAAATTACTTATCAAGCATGTCCGTTTTTGACCAACATTGTGAAATGTTTTGACCAAGTACACGTCGATTGAATAAATCGCTGAGCTGATAAAATAACGATGACTGATTGCGATACCCGAGTAATTATTATTCAGCAATCGTTTGAATGAAGGAATTCTATTTGCATAGTTGTAGGAAATAGTGAAAATTAGTTATAGCGTGTTTATTGATTATAGCTATATAGTTAGCGTGCATGCTGGAAAAGTCGATGAAAGTATAATGGGATAATTACTTGGTTTATTAAAGAACAATTAGGCGTAGCTCAGAGTGGATAGTTATATACACTTGCAAGATGCGATAGGTAGACAGGAAGTGGATGCTGATCAGCTGGGTCAAAAGGTGGTGCTACCTTCTTCTTTTACTGGGGGCCCACGGTTTATGCATGAGCGGACATAAGACGCCATGACGTATGTGCTACGGCCGTTCCGCTCTTTTATAACATTTACTTGCGATCCTCAATCAGATGAAATCACGGAGATGCTAATGCCTAAGCGAAAAAGTTATGATAGACACGACATAATAGCAAGTTATTGTTATATCAAAGAAAATAATGGCACTTCTAACCAAAGGAAAAATATTTGGAGAGGTACGTTGTTTCATGTTCTCTGCCGTATGGAAGAAACAGGGTCTATCTCATATACACATAATTATTATTATTCTTGTAGATTGTTAATCGCATTTAATCGCATCCTGACATGGTGGATTAACTTATATGTGCTGATACCAAATCCAAATGAAGATCCCATTTCATACGACTCAATTAAAAACATTTTTTGAGAGATACGCGGACAGATGAGGATTTCGGCTGATGGTAGCTTTACACTTAAATTATGAGACATTGAAGTAGGCAATAGTTGGTTGGTCCCCTATATAATAAGGTTCTGTCACAGATATTTAAACCAAATATTAATGTAAAATTTTGCAATTCTTTTAAATCGATAAAGTACATTAATTTGTAAGTACATTAATTAGGGCAGCCATCAGGCGTACTAATTGTCAACAGAAGCCACTACAATATTTACCATACATTTACGTGTGTTTTTGCCCGGTTAATGCAAGGTGGTGGTAGTTTTTATTTTAGGAGCCTGTGGTATACTGTCTTAGGTTATTTAGCTGCTAGTGATTATACATTTCTTTTAAGCTTCAGTTTGAATTGTTAACCGAACCTATTTACATCCATCCAGTCTATGAATACCCATTTTCTTATACTTGGCAAAGTGGGTAACCATTTTGCCAAGTATAAGAAAAAACACACAGAGAGGTCTACCAATATAGCATAGTAACTTTTCCAAAACAAGAGCATGCATTAAATTGGTCACTTATTTCTGCGTTTTGACCAAGAATGAAACCATTTTTTATGCCCAAAAACATGCACGGCAATCGTAGACAGCATGGGCGAACGTTTTACGTTTTGCAACCTCAAGATAACCATCGGACTACAATGTTCTTCTCACGACCTTGAGACGCAAGCTTGTGTCTTAATGAACGGACTATGACATACCAAGCTTTAAAGCTCCAGTTTATACTGATCTCTCACCGTATAGAATATCTATACAAAGTGAGACAAGGTTATACTGGAACTAAATAGGTTTATATGACGTTAAGTGTACAATAAAACATTAGGCGGTTGGACATTGTTTTAATACCCATAACAGTTGACATTTTTAATTGCTTTGAGCTTATTTACATGGCTTGAGAATAATTAATGTTCGTATCGTAAAGGTTTTAAGTGTCACATGACTTACAAGGTTTTTTTTCACGCACTGCCTCTTTTTTCTTCCTGCCTCTTAAACTGCATTGTTAACGTATTTTTTCTGTTTTTAAATTGTACAAAACTAATGGAACAGGTAGGTCCTTATAGGCAAAACCATTAAGGCAAAATACAACATGCATCTATAACGCGAATAACATGCAAAGCAAAAATACACATTCTACTCGATTTACATTTACACGAACAGACACAACATGGTAACAATCCCTGGTGGATTTAGCAGTAGGTATTATAATTAGTGCCGGAGCACAGTGACTTAGAAACAAAATGATTGTGTTGTGAATAAATTGAGTTTAACATGCATTTTATACAGGTAATACTTAATTTAATCTTCTAGTGCAAATATTCAAGTTTTCATGCATGCGAAAAATCTGTCAGTAAGCTGATCTCATCAGAAGTGGTATACAACTATACACATTCGGGGGTGCGTGCAAACCGTACGTGAATCTCCAAAACCCGCTGAGGGTAGCAGTAGGGACTGTGGGGTTTTAGTTGGTCGGAGTTGGTCTTAAACCTCCGTTTTCCCCAGAAGGATATCCCCACAGAAATAGACTACATAAAGAAGACCACTTGGGAGAGCTCTATGTCAACCTGCAGTTTTATGCGACAGGCTGAGTCAAATTATTGATTTCTAAACTAGTTACGCAAGAAGTGGAAAGAGTGGAGGGAGGCGTTTGCCCAGGAGTGGGACAGAGCAGGCTAGCAAAAAAAAAACTAGTTACAAAATATCTAGTGCTAACCTACGGTACCAAGCAGGCATGCTTAATAAAAATTGAAAAAAACCTTGAAATTCCTTACCGGGGTTAGCCCTGGGGTCTCTCGCTGCAGCCGCGAAGTTACTGTAACTCGGGGCTCCGAAGCTAGTGCCGAAGTCGGAAAAGTCGACATCGTAATGTCCGAACTGAGCCGACGTCAGCGCTATGCAGGCGCACACGACTAGGGCCTGGAGACAAAACAAAAACCATTTTAAAACATAAGAAATTTAGAACATTCTTCTTTAAGAGACAAGGAAGAAGGGCATATGTTATCTCCCACATTCATGTGACGTTGAAAGATTGGTATAACACCATGTCTAATTTAGGTTTATATTTTTCCATGTCTTAGTTAGTTGAATCAAAAATAATTTCTGGTTCTGTATTCCGTGAGCCTGAGATTGAGTATTTAGACATTCCGATGTTTAACGAATTATTTAGTTTATTTACTTATTTAAACTTCATGTACAAAAGTAGTACATAGGCGGACTTAATGCCACAAGGCATTTGCTACCAGTCAACCTTTGGATCAAACAGGACAGCACTGTGGTAGAGTACAAAAAATAAAAAGTATAAAACCATTTTGTAAACATAATATGTACATAAACATGTGCATACCAGTACATATATAATTATACAGAAAGAATTAAATAAAAGTTCCATTTGGTATTGTAATATTACTGAGCTGCTGCCGGTGAAATTGGCCCAAGCTTTATTTGCTAATTTGCAAATGTTCTCTTTACAGTAAGTAGGCAAGGACTATCACCTTTTACGACATCTCATGGAATATTAAGATAAATTTACATACACCACAAGCAATTTATCGGTGGTTTACCTTTCGAACTCTACCAGCTGTACACCTGCCTAATGACAACAAAAACTCTATACACGCAAAAACCATATAATAGAACGCGTGCCATTTTAATGTCATGGGTTTTTAACCATTATCCATTTTAATGCTCAACAATGGTGATTTTTTGTTATAATTACTGAGATATTTTTAAACTTTATATGACATGGCAAAATGATTTAAACTTTACGGTTTTCCAAAAGGTCATTACACTGTACACACTAACCAAATTGATTTTTAAGAAGCTTACAAAGTATACCTACTCCCCTTTTATACCTATTTACGAAAATACATGAAACTCCTAAACTGTGCGGTAAATACTATAGGCCAATGAACTTAGTATTACAGAGACTTGACAAGGGCATCCGTTTTCAGATCTTTTTTTTCTTCCCTAACTCGACTGACTAATTTTGCTGTCAAAATGTTTTTAAAAATGTATGTACCAGCCACTTAATAAAAAACATAATTGTAGCATTTTAAACAGCATATGAATCGGCACCTAGGTATTTTCGTATAATTATGTATTATCAAAAGAGTCCAAAACGAACTTAAAAATTCACACTGTGAACCATGACTTGATAATAAAGCAGTAAAAACTAAAATCATTGGAAATACTTTGATATTTAAATCGAATTTGAATTATAAACTTTTTGGTCGAGATCATAATCTAAGATACATTCAAATGATACATGAAGGAAACGACATAACGAACCAGCAAAAACATAAAACAAAATCGAATCAAATATCTCACAAATCAGATTGTATCGCACGCTGATACAAAAATATTTTATACATATGACTCGTAACATATTTATCATTAGAACAAAGAGCCTTTTAATCGATATGAATATGTTACAATTTTGTAACATGTAATGTAACATGAATAATTATCTTTTGTTAAATCAGTCCAGTCAGTCAGTGTGGCGACACTTAGGGGAGGTCTATGTCCAGCAGTATATTGTCGCTAGTCGTGAACCTTTCTCCATCGGTTGTCGGTTCTACGAGCGATGTGGCCTGCCCATTGCCACTTCAACTTGCATATTCTGAGAGCTATGTCGGTGACCCTGGTTCTTCGGCGAATTTCCTTATTTTGGATTTTGTCGCACAAAGAAAGTCCGAGCATAGCTCTCTCCATGGCTCGTTGCGTGACTCTGCGCTTCTCTAAGAGGCCAGCAGTTAAGGACCGTGTTTCTGTGCCATAAGTCATCACTGGCAACACACACTGGTTACACAAACGTCTATTGTCCATAAAACCTAAAAAAAAGAAAGGAAAAGAATAATTCTACCAAATCCTACCATAGCAACTCCTCAACAAGCTCCAATACTTTCTAAACCTATTTTTAGCTACCCAGTACTCCATATTCATATAAAACAATACAACTTACACAACCGGCTTTTATCAATACACAATTGCGATACTAGCCAGGTAGTATACAGTATACGGAAACGTCATGACGTAAGCAATGCATACATTTATACGGACTCGAACTGGTTTAGAACAGATTCGTAACAGGTATGTGATCTTGATATGTGACCTCAGTCGGGGACGCGGACTGGGCGTGCGTGAACCCTGTCTCGGCAACTCGGCACTTAGCTGATATGTGCACACGTGTTTGGGTGGGTAGACTGGCGGTATAAACGGCGAGATTTAATTTTACTTTCGGTGAAGGAAATCTTGTTGTCGTGGTATGATGCAAAGGAATGAGGACAATGTCGTAAGCAAACGTTTTAGTAGGAATGGGTATAAGAGTAAAGGAAGACCAAGAAAACATTGGATGGACTGTGTAAAGGATGATATGGCAAGAAAGGAGGTGTCTGGTGAGATGACGAGTAATAAAGAAGTTTGGAAGAAGAACACGAACATGCTGCACCGACTCCAAATGAATTGGGATAAGGGCAAGATAATTATGATGATTACCAAGGAACAAAAGTTTCCAAAATATGATCTATTATAGATGCATCAAGAAATGGTACAGCTTAAGACACCTGTAAAGGAACTATTAACTTCTCTAGTAAGTACAATGAATGATCAGTGCAAGTGTCAATCAAGCAGGATTTATTTCACTCGATCTTTTCTAAGTTCAGGCAAAAGAATGCCAAAAAAGCTTTCACAAACAACAGCCTGTTTAATTAAAACAACAAGAATTAAAAGTACATAACTACTTATAAACTGATTGCTTCCGCATCTAGAAACAATTTATCTGCTACTGGACTATCTTTCGCAACTAGTCTGGGCCACACGCCCGTCTGTACGGCCCTACGCAACATACCGTACTTGCTCCCATTTAAGGACACGTTGTAAATGCTTTCTGAATCAAATATGGTAATAAGTTCGATACCTACACTTTGCTTGCAAAACTGTGACAAATTTTATTGCTTACTAAGTCAAAGCCCTTTGGAGGTGTCGCAATTAGTTATGGTTATTGTTTAAAAATTACTGTTGTTTTGTTTATGGTCACAGCGATAGGTGTCAAGGCAGATTTGGAACAAAAAAAACATAACGAATTATAAATTGAGTGTTGTTTGCCGTCTTATTTCCCATACTTAACCCAGTTTAACGTTATTCAGAAAATCTTTAAATTGGATGTAACTTTTAAAGAATTTTCCAATTGTAACAAAGGTATTTGAAATAATCATTTTAGCCAATTAGCCATCTTCCGAAGTATTCATAGGTTCAATTAGCACTACATTACCGTTTTAGTATCTATCAATCTCTACCTAACAGATAAAATTGCACTTAAACAGCAACAGGTTAGCATTAACCCATCGCATATCCAAACAATCAGGCTCCCTATCAACAAATCGCTTTCCAAATGCGGTTTACTGCACAGTAATTATTCATTATGAAATACCAGCAATAAATAAAGTAAATGGAGTAAAGAGCAATAAAATACTTTAAATATTCTAACTTGGTTGTATGAAGTAACGAAGCGGGTTTAAACGCTGCCTAGGAAGTTTAGTAACTAGAGTGTTCAATTGATGAAACTGTTCGCGATAAAACTATACAGATAATTGTGTTATACAACGGCTTTTAGAAAGGCTTTTTAGGGTCTAGTGGGTCTACTTCAAGAGTGGCGAAAGACTTATCATCGTCAAGTGTCAGAAATGTTCTAGTGTTTGCCTGTCTTGAATATTGAAACTACAATTTATGAGATTATATTATCAAAGGATTAGTAAACAGCCAAGTAAAAGAAAGAAAAAGTGTTTATTTGTCTTGCACAGGGTATAACAAAAAATGGTTAAATTAAATTATGAAGCAGAACGATCAATTAACCAGATAAAGTGGTTTCGTGTGATAATTGCCTGGATGGGTGACCACTTTTACACATCCGAGCAAGCGGGTTAATTAGTGGTCCTACTAGATGTATAATGTCAAAAAGTTCTTATTTATGCTTTGTCAGAAGCTAGGTCTTAACTGGTTAGTCCTAAAATCAATAACTAACGTTTTTAGAAAGTTTGTGTGATGTTTTTCTCCAAATTTATGTATTTTTCATTACCGAATTAAAACAAGATACACGCAAAATTGCTTCACTTGACTTCTATTTAATTTACGTAAATTCTCATTTGACAGGTATAATGTGATTTTCCGATTACTAGCAAATTGCTAAGAGTGGGTGAGACTGCGGTGAGACTGGTCGTTGCAAAACTGACAGGGTGCAAGTTTCGATAGCACCGAGTTTCCGATAGTGTTCGATAATTAAACGATTAATTTTGTGAATGAGAAGACGAGTGATACGAGAATAGGACTCTTATTTATGTAGCTATAATTAAAAGCTTATTATTTATGTGGTGACAATGAAAAAGTGACTATCTGTCTGTTGGGTGTAATTTTAACTAAATTTCCTTATTATTTTGCAATCCTAATGGTAGAGCCACGGATATTTATTTGGAATGATGCAATTAATAGCAATGTTTAATATATCAACCAATGTAACGATCTCCGTATAATTGGGTTAACATATTTTCAACGAATCTAAAGTTAAAGTTATAGCTTAATCATTATTCACAGTTAACGCAAATCTAGAAACAAATTGTTATCGTTTATAAGATATTCAAGTTTATGTGGCTTGAGCTCTAAACCGAGATTAAATTCGCCAATTAGCGGACATTTCTAATTCAATTATTTATTAAGTATATATAGCTTAGCCTCACTCTAGTAAAGAAACATTATTTCCGAACTATTATACCAGAATCTAAACTCTAGAAAGTTTACTAATATACCTGTCTTCTTACAGTATATCTTCGTATTATGTATTCTAGAATTGTCTAAATAAATCTCTCACAAATAATTAGCTTAAATTGCCTAAGAGTTATTTTGTATCCAATAGTTGTTTACTGCATAGGTACCATAAATCTGTCCAAAGACTCGCGAACAACTCTTCCTGAATAGTTTCTACCTTCCTACTACTGCTAACTAATTGATTACTCAATCCAATAACACAACTTATACAAATAACAACAAAAAGGTTCTATAACAACCGCCATTGCTGCCTTTACACTATTATATTGATACCTGTCGTAATAATTTATAATATCGAGACAAGTGATATTAAATTACGCAAATGTAGAGAAACTGTAACACAGTTTAACAAATAAAGTTTCTAAAAATAACCTTTTGTTTGGTAAGGTCAACATTTTATTATCAAATAATGACAGCTGCATGTACACAATGGTACATGTTGGTCACTTTTATGTTTCATCGTCCATCGATCACTTTGGAGTTTAACCAAAAAGTATTTTTGTACGCTCGCAGTATTGCCAGTAACAGAATACTGGCCGGAAATTAAAAAAGGAAAAAAAATATTACTCATTTTTTTTAAAGTTTTGTCTAATTCCAAGAAAAGTGTGGTCTATTCCTTGATCATCACCAGCCAGTCTTTTTTGTCTGTTTTCTCCCAAGGCATAAAACCTCTTCCCTTTTACGCTTTTCCCTTATCTTGAGGAGCTATTATTCCGTTTTACTCATGGTCTCCATTCGTCAGAAATTGCCTAATTCTGTTCTTTTCTGATTCTCATCATAAAATTGCACCAGAGTCAACAAGGTCCTTTACTTAAAGTCTACGTGTCCCGAGTGCAGACCGCGGCCGATCATGTGATTTGAATAACATTCTCTTAGTCAACCCACTCGGTATGATTTCGGGAAATAATCGAATCGGACTGTCCGATTTGGGAGTCAAATTGGGTGGCGAATCGATTTGAGTTAGGCTTTTGGTCTAGCGAGTGTTGTTCCGCTGGGCGTTATAAACAGTGTTATTTTTTTCTTTGGGTTTGTGGTTTGTCTTTCGATGAAGAAACGAATTCCGTAGTAGAAAGAAATAAATTACTACAACTACTACTTTATGTATTAAAACAAAAATAATCTAGTTTTATTTAGAATTATCCAAGCTTTTTGAGTGAAGGCCAAGATTAAATACTAATTAAACTCATTAATTCAGTCTAAAATTACATGTATTATTTAGATTTGCATTTTAACACCTTTTTGGCTTTATTTATATGCATCAATCCTAAGCATTCATTGTAAATACATTGATCTATTTATAAATATTATAAATTCGAAGGTAACCCAGTTCCAGCTTGTTTGATTTAAAAAAAGACTAATATAAAACTACATTATTAATTACCATTACACATAATTACATTTAACACTATTAAATAAACTATCTAAAAGGTATTCTCTAGCTATTAGTAGCCGTAAACTAATTTCTCATGTCAGAAATTAAAGCAAGGTTAAACAGCGTTATTAATTGACTGAAATACCTTTACATTACATTCTTGGAATATATTAAATTCTTTGTGTACATAATAAGTACACTGCACATGTGAAAAGCCTGCCAAGTCAAATTGAACCTTGTTCAAAAGTGGTAAGTTTAATATTTACGTGAACTGTAAGTGAGTAGCAAATTCTTTTAATGACTTTAACACATGCCTCAGGCAAACTTATATGTAGGAAATTAATTATGTTAAAAAGATACTCTACAAGTCTACATACATGCCGAGTTGAAAAATTATCTGTAAATTAATTAATTTATAGTGGTGCAACATTTCGTAACATCTACGCATCATTTTGTTGGCCACGAGAATTATTCGGTTTTATAGTAATTCTAGGGGTCACCGAAATGAACACTTAAATTAAAAAGCTCTATTGAATTAAAGAAAAATAAAGGGTGTAATCACAGATCACATCTAATATCGATTAAATATATCTGTATCTCACCATTCTCTTGCCCTTATCCCATTCATTTGGGGTCAGCGCATCATGTCTTCTTTTTCCATACTTCTTTATTACTTCTTTTCTCATCTGCCACCTCCTTTCTTTCCTTTAATCAGTCCATCCATCGTTTCTTTGGTCTTCCTCTACTCTCATACCCATACAAATTAAACTCATGCTTTAAATCGATAGGTTCAAGTTGGGCTGATCTAAGTTATTCAGATCATTAGGCACAAACATGTAGTCGGATTGTTTACCTCAGTTAACTCGTTCAACAATCAAAGTCCTTCACTGAGATTCCCTGCGCCTAACGTTCTGACATACTGTGTGTAGTAATAATTTAGAGTATTCCAATAGTTGTGGCCACACTTTGGGCTTCCCCCTATACCCAGCAGTGGATGTCTATTGGCTAAAATAATGATTGAATATTCAACAGATGGCGTAATCTAAAAGAATTTGTCTCCTCTTTTCCCAAAAGATCTCAGTTTTGTTCAGCCTTTTTTTTTATGGTGGGTGGAAAATCATCAAATGACCCCTCCCGCTCTTGGGCAGAGCGAAAGGGAGTGTCAGACTTCTACTGACTAAAAACCACCCATGTTCCTTCTTAGCCCTTCATGTCGAGGCCGCGGTATCTCTTGCGAACACCCGCAGCCCCGACGGGGGTTTTGTTCAGCCTTGGAGTGAAGTTTATTGACCATAAACGCTATTACTTTGACAAAATTGAAGACCTACATAGATACATACCACGCCTTTTTTCCAAAAGCTGTGGCAGAAACTATCAACACCCTAAACACATGCTACCTTCACTACATACTCCTTCCTTCATTCACATTCATACATCTGATCATACACGCACATCGGTCGTAACTCCAACGTATTACAGACCTATCTAGACAAATCAATATCAACAGTGTGCCCACAGCCTAAGCATCAAGTATGTACGTACAATTCACAAATCAGGCGCATGCGTGCGACGAAACCGAATCAAGTGTGAACGCACCGAGCTACGCTTGCGACACTGTGACGCAACCGGCCGGCCATTGTGTCGAGACACTGTTGTAAGTCCATATTTAGCATTATTTCTCTAATGGTCTGATCTTGGGCCAGTTTTAGGACCTATGGGAGATTGAGCGGAGAAAAGTGTATTGGAAGAAAGAGTGGAAGGTTATGCCCAGCAATAAGACAATTACATATCAAAAAAGGTTTTACCCCCATGAGAAAAGGGCGTGAGTTTATGTATGTATGTATTGCTACTATATCTACGTCTTGATTTTTTTATTGTGGGCTAACGGGACCACCGAATAAGTCCAGTTATATGCTAGACGACATGGCGGTTGACCAAGAATGGGGAAGGCAGACGAGCTTGTCTTCTACTACTAAAGAACTGGTGACCCAAAGCAGAGGATAGACGTGTATGAAAAAAGAAGTGGGAGGGTTTAGCGCAACAAGATAATATTTAAGTATACAAGAATGGCTATCGTGATAGCCTTTGAAAAATTTCCAAAAGTTGCCAATCAAATCTTAATATGGGATTTTATATAGTCACTCATATAACCTGTATGTCGACTATTTAATGGCTCATGAAAATAGCATAAAATCGAATAGTTACGATTAAGTAATTAGCACTTATATACACCTGTCTTCAAAATCAGCCTATAATGAATAAACTGACCGCCACTGAAGAAAAAGACGTGTGTAAATAACTACACACGATTTATTACGAGCACACATCAAGAAGCAATCGACAGTAAAATTACTGTTTCAGGTCTATGAAATAATATCTACTATAAATAGCTTATTATGGAACAGTTACATTTATATTGCACAAGAGATTTCGGAACAGGCAACTGACGATTGTTATACGACGCAACGTGTTTAAAATTCGTTGGGTATGCTTGGCTAGAGATAAATGTACGATTTATGGTAATAGACGTCTGCATTTCTTTTTATTGGGTCAGCTAGATTAGCTGGTTAGAGAACCTAGGTTAGGAATATGATGTAAAGCAGTCGTTTTTTGAAAGAGGTCTTCAAACTCATAACATCATCATCATCTTCCTGCTCTTGTCACATATAACTTGAGATAGGCGCAACACGTTTTTTTCATCCATACTCCTCTGTGACCCGTCACGCTGTCATTTTCTTTTATATCATTCCTTACACAATCTATCCATCTTTTCCTTGGTCTTCACCTCCCTCTCCATTCATCAACATTTATATCCATCATGTCATCAAACTCATAACATAACACTTAAAACGCCATACATTTTTGTACAGATTTTTAGACTTGCAATTGCAACATTACAGAGATGTGCCATATTAGACCGACATATCACCATTTTTCATCTACTATCGTTCCCAATTGGCCACAAACCTGGACTAGTGGCTAATCTGTCAACACTTTCTATCTGTTCTATAGAAGTTTAAACAGCACCCCAGAAAAAGAACCTCTCATCGTTGTATGCCTTTCGACTCAAGTACATCAGGACTTATTTAAACTGGATTGAGAAAAACGACGAGATGTTTCGCCAGTGATAATTAGGGCAAAGAACAAGAATCCAAGATTCTCATAAGGTCGCTATGGTTCAGTGACCAAAGGAAGTACGTCAATTAACCATACTTATACAATTTTGTAGATAATGGTATGTTTACGGCTTTAACCAACTAAACTGAATGCAAGTTGTTCTAATAACTCATTTTAAATGCTGAATAACGGATATGCCTCGGATCTTAGCACATAAATAATACTCACGAATCTAATCCATCTTGACTACTGTATGGAGTTAAGGGATTTATAACTGGCACATAAGCCTCTCACTTCGAAGATGATCAGGTTTCTGGTCCCGTTGTCATGGTTACGAGTTTATGAAAGCACGATAAATCCTCGACAAATGAAAATCGTTTTCCGTATCGTTTCAACGACTTTTTACAGTTTTGACATAATTATGCTTTTCGATAGCTTGTGTACACGCTGTGTTGTGTTGTGTACGACACCAATACATTTTTCGTTGTCGATAGAATATCTCTTTGCCTAGGTCTTCTTGTTTTATCAATCTGGGCGACTTCGGAATTCGAACTTCATTTAAATAATTGGTTGCATTTGAGGAATGTTGGTGTACTACTTCACTAACTGAAAGGTTACTTAGGGTTCAGAACCTTAGAGCCATGTGATGCTTACATAAACCCTGAACACTTGTATTGATATAACCTCAAATCTTTGACATATTTTTCATATTGTAATTTCAATTACTCTGCCATCAATATATCAGATGAACACAAATCTAGTAAAACAAAACCGAACATCAACATACGAAACAGTTGCAAATGTGCGCTCGTAGTGTTATTAAAGTGATTCGTCATCTACGCAAAGCAGACCTTGAAACGCAGAGAAAACAATAGACCTTAAAACATCTAGTAAATCGCAGATAATAAATATTAGGAGTGGAAACAGTCTAGCCGATAACATCCTCATTTGTCATAAATCATGGACCATAATTCACGCAAACAAATCGATTTAATAAACTTAAAAAAATAATTATCATGTAATTGGTAATTATTTTTTATTAATGCGAAGATGATTCGGTGTTAAGATTATTATCGGAGTTTAGGTTAGCACAACAGATGATTTTTATCACGAATACCGGATATTCCACAGGGTCAGGCAGTATAAAACTTTTGTACATCACGCGTCCAGTTTCACCTATTATTTTCATGATAATTATTGATTCATATCTGATTCATGTTTTATCTGAGGTCATCTTATGATTATTGCTATTATTTAGGGCACTATAGTGCGAAGTCTCCTTATAAATTCTTATTCGTCGTGAGAAACTTAGTCTAGACGAGAGCCCGCATCTGATTGGACAAGATTCCTTAAATGGCAACAAGGACTTTGCTAGGTGTAGGAAAATCCTTCTAACATCCGCCCTGTTTCAAATTCCCAGGACGCAGACGGTCAATAGCTTAATCGAATTCTAAATAACTGTTCCTATGATTTCTTTTATTAGCATGTTGATGTACTATTGTTGTTTTCGTTGGTTCTTCGTTAGTCTAGCTCTAGTGGTCGCAAGCACAGCTGCTGAGATAAATAGATAAGTCTTGGATCAAAGCCCAGATTTTGCTAATTGTTATTGGTTTTTTTTATTCATCAGAAACTTGTCAGTAGCATCCACGGAGTCTGAATTTGTACGAGTGATGACAATAGGCTCGCTCCCTATCACATTAGACTTAAACATAACTGGTGAAATCATCATCATCATCATTTCAGCCATAAGACGTCCACTGCTGGAAAAACACCTCCCCCAGAAGGGGGGGATTTGCCATAATCCACGCTTGGCAAGCGGGTTGGCGATCGCAGTATAGTTGTTATGAAGGCAAAGAGAACGCTGTTGCCCATTCTCTGGTAAGTCCCTTAGTCGCCTCTTGAAATGTGAGTGGACTATTAGTTTCACCTGTGCCTAACCAACCTAGAATTACAGGCGTGAAGTTATGATGTTATGTTATGAACTTCGGTACTTAAAGTGAAAGTAAACTAATAAATGCACAGCAGCATTTTCCAATATTTCGTATCGGTACTTACACCATTATTGCTTATGATCAGTTGTTCTAACGATCAATAAAGAAGGCCCTGTGTCCAGCTATAAACATTTACGGACCATTATCGATTCGTATCAAAGTAATATGTTGTCTAAGGTCATACCTATTATACGATCTATATAGGGCATATCTGAATATTGTGTATCATGATTTACGACATCTAAACTGCTATTATGCTGAGTACAATGTTTATTGCATCTATAAATACTGGTGGTAGTGTTTTAAGATTTTATTAGCGGAGCATTTCTCCACAGGCATGCTTTTATGAAGTCGTGGGCAATTTTGTTTCCGTATTTGTGAAATAACTGAAATCAGGTACCTACCTATAGATCTTTCCATGCAATGTTATGAGACGCTTGTAAATGCAAAATGAACTCAAATGAAATTCAATATTAATAGAAATAATGATGAAACTTACATCGTGACAATAGGAGGTGAACTTAATTGAACACAAAATCCTTAAAAATCATTGATCTCATTGGCCTTTTACAAAATATAATGTTAAGCAGAAGTTAACAAATACGACATCCGGTTTCGAAAAATCAAAAAACGGTTTTATGCAGCTGCGTTTTTTGCAACGGAATTATCCTGTTGAATGTCATTAATTATAATATAGCAACGAGGTCGTTTCCGTTTTTTTAAAATATCCGTGACATTCATAAAGAAACGTGTTGGTCAAAAATTCAAGTTTGAAATGCACTGGTTTTGAAAAGTATAATTATAAATAATTAATTCAATTCTTAGGTCGATTCTCAGAATTTTTCTCAGTAGCAGCCACAGAGTCTGGATTTGAGCCCGATTGATGGCTATAGGCCATTACATAGGACTTAAACATGTGGCGAAATGTGAGTGCCTAATTAATGGGTACACCTCTGCCAAACTCTTCGGGGATTACAGGCGTAATGTTATGTTATGTTACAAATAATTCAAGCAAACAGCCGCAATTGCTCGCTTGTTAATGTTACCGTTCATCTGGTATGCCACTCAGTTTCTTACTTTAAACACTTATGCTAATTTTAATACCACTTCTTTAGCTCCTATTCGCTACTACAGTCCATTCACTAAGGCATGACACGAAATGTAAACAAAAAAGTGACATACTAAATCACTGCGGTTTATTCAAATTAGGGCCGTTGATTGAATCGTTATCTTTTATTCAGGTTAACGTATAGTCTGTGATGTATTCGCGCATGCAATACTAGAAAACCAAGTCTTTTAGGTGTTTTAAATACAAATAAAACATGACGGTTTTTTTTGCGTAGGGGAGGATGTCAGTACTTTTCCCATCTGGCCCTAAGTAAGGACTGAGGTGTAGGGACGGATGGGAGCAAATCATGTTGTAGATAGATATTTTTTATGGTATCGCTGTCGTATAGATTCAGTGTTGCATTAAATTCAGTGAGCCGTGATTGTAAGGCAAACAACAAAATCATAAACAATTAAACTAAGGCCAAGAATAACACCTCAATACACATGACTGAACAAACATCACAACATTGCGTTGACATCTTCAATGAATGCGATACTAATCGCGATCTCCAAGAATCACCTAGATATTCAAGGTCTGTTCACTACGTCATAGCGGTCCAGCGGTCCAAGCCAACATCATTATAGCCACGCCTATTCCAAGCTACTATGTTACCTTAGTACCTATAACAACTTGCATTCGATTATAAAACTGTCCACAAGTATATTGAAAGCGGAGTGTTGAGTCGAGAAGGTCGCATATCTCCAATGAACAATTTAACTTATTATGTGACTTTCAAAGTTTATTTTTAAATTGAAGTCGACATTGTACAATGAAGGACGTCTAGAGCCTATTTTCCGAAAGAAACCTGAAGTTGTAGTTTCACTTTTTATCAGCATTACACAATTCGACTAGTCTTCTGTGTGATTATTTATTTTGCGATTAATTTTTTGTTCGACAAAAAAAGTCTGTTCAAACACGATTTTGATCGCTTTATAGACAATATAGCCGTTTGTTTTAAACTGTTAGTTGGTTATAATTTATGGTCTTTAATATCCTCATATTGACAAGCGGAGGAGTGGTAACAATGAGGTATTTATCAAAGTCCCCTTGACGTATCCTAACGACCACCACTGGTTTGAGATATCTGAATTATGATACGAGGAATTAATGCATTCCCAGCTGTAGGCTATACCGCCATTAAGTACCATTAATAACCATCAAACAATATCGGTACATTGATATTTATGCACACGAACGTTTCCGAATGGTCTCGGATACGAATGAAATATATTACTTCCCGTTGATTTAACAACTTTTTTTTTCTCACGACGTAAGAGCTGACAAGACAAGGTTTCCGCATCAAAAATCAAACATTAAGCAACTTCGTTAAGAGGTTGTTAAAACCCAAAATAATACATGACATACAACAAAAAAAAAAACGACTAAGTACAGGAAAATCAAATTCGAAAATGAATTTTTTCTTGGGTTTTCCTTCAGGTAATCGAGTATTTGTACTTAGTAGCCCAAAATCACCATCTGTTAGACCACAATCACCCGATTAGAGGCAACGCCCTACTATACGGGACTTATCCTATGAGACCACATGAGTTCACAGCATAGCTGACCGAATAAAATACAAGCTAAATGTAAATTTCCCAAACGATTTGTCAATCGACACCTAGTCCAAGCTACACACAGCTGTAACCATCACTTAACTATGACCAAATAGCTCTAGGCCTGCACTGAATAATCCACGAATATTTATTAGGTCCAAAAGTTCCGCATTCCGACCGACTAGTACCAGTAACCCAACTGTGGTAGACCAAACGAGCGGATTTCTTACATTCTCGTGTTTCTCTGTTATTCTATTACATACGGATATGTTTTTTTTTTCTATGATTGCGTATGTCGGTAATTGTAGCTAATTAGTGCTGTACTGTATCCGTGATAAAAGTAAATGAAAAAGAGATCTTGTCTGTGTCCGTTTGTGCTTCTTGTAATCTCGGAAACTGTCGAGTTAATTTTGCAATGGTGCTTCTTTAGACGATGGATTTTTATTAGATGTTCCTACTGCATTTGAATCAGAGAGCCTTTTTTTTTTTTTTTTTGGGGGTGGGAAATCATCAAATAACCCCTCCCGCTCTTGGGCAGAGCGAAAGGGAGTGTCAGACTTCTACTGACTAAAAACCACCCATGTTCCTTCTTCGCCCTTCATGTCGAGGCCGCGGTTTCCCTTGCGGACAGCCCGCAGCCTCGACAGGCGTCGGCCCTAGCGGGCCCCTTCCATGTTGCTGACATCTCTTTGAGGCGCGCGTGGAACACGAACGCGCCGTCGACACGGCCTGTCGTCGTCAAAAGACGGACGGACGGCGAGCTTACCTATCACTCACCGTCCACAGGCCCGCGTCTACGGTGGCCGGAAGCCATCACGTGGCCCCCGACGCCCGGAGCGCCTCCCGCGGCGGCTGGGACGAGAGGTTCTCTCCCTCTCACGTTCCGCCACCTCCTTCGCTAGCATCACTGCTTCGCAGAAGGAGGCGACGGCGTCCCATTCCTCCTCGCCCCGGACCATGGCTTGCACCAGGGCCGGACGCGAGAGGTCGCCGCCGCCGATCGCCGCTACGAGAACACGGCGGGGCTCCGCCCAAGCGGGGCACACCTCCACAGTGTGCTCCACCGTGTCCTCCGGCCGATCCTCGCAATGGTGGCATCCGGGCGTTTCCTCCCGCCTGATTCGGTGCAGGTACCTCCCGAAACAACCGTGTCCGGTGAGTACCTGCGTCAGACGGAAGGTGAGGGCGCCGTGGCGCCTCTCCAGCCACTCCTCAAAGAGGGGACTTACCGCCACTATCGTGGCGTGCCCTGAATCAGAGAGCCTAACTAAAGAAACTGATTTTCTATCAACGATAACTTACAGAAAGGACAAAAATTACTGAAAGTCTTTATCATGGCAATCTTGTTAAAAGGAGTGGCAGACATATGAATCGCTAGTTATTTTTCTGTCTTCTGGGTGCATGTTAGAATGTACCAAATAATTATTAAAATAATTCTTATTAAAGCCAAAATCGACGTACTACTACAGGCACAAGAGATAATCTTACTTGAATGAAATTCAATCCTAGTGTGTGTTCTACCTACCTCCCCTACGTGATATCTTTAGTACTATAATAATCTAAGCTCACTGATCAGAGAAATACAATCTCATTGAGCAAGAAATTCATTGTTTTATTGCATGGACATTACAAAATGTCGGATTCTAAAAGTTCCGTCAACGTTCTTTTAACAATGTAGTATGTAGAAATCAATTAGAGCGTCAAATTTAAACTATGTGTAAGAGGAATTTATCAATATTAAAGATGATTGTGATTATTAAAGTAGATAATATTGCTGTGGTTTTCATATAAGTTTTTCTTTCTCTCTCAGAATTTTCTAGATCACTACGGATTATTGCTTTCAAAGCGTTTATTACTTCTGCAACAACTTCCAATTGGATACGTCTTTCTTTTCTTGCAGTTTGTGTCCGTCTCATAATTATATCATCTTTATCCACCAATGAAGTCACTGCCACAATGTCACTTTGCCTACGCACTTTACTATCATGTCACGTTTTACCTCTTAACTGAAATAAAACACTGCATTAAATAATTTAATTTATTTAAACCAAATATTGAATTACCTACACCAAAGTGTATTATTATTTACTATTTACCGAAAACTGCATATTAGCAGCTGTGCGTTAAATTATTCCCATTATGTATCCACATTTTTGTAACATTACATTTCCTACTTTTCCGGTCAAGCGGGGTATGATTAGTATAATTCATGTTAAGTAATCATAAAAGCTAAACGTTCTTGTCATGCATTTTGAAAGTAGGTTAACACTGACAAATACCTACTTGTAAGGACATAATTATCAACATATTTGTTGAGTCAGTGACTTATTTGAGTACGGTGGTGGCATTCTGTGGTTGCTGCTTACCCCCATGGGAATAAGGCGTGGGTTTATATATGTTTGCTTGGTTTTTGAGTCCATAGGTACCTATTGAATATCAACCAAACATTGGGAGGATATAACACATAAGAACTATAAAAAAACTTAACCAAATTAGCAAAACTCTGACATTAAAGTGACAAATTAATAATTTTATACTAAGTAAATCATCAATCATTTATGCGATCAGATTTTTATGTCGATATATTAAATTATTTTAAATAATTTAAATCACTTGCGTCATTAAGGAATTGATAATCTTTTTTTAAGAATATTTTATTTAAATGCATGATAATAAGGAGCATTTTTTAATATAATTATGTCAGATGACCGCGACCTTAACTCGCAATGCTGTTATAGTGAAGAATGAGGCGAATAGGGTAATTTGGAACTGTTCTACGAGGCAAGTAAACGGAAGTATCGATAGTTTAGTATGATTTCGATATATCGATACTCCATACTAGATATCGGGTAGATAACGCCCATTTTGAACTTCAATGGAACACCACGTTACAGAATGTACGCCACAAAAATGCCTCTTTTCAAGAAACGATCTTATTTTAACTTTTCATTTCACTTTTCAATTTCTTCCATAGAAACATTAAATTATAAAATCTAAAAACTGGTAGAGAACCCGTTGCTTATAGCACGTCATAAAAAACCTGTACGGTCCATGAATGGGCAGCGTAGCGCGTACGTCACATAGCGGGAAGCCGTCGCGGGCGCATTAGTAATCCTCACACGATAAAGGGGCTAGCCCACTTGTTGGGTATTCCGATAAAACAAAGTTCGACTGCGACGTCTCATCACAAACCTTGCCCTATCATAGTTCCTGCTCTTTATTCAACACTACCTGCTCTTAGAGGAACCTGTCCATTGCCACTACCAACATTGTTGAATTAGCAGATTTCTGGACGAAGCTTAAATTAGAACTCTTGAAAATCTGTTCCAGCATCTGTGTTCCAACGCTTTCCATCACACGCGATCGAGGTCAAGAGCAGGCCCAATTAGGAATAAAAAAGAATGGGTATTTGAAGGATATAATATGACTGAAACGAACATATTTTCTACACGGGAGATGTTGCTGAATGATGCGAGACAGAGACATAGATGTGTCGCTATCGCAATTTGTCCGTCCGTACCGGTTTAAGCCGAACCGTTAATTTAGCCTAGTGGATTAGCTCCGTTAACATTCACACATGATAACCCGTGCAGACCGGTCCAACTGCCGTCACAACTTCCGCTTTCCGGATACCGCAAACACTTATCGATTCTGTATCATACATTATGTTTGTTTATTTTTAATTTGACATATTCCACCTATAACCAGCTGTGACGATGTGGCCTTTGAGTGTCCGGAAAAATACTAAATAACGCGATAAAACGGATTTATGATAGATTTTTGATTAAAATATTTTTATGGCTCGTTAATATGGAGTCGTCTTCTTTTGGTTACCTTGATTGTAACTTGAACTGTAATGACCTGATTTAGTTTTAAGGTAAATCGACACAAGATTGGTTCTAAGCGATTGATTTTGATTCATATACCTAGTCATTTCCAGACATAGCCTTGCGTTCTGGTTCTCTCCCATAGCGGGGACCTGTCAAAAGTGTAACGTTACCCACGTTAGACATTTGTCAGTATTTAGTTATATAATATCTAACTGATTGTAAGAATCTCTAACTACCCAACAAAAAAACTTGCTAAACACGCTCTAAGTCGTTATTTATGCATTTCTTATTTGTTGCTTACTCCATAACTAATAGCACAAGCTCTCGCATATGTCACACATAACTCCAAAACTAAACTGGCAGCGTTTTGCAGACATAAGTGACGTTTGCGCACTCTCTCCATTACATCAGTAAAGAAAAATACAAAAATTTCTCATCCAACGTACGTTGCGAAAACTGTCGAGCGTAGCATGACTCGATTTATCGACAAATTATGTAATATGATGATCTTGTAGTTATGAATGTAAATTATAAAAATAAAAGAGAGATAAAATGCGGTTTACATACGTATCTTATGTTGGTATCTGTACATTAGAGGTAAATGGCGCTGATCATCTAACTAAACTCTAAGAGAAGTAGTCCGTGTTCATTTGTGAACATTTCCGAGATGGGTTTTTATCGTCATCATTCTCCTGCCCTGATCCCAATTTATTTGGGTTTGGCGCAGCATGTCTCCTGCTTCTATACTTCTCTATCCTCGTCACCTTCTTTCTAGTCATTTCATCCTTAACACAAATCCTTCCGAGACGATTATTTAGATGATCGAAAGAATTTTGTTAGTAAAACATCGTTCGTTTTTGTAATTGTTGGCAATAGCGTGCAACAAGCTAAGAATTGAATCCTGACTAGCAAATTGAACAAAATGAAAATTGCGTTTTACATATTAAATAAAAAGAGAAAATTAAGAGATGCGTCGAATTGATAATAGTGGGTTTAATTAATCGTATAAAAATGCTTTAAGGTGGAAAACTATTAAGTTTTTAATTAGGCATTATTGTATTTACACTAATGATTTATTAAATTTTAATAGCACAAATTTTCAACAAACCTAAAATCAAACACATAAATACCATCACTCCGTCGTCGTTCAAAATGAGTGAGACACACAGAACTATTGAAAGATGTCAATTACATAGAAACTGCAGTTGCGAGGTCGACTTTATGTAAACAGAGACACAAGGCCTTTATAACGCATTAAACGACATATTTAAACTTACCTTGACAACAATGAGGCCATAATGCTTGGATTGGAAAAAGGAAGTGGACCTTTGACAATGGGAAATTCGTCCATTGACTGGTAAGAACGTAGTTTGATGAAGGCTTTAATCCCTTTGGCATTGGCATGATAAGACTATGGTATTAAAGTATCGTTAGCTTTACTTCCCATATGATGAAGCCATTCAATTGTGTTGTTTCTACCTACAAATTAGTTAGTTAGTGATTTGATTTTAATAGGTGCTATTGTGTATCTTGTTACTTTTGTGTTACTAGAATTTTTTCTGTAGTTTCTATCGGTTACTTAATTCTGTAGCCAACCCTAAGACAAGCATACATGTATTAACAAGAGCATTGTATTGCAGGAAATTGCTGAGGCAATCATAAACATATATCAACGACATTACGGTTTATAATAGCCATGGAAACAGAAACTAAAACAAGCGTTGAATGCAATCGCTGATTTCGCTTTCTACAGCACATTTTACGAATGCGCTTTCTGTCTTACACAATCTTACAACACTACTCTTAAGACTACGCTAACCCTATCATTAAAGTCCTATTATTTTGGTCACATACGAATTGTGACCATTGCACATTATGTCCGCAATCGCTTGTTTTAAACTCGGCATAGTTGTGTGCTTTGTTTCAGATAAAATATCAACGTAATCACACTTCAATAGATCGTTAAAGAACACGATAATTACCGTAGATAATTTTGATATCACATCATTAGGTTTAACACACAATTAACGCACTTAGAAAAAAACTAAGTCAACATACTATGTCATACAAAATAGGTCATTCACCCACTATACGAGTAAAGTCGTGAAGGTCGCTTTTTGCATATCTCGGTCACGAGTCAACTGATGATCATCTGGCGATCATGAATTCATAAGAATTTATGCGAATAAACCACACAAAAAAATACTGCAGCTATTATGAGAACCATTGTTTGTACACGACACCCTTGGCCGTAATTAATCAAATACTTTTGTTTGATTCATGTATGGAGGTAGGAACTACTGACCGACTTGTGAGAGGTAACATGGAAACTGTATTTGTCTTAGATAATTAATTTATTGTTGTCTGAATGCGATGTTCTAGTATTGCCTAACTAGGAAGCGTGTTAACGGTGATGCAACAACATACATAGATAAAATAATAAAATGGCTAAGTAAATCAACGTGTATTGAAAAATGATGTGATGTCGAATTAGCATGCATTCATATGATTCCAGTCATTTGTCATATTTGACTGACAGCTGAGACTTAATATTATTAGGAAGTAAGTTATGCAAGACGTCCGAAAGTATAAAGTATCCTTTTAATGCATTGCTTTTACTTACTACCTACTTAGCAAAACAATTTGTAAATTGAAATCAAACTGAAGTTTTTTCGTCTTATCAGTCACTGGAAATTACTATTTCCACCAAGGCCTCAAGAGCGGAATGTAAATTTAAATTATTATGTTTAAACTGACGTTTACGCCAAGGGAATAAAGCAAATAGTTTAAAATTCAACTAAAACTGACCATGTCCGAAGAGTGATGTTGAAATACGCAAAAACTGCAAATGATGCATTAGTTATAAAATAATACCGTCACTATTGACATTATTGACATTAATAAGCCATAGGTATTTCAAATGATATATGTCATAGGTCAGTGTCACCTGTCAAATATTTGCTCTCTGCTCCAAAACGTGAATGATTATATCATAATTTTGACGCATACCTAATATAATTTGAAATTTGATTTATCGTAGCAAACAATTGGACAGGCTCGGTACAGAAATAAATAAGATTGGGCAAACAAAAAAGGTATCACGTTAAGTGAAAGGTTGAAAATAGTTTATTGTCATTGTTATGTAGATGAAGAATTTTGTGATTTTTAATGGAGGGAAGTCTTTGCCCAGCAGTGGGCCAATACGGGCTAGCTATAATAAACAATATAATAGCCGTTTGAGAGCGTGAAATAGAGGTAAGTAAAGCGCTTTCTGTGTGGTGTAAGGTGTGTAAAATACTGTAGGCGTTTGCTTAGGCTCAAAAGCTCTTAGAAAATTAAGATGATAGTAAATGTAATTACTACCCAATCCTGCGAGAGAAAAGTAGCAGTAGAGTTTGTCAAGTACCGGTACCTTAAATGATTGTAAACTTCAGAACATTGTTTTAATGTGTTACAAATTTTGACCTTTCTAAACACATGGCAGACCTCCGGCCTTACAGCTTTATGGGAGCCCCAATAAAGATCTGTCAAGTGTTGCCAATTTACCCCACAACGTAAAACAAAGCAAGATTTACATTTATGATATTCCATTTATATAAACAATCGTTACTTTTCACAATATCTTGATGTTCTCATACAAATGATGTTATTTCATTAGCGTAAGTAAGTGTTTGGTCATTTATCATGCGAAAATTATAAGGTGTGTTTGTTTTAAATTTTGAGTAAGAATGACTATGTTTTGTGATTGCAAAGAGCAAACATTTAATTGACGTTGATTTTACAGATGTTCCGATGTCGATTTTTGTATCGAATATTGCATCAGGCATAGTCCAGTTTTAGATAAATTATACAAAGAATAAGAATACAATTTATTATAAATGAATAAATGTTGCTACTCTACAGTACATAAATAAGCAACCAACACCTTGGATATAGCATAAAAAACTTCTTTTCAATAAACCAACCAGTTGAAAACAGTTTTATTTATGAAAACCGAACCCGTGATAATTTATTTAAACAAACACTTACTAAAAGTAGATTAATTCTTCATAATCTTAGTGTTTATATCGAACTGTTTTCTGCAATTTATAAGTTTCGTATCGTAATAGGCAGTTATCAAACGCGATCGTTAGAAACAAGTCTATCGCGATATAGCGTCTATCGTGAACCGCGATATGAATTGTGAAACTATTACTGGATAATAGTTTAATATATATAAACTATTTTACCTTTGTATTAATAAAATCTAAACGGTAAATTGTTATTATTTTGTGATTAATATTTAAAATTATTATGGCGGTGGGTGTGGTGATAGTTGCTATTATATTATTGGGTTATTGTTTTAGGCTAATATTAGCAAGTAAACTTATGTACGTGTCTATTTTATGTAGAATGGTTTGTGGTAGGTCAAGAGCATGACCAATATGTAATTAAAACAAAACTCAATTTTAGAAAACAAGTGTGAACATTAGCAAAACTCATTTGACACTATTCAAGTCCTAAAAGTTTGATTTTAGCTATGTATTTTAAAAAAGAAGTCTACCTATCTAATAACTTACCTAAATAGTTAGGTATTTGCTATTTATAATAAAAAGCTAATTAACCTTTAATATCTGATAAATACTTTTTGACATTTACGTCTCCAACAATACAATATAGACCTACTTAAATGAAAGGATGATAACGTAAAAGTCTTTTGAAACCAATTAAAACTTATGTAACGAAATCTTTTATACTTTTCAATACTTCTTATCAGAATCCAAATGTCAATTTTGAATACTGCCTTTTAATAAAGATGATCCAGGTTAGGTACTTACTTGTTAAAGATTAAGGTTTTTTTAAATGTCACTTACCTACTTTTTAAAGGTATAAGAAAAGTGATCTAAGTTAGAGCGATATTGGGTGTAAATATATGATTTTAATAAATATACCGTAAACTATAGCAATTCATGATAAACTTAAAACTTCAATTACTAGCTCCAATAAAATAAACTAGGTGTATTTAATTGAAAGTGCTAATTGCAGTTAAAGTAACGAAACTTTACCGTAACGAAACTAATTACGTTTATGCAAACTAGTTTAGATCATAAACAAATAAAGCAGGATTGCTTTGCAATTAAATAATTATTTGAGTTAATAAATTAACCAATAAACTGATACTTAAAATAAACAAGTTTTATATTCGCGCTTGTCTATCACACGTCATAATTTTGAAAATTATGTTCCGGTACTACTTATAATTTATGTAAATATATTCATAATTGTACAAATCGGCAACAGCTTGTTATCACGGAAATCCGTGTCCTAAGTTATCGATAGACTGAATTATGTCTACGGCAGTCAAATGACTCACTCAAACAATACAAATACAAGTTACGGTTTTAATATAATTAGAATTTATTTCGGTGCTTTTACCCGACCACGAAATTACTTCATTAAAATATAATTGTTTAGTGATCTTATCTAGTAAATTAAAACTTTAATGTATTATAATATCGCCTTTTGTTGTATCTCGGGTTTAGATCTAATTATTAAAACAATATGGATTAAATTGTGGCATAATATCTTGGAATTTAAAGAATTTCTGTATTGGTTTTATTCTTTGATCCCCTTCCTGAATAATAGTGGATTAATGTACATGTATATAAATGTTGTATCTGAAGGTTATGTGTTACTTTTTCCACGTTTGATTGCAGTAAAAAATGGAATTTCGCCTTTATAAGTAAATAATTAAACAGCCATAAAAATCTCACTCCCTCAATAAATCAGTTTACAACTGTTCAAGTTATGTAAAACCCAATAATTTTATGTTTTATTAAAAATTGCGCTTACGGATAATCCTTGTCAGCAGAGGAACTGGTTTCTTATTTCTTACATAAGTTGAGAAACGCACTGCGTAAGTTATGCATGTGTATCTTGTAATTAACATGCTAATAACTATATTAACTACTTCACTAATTATAAACAACTAACTTAGTTGGAATTACTTTATGTCTTAAAGTTATTGTTCTGTTTAATACCTAAACTAAAGGATAGCCCTAAACTAAAGTACTCATAAAGCATTATATTTTCTTTTCGGTTTTCAGAAAAAAATTGTATTACTTGTAAGTATATGAGATTTAAAAAAAAACCCTGAATGGTTAGACAGAGGTGCAGCTTTAGTACAGCTACATCTCCTCATGACGTTTTAAAATTCTTATAGGTGATCATCAATCAGAAACAAATACGAACACCAAACTGTTAATGAGTAAGGTCATCCAAATAATAAACTAGTAAAAAATTAAAGTAGTTGCTTTGTTGCTTACAAATCAAGTTAAATCTTACTTTTGAATTGCACTCCATTTCTCACTCATAAAATTTTGTTCACATAAACATTTACTATGTTCAAACATTACACAAATGCGTAAGATACACATACGTAAACTACGAATGACCATTTCATCATTGTTATTCAAGTTCATCATATGTATTAAGTATTTTTTATAGCCATTTGTGTTAAAGAACTTGACATAAATTGTACGAGAACTGGATCATTGACACTTTAACACTTTGACAGCAACTATCGTGACTTACTGACATTATTATTCACAAAAAACAATTAATCAATTACGTACGTGTTTCCGATTATTTAATCATACTTAATTGGTTTAAAAAAATTGGTCTATGAATTGTTTGTTTATTTTTTACAGTAGCCAAGTTCTTAATTTAAATTAATTGTCTTAACGGCCAGTAATTTGAATACAAAAAACACTTCAACCACGAAGGTTGTATACTTGCCAAAGAAAAGTAAAATTACTTACGATTTTCACGTAGTGGTTCATTTTGATAAGGTTTACAAGTACTGTCACTGTCACAGTATCACTGTGTTGCGCGCGCACTGTGTCCGAGTGGTAGATGCGTTCGCGCAGACTGACTGGTCTCGGAGTTGCAGGACTGACCGCTCCCGCTAGAACCAAACGAACAGTGGTGGGTCCACAATTACCAACACAACGAACCGACCGGAGTAACTTAAGATTTTGTAACTCGCGGATTTTCGGAAAAAAACTTCAAGAATAACCTTGAAAACTGTAATGTAATTAATGTTATGTTCTCTTTTAAATATCCTTTATTACGTACAGTGTTTAGTGGGTGGATGTTGGCGGCGAGCGCGTGAGTGTGGTAGTGTGCGCTTAGGCAACTTGTTCACATTATATAGAACGTTGCGCGACCTCCGACACGCGGGAAGTGCGTCCGCGCACCACGTGGAGTTGCCATGGCGACCGATGCAGGCAGGCAGGATCAGGATGTCTGAAAAAATACGCTGGTCGAAGTTCTTTAATCGGTTTCTGGGATAATTTTTGGGGTGTCCTCTTACAATTCAACTACATAATTGAACTTCCGTGGCTTACACAACCTTCTTAGCAAGTAATTTTTATTTGTCGTTTGAGATATTGTAAAACTTTTGATTTGATTTTTCATAAGATGTTGTTGTTGTTGATGTGTGTACATAAAGATAGAACCTATGTAATTCAGTTTCCATTCCAGTGTTTATTCGATTAAGTAAATAATTGTCTAATTACTGCGATTAGCAAAATTGTTTAAACAAGTGTGATAAGTTAGACATGCATACATCAATTTAAACAAACACATGCAAATTATCAATAACAAGTAGCCGTATTATTAAAGTAATTAAAATATCATATCCAAAAGGAAGCCACAGCTACATAAAGTCTTCAAAATAACTAATGAAAGCCTAAATACTTGCACCTCGGGAACATTGAAACACACAATGTAACATAGTGAGTGTTACCTTAGGAATCTGGATTAGCTATTGAGGTCCTTGCGATGAGCCAACAAGCCGACATCGACATGGTTGTGTGACTCGTAAACCAATATGTACTTACGTGTTGCTTCATCAGGTTACGATAGACATTCGACAGACTAATAGAGAACGCTGTATTGGATGTAAAAATACCCTTAACGGTGCCGAAATGCACTTGTGCTCCCAGTCTTTGCGATATTTATTTCCTTGGCACCTTCTGATTACGGAAACATTGGGGGTCATCTTTTCACATTTTTTTTTGAGTAATCTTAACTTTGAATACATACACGACCCCGTACTATTAAAACCGTCCATCAGCAAATTTTTTTTTAAGTCTTCCCGTAAACCGTGAATACTCAGCCCAAACAAAAACCGTTTTCCACTAACAATTTTTACATAGAGTTGCTAAATGTACAGAATGTTTGTGACGACCTCGTGAATAGTCCGTTGCACCCCGTTTGAATTTTATACGTAGCAAAGAGTCCCTGAAATCATCACATGCCTAACGTTTCCCAAACTATGTTTGGTCGGTTTCCTATCTAAGAAGTATTGGCTGAATCCCAGTATTTTCCATGGAGCCACTGCCATTTTACAATCATTCATCAGTCACTGGGTATCGATACTTCATAAAGGAGACTGGCTTCTTTTCTACCTCTTTTCTCAACAATTTTGGCACATAAATGGGTTATGTGGTGTATATAACATCTAGTTCTGGAAAATATTGTGTAGTCAGGACAGTTACTGTACTGGTAGGCTGTTACATACTATAACAATAACACATACCCACGTATGTTTTATTGTTATAGTATGTAACAGCAACTACTACAGGGTACATCAGAATTCGATTAAGAAACGTCTTAGGAATCTGCTTTACTTATAATGCGATGTGCTAAGATGCATAGTTGTGAATACTAGACCAATACATTACTACACATAAGTTTAAATTAGGCCAATGTTGATATATTAAATGGACATAGTGCATAAAGTTTTCTTGCTTCAAGACTCGTGGTATTTTAATTAAGGATATTAAATAAGTACAGGCTCACCCTTTTTTTTTTGGGGGCGGTGGGAAATCATCAAATAACCCCTCCCGCTCTTGGGCAGAACGAAAGGGAGTGTCAGACTTCTACTGACCAAAAACCACCCATGTTCCTTCTTAGCCCTTTATGGCGAGGCCGCGGTATCTCTTGCGAACAACCCGCAGCCCTGACGGGATAGGCTCACCCTTACATGTGACTTAAAACATAGCTGGTGAAATGTGGTTGTACTATTCGGTACACCTCTGCATACTCTTCGGGGATTACAGGCGTGATGTTATGTTATGGTTGTTAGGACAGTGACCCTAGTTAAATGTAAT
Organism: Diarsia brunnea; assembly: GCA_949774965.1. NCBI lineage: Eukaryota > Metazoa > Arthropoda > Insecta > Lepidoptera > Noctuidae > Diarsia > Diarsia brunnea. The sequence goes on from OX458999.1 coordinate 7,895,906, forward strand.
CAACGCACATCAAAATAGCGATTTGGGACCGTTAGTGCCAATATTTAATAATAAATTCAAGATATTGATCTCGATCAGTTGAATTGGTGAAATTCGAACTTAGTCAGATTCTTCGTCACCTACGACATAAAACTTGTATGATTCACTACCATTCGTAAGAAACCTTCAATGGAACCTGCAGTTTGGAGAAGACTGAATGCGGAAATAATATGGTTTTCAATGACACATAACACAGTCAGCACCTATGCACACCTATCCCCTAAGTGTCGCCACATTGACCGACCCCGTGCGTTTAGCATCCAGTGGAACCCCGTAACCTTCACCAGGTCATTGGTTCACCTACGTATGGTTAAAATCAAAAGAATTTTGCGGAATCTATATCATCATCAGCAGCCTATTAATGTTCTCACTGCTGGGACCCCTTCCATCTGCCACCGCCTTCTCTCTTTGAGAGGGAGTGGGCTATAATCTACGCGGGTTCAGTGCGGATTGGTAGATGTCACAAGTCTTCGAACTTTGAGTAGAATCTATAAGAAAATTATTAAAAAAACTTATCTAGGTAGAAGAAAGATCATTATAAACGGAACACAGGAAACAAAAACGAATCCAGATCAAAGGAATCTTCCTGTACAAAAACAAAAGAAATCCGAGAAAAATATAGAACACGGCCTTTGAACATAAAAGGTAGTACAATGCCAGGACATATCAGTACACATATATTTGTTACAATATCAAGTAACTTTCGTATAAATAAAACTGCAAGTTGAACTTGCCCTTGTTGATGACGAAACGTAAAAACTGTTGGTAACTGGTAGGTTAGCTTCCGCGTTGGACATGGAAGGTGAATGCCCGTGGGCTGGAAACAGGGCAATGTCACCGGACATGGACAGAGAGTGGGACATTCGAAATCCTTCTCCTTACATTTTTTATTTCATATTTTTGCCACGGTTAAACTATCGATTGTTTTTATTTTCGTCGATTATGTAAGAGGTAATATTATGTTAATTAAAGAGATAAGGTAGTTTTATGTTGAAAGCATTTATATGTTTGAGCAAAGCATAGTAACTATGAGTAATTTTAATTCGCTGTCTTGGTATTTTGTGTTTGTGTTGAATTTTAAAGAAAAAATAACTTTTCCGTGCAATAAAAATAGTAAATAAACGAACTGGGGCACGGAAGAGATAACATTTTTGGTTTATTTGATCATTAAATTAACAATTCTAGCCTTAAGAGTAACCCTGAAAAAGGTTGTATAGTAAAACATAGAATAGAACACCTTCTTCGACTAATCTAAAATTAACAGTTTTCTTGAAGTAAAATTCAATGTTAACGTGGAACATGACTATACCCCTTATCATCAACTGCCTTGCCTTTATCCAAGAATGTTGGCATTCAGTCTCACCGGATGCAGCTGAATACCATTATTTTACAGCGGAGCGACTGCCTGTTTGACCTCCACAACTCGGTGATACGATACCCCTTGGTATGGCTGGTTTTTTGGCTTTCGGGCTTCGGGCTTTCGGGACTACCTGCAACGACTGTCAAACATATACAAATGCCGAGACCAGCGCTGCCGTCCTTTCACTAGAAAGCAGTTAAGTGCAAAAAGTAGTTTCCGAGATAATGGCGAAAAATGCGCGAATCGTTGTTTGTAAAAAATCAGATAACTTATTTATAGTTAAGTAAAAAAGCCAAAGAATAATTGTCAAATTAGACAGTTAAGGTATTTTGACGTCCCATCGGGGTTGCGGGGTGTTCGCAAGAGATACCGCGGCCTAGACATAAAGGGCTAAGAAGGAACATGGGTGGATTCAGTCAGTAGAAGTCTGACACTCCCTTTCGCTCTGCCCAAGAGTGGGAGGGGTTATTTGATGTTTTCCCACCCGCCAAAAAAAAAGGTATTTTGACGTATATATTTAGCGAAGAAGTGTGGGTTTAGGAGCTGGAATCATCATAAATTCTAATATTAAACGGCCTGAAAAGTTGTGATATATGTGGAACTATTCATATTCTGGAAGTGTTTTTTAGACAGAAAGATAGAGAATTTTGAACTCTATCAAGCTGTATCCAAAAGTATAAATTGCCCATTTGACAAATGGGCAATTTGTACTTTTAACGGCTTTCTAGTGATGGGACGGCAGAACGGCTTAACGTGCTTTTCGAGGCATGGAGGAAATGCTGTAAGTAATGGGTGGTCACCTAACCACAGACCTACCTAGGCAAGCTCAGCTTGCCTTTTTTTTTTGAAGGGTGGGAAATCACGAAATGACTCCTCCCGCTCTGGGCAGAGCGGTAGGGAGTATCAGACTTCTACTGACTAAAAACCACCCATGTTCCTTCTTACCCCTTTGTGCCGAGGCCACGGTATCTCTTCCGAACAACCCGCAGCTCCGGCGGTCCAACCCGCAGCCCCGACGGGGGCGCAGCTTACCCTGAAGATTGATCCGATCGACTGCTATATTTAAGCCACGTGCTAAACGACACATCACACTCACGAGCTGTAGGTCCTCTCATACTCACCCTTTTTCAGCTTTTATGTACCTAGTTCTTTCAGTGTCGTCCTAGAAAACGTCTAACTAGCGTATAATTGCTGACCCAGACCGAAGATTCGCATCCGTTACTGATAGCTGTCACAGACTTTCAAGGGAAGTTCGATAATCCTGCATAGTTTACTGTCTTCGGTCTGTCTGGATTTTTAGGTTAAAATCTAACGGCCCAAAGTCTATTTGGTATAGATAATACATAGCGTCCATAGTTCTATAGCTTTTTACCTGTCTGAGGGTTAACATACTTTATAAGACAATAGTTGTAGTAAGGTCACGAATAGTTGGTCGAGCGGTCGCTTCCGCAACTGTTGAGCATGCGGTTCTGGATTTGATTCCCGGTTGGTCAAAGTGTAAAGTTGGCACACATGTGTTTAACCCTTTGGGGATTACAGGCGTGTTGTTTCATTATTGAGTAGTCAGAATCGAAACAAATTCCTTTTAAGTTAAGAAATGGCCAAAACAGGGTGTGGTCAATTATTGGTTTACTAACCTTAAGTATAATTTGCACTAATTCGCAACTGGTAATAACATTTATGGAACAAAGGTTTTTGAAGTATTCAGTTGGTAACTTGTGTTTATACTAATGTGGGGGTCAGTAACCAGTCGGTGATATCCTATTAACCTCATGGTATAGAAAATGATGTCCTGTGACCTATGTGTAAACTACTGGATTTATTCTGGGAACAGTCACCTCATCATCATTATCATTAGCCCATAGGTAATCTTCCCACTGCTGGGACACAGACCACCTCTCAGTGAGAGGGAATAGGCTATGATCCACCACGCGGGCCCAGTGCGGGTTGGTAGATGTCGCATGTCTTCGATTTTTTGGTTCTAGGACAAGCCGGTTTCTTCACGATGTTTTCCTTCACCGTTTTTCGACAACAGTATACGCAGTATTGTCGGCTATACAGGGTGTAAACGAACCCTTCACGCATCCGTCAACCAAGCATTCTGTACATCAAACTAAGTACCCCTACGCAAAAATTTTTGCTGGGAAATTACTTTTTTTTTTGGGGTCAAAAATCACATTTTATGGTAAAACTCAAAGTAGCATAGCATAGTAAACATTGTGCTAGTGGATGCTTTGGATAGTAAACGGGTCATGGAGGTAATTTAAGTAAAGTTAAAACCTGAAATACTAGTATTTACAAAAACAGCTGTGAAAAATTTGGAACTTTGACCCCCAATATCTCCGTAACTAGGAGGTTCCCAGGTACGGTCTAGAACAAAAAAATGATAGCAGTGGTGGGGGGAGAACAAATGCCTTTCGTTTGCGTTAAGGGTACTTTTACACCCTATATAGAAGAACAAAACATTACGCCTGTGCTTTCAAAGGGTCACAACTTACACCCACATTTCACCTGTCCCGGATGGACTGTGTGAAGGATGATATGGCTAGAAAGGAGGTTACTGCTGAGATGACGAGAAATAGAGTTATGAAAGAAAAAGACATGCTGCGCCGACCCCAAATAAATTTAGAAAAGGGCAAGAGAATGATGATAAGGTTTGTTTAGATATTCCATGTTATTGAGGGTAAGCCTAAATCTATCAATCAGACACATCCAGAGTCAGGGCAGCTAAAATACAACTTATTAACTAGGAAAGTAAAAAAATACCTTCGACAAATACTGATGCAGTAGGCCAGCAATAGCATATAAGACAGCAATACAGCGATATCAGCAACACATCACCAATAAAAAGATGAATAAATAAAACTAACACCCGGCCACTATAAAATTAATTTCGTACTGAAACACAAACGAAATACTAAAAAGAAAACTAATAGACATTTCGTCATTTTTAACGGGAAATCAGTGTAAAAATGTTGCTGATTTATTATAAGTGTCATCGAACTTTGACTCGGTCAGGGCTAATGTTGCAGATAAAATGGGGTGATGCTAGATCGAAAGTACGATCTGTAATGGCTGAAAACCAAAAAATTGTCGGTCTATTTTGCATAACAACTGAAATGACTTTCACGTTTTATTAAAAAATATGTCATCTGCCTAGCCTTTTCCCAAACTTATTGGGGTTGGCCTACAGTGTTGCTGCATGCAGCTGAATACCAGTATTATACATGGAACAACTGCCTATCGTTTTTTTTTTGGGTTTTGGGAAAACATCAAATAACCCCTCCCGCTCTGGGCAAAGCGAAAGGGAGGGTCAGACTTCTACTGACTAAAAATCACTCACTAAATCATCAAATGACTCGTCCCGCTCTTGGCAGAACGGTAGGGAGTGTCAGACTTCTACTGACTAAAAACCACCAATGTTCCTTCTTAGCCCTTTGTGTCGAGGACGCGGTATCTCTTTCGAACAACCCGCAGCCCCGACGAGATAGGTAAACATCTGCATAACCCATCGCAGATTACAGGCATGATGTATTTTTACTTACGAGTGTCTCTTCATTAACAGAGTTAGTGGCCAAATGCGAGCCTAACAAATAAAAAAAGTTACGAGTCACCGCATCCGTGCTAAAGAAAAAATATGTAGAATACTATCGATGATGTAATGTAAGAGAATCGTAATAATATAGATAGTATTATGATCATTATTTCACGTGAGTTACCTACGATATGAGAATGCGCTGACATAAGCATGACAGAGACTATTTCAAGATGGTGGCCTATTTGAAACGCTATGGTCGACCACAAACAATGATGGTTATCGAAAACTTTTACCATTTTAACTCACTTCATCGGCCATCATCGTTTCATCTAATTTACGATTCCACATTTGCAGAAGAAGGCTGAACTGTACCGCGGGCCTGTGGACGGTGAGTGATGGGCTAGCTCGCCGTCCGTCCGTCTTATGACGACAACAGGCCGTGTCGACGGCGCGTTCGTGTTCCACGCGCGCCTCTAAGAGATGTCAGCAACATGGAAGGGGCCCGCAAGGGCCCGTCGGGGCTGCGGGTTGTTCGCAAGAGATACCGCGGCCTTGACATGAAGGGCTAAGAAGGAACATGGGTGGTTTTTAGTCAGTAGAAGTCTGACACTCCCTTTCGCTCTGCTCAGGAGCGGGAGGGGTTATTTGATGATTTTCCATCCGCCAAAAAAAAAAAGGCTGAACTGTATGTATAGAAGGTGTGTTACTAGTAAGAGCTACCTACCTATACAGTAGGCTCGTCATACTTCAGTTTACAAAAAATAAGGAAAACAAAATGAAGGTCGGAGTTAGATCATAAGCGCGATGGCTTTAAAGCTAGACCACCTACAGCATCCAATAATGTCATCAATGGTGTTCCGACATTTCCGCTTTGTGCTCGTAGTTTTTCGGCCAAAGTTGGATATGCTAGCCACTTTAGAGCAGCACAACAAAGCTCTAATGAGCAAATGCAGTCGCTGTGGACGAAATCGGCTAGATGGCATTATCATTATCCATACTTCAGCCCACAAAATATGTAATCGGGAAATGACAAATAATGCGGACCTGTGCAGTCAGAGTCAGGATTTGTCAGTTACCGTGTAGCTTACTTGAAGTTCTTTCTTTCTTACTCTATATTGTTTTCGGACACGCAGACGAAGTTAGGATCCATAGACTATTTTCGTGAACGATTGAAATGAACAATAATGTGTGAAAAAACCCAAAAAGTGTAATGACACCCAGAACCTACTGCTTTCCCCGACCTACAGACCAAAATCGAGACTATGCCTTCGCTTTCGACCTCTGAACAAACTAGGATAGAACCACATGACTACATCACTATCATCACTACATAGTATAAAACATAGTCGCTGTCTGTCCGTCCCTATGTATGTTTTAATCTTTAAAACTACGCAACGGATTTTGAAGCGGTATTTTTAATAGATAAGGTGGTTCAAGAGGAAGGTTTTAGTATATAATTTGACCGACAATACGACATCCACGCGGGCGAAGCCGCGGGAATCATCTAGTATTTTATAAAACATAATCCTCCACCGCGTCTGTCTGTCTGTTCGCGATAAACTCAAAAATTGCTGCAGCGATTTTCATGCTGTTTTACCAATGGTTCTCGAGGAAGGTTTTAGTAAATAATTTGACCAACATTCACGCTGGCGAAGCCGCGGGCGTCAGCTTGTATATCTAAATAAATGCAAGAGCCAAATGCAAAAGTAAAAAAAATAAACTCACAATGAACAATACAAAAACCTAGACCTTACTACGCGACTGGATGTTCCAGCCTTCGATTTACGAAACAGTTATATAATAATGTAAAAGTAAATACTTTTTACAGCCGCCACAAGCATTGAACTTGAGTAAAAATAGAATGACATCGACCTAATTAATACATCCATGGTCCGGTAAATAAACCTTTGCGAGTGAGTTGGCAGTAATTAAAAAGTATTTTTTATGAATATGTAACAATGCCAGGCTGAAAGACTTACAAGTGGTAACCTTAGGTAGATAAGAGCTGACATACATTTGGGTGGACCGTGCCGCATTGCATATCCTACCACATCCCTTTAGTAGGTCGTTTTGAACAGCATTTGAACCATCGAGCAGCGGACGAGGTGCACCATGCTAGTTGGTACGGACATGCAAACGCGTATGCCTTCAAAGAGTAAACTGGTCAATCTTCTGGCACGCTCGTTCCATCATAAACCTCATTCATGGCTTTCCTTGAGTTGTGATCAGGGTCCGGAGCAGGACCATTCCGCAAAAAAAAACTGCGATGCTCTGAAGTCGTTTACGCGTTATTCCATTAGTATTATCTCAGTAGCAGCCATGTCGCCCGTCTGAATTTATGCCCGATTGATGACAATAGGCTTGTCTATTGCATGGAACTCAAACATAACTGACATCACGTGGGTGTGTGGTGTGTGTGGGGGCACACCTTTGCCTTTTTTTTTGGGTTGGCAAATCATCAAATAACCCCTCCCGCTCTTGGGCAGAGCGAAAGGGAGTGTCAGACTTCTACTGACTAAAAACCACCCATGTTCCTTCTTAGCCCTTTATGTCGTGGCCGCGGTATCTCTTGCGAACAACCCGCAGCCCCGACGGGTGCACACCTTTGCTTTACTCTTCGGGGATTACAGGGGTCATGTTTATTTATTTATTCATTAACACACACATTTGTTTAGTAATAATAATGTTAAGTATGTATGTAGGTATATAGAGTACAGAGTGATGATTCTGTGTAAGAGACAAATATGCAAACAACAAATACACACACACGGTTGGCGCAGTGGCTGAGCGATTGGACTGCTGCGCTGCGTGTCGCGGGTTCGATTCCCGCACGGAACAAATATTTGTATGGCCTGCAGATAGTTGTTTCGGGTCTGGGTATTTGTGTATGGGAGTTTAAATGTTTGTAAACGCACCCACGATACAGGAGAAACTCCTAGTGTGGGGCAACGTTTCTTTTTAGAAAAAAAAAAAAAAAAAAAAAAGAGAAATAGCCGTCCACCGTCTACAAACAAAAAAAAAAGGGTGTGGGCATTGATGCAGTAAGAGGCACATAAGAACTGTCTTAATTTTCCGTAGAATGGTAATCACATGCCATGTCTTAGCTATCGCAAATGTTTACAGATAGTGGTGACGATGTAGTTACCGTCTATTGGGCAGTCTACATAGAACCCAATTAACCGATCTGATAGAAATAAAGGGTGTCCCTAATAGGTTATAGTAGTTAACTAAAAAAATCTAATTAGTCCGTCAGATAGATTTCCAAAAAATATTGGACACGTATTTTTTCTTTTTTCACGTAAACAAACAATGAAGACGATACAGTGCTTTGAAAACTCGTGTGACGTCGTATTCTAAGACATTATTAGTATGATATTTTTTACCGGGGAGTGACGTCACAACCCCCCACTCAAATCTTTGACGCGTTTTATCTTTGTCAATTTTTATTGATTTGATAAAACAAAAAATACGTATCCAATATTCCATGTGACATCTACCAACCCGCATTGCGCCCGTGTGGTGGATTGTAGCCCATCCTTCACCTAGAGAGGAGGCCGAGTGCCTGCAGTGGGAACATTATAGGCTGATGATGATGTAATACATATTTTAATGAAACAACAACAGACCTTGACAGACATTATTAATAGACACACCCATAAAATAAAAATCAGTCGTTCAAAATTTAGCCTAAAGCCGTGGATTACACCAGGTCTTCTTAGATGCATCCGCCACCGAGACTTTCTTCACGCTCAAACTAACCAGCAACCGAAAAACGACGTCCATAAAATTGTCTACTCAAGGTACAGAAACTACTGCAACAACATCCTGCGGCAACGCAAAGCTGATCATGACAGGAAAGAATTAGAAAAAAACAGCAATCAACCAAAAAGGCTCTGGCGGACTATAAAAGAAATTTGTCAAGTACCGAAACGAACCAGCGGCAATCAAGAATTGCTAAATTATAAAGGAAACAGCAACATCTCTATTGATAAGTGCAACGAATTCTTTGTCTCAGTTGGCCAGACCCTTGCAACTAACATCTTAAACAGGCGGCAGCACACGGGAGGCAAGCAATACCTCGGTGCTGCAAGTAAAAACCCACCCAGAGATTCACTGTTCCTGGATCCCACTGACAGTCAAGAAATAAGTGACATCATAGATAACCTCAAAGACGACAGTGCTCCAGGTCTCGATGGATTTCGGCCTCAACTTCTTAAACAAGTAAAGAAACACATACTGGAACCCTTAACACACATATGCAATCTAAGCATGGAAACTGGAGATGTTCCCACTAGCTGGAAAACCGCTGTTATTACGCCCATACACAAATCTGGTACCAAAGATGCGCCAGATAACTACAGGCCAATTTCATTGCTCTGCGTGACATCGAAAATACTCGAAAAACTTGTAAACAAGCGCCTTGTAAGTTTTCTGGAGAAAAACTGTCTCCTCTCGGATAGGCAGTTTGGTTTTCGACGAGGGAAGTCTACTGATCAAGCTGTGAGTCTCCTAACTGGCATTATTACCTCAAACATTGACAGCGGCCATCGCTCTGCTGGTGTTTTCCTGGACCTTTCCAAGGCCTTTGACACAGTATCAATTCCTATTCTGCTAGAGAAGCTCGAATCCTTCGGTGTCAGAGGCCTCTCCCTGGACTGGTTCACAAATTACTTGTCTGATCGATATCAGTGTGTAAAAATTGGGGATACTCTCAGCGGGAGCCTTCCGGTGGCCTTTGGCGTGCCTCAGGGAAGTATTTTGGGGCCCACCCTTTTCATCATGTATATGGACGATATTCTGAGGTTAAATATGGCACAGGCGGAGCTGATCTGCTATGCTGATGATACTGCTATAATTTTTCACGGTGCTACTTGGGAAGAGACAATGAATGTTGCTGAGAAGGGAATGAGTAATATAATGACATGGCTGGAACAAAATCTTTTAACTCTGAATGTAGATAAAACGCACCTATTAACTTTTCATGTCACTCAATCAAGTAAGCCAAATATTGAATCACTTAAAGTTCATAATAACAAATGCAATGTCTCAGCGGCAGCAACCGTTTCCGCCACAGACTGTAACTGCAACATCATCGCCAGAGTAGAAACAACGAAATATCTGGGAGTCATAATTGATCAGAACCTGAACTTCAAAGCACACATTCGAACACTCGCAAAAAAGACTAGGAAATTCATTTATGTCGCCAAACTCTTGAGAGCTAGCGCTCCAAAAAACATCCGCATTCTGGTTTACATATCACTGTGCCAGTCAGTCCTGCAATACTGTGTCGGTGTCTGGGGTAGCGCTGGAAAAGCGTGCATGCTTGAGCTGGAACGCGCCCAGAGGGCCGTCCTTAAAGTGCTTTTGGGAAAGCCGCGTCGTTTTTCTACGGACGAACTGTATAAGGAGGCTGGGGTCTTACGCGTACGTCAATTGTATGTCCTTGGGTCACTTCTAAACCTCATAAAACTTAACAAAAATCGCTCTAGTTGCAGTAAAAGAGGTAGAAAGATCGCAGAAAGAATACCCCTCCCTAAAACCAAAACTCTCTTTGCAGCCCGACTCTCGCCGTACTTCTCAATAAGAGTATTCAACGCTATTAGCAAAACATTCTGTATACCCAATAACTACTCTGAGGCCAAAATCAAACTCAAAGAATGGTTGCTAGACCGGACTTATGAGGAAACAGAGGGACTACTTTGTAGGTCAAGTTAATACCCATTACCCACCAATCCCACCATACATTCACATTCACTCACACACACGCACACACCCTACACCCCTACACTTAGCCTTACTCATTTCAACTGTTTTTTTTTCTTGTGTGTATGTATATAACTATGTATGTTTTGTTTTTTCAATGTTACTACATAATTATCAAGCTGTAAGCACTTTTTGTTTTTGTTATTTTTAATGTAAGTAATTTTCAATGTCTATAATTTTTAGTTCTATATAATTTTTAGCTAACTAATATTTTAGAAATATGTCTTGCGCTAGCAGAACAATCAAAATGCTCAACTTTGTGTAGTGTTCGGGTCACCAAGATACAGGCTGTGCCTAGTTTGGGACCCGCTGTTAATCCTGTGAGTTTTCTGTTGTGTTGCTAAATAAAATGAATGAATTTGAATTAAATTATTGAATATTAATACTACAGCGTGGAAATTGAAACTAACCTTGTTTCACACAAATTAGTAAGGGCTAACATTAATTTATTGGATGTCGCTGTCACGCCATTTTAACTCACAATGGGCGTATTTCCCATGTTACTAGATACTATTCTTAGGACTCTGGGTATTGGAGTAATATAATCACTTAAGTAGTCAAGGAGTGACCCACATTATTGATACCACTTACGGGCAAGTCTATTACAATCACGCAAACCTAAAAAAGCAGCAGAACAACGTCTTACCACGACTTTGTGATTAATTTTGCTTTAATTAACTCTAACCATAATCCATTAATCTAGTTTCTTGTTGAACCACCTCATGCTGATTTTCACGAAATGGATAGGCAGATGAGTATAATTCTCTCACACACACGTAATTTATGAAACTTATACATCCCAAAGAGTGAGCGTATTGTGATTAACTAGGCACATGTGAATGGATGCAAACTACTTTTCCTTTCACCCTCAGTTCCACTGCTCAGCCGTTGCACTACATCATCATCACCATCAGCCAACACCAGTCCACTGCTGGACATAGATCTCTCCAATTGCTGCACTTATTGGAACCACCAAACCGGTAGTATTACCTACTGCCATTAATGTTAAATAGCCGAATTCTAGTTTAAAAAAAACTAAATCAATATCGGTTCATGCGTTCGGGAGCTACGATGCCACAGACAGACACATACACGTTACACACACAGACACGTCAAACTTTTAACACACCGTTGAATTTGCGTCGGGGGTGAAAAAAAAACGAACACATTGATTATTAGCTTTAAATCAATTACCAAAGTGCTATATCGAGCTTCGTCGCATCGACAACACTATATTCCGATGTAAATATTGACGAGCAAACATTTCGATACGGTAGATCAAACATCATAGGCACACTCGACAATCCTTCACCTTGCCAATTTGCCGATCGAGCGTGACTTCGGATCGCTAAAAAACCGTTATTACCTAATAAGAACAGAATTATGCCAAGTTCATTGGGCATTATAGCTATGTCGATTGTCTGAAGTTAGTGCGAGACAATGCAAGCGATTGTCGACAAAATAATGTAGTTTCGTGTGATTTTTCCCTTCAAAACTAGTCGACACATTCGTTTATTGTCAATTGTTGCGTTGGAACACTACATAACATAACATCACACCTGTTATCTCCAAAGGTTAGGTAGGGGTCCACCTTTTATCAACGTTTATAATAGGGTAGTTGACAAAAAAAAATCTAATTAGTCCGTCAGATAGATTTCCAAAAAATAATGGACGCGTATTTTTTCTTTTTTCACGTTAACAATAAATGAAGACGATACAATGCTTCTAAAAGTCGCGCGACGTCACAGTTTGGTACATTTTTTTACCAGAAAGTGACGTCACCAGCCCCCACTCACGATCTTTAAAACGTTTTATTTTTGTCAATTTTTATTAATTTGATAAAACAAAAAACACGTATCCAATATTTTTCGGTAATCTAACAGACAGAGTAAACAGAATCATATTTTTTTTAGTCAGTCAACTAGCGTATTGCCCATGATAAAATATTTTGATTTTAAGAGGTGTACTACAGTTCGCCAGTTATGTTTAAGGCTGCTCTCTCGAAAAAGCTTAAAAACAGCGTGCAGATGAAGCAGTTTTTCACCAGCACTTACAGAGAAATTACATCTGAGAAAAATTGTTAGTAATCTACATGATATAACAAGAAATTTGGTTTAGCCATAATTTTTCTATCGGTATCACATACTAAGAAAAAAAATCCACGAAGTCACCTCCAAATCGTTGAATGGAACCATTTTACTCCTTCATTTTTTAAAAAAACAATATAAAAAAAAATATTTACTGCTTTGAAATACAAAGGAAAATAATTTGGTTTTGTTACTTTTTAAAAACATGTATTATTTTAATTATAATAAATGAAAAATGCGTCAGTTTAAAGTCCGTATCTACAACCGAGAGGGGTAGTTAGCTATGCACAAGGTCATTGGCGTGAATACAAGCCTTAAGTGTCATGTCGTAGGGGGCGAGCCAAAAGCAATAAACTGAGCACAAGGCAAGACTCCGTCGGGGGCTGGGGGTTGTTCGAAAGAGATACCGGCGGCCTCGGCACAAAGGGCTAAGAAGGAACATGGGTGGTTTTTAGTCAGTAGAAGTCTGACACTAACGCTCTGCCCAGAGCGGGAGGAGTCATTTGATGATCTCTCACCTTCCAACAAAACAAAAAGACTCCGTGATTGCTACTGACAAACGAAATGAATGATAGAAAAACAAATAATACTTTAGCAGATCGTGATCTGGTAATCGAACAGGACCTCATGCTCAGCAATCAATATTGCAGAAACTGAAGCAGTTTCTATAAGAATGAAAACAAATATTTGCGAAAAAATAAAATGAAAAAGAAACAGACAGACAGAAGCCCCTGTGTTCCAAGTATGCCAAGGAACATGGATATGGAAATAAGTTATCGAACCAATTAAAGTTAGCCTTAGTAGTCCATTAGAAGTAAGTTTATAGCTATACGGAAGGTATTACTAATACTTCCTAAGAATGGCACCCACGGATAGATGCTTACCAAATGTAAACTCCTGCGATATAGTAGGCGACAGAATGAGCATTTGTGCAATTAGAAAATACTTAACAGACACGATGTTGCTAAGACTTTTTTGTGGCGTTATAAGAGCTCGTGGCTTAATAAGAACTGCCACTAGGGTCGATCTTTAGGTAAAGCTGTGCTTGCCTAGGTCAGTCTGTGGATGGGTGACCGCCCGACATACCGAGTTTCCTCCGTGCCTCGGAAAGCACGTTAAGCTGTTGGTCCCGACTGCCATATATAGATCTTTTACAGTCGTTACAGGTAGTCAGTAAACCTGAAAGTCTGACAACCAGTCTTACCAAAAGGGTATCGTATGACCCACTATTAGTTAATAGTGGGTCATACGATACCCTTTGCGACTGCCTATCTGACCTCCACAACCCAGTTGGGTTGTGGAGGTCAGATAGGCAGTCGCTTTATGTAAAATACTGGTATTCAGCTGCATCTGGTTAGACTGGAAGCCGACCCTAACATAGTTGGGAAAAGGCTAGGCAGATGATGAAGTCCGTTCGGTGAGAAGAACCAATACGTCGAGTGAAGTAATAAATGGGGAGAGACCTCTACCACTTAGGTAACCACGATCTCACCCGTTTGAATACAATGAAAGTCACACGCAAGGGATCCTCATCCATCGTAGATCTAATAAAATATGTCTACTATGTACAGCAGCCTTAAAAGCTAGAATTGATATTCATTAATCTTTGAACCGTTATCGTCACGTCATCAAACTTATGTAATATTCGTATCTACATATCAGGACATTGATAACGGAGGCTACCCTGCTCATCAATTCATAGTCATCGAAACACGTACGCCAAAAAAACGTCAACCACGCCAAATGAATATTGATCAATGTATAAAATATTACCTCATGCAAATAATGATAACTTTAAATGAATTATGAGACCAACAGAATGTCCACACCAAATAAACTCTTTCGCTTGTCCTCGACCCAACATTGAAACCGAAATTGTCAAATGTAAGGTACGTTTAAATATACTAAAACATTCAAATTGCATGCAATAACGCAATAATTACTAAGTTACGAATCAAACATTGAAGAAAAGATATAATTAACACGACTTTTTTTACGGTAACAATTCGTATCGAAATAGGTTAATGTCGCTGTTATATTGTGATTAATTTAAAGAACCAATGTTGATATAGTATTAGGATATGATAATCTTAAAGCGGAAGGAAGGATGTCGGTGACTTAGACCTTGCAACTACTTCCTTTAACGTAATCGGAACTGGTGCACTTACTATCAACCTCCATACGACCCAATGAAACGTATACCGCGTATTAACTTGCTAATTTTATTAAAAAACAATGTCAACCGATTACTATCGTAGAAAATGCTTGTTTTTAAACTTGTTTTACTTGAAATTACGATATTATATAGCGGCTGCACAGAACTGTTCATGTTGCTACGTAGGTACTGGTCGGACAAAATCTGAGACATCCATTTGAGAAGGATAAGAAGAAGTGGCTATAAATATCTTTAGGTTCACAGGTACCTATACATACCTAATTACAACGCTCGCACTGCTGAGACATAGCTCTTCTTTGTTAATGGGCTATAAAATCCATAAGGCGGGCACAGGTCGGTGAATGTCACAATTCTTAAAAATATTTTCAATATTTTTTTTTTTCAAGTAAAGTATTTGCAAGAGAAGAAGATGGTGGGCTAATCTAATAGAGTAAATAGAGTAGTAGTAAATAGAGTTCGCTCTATTTCAATGGATTAGTCTACAATCGCACTATATCACGAAAAGTGGAAGGAGGGAAGGGAGGCCTTTGCCCTGCAGTGGGACAATATAGGCTAATAATAATAAAGTGCCCGCCAGGACGCGAACACATGCCCTACGACAGCTACTCACAGTTTTAAATATTCAATCCCGCCTAATACAAATAAATTCCGTTTTTCACATTGATCATGACATAAACTGGTAACCTAGTGTCTATAATTACGAACTCTGTTATGCAACTTAATTTTATTATTAAAATACACGTCAAACTAGGTTATACCTGTTTCTTGATAGCATTAAATACAAGTAATAGTTGAAAGCTGATCATTGACAAATTTGACGTTACCTACTCATTAAATTATATTACCTGTCTGTAAAACAGAGAGTGGTAGGTATTGCTGAATTAATTACCTAAGTAGATAAGGTATGGCAACTTTTAGAAGGTTGGTTTTTAAGACCCAATTCAGATATAAAAGTTAATGAAACAACAGGTGCCCAATCACTAGTAAATCAGTAGTTAGTACCAGCTGTTTCCACATCAGATAAATGCCAAAGAAAGGTATGGAGTTTTCTTCCCTATAATGGATATAAGCAAGATCATAATGTTAATTGCGATAAAATTCGTAAAATGGACCAAGCATAATAGGTAGTTTGCGTCTGTGACCATTTTACAAATTTTAACGCAATTCATATTATTTCCCTTTATAAACCCCTTGGTAAAACTATGTTACAATATTGTCGACAAGGTTCGTCGATGATCAAATTAAAAAAAAAATGAGATATTATGAGTAAATAAATGTCAAGGTATTAGAGGAATTTATGCCTATTGTTAATTAATGTAAGGAATTGGCCTACTAAAGTTTGTACTTTTACCTTCTTAAACTGACAAAATGTATTTCTAATTAGTTGGGCATGCTGTGGACGTCTCCATCTACACCTATACCTAGATAATACCTACCTATGTCCATTAGTTATATTTTGTATATTTATTTTGTAGGAAATCCTAAAATAAATGAGCTAAATTGACGTGCAATCTTGCCAAAGAAACCAGGGCCGTCCTAAGGCTCGTATGGTCGACGATATCGTCAAAGTTGTGGGAAACACCTGGATAAGGTATGCAAAGAACCGAGAAGTGTGAAACCAGCATCTTCCTGCCCTTATCCCATTCTATTTGAGATCGTCGCAACACGTTTTCTTCTTCCATTCTTCCCCGTTAGACGTCATACGATACGGACACTACGCTACTAGCAATTTGTTAAATCAGGAACAATGTTCCAATAGACATGTGGGCATTCTAGATTACTAAAACGCGGCCCACATAGCTGTGGTTAAGTCCTATGGTTACAAAGCCTGTAGGTAGATCTCGGACAGGCTTACGTGACCACTTGCACGACTCAGAATTCGTGCTTGCTCCATTGTGACAACAAAGATACCTTTGCTGTTGAACGAACCTTGATTCTACGAAATACGTGCTAAACTCCAATACCTTGAGGAAAGAAAGAAGTGCTGTAACAAAAAAGGATGTTAAATTAGATTATTTTAGTAAACATTTCATCGGCATTTTTTTTAATTTCATTGATACTTTTTTAATCAACATAAAAATAATATAAGAAATTTTGCAACACAACAAGGCTGTAGCGTATTTGCTGAACCATGCCGCTTATGAATGTATGCATATTTTATTTTGTAAAAATTTAATATTTTAACCTAAGCATGATAGCTTGTTAAAAAATCTTCCGTAGTAGACGTAGCTGATTACGGGAATAAGTTCTAAGCTCGTAGCACTTGTAGCCCCTTATCCGACTACGGCGTAGCAAAGGTTGCGTAGCTGTATCTTTTCTGGATTTATTGTCTACACAACTCATGTATAAGTGTACGGTTTTCTTGTCTAATCTCCATAACTTTTTACCGAACAAAATCGAAAGTTTTACAATAATGATACTTAAACGTCTATAATCCACTTGTAAATAAAATACCACTATTTAAATTCACAATGAAATTCGTAATGAAAATTCCTAATAACTTTCGCCCTTTTTTTGGGGAGGGTGGGAAATCATCAAATAACCCCTTCCGCTCTGGGCAGACCAAAAGGTAGTGTCAGACTTCTACTGACTAAAAACCACCCATTTTCTTCTAAGTGCTTTATGTCGAGGCCGCGGTATCTCTTTCGAACAACCCGCAGCCCCGACGGGGTTGCGGGCCCCTTCCGCTTTGCGCGCGTGGAACACGAACGCGCCATCGCGCGTCGACGCGGCCTGTCGTCGTCATAAGATGGATGGACCGCGAGCTAGCCCATTACTCACCGTCGACAGGCCCGCGTCTACGGTGGCCGGAAGCCATCACGTAGCCCCCGACGCCCGGAGCGTCCCCCGCAGCGGCTGGGACGAGAGGTTCTCTCCCTCTCACATTCCGCCACCTCCTTCGCTAGCATCGCTGCTTCGCCGAAGGAGGCGACGGCGTGCCATTCCCTCTCGCCCCGTACCATGGCTTGCACCAGGGCCGCCGGACGCGAGAGGTCACCGCCGCCGATCGCCGCTACGACAACTCCGCCCAAGCGGGGCAGACCTCCACGGTGTGCTCCATCGTATCCTCCGGCCGATCCTCACAATGGTACCATACGGGCGTTTCCTCCCGCCTGATTCAGTGCAGGTACCTCCCGAAACAACCGTGTCCGGTGAGGACCAAGAGTCCTAGACGGAAGGTGAGGGCACTGCGCGCCGTGGTGCCTCTCAAACCACTTCTCAAAAAGGGGACTTACCGCTACTATCATGGCGTGCCCTGCACGGGGTTGAGACAGTCGCTCTCTCCATGTCGCCATGAGATCGCACCGGAGGTCTGTCCGCTGAGCGGCAATTTGCCGAAGCAACGGAGTGACCCCCCGGTGTAGCACCTCTGCGCGCCATTCATGCAGACGCGCGAAGACTATCGCCTCCAAATCCCATAACTGTTCGCCCTACCTGTAGGAATCGAACCAAACATTCCAATGTTGGTTTTTAGTCGTTCAGAATTAGTTATTGTCTTGAGTAAAATAAGTCTCTAAATTCCCACTGCTTGGACCTGGCGTATGATAATATCCCAATGGGTTGGTGGATGGGTTGTCTTTACACGAAGTACATTGTATCGTTTATGTAATTGTTGATGTGAAACATGACTACTCTAACACGCAACGGCGACCTCTAGCGGCGCATTAGGTAATTAGCATGCACTCTATGGTCGAGGCGGTGTTGAGGCCGCACTAAATAGGACAGAACCGGCGGAAATTGTTGTACGAATGTTTTGTTTACTAACATTACGTAAGTCTGTGAACTATGTCGTGGTTACGGTGTGGGGTTTAGTGATTAGAGGGTACTTTAACATTTGACAGGCTCGCCTTGACCACTGCCTCATCTTATAGTAAACGAGGATGCGTATACGGCGTGACACGTTTGGCTAGAAAAAATCCACTCATACTGTGATAGCTAGGTACTCCTTATTTGCTGGCACTACAAAGCTACTTAGTGGCCCAAGATTTAACTTCCTGGTTAACGGAGGGAAATAAAAACTTCAGGATCTGGCACAATAAACGAGATTACAAATTATGGTCCTTTATTTTGTTTGTATTATTTGATTTGGGAGTTGCCTACAGCCTGCCTGTCAGTAGCAACCATTTCATTTAATTGCCTTCGTCCCGCGTTCTTGCAAATATTATTGTTATTATATCCACAAGATAAAGACTGCTAGGTTGCAGTGGGAATTGAGCCATGTCTATAGAATGCATCAGGGGGCCTAAACGACCACTTTAGTAGATTATAATTTGAATTTTACGAATTTTAACGCAAGTCATATTATTTTTTCTATTATGAGCTATTTTCCTATGTGGACCTCCAGGACTGATGGGCAAAGAAGTCGTCACGCAGGGGGGGGGGTGTCAGAAGATGGGCGTCGCTCGTCGCCGAGTGCAGCTTAGAGAGCCAGCGCTCTCTCGTGACGACTTAACTTGTTGTATGCCGTTTATATGGAGACAATTTAAAGGGTTTTGTGCGAGATTGGCCGGAACTACACGAAACGGAATGGAAGGCTATGGGGAGGCCTACGCCCAGCAGTAGGACGACATAGGCAACTAACTGGCGGGCGGTTCTACCGGCAACTATTTTTGGTCATAGCGTTTTAGTTTTTTTGTAACAAATTCAGGAAAAGCGGCATGATTACCACTAATTCTTTGGTAAATTTTCATCAAATTTTATGAGTTGGCCGCGCGGTTGAAATTTACATGACCCCACAGAGCCCCTAGACATAACTTATTTTCTGTAGGACAGAATGTGGGGCTTCAAGTTGTTTATATATGTGCATTGAATGTCAGCATACCTGCTGTAAGACGGCCATTTCACAGGTACCAGTTGACAAAGGTAAATAAAAATAGGGTTAACTATTTAAAAAAGAAAAAACATTCTGTCCCTTAAATTAATATTTATTTACTAAAGATTAAATTTAGCTAGAGATACAGATATTAAAACACGATAAAAAAAAACCAGCGGATGTGGTATCCTATAGATACCACAGACAGAACACACTGTATAAGGTCTTAAACCCGGTTTCCATCGCAAGCGAAGCGGACCTGACTTCTTTTACTTCGGGGAAGAGAAACGCTTACAAATGTGTTTCCACCAACAAAGAGTCAGCGGGCAAAAAGAGTAAAACGAGCTTGATCTGCTCTTCGTTTCATTTTTCTTGGTAGAAACGCAAACTAATTTCATGAAAACGAAGTCCGCTTCGCTTAGCCATTTCTGGCTCATAACTCTTTCGCGGCGGAAACCGTGCTTTAGAAACCGCTTCATTAGTACCCTTTTTATTAACACTAGATTACATACAGCGTCATGTCGATTTACAATTTCTATGTTAATTATGTTGATCAGTCATCAGTATCAGCATGTTGGTAAACTTGTAAGCCCCCCCCCCCCCCAACGTGGCGATGTCCCACAATAATACTATTATTAACAATTTAAGAAATTTTGTCCCACTTTGATCGGCTTTATCTCCGTTAATAGGCTTTCAAATTAGACTCAATAAGGAAGTTTTAGGAAATTTAATCAATTTTGTCGTCCAATATTTATGAGATATAAGCTAAATAGTCAGAGAATAAAGTGTTTGCGTTCATCTGGCGTTCAAAGGGTTAACAAAAAAAAAAAAATTTTTTGCGAGATTATTTTTATGCAACTTATTAAATAACACAAAAAGAGACTCTCAGGCTTACAAATAAGTATAGGCATAAAAATAACAGAGAAAATTATACAAAATATCAATCACAAACTAAAACTACTGTCATTATTAATTCATTATTAGCAGCCGCTCTATATTTTTGGAATAATATATATTTTTTTTATTTTATAAATGTTGTTACAACAATCAGAGAAACATGATTTTCGAAAAGGTTGATTATGAAACTCTACCCTTAACATTATTTGACACTATCCCTGCATAACGATCACATGACTAAATACAAAAGACGAAAATAATTATATAAAAAATTAAATCACTGATTTTAAGGAAACAAAATGATGAAAGATACAATAATAGAAACACACACAAATAAAACTCGTTTTCAAATAGGATTATTTGACACTATCCCTGCATAACGATCACATGACTAAATACAAAAGACGAAATTATATAAAAAATTAAATCACTGATTTTAAGGAAACAAAATGATGAAAGATACAATAATAGAAACACACACAAATAAAACTCTTTTTCAAATAGGAAAATCTTAACTAACCCTTTCACACATTTTTTTTTTGGATTTTTTTATAGATTTTCTTGTCTGTATACATTGACAATATTGTTTTTTTTTAATTACTTTTTCGAATAATTATATTATGGTTGTGAATAAATTCTATATGATGATATCTCAGTATTGATAGTTACAATTTGTAAATATAAGAATGATATATAGACGTCCAGAATCACAAAAAAAAATTCAAAATAAATTATACATAATAAGTGGTAAATGTTTAGACGAAAAACATGCGGCTAAATTGCAGCATCTTGTCGAGAACACGAAGACGCTTTGGGTGCTTGTCAAGTTCGCGGTTGTCGAATCGCTCGCCACTGTGAATAAAAAAACAACATTACATAACAACATCTCGTGGTTTGGGCGCAGAACGCCAGAAACGCAAAATGACAGATTAGCAAATTGCCAGGAGTTAGATTTTTTTCTCAAATGGTCAGAATCGCAAAATGACAGATTAGCAAAATGACAGATTCGCGAAAAGACAGATTAGCAAAATGACAGGTTCGCGAAAAGACAGATTACAAAATGTCAGAAAAGTGCAAATTTTTTTTTTGTAGTGTATGAGTCACCTTTTTTTTTTGGTTTGGAATATCATCAAATAACACCCCTCCCGCTCTGGGCAGAGCGAAAGGGAGTGTCAGACTTCTACTGACTAAAAACTACCATGTTCCTTCTTCACCCTTTATGTCGAAAAAAAAAAAATTAAACACAAAAATTAAAAAAAAAATTTGAAAAATGTTCATTTTGGTATTTCAAAAATGTTGATGTAAACTATACTGATAATAAAGAATGTTGTTAATATTCATTAATTGATGTTTTTTATTTAATTCGAGATTGATCTGTCATTTTGCGAATCTGTCATTTTCAGATCTTGTCATTTTGCGACACCTGGCATTAAGCGTTTCTGACCATTTGCTAATCTGTCATTCTGCGAATCTGGCATTTTCCGAATCTGTCATTTTCAGATCTTGTCATTTTGCGACACCTGGCATTATGCGTTTCTGACAATTTGCTAATCTGTCATTTTGCGTTTCTGACGTTCTGCGCCCAAACCCATCTCGTCTGCAGTCTCCGAAGGATTACGCACGGGCCCGTATGTTCAAGGACGAACTGTAGACCCTTTCGGTTGTAGTCCTACTTACTACTAATATTATAAACGCGAAAGTTTGTAAGTATGGCTGGATGGATGTTTGTTACTCTTTCACGCAAAAACTACTGAACGAATTTGGATAAAATTTGGTACACAGATAGTTTATAACCTGGGTTAACACAGGATAGTTTTTATCCCGATTTTATCTTCCTGTGGGATAAATTTCGAGTTGTAGCGGGCGAAGCCGCTGTGGCAACCGCTAGTACTAAATAAAATGAGCCGTGGTTATAGCCAGACAGATTGAACTGTCTGTTGGCTATTGCTGAACGTGCTATTGGGTTTATTCATCACAAATAGATACTAGTATTTCCAGACTTCAGACTGCTACTGCGTACCCGGTTGATGGTAAGGTTCGTTCCCCAAATTACATGAGATTAAGAATAAAAAGTATGTAGTAGTTTTTTTTTTAATAAAACCTTTAAATAAATGAAAATAAGAAAATTTGATTTATCTCTCAATATTGAAGGCGTATACAAAGTTTCGTGTCCGTGCTATTAACGGTTGAGGAGTTCCCTCGTGAGGATTCTGGCTGCAGGATTATATTATGTCTGTCATAAAAATGTATAGTCACCAAAACCAAAGGTGTGTGCAGAATTTCAATCCAATCGGTTGGGGGGAACTGGATGGAAATTCAGTTGCAAGAATTGACCAATACATAGGTACTAACAGACTACCTAATTAAATAAAAGCATAAAAATACTTACTGAGTCAGAGATCGGGCCCGAAGGCAGGCAAGATGCGCGTAGTACGTCGGGGTCGGGTAAGACACCGACCTCATGCAGCGAGAGTACAAGTGGCACAGGTAGTACGTGAGCTGTTCTACTTCATCATCCGGGATCTTGCCGTCATTGCAGACTGCGTGGTAACGTGTGGGACGAGCAGTGCCCTTTATGGCTTGGTGGGATACCTGGGAAACGGATAAAATTGTTAAGATTAAAAAATCATGACGTATAACAAAAAAGAAAGAACGTAAACAATCTAACGTTTTTTTTTAAACAACAAGCTTTTAGTAAATGAAAAGAAGTAAATCTATCTATCTATATTTTTAAAATGCAAAGCTGATTGACTGAGGATCAACGCATAGACCAAACCCTTAGGGCTAGAAACTAAAAAATTTGCACACGTACCTCTTATGACGTAGGCATCCACTAAGGAAGGATTTTTCAAAATTCAACCCCGAAGGGATGAAACAGGGGATGAAACTTTGAACGATGGAAAATCGTCATTATTGACATTCACGCGGGCGAAACCGCGGGCAGAAGCTAGTTGGGTAAATTTATCAACATTGAACGCGTATACAAAGTTTCGAATCCGTGCTATTAACTTTTGAGAAGTTAACGCGGTTAGGTAACGTCTGTCATGAAAATGTATTGTCACCAGAACCAAAGGTGTGTGCCTGCAGCTCAATCAGTTATGGAAATGTTTTGAAATTCAGTAGCAAGAGTGACCAATACAAACTAACTAACACGGCAAGTTAAATATACGTTTTTATGAAGGTGCTGCATTCTGCAAACATTCCGAGTCCTGTTTTGAGGTCTATCCAAAAAACAGTCAGGACTATCTGCCAAAAGTTCAGATGTTTATAGTTGACCAGTAGTTTTGTGTCAAATGTAATAATTATCTTGCACAAATGCTGCAGAAAATCTGAGGCAGATGAAGACAAATCAAATTCAGCTAGATTGCAAACTCGAAGATGATTTATTTTTCAGCAATCAACAGACATATCACAGATTCTGATGACATAATGACTGGTAGAGAATGCCTTGTGGCATTAATTCCGCCTATGTACCACTATTGTGCATGAAGTTTAAATAATTAAATAAATAATTAAGACAAAATGTAAAATGTCGTGAGGTAAGTTTTAAGTATGACGGTGGATGGGCATTAGAGTAGAAGAAGACCAAAGAAACAATGGATGCACTGTGTGAAGAATGATATTGCAAGAAAGGAGGCTTCTGATGCGATGACGAGTTATAGAGAAGTATGGAAGAAGAAGACATGCTGCGTCGACCACAAATAAATTGGGATAAGGGCCAGATAATGATGATATATAATAGTAGATTTTAATATTTTTTACATACCAAGTAAAAGTCCAATTCGGCCGAGTGTACGATATCTGTATCGACAACTGTCCCAGGTTCAACATTATAGCGCGCGTTGGCTCCTTCATTGAACAGTCTGAAAATAAAACAAGATGTTTTGCTTATTAAGCCATCAATATACTTTACGTATATATGGGAATTAAACTTTCGTATGACGCGAGACACAAGGGCTTTTTAATTGTGTCTAATTACACGGCATACGAAAGGTTAAACAACTGTTCAAATGTAGGTGCACTAATGGGTACACTGCCGTCCTTACACTAGAAACCCGTTAAGTGCAAATAGTAGTTTTTGAGATAGCGGGTAGTGAAAAATGCGCGAATTGTTATTTCTAAAAAATCAGATAACTTATTTGTAGTCAATTATAAGACAAAAAATAATCGACAAATTAGGCAGTTAAGGTATTTTAACGTAAATTTAGCAAAGAAGTGTGGGTTAGACGCTTTCAAGAGCTGGAATCATCATAAATTCTAATATTTAACGGACTGAAAAGTTTTTATATATCTGGAACTATTTTATTCTAAAAATGTTTTTAAGACAGTTTCCAAAATCAAGCTGTATCAAAAAGTAAAAATTGACTATTTAAGGGTTAACGGCTTTCTAGTTACAGGACGGCAATACACCTTTGCCGAACGTCGGAGATTACACAAGCGAGATGTTAATGTTACGTTTAAAATCGAATGCATGTAAAATACGTGCCTCGTGTGATGCCGTTTCTGCACCAATAAGAACAGTACTTCTGGTTTCTTGTTCGGACCCGCCAGTTGCTGGTAAGCCAAGTGAACTGCTGCAAGCTCTTCGTTCATAACCTGCAAGATCACAAATTAAATAATAAATACACCTAGAAGATTAAAAGTTGTCCTTCAAAATATTTTCGGGGATGTTCTCCGTTCAAGAAATGGCATGTAATGAGGAGGAATAAATCGCATGTGACTAAAAAAAGTGATGAATATAAACGTGGATGGATGGAGAGGGAGAGGCAGACCAAAGAAAAGATGGATGGAGTGTGTGAGGAGTGATATGGGGGAAACAGGAATAAATGATAAGTGTGACGACTGACAGGGCAGAATGGAAGAAAAAAACGTGTTGCGCCGACCCCAAATGACATGGGATAAGGGCAGGATGATGATGATTAAAAGTTGTCCTTTAAAATATTTTCTAGGATAGGACGTTGTTCTCTACAGCAAAATTACTTTAAGATTCTTATGCGTAGGCTAACTTTTTTAGGCCAACTTACTGCCCGCACTCAGAGATGTTTTATGATTACTTAGGGCATCCCTTAGTAAAGATTTTGACACTTTAGTGAAGGTTTTGTATGTCAAATCTTTACTAATGTGACGGATTGCAAGAATGCCGTTTTCATCAAAAAGTCACTAAAGAGACCATTATGTACTGAGACGGTTGTATTGGTGATTTTAATCATTACTCAGTAAATAAACATTTGTTATTGCCGCCTTCACCTTAAGTAATCATTAAATATCTGTGAGTACGGCAGTTATTCGATGGTGAAAGTCCCATATAACGAGCTATTGTTGGGGGAGGGGAGGGGAGCCGTCACCAGCACGCGTAGCATGACGAGTCGTACATACGAGTTTTGTCGACGGAAGATCGACATAATGTCAGATTTAATGTCGAGTTGTATTTAAAGAGCTTTGTATATTTTTGGTAGAATATTAATTCAATAAAAAATATTGAATAGGGTAGTTAACTAAAAAAATATAATAAGTCCGTCAGATGGATTTCCAAAAATTAATAGACAAGTATTTTTTTGTTTTTTTACGAAAATAAACAGTGAAGACGATACATTGCTTTGAAAACTCGTGTGTCGTCATGTTCTAAGACAGTAGTATGACATTTTTTACCGGTGAGTGACGTCACAACCCCCCACTCATATCTTTGACGCGTTTTATCTTCGTCAATTTTTATTGATTTGATGAAACAAAAAATACGTATCCAATATTTTTCGATAATATAACAGACAGACTAATTAGAGTCATATTTTATTTAGTCAGTCAACATCCCTATTAAATACCTGTGCAAATTGTCCTTCGGAAACACCATCGCGGAACACAAATATCTTCTTCGGGAGTTGGTTAAAGTTGCGTTCCTTGTACACCTTTAAGTGGTCAAACATCATTTCTTGAAACTGGACGATCACTTCTTTCTGTAAATATAAATAGTAGTTGAACTAAGAATCTTTGATTTAATTTACTTTCATTGCCTCTATAAAAAGTCTCATTAGTATTATGTAGTTAAGTGTAAGTTTTAAATAAATTTCGATATCAGAAGCAGGATCGCATCATCATCATATTATCATCATCGATGTACAACACTCTAGGGCCGTTCAAGTATGTATTACGTAAGAACTATAGGGAGGCGAGGGGGTCTTAGCTTTGCTTATTTTTGATGCTCGGGGATGGGGGGGTCTACATGGTTATTACGTCAGCAGTAGTTATTTATTTTTTACACATATTGCAACCCACACAGTGTCTATGCTTGAAAACGAAACGCATTTTCAGGAATTCCCATGAATCAATAAAAAAAAAACAATACATTATAAGAAAAATGCATTAAGCAATGTTAAGTAAGCACGGGGGGAGGGGGTGAGAGCTTTGATTACTTTTGCTGACAAGGGGGTAGAGGGGGGGGGGGTAAATAATTGTAGTTAATCTGTTTACGTAATACTTGAACGGCCCCCTGTCTGTATTTGTACGAGTACATCCGACCTTATGTTTCTGATGTCGAAAAAATGCAATTTATGGTTTGTTGGTGAAATAGAATAAGAGAAAACAAACTCTATGCAGTTGACTATAGGTTCCAAGGACTATCCGGCTTATAAATTTTGATAGACTTACCTTTGGTGCTTGTATGCTGAGCTCAATGTTATACACGTAACATTTAGGGTCTATGGAAGCAGTCACAGCTGCAATGCTTGGTATGTTAGACTAAAACAAAATAATTCAGGTATAGTATAAAGGGTGTAAAAGTACCCTTAACGCAAACGAAGGGCACTTGTTCTCCCCACCACTGCGATATTTTTTTTGTTCTAGGCCATACCTGGGAACCTCCTAGTTACAGAGATATTCGGGGTCAAAGTCCCAAATTTTTCACATCTGTTTTTGTATGGTTATAACTTTACTTAAATTACCTCCATGACTCGTTTACTATTCAGAGCATCCACTAGCACAATGTTTTAAGAGTGCTTCATTGAGTTTTACCGTATAAAGTGATTTTTGACTCCAAAAAAAAAATCGTTTCCCAGCAAAAAAAATTGCGTAGAACTAAGTTTGATGTACAGAATGCTTGGTTAACGGCTGTGTGATGGGTTAATTTACACCCTGTATACTAAAGCTTGCGTTTTATTGACCGATCGCAGTTTCGGTTCGGCGAACGGACTAAACAGAATCATATTTTTTTCAGTCAGGAAAGTACCCAATTACTAAAAAAAATATCGTGTTTTTTGTTTTATCAAATTAATAAAAATTGACGAAGATAAAAGGCGTCAAAGATCATGAGTCCCCTTCGTGACGTCACTTTTCGGTAAAAAAATGTACTAAAATGTGACGTCACACGAGTTTTCGAAGTACTGTATCGTTTTCATTTTTTGTGTAAGTGAAATGAAAATATTGTCTATTTTTTGGAAATCTATCTAACGGACTAATTAGATTTTTTTGTCAAGTACCCTATTCGACAAGGAGAAAACTTCACATACTTGGAATCACAGAACAGATAAAAGAGGTTAGAAGGGCCTTGTGGGCGGGGCAGCCGCGCCGCTCATATGTCGCAAACGCTCATATGTCGAAAATTTGATTTACCGGCCAACAATCGCGCTCATATTGTGACAGTGTACGAAGCTCCGCGAAAAAAAAGAATTATGCCATCTTGCGCTATTATAGTGTGTCGGAAAAAAAGCCAGGGTGTGTAGTGTGCCTCGAGAAAGGATTTCTTATCATCGGTAAGTCCAAATACCTTAAAATACAAGTAATATTTGTAATTATTACAATAGTATTATGTAGTTGGTAGAAAAAATGATACTGTCGCATGCAGATAAAAAAATATGTACATTGCTTGCAATACGTGGGTACCATCTTGTACCGCGTGGGCGATTGCGCGATGTATTTCGTTCACTGCGAACGTCGCGTACGATGAGCCAAAGCTTGAGTTCTGCGAAATCTATGCGTTTCGAGAGTGTTGTACCAAGTTGTAAAGAATGTCGATATTTAGTATGTGTGAATGTATTCAAATGATATTATTATGAATATGATTAAATAACTTTGTTTATTACTGTCAATTATTGTTTATTGTGGGTTATTAATTTAGGTTTTCGTCTAAAATTTGTTTTGAGGTTAGCCATTTAGAATGGAAACATAACACAACTAAATTTTGTTTTTAGGTTTCCAACAGATCCAGATACAAGAACACTATGGCTAGAGGCAACCGGTAGAATTGAATGGATACCTACTAAATGTAGCTGTACTAAATGTAGTAATTAATTGAATGTATGTCTTATTTTTAAGTGTTTCTCGTATATTTACTTTTGATTTTACTTTTTTTATCTTTAATTTTTTATCTGTGTGAGACGAATAAATACCTTTTCTTTCTTTCTATCCCGTTCCGAAATTAAAGCAAAATATTGCAAAACTTAAAGTTACAAAACTAAAGTAATTTTATCGACATAAATTATCGACCTTTTGGTCGCCGTAACATGTATGAGAAATAGACGCGTGTGTGAGTGTACGTTAAACACAGTGTTTGCGCTAGTGTGACAACCAGTAGCAAACTCGCGATTTATGTAAGTGTGGTTTATTTGTGTGCGTAATGCGCGTATGTATTAGCCGCTTGCTTGTAGTGGATTTAGAGAGTGGGAGACAAGCGGCGACACCCGTTCTAATACAAATCAGGAACTATTTCCTTTCTAACCTCTTTTATCTGTTCTGTGCTTGGAATAGTAAATGTAGATTTTATCTCAAAGTAGAAACCGTTATTTCACAAGACAATCATTTTTGGATTTTCGTAACTATATTATTGCTCGTGACTGTGTCATCCCACTGCTGGCCAAATGCCTCCCCCATTACTTCAATGTGGACCACTGGCCGTTGGTTTGTCCCGCCATATCCTGCGAGGTCTACCACGTAACTTTTTGGCTGTGTCAGGACTCCAAAACGTGGTTATTTTGGCACACAGCTCGTGACAACATAGTAATGATGACACGGTTGGCGCAGTGGCTCAAGCAGTTGACTGCTGCGCTACGTGTCGCGAGTTCGATCCCGCAAGGAACCAATATTTGTATGGCCCACAGATAGTTGTTTCGGGTCTGGGTATTTGTGTTTATGTGTCTAATATCTGTAAACGCACCCACGATACAGGAGAAATTCCTGGTGTGGGGGCAACGTTTTTTAAAAAAAGAAAGAAGAGGAATGATTGCGTGTGTTCATACCTGATCAGGTGAAGGATGAGTGACATCAGCGCCCACGACCATGACTCCTCCATCTTTTAAACATTTGGGCGTGGTGCCAGAAGCTAATGCTTGATTTATTCCCATCAGCTTTGAGTTCACCTGTTGGCAAATAGTACACTTATTGTAACTGACTGACAACATAAACTACAGCAGATCATAAAGTTAAGTAAAAGCTAGCTATAGAGCTAAACTAGGGCCAATCTAATAGGTCACATATGACACTTCATTTATTTTTTCGACGTTAGAACTGCAAAGTAACTTTTTTCAATTACTATTACATTTTATTGTAATAATGACAAAAAAAGGTAATTTTACAATTTACTTTCACTAACGAACTGAAACACTGACAAATGTGACCTATTTAATTGGCACTACTGTAGCGAGCGATTGACTATGATTTTTGTTTATTTGACGAGCGATCGTCTATTGTTGATACATACGTCACTCATACTGACTCTACCTTTTTTTTTTTGGCACGTGGAAAATCATCGAATAACCCATCCCGCTCTGGACAGAGCGGAAGGGAGTGTCAGACTTCTACTGACTAAAAACCACCCATGATCCTTCCCTTCCCTATCTCTTGCGAACAACCCGCAGCCCCGACGGGATACTGACTCTACCTCAAGCTAACTTCCGAAACGCCATAACGTTTGAGCAGAAGTTCAAACTTTATGACGGCTCGGAAGTTATCTGCGATTGACGGTTTGACCATTACACAGTCAAGACGATGCGACCTCTATGCGTGACAAACATAAAAAAGCACCAAATCTGAAAGTTGCTCAGTCTCGGCATGTGTTTTTCTTGTACCCGCCTGAGCACCCGCGGAAGTTACAGTACCCGGCGATAAATATTGCACATCGACCTTTGGAAATTGGTGTATTTTAAACAAAGAATAAAAAGAATCATCAAAAGAAGCATCATAATTGTTTTAACAGCTCCAATAAATACCGGACTGTTTGTATTTCGTGCGACAGAGATAACGCTCTACGAAGCCGAAATTAGCAGATTGTCTCTTTCCAAAGGTCGATGTGCAATATTTATCGCCGGGTACTGTACTGACCGCGGGCGAAGACTTAAATGGTGTAAAAGTGCACTACGAAATATATTTTGGAAACTGAACGTATACAAACTCATTCAGAGTTCACCACGATATTCACCATTCTCTTGTCCTTATCCCATGTCTTCTTCTCCCATACCTCTCTATTACTCTTCATCTCATCAGACACCTCCTGTCTTGCCATATCATCCTTAACACAGTCCATTCATCGTTTCTTTGATCTTCACCACAATATGATTGTAATAAAATAACATTTACCTTCAACAGAATGTTTCTAGCAGTCATGTTATTCATGCGACGCACTGTTGCTTCCTTCACGCACTGCGTCAAAATGCCAACGTCGCGCTCAGCAAGTTGCTTCACCTATGCAAAACCGTTAATTTAGTTTTTAATCAAAATACACTCATCATCAGCCTATAATGTTCCCACTTCAGGGACTCAGGCCTCCTTTCTGTGATGTATGTGGGTAAATGTAAATAATTGTCGTACTCCATTATTACATAGATGTGGGTAACCATTGATCATGCGACCTTTTTATGTAGCCAGCGTCAGTCGGATTACAGCTGTAAAAGTAACAAGTTTGTTTCATTGCTATCACCATATCCTGGCTTCCCGACGACTCCCAAAATATCTCACTTTCTAGGAGAGGGATGAGCTATAATCCACCACGCGGGCCCAGTGCGGATTGGTAGATGTCACATGTCTTCGAATTTTTGTGTACCATTTAATTTATTTACAATAAAAAACACCGGTCGATACGTACGTTCATTGGAACAAACATCGGAACACATCGTTTTAAGTTGAAGGTAGGTCATTTCAAATACTTAAATTAAAAAAACAAAAAATGATGATGATGATGATGATTAAATCTCACACAATACCTTGTGATAGTCATCCTTGCCCCTCGCAGAAACGATGATGAAGACAAATTGTACTTCTTTGTACAATCTCAACAAATCGCTGTGCAGCGACCTCATTTTACCATTCACAATTACATATTTTGGCTTCGAAACGCTCATTCCCATCTGGGTGCCAGTACTAATGATCTGGAACAATTTAAAATCATTCAAAAGGGTGTCATTACGGTATTCTCGTAGGATAATAATTGTATAACCAGTAGTTCAAACATCATATTAAGCAGATGTTATAGAGAAGAGTGAATGAAAAGATTAAGCACATTTCGATCTATTTGACTTACACCGTGCATGAGACTATTTATTTTCGACTACATTCTAAAAACAATATATTTTTTTTGGGAGGGGGGGGGGAAATCATCAAATAACCCTTCCCGCTCTTTGGCAAAGCGAAACAGACTCCTACAGACTAAAATCCACCCATGTTCCTTCTTAGCCCTTTATGTCGAGGCCGCGGTATCTCTTGCGGAGAACCCGCAGCCCCGACGGAGAAAACAATATCTTGGAATAAGAACATATTTGAATCATTCCCAACTTTCTCATATCAAAAGTGTACTTCAGACAAAAAAAGGTTGTTTAACAGTGACACACTCAAAAAAATATTATAAATCTTACCATATTAATCATAGTATCATACTCGTTCCTCGGATCGGTATCAAGAGCTAAGAGAGCCCATGATTTTAGCTCTTCCGGTTTCAGGAGGCGATTTGCTTGCCATTGTCCGTTTCTACGAAACATAATATTTATTAATACCCATCTGGAAAACTTAGTCTATATCACACTAATATTATAAAGGCGAAAGTTTGTGAGTGCGTATGTTTGTTACTCTTTCACGCAAAAACTACTGAATGGATTTGGATAAAATTTGGTACACAGATAGTTTATAACCTGGATTAACACATAGGATAGTTTTTATCCCGATTTTATCTTCGCGTGGGATAATTTTCGAGTTGTAACGAGCGAAGCCACTGGCAACACCTAGTATATCAATATTTTAATGTACAATACTGGTATTCAGTTGCTTCTACCGGCCCCAACATACTTAAGAAAAGACATTCAAAAGGCACTGAAATTTCTGACATTCAAAAGTACCTGGTAATGGTTTAATTGAAATAAATGCTTTGACTTTGACTTTGACCTAAGCAGCTAAGACATGCTACTTTTAGCATCAGCAATCGAATTTCCAGATGAATGCTGCATCTCGTTTTAAAACCAGCAACTTTTGAAAATTGCACATTTGCTATCAATCAATATTTCTTTGTCATCAAGAGTCCTCTTATTTGATCACGTGATCTGACCAAGGCAAGGCCTTTTTTTTTGGAGAGTGGGAAATAATGAAACGACCCCTTACCGCTCTGGGCGGAGCGGAAAGGAGTGTCAGACTTGTACTGACTAAAACCCATCCATGTTCCTTCTTAGCTGTTTGTGTTCCGGGGCCGCGGTATCTCTTTCGAACCATCCCGCAGCCCTGGCAGGCGTCGGCTCTTGTGGAATCCTTCCATTTGCTAACATGTTTCTGAGGCGCGCGTGGAACACGAACGCGCCGTCGACACTGCCTGTCGTCATAAGACGGATGGACGGCAAGTTAGCCCATTACTCACCGACCACAGACCCGCACCTACGGTGACCGGAAGTCATCAAGTCAGTGTCAGACTTCTACTTACTAAACACCACTCATGTTCCTTCTTAGCCCTTCATGTCGAGGCTGCGGTATCTCTTGCGAACAACCCGCAGCCACGACGGATGAGATGATGATCAGATGCCCTTGAGGCGGTTTAGAAACTCTGACACTAGTGTCACACGAGAAGATCTAGTTTAAAAAACTTTATATCTTAACTGTAAATCTCTGTACTAAAGTTCTAAGTAAGGTGATCTGCTAATACCTGGGTTTAGCCTTGCCACTTCCAATATCCAAGACCGGTGGTTCCAAAACTTTTGCGTTGACGGTGTAGTACTTATCAGATATCTCCAGGCCAAACTTCTTGAAGCTTGCATTTTGAGAATAATTCATCTAAAATAAAAGTAGTAATGAATGCACTTGAATATTAGTGGAGAATGAAAATAATAGTGTTGCGCCGTCCCCAAGTAATATGGGATAAGGTCTAGATAGTGATAAAACAGAGAAGAATATTATTGTTATGACTCTGATGGCATATTATTAATAATTTTGTTCTAAGCGTGACTGTTGAACATAAGGTTTAGATTGGTCCAGGATCAGGCAGTATTATTGGGTTTTCCATCATGAATTTCTCCAGTAGCAGCCACGGAGCCAATATTTGTGCCACGTTGAATGTTGGCATGGCTTGCCTCCTATTACATAAGACTTAAATGTGAGTGTACTATTAGGTACAACTCTGCTTAACGAAATATTTTCTTACTGTTATTTCGCCTTCAATAATCCATACAAATTCACATGCTATTTAATGTCATTTAAGTATAATTAAGACTCGTATCTCAAAAAGTCGCAATCGTTATTTCTCAAGAAATTCGCGTTTGAACTATATGTATACACTTGGTAAAGTGTATTTTTTTTTTTTTTTTTAAAACGTTGCCCCACACTAGGAATTTCTCCTGTATCATGGATGCGTTTACAAACATATAAACTCACATACACAAATACCCAGACCCGAAACAACTATCTGCAGGTCATACAAATATTTGTTCCGTGCGGGGATCGAACCCGCGACACGCAGCGCAGCAGTCCAATCGCTCAGCCACTGCGCCAACCGTGCCGTCAAGTTCAAACATGACTGCACACATAATTACTTGATACTTACGCTGGCTACGACTTCAGTGATTTTCTTCAATCGTTCATCAGGTGGAGTAGCGGCTTCCTTTACCATCTTCGAAACTTGGACTTCGTTCAATTGCCTAGTCATTGGCTGTAATAATTATAAGTTTATAATATTCTGTTTATATATTAAGGTCAGCCACACACGAAAAGCTGCGCATGCATAAGTAATTGTGCTCATATAAAGTTTTTTTTTTGTCAGTCTCATTGGTCTAGTGGACTGCTGAGCATGAGGTTTGATTCCCAGTTTGGGTAGTGTTATTACTATTCCATTTTTTTTTTTCAGTAGTAGCCGCGGAGTCAGGATTTGTGGTATTCAACATTATTGGTGAAATGTGGGTGTACCTACTATCAATAAGGTATACCTCTTCGGAGATTACAGGCGTAATGTGAAGATGAATTATTTTTCAATACACTTCCTCAAAAACTGGTTCTTATCGCACTACCATTAGGTTCGACATGCAACCTAATGTATACATATACATCATACTACATTCATTACTTATAACATTATTTGCTTTCAACAACAAATTAACGTTTACTTTTACCTACTCTAAATTAAAAAATTAAAAACATTTATAATTTTAATATTAGGCTGTTTCTCGGCTTCATACCTGTTGATCTCCAGGCTGCGAATGTAAAGCGCGGGGAATAAAGCAAATTAAATCTGATTAATTTGTGTTATTTGCGAAAAAATGTCGAATTTAAGCTTTGAAGAAAATTCTTTAGATGGTACGCCGCATGATATTGTGATTGAGGCATCTAAATCTAAGTGCTCGTTTACGGAGACGCGGCGCGTGCAGAAGGTTTGTCTCGAGCTTTTTTATTCATTTACTGAGAGGCGCGTCCACCGCAACAAACGCTGCATTTTAAACTAACGAGGCAAAAATCGCTTCTCGTAAAATCGACGTTTGAAATCGTTAACGTTTTCATACATCGCCATGTGTTTGAATTATAAACGCACAACGCGCCGCGCGACGCCCCCGCGTGTCCGTAAATGAGGCCTAAGGTAAAACTATATGGCAACTTTACAAAATTTTCTTCAGAGGAAAATCAATAAAAATGCGTCGTCATTTTCGAAGCAAGCATTTTTAGCATACTTTAATAAACTCGTCATTTAATATACGCCAAGCACGCTATGGAGTATAGATTATATTCTATGTTAAAAAGCACGGTTCGGCAAAAAAACGGCGTTGATATACAAGCGTTTTCCAACCTGACTAGGTTCCTAAAAAGACAATACTGTGAACCTCCGGAAATCCGACAAACGTTTTGTAGGGCAGTGTCGGACTATCGAATTTACATGCGCATATACACGCGCATACATATACGCGCGTGTATATGTCGTAGACTTAAGAACTTTGTAATAAAAAATCATGGCAAATTGCTTCTAGTCAAAATCCCTCAATGTGCGTGTGAACTGAGGGACCAAAAAGGAATACGCGAAATGAAAATCCTGATTTAGTAGAAGACTTAAAACAAATGTAGAACAAATCCGGGGAATTTGTAATCAAATATATTAAAAACTACGACCCATAAAGTGTGGTCCCTCAGTTCTCACAGACGGTTAGCCAGATCTCGGAAAGTATCTTAAAAAAGAAGGTTTTGTGAATACAGACATTTAGTAAAGAATTTGGAAAGATATTCACAAAATAACAGACCACAAAGCATTAAAGATAAAAAAAATATAACGACTGAACTGTGGTCCCTCAGTCCACACAACAAAGATAAATATTTTAGTGAATATTACTGAATTAAACTAATAAAACCGTGCTTTTTCTACATAAAGTTTTAGTAAAAGTCTTAAAACATATCGTAAAAAAAAATGAAGCCTAAATATCGAAGCATTTTGAAGATAGTGATGATTATTACTGGTCCCTCAATCCTCCACTCCACTGACATATGTGCATGTGCTAGCTGCTGGGCTATAGGAATATCAGAAAGTCTAGTGTACTTAACTTTTAGTAGAAAGTTTCTTCTAAATAATAGGTATCTAAAATTGTGCATTTCTTACCTCTTAGCTGAGATAATATTATTTCTTTAATTCTATGAAAGTAAACAGAGCAGTGTGACCACACAATAAAACAAAATGTAGACAGTCCTTTTATACTTTATTTAATATAATTTTCATTTTTTAGACAAAACGAAAACAAGGTTGTACGGTTCTCGTCGGGGTTGCGGGTTGTTCGAAAGAGATACCGCGGCCTTGACATGAAGGGCTAAGAAGGAACATGGGTGGTTTTTAGTCAGTAGAAGTCTGACACTCCCTTCCGCTCTGCCCAAGAGCGGGAGGGGTTATTTGATGATTTTCCACCCACCATAAAAAAAAAAAGGTTGTACGGTTCCCGTCGAGGCTGCGGGTTGTTCGAAAGAGATACCGCGGCTTCGGCACAAAGCGCTAAGAAGGAACATGAGTGGTTTTTAGTCAGTAGAAGTCTGACACTCTCCGTATTCTCTCTCTCTCTCTCTATTTCTCTCTCTCTCTCTGTTTGTGCAGTGTGGGTGTCTGTGAATGTGTGCGATGATATGGTGTATGTCTATTTGTGACTAACTGCCTAATTGACACTAGCAGGGGGTTGGAGAACACGCGTTTGCTCCAGGATTGTAATTATCTCTTTTTTAAGACGGTTCCGTGTGGTATTGAAGGAGTCGAGTGAAGGGAATTTGTCATTATATAGGGTGTAAAAGTACCCTTAAAGCAAACGAAGGGCATTTGTTTTCCCCACGACTGCGATCATTTTTTTGTTCTAGACCATACCTGGGAACCTCCTAGTTACGGAGATATTGGGGGTCAAAGTTCCAAATTTTTCACAGCTGTTTTTGTAAATACTAGTATTTC
This sequence comes from Diarsia brunnea, assembly GCA_949774965.1. Taxonomy (NCBI): domain Eukaryota; kingdom Metazoa; phylum Arthropoda; class Insecta; order Lepidoptera; family Noctuidae; genus Diarsia; species Diarsia brunnea. The sequence continues at coordinate 7,933,425 of OX458999.1, forward strand.
AGGTTTTACTTTACTTAAATTATCTCCATGAAACGTTTACTATTCAAAGCATTAACTAACACAATGTTTTATGAGTGCTACTTTGAGTTTTACCGTAAAATGTGATTTTTGACCCCAAAAAAAAAAGTCATTTCCCAGCAAAAATTTTTGCGTAGGGCTACTTGGTTTGATGTACAGAATGCTTGGTTGTCGTATGCGTGAAGGGTTCGTTTACATCCTGTATAATGCGGGTAGACGCAAAAAGGGTGACATCTTCAAATAATCGGTGGAGGCCGAAGGGACTGCTAACAGGGAGGTATGTCTGGTACGCCTGAGTGGGAAAATGAAATGCTATAAAAAAAACTAGGCCTTCATAATCTTCCTTTATACTGCCTACCGATATCACTGTTTTCTGAACGAGCTTCTTTTGCTGCTGTGATGATCATTATTTCAAAATTATTGTAAGTACGTAAGTTTTTTTTTGCGGCTTGGGAAAGCATCAATCTGTTGATATTTAGTCGATTTTATTATACAAAAATTAATCTTTGGTTTTCTTTATACTGGCAACACTGTCACCAAACGTCTGTTATAAAAAAGACGGTTGCCTTTAGTCGCTCTCTCACTTCTATCGAAACTGTGCTAGGAGGCAGTTACTATAACCTTTCTTGTGGGTAATTCTATATTTGAATAATAAACGAGTCAATGTTCATCGTATTTAAATTCAAATTGCTGCTGTTTTCTTGACACCCATTTCCTATACAATCATCACCGAGGGGTAGGCAGTGTCAGACTTCTACTGACTAAAAACCACCCATGTTCCTTCTTAGCCCTTCATGTCGAGGCCGCGGTATCTCTTTCGAACAACCCGCAACCCCGACGGGAACCGTACAACCTTGTTTTCGTTTTGTCTAAAAAATGAAAATTATATTAAATAAAGTATAAAAGGACTGTCTACATTTTGTTTTATTGTGTGGTCACACTGCTCTGTTTACTTTCATAGAATTAAAGAAATAATATTATCTCAGCTAAGAGGTAAGAAATGCACAATTTTAGATACCTATTATTTAGAAGAAACTTTCGACTAAAAGTTAAGTACACTAGACTTTCTGATATTCCTATAGCCCAGCAGCTAGCACATGCACATATGTCAGTGGAGTGGAGGATTGAGGGACCAGTAATAATCATCGCTATCTTCAAAATGCTTCGATATTTAGGCTTCATTTTTTTTACGATATGTTATAAGACTTCTACTAAAACTTTATGTAGAAAAAGCACGGTTTTATTAGTTTAATTCAGTAATATTCACTAAAATATTTATCTTTGTTGTGTGGACTGAGGGACCACAGTTCAGTCGTTATATTTTTTTTATCTTTAATGCTTTGTGGTCTGTTATTTTGTGAATATCTTTCCAAATTCTTTACTAAATGTCTGTATTCACAAAACCTTCTTTTTTAAGATACTTTCCGAGATCTGGCTAACCGTCTGTGAGAACTGAGGGACCACACTTTATGGGTCGTAGTTTTTAATATATTTGATTACAAATTCCCCGGATTTGTTCTACATTTGTTTTAAGTCTTCTACTAAATCTTAGGAATTTCATTTCGCGTATTCCTTTTTGGTCCCTCAGTTCACACGCACATAATCCCTCATACTAAAAGGTTGACTGGTAGAGAATGCCTTGTGACATAAAGTCCGCCTATGTACCACTCTTGTACATGAAGTTTAAATAAATAAAAAACAATATTCCGCAATTATTTACAATTCATGGCCCATTTCATGGCATAGTAAAGAAATACGAAGCTCTGTACCACAAAAACCACTTTTTTCAGAATTATCAGAAGGGTTCTGCTTCATATGCCAATAATGATTTGGCACCTCATAAAACTACTGAAGAGTTATTAGAACACCCTTGCACCAGCTGTATTGCGTCATGTTCAACATTCACTCAAAACAGTGAAATTAATAATAAGATTTCACAAACCGTGATAATGCCAACAAAATCTGCTGTGTATCATTTCCATAATTGCTCCTTTAATAATTCAGTATTGTTTCAATAATTACATATTTTATGACAAAAATACCATTCGTTCAATTTTGTTATTTCTTTGAAAGTGTACTAAAACACGTCGTTAGATACACGTGCTCATTAGTTACTGCAGTTCTCGGCCCCATAACAGCCGCCTTTCGACTCGGGTATTAATTCAGCCTTGAATTTTTTTTTTTTTTTTACACTACCTCGAAAATGGCTCTTAATGCACTACGATTAGGTTCGATATGCAATGTATTTCGCACACGTGCGTTTTTCTTATTTTTCCACAACCAAGGGCGGAAAACAAAATGACCACAGATAACTATACCATACTAAGTCAAAATCGATTAAAACATAAGAAATTAAAAAAAATCACCACCAAGTATAGAGTCAGCGATGTTTTTCTTTTTAATTTCGTCATTTTGATTTGCGTCTTTACAGCATAAATAATGTTTGAATATTTAGATTGTGTTTATAAAAAGAATACATACTTTAAATAAACATGATTATTTTAAACAAATATTTACTTTTATGAACAAGTTATCATTTTTTTGTGTTTTAATGAAAAAATATTAAAATTTTATATTTTCCTTCATACCTTTGCCTCTTCAAACCGCGGAAAAAAAGCAAATTAAAACATAGTCTCTTAAAAATTGATGACAAAAATACTTATCGTTAGTTCATTTCTTCGAAAGTGTATTGAAAAACGTCGTTTGATACGTGGGAATTTGTTATTGCATTTCTCGACCCCATAAATAACCCCCCCCCCCCCCCCAATCCACGTCGGATGCAATAACAAACTTTCTGCACTTGTATCAAAATGGATTATTTTGATACAAGTGTAGTAACTGGTAGAGAAAATACAAGATAAGTCATGACATACCTGGCCCTGGCGCACAGTTAGAAATTCTATTGGGAAGTAAATGGTTTTGTCCCGGGAGCCAACCCACACGCAGTTGAGATTTGGGTATTTAATCCTGAAAAACAAAGGTGAATTAGGCAATTTTGTTCCTAAAATATAGGGAAATGTGTCCGAAAGTATTAAAAAGGTTGAATCGATTTTTTTGTGGGTTTATAACAAGTCATCCTCGTCCTATAATGTTCCCACTGCAGGGACTCAGGCCTCCTCTCTAGGAGAGGGATGGGCAATATAATCCACCACGCGTGCCCAGTGCGGGTTGGCAGATGTCACATGTCTTCGATGTTTTTGGTTCTAAGACATGCTGGTTTCCTTCACCGTTTTGAGAGCAGCGATGATGAAATAAATTACGCAAAGTAATGCGCCTGCCCGGGTTCGCACCCACGACTTACTGTTCGTAAGTCGGGGTCGCCACCACTGGGCCACCGCTGCTCTTCAGGTGACTTAGCTGCAATGCAAACAAGCAGCGTTGCGGCCAGGCAACTTTGTTGGAGAAGAGGCGTTGGCGCGGCACGCACACGCATCTCTTCACACCCTGAGTCTCCGTAGACAACATCGTACATCCTACGTGCTTAAACCGAAACGCGTATTCATGAATGAGCCCTAAACTTCGACAATGTTATCGATTAAGTACAAAAGTTATTCCACGATACAAAAAAAATGCGGCAGCGTCAAGAGATGCCAGTACTAATAAAATTCGTTGTGCCGTAAGCAATCCAGTTGCATCAATCCAGTCACGACCTCCATTAAAAACCGTTTCGAATTTATTTAGTGTCGTTGTGTGAGTGAGTAAACGGTAACACGCTTGGATTTTTGTGTTGACATAATAACCTCAAGCCTTCTCTACGCGTCATATAACTTTATGGTATCCTTCCCGAAACCCATGCATGAAAAATTTACCCACTCCAGGATAAAAAACATACTTCATGTAAACACGACCAATCAATGATTCAATATACGTTGATTTACTTATCAATATTTCAAGTACCGTATATAAATATAATTGTTTACTTTTCAACCCAACTGACTTCAGATAATCATTCCACCACATAATATGTACAAACTTCCATGGTCCAATTACCATAACATTGATAAACAGGTCGCAAACGCACATCAACAACTGGTTCTTTTATATCAGCAAATACTTTTGTAAAAATCGATAACAAAAGCGGTGCTCAATAACAAAAGGATCATCAAAACGAAACCGCGAAGTTAAGAAAATAAATCATAATAGGAAAATAATATGAATTGCGTTAAAATTGCAATTACTATTATGAAAGGTTTTACGTTTTTAACGCAATTCATAATTATTATGATCTGCAATGTGGCCTTCGTATACAAAACCAAGACTTACTTGAAATTCTTGGTTTTCTGGAAATAATCAAGAACACTGCTCTTTCGCGAGTGGCCGCCCTCCTTTTCAACGATGGTGAAGAACAAGTCACGAGGTGGGGCTACTACGCCATTAGCAACGAACTCGCGACGATCACCGGAGCTAACACAATCGCCTACCAAGAGTGCAGTTACCTGAAATAAGAACAGACTGTAGCACTTCGTGATGGTTGGATGCTTCATTGATCGCTGATCGCACCTGGTTAAGCAAGGTAAGCGTGGTATAAAAGAGAGGAGGCTCCTCAGTAGGTGGTAGAAGGCTACAGAAATATAAGTTTTTAAACTGACATGGTCACTTACACTATAATTTATACTGAAAACGGAATATTTACCATGTTTACTTTTTGTTTCGAGGTCCCGATATTTCGGCGCTGTTGATCACGGACATACCTCTTAATCGGTCTACCCTCTTTCTAGTACCTTTTTGCGTTCGGTACCACTACCATTGACATCCGTGTTCATGGTGCTTGTAACAGCGCCGAATTATCGGGAACTCGAAACAGCCTAGTTGAGGGCTTGACCTCGTGAACGAGTAACGTTTATTAATAATAGTGTCAATAGATTCGTAAGAATAGTCCGGGTGACATAGGCTTAGATGTAAATTAAAAAAAAAATGTAGGAGTTTAAATGTCAGATTCTAATTAATGTTCCAGAAGACTAGTCTTTAAAATATTTCTTACTCTCCAATAACTTGTTAGTAACGAGTAATATCTAACAAGTTTTTATTAAAAAACCCACTTTGAAAGTTTGAGTAGTGCTACTGCTGTGCTGACGGTACAAATTAGTTAGACATGTGAGTAATTTCTTTTGAATTTTCCATCTTATACCATTTACCTTGAGGCCTTTTACAAAGCTCAGGAAATAGTCCGCACCGCGTTGTTGGTCAAGCGGACGACTGGGATCCAGATTGAAATCTTTTATCAGAGCGTCAATCAATGGCTGGTGCCTAGGAAAGCCTTTATGTGCCACTGAAATATAAAATACTTAAGCTATATTGTGGAAAAAAAATATACAATAAGTAATGAAATTCAAGTAATTATAGAGGCATAACAACACATTTTATAAACAAACATTAGATGTTTTTTGAGTACAATGGAAGTAAACGGCCAGATTTATAACAACAACATTACAAGCACTAGTATTAGCATTAAGTAGAAAATTTAAAAAGAAAATGGTTATCTAACATTAAAATTGAAATTCTGTATTTTGAACGGCTATTGTAGTGGCTAACTGTCACAGAAAACAGACAAGTTTAACAATACTAGAAATAATAATCTACACAAATAACTAGTTTAATGGCATGATTACTAAGTTAATTTTAGAATACCAAACGAAAAATCATCATGAAATGGTTATTCCTCATAAATTTTGGATTACAGGGTGGAAGGGACACCGACCCACAAACAGACATACATTATGTTTAGGAAAATACTTTAAATAGGTACATTTTAGAAGTTGATCGACTAATACTCGTTAACTTGTAAAGCCTATTTAGCTGTGATAGTTTTCCTTTTAATTTCGTTACACATACAACTACCAATTTTTTCACACGCCCAAACACAACCCGTTTAGGTAGGTGTAGGTAGTCCTAACAAAAATTTGCGTCCTAACGAATCCCTTAATCGAAAAAGTATTTAAGCAAACTCGCAATATTTTTTTAAAGGCCTAATCAGACCAATCCAAGGACATCCCACACAATGGGCTTCGCGATAAAAAAATCATTCCCGCTTAAATGTCTACTGGAAACACTCTAAAAAAATAATAATCAAAATTGTATTATGCCACTTTGTCGGCGTAACTAACTTATATATTCATGCCAAATTACAGCTTTCTAGTACTAAGAGGTTTGGGCGCAAAATGCCAGAAACGCAAAATGACAGATTAGCAAAATGCCAGGAGTTAGATTTTTTTCTCAAATGGTCAGAATCGCAAAATGCCAGAAACGCAAAATGCCAGAAACGCAAAATGACAGATTAGCAAAATGACAGGTTCGCGAAAAGACAGATTAGCAAAATGACAGGTTCGCGAAAAGACAGATTAGCAAAATGTCAGAAAAGTGCAAATTTTTTTTGTGGTTTATGAGTCACCTTTTTTTTTTTTTTTGGGTTTGGAATATCATCAAATAACACCCCTTCCGCTCTGGACAGAGCGAAAGGGAGTGTCAGACTTCTACTGACTAAAAACCACCATGTTCCTTCTTCGCCCTTTGTGTCGAGGCCGCGGTATCTCTTTCGAACCACCCACAGCCCCGACAAGCGTCGGCCCTTGCGGGCCGTGTTTGAGTCACATCAAGGCGTTACTAAAAGTAAAAAAAAAAAAAAAAAAAGTGACTCATGTTTACCTCAAAAAAAAAAAAATTGATTTTGTTCAAGCTTATGAATGACTCTTTTAACTTGTGTCAAGTGTTTGTCGACATCTCGTTTAAAAAAAAATAAAAAAAATTTGTAAACTATACTGATAATAAAGAATGTTGTTAATATTCATTAATTGATGTTTTTATTTAATTCGAGATTGATCTGTCATTTTCAGATTTTGTCATTTTGCGACATTTTTTTTTTTTTTTTTTATTGTGGGTGGAAAATCATCAAATGACCCCTCCCGCTCTTGGGCAGAGCGAAAGGGAGTGTCAGACTTCTACTGACTAAAAACCACTCATGTTCCTTCTTTGCCCTTCATGTCGAGGCCACGGTATCTGCGAACACCCGCAGCCCCGACGGGCATTTTGCGACACCTGGCATTATGTGTTTCTGACCATTTGCTAATCTGGCATTTTGCGAATCTGTCATTTTCAGATCTTGTCATTTTGCGACACCTGGCATTATGCGTTTCTGACAATTTGCTAATCTGTCATTTTGCGTTTCTGGCATTCTGCGCCCAAACCTACTAAGAGTCTTTGAGCTATAGTGCGGACAGACAGACAGACGGATATGGCAAAACTATAAGAGGAACCTTTATAGTTTCGCCGTCTGTCTGTTGTTGACTACCGAACCCTAAAAACCATTTGTTTCCTACTAAATGAAATTATCAGTGGAACTTTCTTTATCAAACATTTTAATATCCGATGAAAAAATAATATGTATAATATGTGTAGTTTCTATGTCCGTCCGATGTATAAATAATGCATCATCATCATTCTCCTGCCCTTATCACAATTTATTTGGGGTCGGCGCAACATGTCTTCTTCTTCCCTACTTCTCTATTTCTCGTCATGTCAGCAGTCACCTCCTTTCTAGCCATATCATCCTTCACACAGTCCATCCATCGTTTCTTTGGTCTTCCTCTACTCTTAAAGCCATCTACATTCATACTCAACATTTTTCTCACATCATTTTCTTCATTCCTTCGCATCACATGTCCATACCACGACAATCGATTACCACACAACTTTTCATTTACCGGCGCCACTTTCAGACCTCCTCTTATGTACTCATTCCTAATTTTATCCATTCGCGTCACACCACACATCCCCCTTAGCATTCTCATCTCAGCCACATGCAATTGCCTTTCATTTATCCCTTTTGTGGCCCAACATTCTGATCCATATACGACAGCAGGTCTAACCATGGTTTTATAAATCTTCCCCTTGAGTTATAAATAATTACTAAGTAAAAATATCATCACTCACCATCAATGTTGATAAAGGCCTTGTTCGTAAAAATAGCCGATTGGAACAATCCTGTCCACATTTCGTATCCGTAGCCTAGATCTACAGGATTATTCGGTCGCCTGAAGAATTGTCTACCAGCCTAAAACAAAAATTGAGGAACATTATTGGGTTGTGTATGCCTGTTACCTGTTGCACGTGATAACGTTGAGCTTCATTGTCTCGTCGCTTTTCTTTTGGTCGCCACTGTTGATTCTGGCTAACAGGAGCTTGTGGCGGGCTTTTTGAATCTGATCAGAGTTCGCGAAGCTGATCTTAGGGCAAACATATTTAAACTTTTTGCCATAGATGTAGGAGCAATAAAGATCGGGTTGATCTTTAGGTTAAGCCGCGCTTCCCTAGGTTGCAGTTGGTCTGTGTATGAGTGACCGCCCATTACATACAGAGTTTTCTCCGTTCCTCGGAAAGCACATTAAGCTGTTGTTAGTCTCGGCTGCCATATATACATAGATCTTTAGCAGTCGTTAAAGGTAGTCAGTGACCTGAAAGTCTGACAACCAGTCATACTATCGTATTACCCAGTATTTACTTGGTTGTGGAGGTCAGATAGGCAGTCGCTCCATGTTAAATACTGGTATTCAGCTGCATCTGGTTAGACTGGAAGCCGACCACGACATACTTGGGAAAAGGTTAGGCAGATGATGACGTACGAGCAATAATATGTATACACTTGGCGAAGTTCAAATGCGAACTTCTCGTGAAATAACAATTGCAACTTTGAGATATATGACGTAGTTTATGATAATATGGGTTCCGAAATATTAGTTTTACTACGAAACATGAAAATGAAATCAATACTGTAAGCGAAAATTTCTTCTAAACGTTGCTAAGTGAATACATATTGGTGCTTGTGATTACCAAAAGACTAGTGAATCAATTATTTTTTAACTAGCTGTTGCCAGCGGCTTCGCCCGCTACAACTCGAAAATTATCCCACGGGAAGATAAAATCGGGATAAAAACTATCCTATGTGTTAATCCAGGTTATAAACTATCTGTGTACCAAATTTGATCCAAATCCGTTCAGTAGTTTTTGCGTGAAAGAGTAACAAACATCCACACATCCATTCTCACAAACTTTCACATTTATAATATTAGTAGGATTTGCTACTTGTCCGAAATCCCCGATATTCGCTTGAGACCAAGAAATCGTCTTTCAACAAAGAATGAACCTAGTTGAACAAGAGGATTCCGTCACACAGCTTTAATCTATTCAAGGAGCTTAGAGATAAGGAAGGAGACCTTTGCCCAGGAGTGGGACAGAGCAGGCTAGAAAAAATAAAAAGAAAAAGCTTTGCCAGCCTAGCTCGGATTATGTGCTTAGCTTTACCAGAATCTTTTCAACAGGATAATTTAGAAACACATGACTGTCTTAGTCAAATCTTCTTAGAAAAACAGGAAGATGAGATACCTATTATCAATGGTTTATGTTTAGCTAACCTCCAAATTTAGTCAAATGTAACGGCAAAAAATAGTAAATGATCACCATAATTAAATCCCCATTTTAGCGTGAAATAAGATCCAAAATTTTACAACTTGTGATCCTACAGTTTTCGTGACGTTTTACTTTCCTATTAATGAGGAATCAATTTGTTTGATAAATAAATGTCATTAAAAAAGTGTTTAGGTTAATATTTTTGTGCAGCTTTTTCTTACATCATCCTACTCACCAAAAATACATACCTTTACATATGATTCCAAAGCGCCCTGGCGCAGAATAACATCAATGCATTGGACCTCTTCCGTAGGATGGCACAGAGACGAACCACAGGATGCCATGTAACTATAACATTAATAACGATTATAAACTCATAAAGTAAATAAAACTGTACTCAAATTCAAACAACACACTGTAAGGTTAAGGATTGAAGGCTTGAATGAACTAAAATTAATTTCATTATGTCGTGATTTGACTTATAGTGGAAACTAGACCATACGTGTAAGCATTAAAGTTAATTCTCCAAATTCACACAGATTGGAAGCACTCACCGCTTTATGTTATTGAGATCTACAGTACCAGTAAATTTCAATGTTACTGCAAAATTCATTTTCTTTCCATTCTGATCTACCAATTCGACCTGAAATAAGATAGCCGTATTATTATCTTATGCTACAACAACGTGAATACATAATGATGATAATAGTAAAACAGATAATAGTAAAACAGCCGCCTAAGGACGCTAAGCGGACTCTGCTGACTTACGAAGATATATTTGATTAAGTTACGCAATTAAATTATAACTTAAATGTAAGAAGTTGAAATGATTATACATAGTTCACAGATAAACCTTCTAAAGAAAAAACAAATACTTACTTCTGTGTCGAAATTCTGCGTTGCTGTTATACCCCGCAGTGGATTCAAAGAATAACAATTTTTCATTTGATCAAACGCAATTAACTCCTTTGGGAAATTCGCAGCTTTGGCTTTTGCGAATGCTTGTGCTAACATCCTTTTTGGTCTGTCAGGCTTAAAACTCACATCGTAACGCGACTGCAAAAAAACGAATATATGTTGTCTATCAATGTCATTGTGTCAACCTCGTGTTTAATAAAGTGAGTTGGATATTTTAAAGATCAGGCAGTATGTTAAAGCATAGCACTATAAAAAAATAAGGTACTTACTATTAAAAGAGGTTTAAACTGCATTTCCAGATAATTTACCATTAATCTTATGGGTCTGGCGCTGACCGTACGACCAGGAATTTTGTTAGGTATCTTGTATTTGCATAAAACCTGCCGAGGAGCTACTCTCGGTTGGGCAACACTTGTCTGTTCAACGGGCTCTGGTGTTGGAATTGGCGTGGGTAATGCCATTACTGGCGCTTGGGGTTGTGATGGTATTTTGGTCCAAGGCCCCTTTGGCGCGGCTGCTACAGGCTGTGGCATTTGCACGAATGCAGGAGCGGGACCTGGACCTGACACAGGCCTAGACTGAGACAGTGACAGGCCACCCAGGTCACTGGTAACAGCCTTTACGTCCCCGGGACTCGATACTTGCTGGGGTGCAGGGGCTTGGGCTGCAGGTGGTTGGGCTGCAGGCGGTTGGCCATCTCTCTTCTTTCGAGGTCTCCTTTTCTTGGAAGACCCTAACCCTAATCCAGTGTCTTCTGATTCTTGAGTTTCCTCTTTCGCTTTCACTGGTTTTACTGGTGCCTCGGAAGGAACATCAGATGGCAGCTGTGCCTCAACTGATGGTTCAGAAGGGGTCTCGGATTGAGCTCTAGATGGTTCTTCCGAAGGCACGTCAGTTTCCGCTTTAGAAGATTCGGAAACGGATGATGGTTTTCGAGATGCTTGCAAAGCCTGCATAGCCTTCTCCTTTTTTTCCTTCTTTTCTTTCCTTTTACGGGCAGCTCCCGTTAGACCTGCGTCATCATCTTCCTCAGCTGGTAGAAGTTCTGAAGTAGATGGTACTTCAATACTGGCACTACTTTGTGAGGGCTCTTCGGCCTTTTTTCCGCCTTTCTTTTTTGCTGGTGAAAAAGTTATTAATTAATCATTTAAAATAAAAACAACCAAGATTATGTCTGGACTTTAAAAGAGACAGTGACCTTCTTTTTTGGCGGGTGGAAAATCATCAAATAACCCCTCCCGCTCTTGGGCAGAGCGGAAGGGAGTGTCAGACTTCTACTGACTAAATACCACCGATGCTCCTTCTTAGCCCTTGCGCCGAGGCCGCGGTATCTCTTTCGAACAAACCGTAGCCCCGATGGGAACAGAGAGACGGTGACCTCTAAGTTTGTTTCGACTATTTTTATCAGAGTAGTCAGGTACGAAACAATAACCTCAAGTAGTTTTATAACGTAACTAGCTTATGCCCGCGGCTTCGCCCGCGTTGATGTCGGAAATATCAAAAATGACTATTTTCCATACAGACTTTCATACCCTGTTTTACGCCCTTGGGGGTTGAATTTTGAAAAATCCTTTCCTAGTGGATGCCTACGTCAAAAGAGGAATACGTGTGCGATAAGTTTCTAGTCCTAAGGGTTTAGCCTGTGTGTTGATCCTCAGTCAGTCAGCTTTGCCTTTTATCACTACATAGTATAAAACAAAGTCGCTTTCTCTGTCCCTATATCCCTATGTATGCTTAAATCTTTAAAAACACTACATAGTATAAAATAAAGTCGCTTTCTCTGTCCCTATATCCCTATGTATGCTTAAATCTTTAAAACACTACATAGTATAAAATAAAGTCGCTTTCTCTGTCCCATATCCCTATGTATGCTTAAATCTTTAAAACTACGCAACGGATTTTGAAACGATTTTTTTTAATAGATAGAGTGATTCATGGGGAAGGTTTTAGTAAGTATATAATTTGACCGACATCCACGCGGGTGAAGCCGCGGGCATCAGCTAGTTATATAATATAATGTAATTGACTGTATGTGAAATTGTTTTTTAAAACCATTATTCAGAAACATATATAATTAATGTTATGATTTATATAAACACTGGCTAATTATTTTTAATTTTGATTGATTTTAATGACTAAAACCCCACTGTTCCTGCTACTACCATGAGGTGGGGGTACCCTGCCTCATGAATTATGATAGATAAGCGTGACAAATAGGTAGAACCTTTTAATTATTAACAACAGACATGACGTTATGTGACAATTAAACCTAAGGAATCAATTCATGAAATCAGATTATCCATAAGTGGTCATAATTGCACAACTTGCAATGCAGTTGCATCACAATTTTAATTTTCACTGTTCTATTTACAACCAAACTTATCAATCCAAGCATCACTGTTTGAGTTTATTGGAATGTAAGCAATAAAAATATGGCAATAAAGGATGCAAATAATATGCCGTTTTTGTCAACTACATTAGGCCAACATCAATAAATGATAAGAAAACTCAACACAATTTTCCACTACACTGCAGTTTTTTAAGTATGACTATGAAATAGATTTTTCAAGAGTCCTAGTTCTCTGCATATTTACTTTTTTCCAATATAAATAATGTCATTGAATAATTACTTACGTGGTTTGCCCATTTTCAAAACTTCTCACTTCTCTTTAGGTTGTAATCTGTAATAGAATACAATGTTGAACTAAATTATTGTATAAAACAGTATTTAAATAAGTTTTAAACAGGTGCTAGTATGTTCCTTTGTGTTCTCAGACTGAATTGTTCTTGATAGCGATGCGCGATGGCGAGAGGTTTTATTCGATTGTTTCGATTGTTCAAACATCTCGATGGTTTTCGATTGTTTCGACTTGGACTCGAGTCCGACTCGGTCTGTTTAAGCTGTTATTGCGACTGGCGCATGGCGCGTTCATTCGAGAGTTATTCCTCGATGGTTTAGTTTCACGAGTTCTTGACTTGCGTTGTGATTGCGAATCTAAACTAATTCTTTCAACAAGAGCAATCGAAAATCATCAATACCGCGACGGAAATAACATGTAAGTAGTTAACTTACGTACGAATAACAAGATAGAAGGAATCGTGAAAATAAATAAAACATCGAGGGTTCTTATTTAATCTGTTTTTTTTTAAATTAGATATTTAAGTAGCATAGTTTTTTAATGTTTTTAGTTATCTACCTATTTAAGTTTAAAGGTAAAATCAGTCTGGCGCGGGATAATTAACAATCTTAATGAAATAACAATCACAAAATCGTTTCAGAAAAGTCTCAATCTCTCATATATTAATAATTTTAATTTCTAGTCTTTGTTATTAACAAATTACAGACATTACTTAATTAGGCAACTACTTATCTATACGGTTTTATTCTAATAATAATAAACTTGTTACGAGTATATTATAGGAACTGTATCAGTCGAGATTCTTTTATATATATTACAACATTAATAAAATCAACAAAAATATGTACTTGTCAACACTAATAAAAATACAGCTGCGCTAATTAAAAGGTACATTCTAAGAGTACTAAGATTATATTTTTATAATCTTACTACATATTTATATATTTACCTATTTAAATCTAAAGGTAAAATCAGTCAGGTACGGAATAATCAACAATCTTAATCAAATAATAATCGTTACAAAAATTAAATCGCTCGACTCGAGTCTGGCACGCTCTCACCTCCAACTAACATGCACCTCGACTTGATGCATGCAATCGACTGACCTCGGTGACCGAGCGAGACTCGGTGACTGATTCGAACAGTCGAAAAATAGCGGTCGATTCCATTGACTCGAAACAATCGAAAAACATCTCGATTGTTTTGTAGAACGGCGAGTCGATGTTTGACTCGATGGTTTATTTTAACGACTCCGATTCTTTCGATTGTTAAAACATCTCGGAATCGCCCATCGCTAGTTCTTGATTGTCTCTATAAACTACATGCAACTTCTGATGTCAGAAAGGTAACTTCTAGATTAATAGTGTTGTGAAAGTTCAAGGAGTCCCCTGTATTAGTGTTGCCACTTCATTTTAGTTTTTTACCTCTCAACTGGTTTTAGTAAGTAATGTTATTATTTTATGAAATTCATTCACATGATCATTTAAATTATAAAATATTTATGGAAAAATTATAAAATGTTGAAAAATAAAAATTTTACTTCAATAAAGACAACAAAAACTGAAGTATTACAATATTTATTACGTACAGGTTTCTGTTGCCAAATGACAAAAACAGAACCCTTAAACCGACAGGGCAAATGTTTATGTGGTTGTTGTTTTGTAGACTTGTCAGTCTGTCTGTCAGTTTTTATTTCATTGCCTTTTTACTCTGACACTGTTTATACGACCCTTTTACACCACATAGTTGAAATTTGCAGAGGAGGGGTACAATATAATGTTACACATATTTATTTTCAGGCAACTTCGGCCCATACATTTAATACTGTAGGTGTAGACCTTACAGACTAACCTACCTATGATGTAATACAATTTTTGTTAGTAAATAAAAATAGCGATAGATATTTATATATCTATCGCTATTTTTTCATAATGTCATGTTAAATGACATTATGAAAATAATAGGGGTGGCCCTCCATACAAATGTAACTGAGTGTTGCAATATGTTTTGTGGTCAAGCAAAATGTTTATACATAATAATATGCAGGCTAGAGAAATCATGCATGCAATTAAATGCAAACCAGATAATAAATAATGTATATGGCTTGCTTCTGGAGAACTGTAATTCTTGGACAATCCTTCCATAGTTAATTTATGATTCATGAAAGATGTAAGACATTTTACAGGAGTAAGCAAGGGTGTTTGATAAATAATAGTTCCAATTTGGAAATTTAGTTATTTTATTTCAAATCATAAGTCCATTACAATTACCTACTTCATTGCATGGCAGGCATGTTTTGGTCAGTGGGTCGTCTTACTTTTCAATCACAACACGCACTACGAGCCTTTGAGCGATAATATTATCATATCGTAAATATCATAATATAAATCGTACTTGCGATAAGAATCCACCCAAATTAAAGTCTTACCTACCGAAAAAGTTAGCCATCACTGTACTTGGACAATATATCGTTGAAAAGGCGTGGTAATTCTATGACGTTCTAGGGAAGAATAGAAGTATGTACGACATGAACTCGAAATGTGACGACATTTTGTTTAGACATTTTACTAGTACATGTTCTGATTTCTCACAAGTCTCATGCAATTTACAGGTGTAAAAGTTTACTTACAGAATGCAGTTCTTCTTTTCCACTAGTAGAGTACACTAGTACAGTACAGCCTCAGATCAAATAAAAGGAGTACAGCACACTAGTGCAGTGCACTAGTACAGTTTTCTCCAGTACTACTGTTTTTATTTTTTGTTTTGGGAGTTGGCAAGGCAATCAATCGTTCACGATAGCTCGAACTTGTATGAAGTTGTATGGAATAATCTCAGGGAATAATATTGGAAAAATGAACATCAAAATGATCAATTGTTTTCTTTTTGTATTCTCATCATTTTTTTTTTGGATTTTATGACCTGGTAACTAGACCTTTAGGTCTAAATGAGAATAATAAAAAACAATTGATCATTTCATGGATTTAGTAAATCCTATCCTAGAGTAAATCAAAGAGAATAAAACTCACACCCAAAGCACGCCAAGAGTACAGCTTGGCAAAAAAAGTCTAGAAACGGAACAAATTTTGTTTGCTGGCAACATTTGAAAACTTATGACGTTTGGTGTAAACAAAGTTTGCAAGTTTAGTAATATTTATAATTGTGCCCTAAAAATGTGATTAAAGCAACGTAAAGTAATAAAAATTGAATAAAACCATTCGAAGTGCTGGCAGAGCGATAATTTATAAGGTTTATAAGCGATGTTTGGCAGAAATAGAGGCCAAAACCATTCTCTCCGATCTCAACGATGTTTACCTAAGAACCGCTGAAATGACAAGTATGTAAGGTTTGGGCGCAAAATGCCAGAAACGCAAAATGACAGATTAGCAAAATATTGATGAACATCATTCTGTTTTGAATTACTTGCAAACGAAATAAGTGGAATTTTAAATAATAATCATCGAGCACATAAGGTTATGTTTCCATTTTGTCTGACATTACTTCGGTATAGCGCGCCAGATTAATGTTGATACTTGAGTGGCGTACTTTGCAATATGTTAATTTAAAATTCGATTTCTACATAACTTGGGCATGGGCATACAGTGGTAAGACTTCCACCTTACCACTGTGATCTGAATCCGATTGAGCTGATTTGGGGAATAGCGAAACATAAAATTGCAGCCCAAAATGTGGGCTCGATCGACATAAAGGTACAGTTCGACTTATTAAAGTATGATATTGAGAGAGCTTATATTGATGTTTTACTTGTTTCTTATTGATGGAGGTTTAATCAAATGTTTCGTCTTTATAGGAAGCAGCTGAGCGCACATTCCAATCAATTACGGAGGAGGATTAGAAGAATTCATGCCAGCATGTAATTCAAATTGAAAAAGATTAGTACGGTCGGTAACTGACTATGTACGAAGACATAACCGGAATCTCTGAATCGGAGAACGATTCAGATGAATATGCGGCTAACTCTAGCAAAGACTCCGATGACATGGAGGAGGTGGAATATTTGGAGGAAAATATATTAGAATAAATTACAATAACATTATTTCTACGTCTTTTTTTAATCCCCGAAAATTTAAAAACAGTACTACTAGCATATATTTATGTTTAGGTAGTTACATGAGGAGAATAAATGTTAATTCAATTAAATGACACTTATTGATTTTAATAAATAAATTATGTGTTTAAAGAAAATAGTAACAAAAGTATCAAGACGTTAGATTGTACGCTATTCGGTCACAACGGGTTGCCATATGAACCGCACAGTGGCGCTCCCCTAATTTTCTACTCTTTTTTGCAATTAAATTCAATTTTTAATATTTTAGTTCAATATTTATTATGAATCAAAAAATATCAAAATTGTAGAATTGTCGCGCTTAAGTCTGCTTAATCATCAACATCATTTCAACGAAAAGAAAAGCCGAAAGACATCCACTGGTGGACATAAGCCTCCCCCAAGTGCTGCCACATTGACCGGTCCCGTGCGTCTCGCATCCAACAGATAGATCTCCGCAACCATTACCAGATCAATCGTTCGATCAATTATTTTCTTGATTTCCACTTTTAAGACCGCGGTTTTATTTGTTTGTCTGCGATTTTTTTTTTTTTTGTGGCTTCGCACGATTTGTGCATTAGCCAATGTCACGTTTTTGAGTATTTATTTTATTTTATTATGTACTAGGTGCGAGGAAAACTAAGGTAGGGAAACTTTACGGAAACAAAAGTAACAATTCATCGGGATTTAGAATAGGACGGAAATATAGGATCAATAAATGGAGAAGTGAATGAGAAGGTACAAATGAGCAAATTACAATGACGAAAAATTATATTTTAATATTATTCTGAATAATGAATGAGACTATACATTTATATACAGGAAAACTATTTGTACAAAGTAAACAAAGTATAGAGGTAGGGAAAGGTATACGGTGAGACAAAAGATTACTAAGAAAGGAAGAATGGTCATATAAGGGACAGGAGAAAAGGATGTGATCTAAGTAGCCTACATCTGTGCCACACGAACAAGTGGGGTCGTCAATGATATGTAGTTTGGCAAGATGGGCTGGAGTGCAAACATGACCCAGTCTCATCCGTATAAGAATGGAGGTCTCCATCAGTCTGCGATTTTATTCGTAGTCGGGTTTTAGTTTTTAAAACTACACTTCTGGACACATCTATTGGCCCACCTTGTATTTTCAGTTTCGTTTGGTCCTAGCGAAAATTTTATATTAGGTCGAGCAAAAAGTTTTTATGCAGTTTTGAACCTGGCACATTCACAATTTCATTCAATAGTCTTTTTTTGAATTTCGAACACAGAATTTAAAGAAACAAAAGACAATTTGGAGCCTGTTTGTTGATATCAAACAATCGAATACTAAGAAGGTTTTATTGGTTTACTTGGATTTAATTCTTGAAAAAGTGATTGATATCTTTGGTTTTGCAACAAACATTACTTATTCATAACATTAAGGTGAGGTTCTATCAATAATCTATGGATACTTCACCTGAAGTCGCCGCCCAAGCTGTGGCACTTATTCAGGCCGGACACAGCCAAAGAAACGTGAGTGCTCAACTTAATTTAAGTCGATCTGCGGTCCGAAATGTTTAGCGGAGGTACCTAGAGACTGGCGGCTTTGTTCGTCGCCAAGAAAGGCCACGATCTCGGGTCACAACTGAAAGGCAGGATCGATTCATCGTGACGACCAGCTTGAGAAATCGTCACCTTACCTCCATTGAGATACAAAACCAACTTCGCGACTTCCACGGAGTATCTGTGAGCGCTCGAACTGTTCGGAGAAGGTTAAAAGAACGCGATATGGTACCACACAAGCCAGCTAATGGGCCCAAACTAACGCGAGCCCACCGAACAGCGCGCCTTCATTTCGCACGCAGTCATTTAAATTGGACACAGCAAGTCTAAAATTGTGTTACATGGCAATGATGGAAGGAAGAAGGTCTACCGACGTAAGGGAGAGCGTTTCGCACAATGCTGCTTTGAAGAGAGGGTTGCTTATGGCGGTGGCTCATGGACTGTCTGGGGCGGTATATCCGCGAGCGGCAAAACTCAACTTGAGGTTGTTACAGGACCACGGCTGCCAACATTAAATGCTGAAAGGTACATTCGTGAGTGCTTAGAACCTCACGTGATACCATACGCGGACTATGTGGGCCCAAATTTCCTTTTTATGCATGATAATGCAAGAGCCCATGCGGCCGGCATCGTCAGGGAATATCTTCGGGATGTGAACATCACAGTTATGGACTGGCCAGCCAGAAGCCCAGACATGAACCCCATTGAGCACATGTGGGACGAGCTAAAAAGACGTATTAGGGCTCGTCAGCCAGTTGCCCAGACGATGCAGGAGTTGAAAACTGCCATAGAAGAGGAATGGGAGATGATCCCTCAAAATTTCATAGAGCGGTTGGTAAACGCTATGCCTAATCATATGAGAGCTGTGGTAGATGCCCATGGAGGCAACACGCGTTATTAAATTAAACCTTTATTTGATAACATGTTTTTTATTCAAAAATCAATTGCCTTTAACAAGGCGCATATCCGACTTGTTAGGCGTAGCTCCATGTCGTATGGTATTGTTACGAGCTGGGTATGGGATAAATAAAAACACTACCAATTAAACACACGAAATAACTTTATTTAACACAAAACACTAAATACACAATCACAAAAACACTACTAAAAAACGAATACAATATTCACAAAGAAAAATAACTAAAAAATAAACTTAAAGATAAAAGAACCAACATGGAAGAAGTTACGTTACGCACTCGGCATACGGTCGAAATTACAATGGCAATTATGTCGCCGACGCCCGCCGTGCTGACCTTGTAAACATAATGGAACTATACCTACAGAATGTACTGGAGTGTTTTAGACACTACACAATTATAAGCGAGGTTTCTTGAAGATTCTAGATGACCGACGTAACGGTATTCTGAATTCAAATTTAAAACAATACGATCGAAAAAGATGGTAAAATGTATCAGGTTTAAAACTGCATTAACAGTTTTTGTTCAATCTAGCAATCATATTTCGGTAGGGGCCATCGAAACCTAAACTCTAAGGTGGGCCAATAGATGTGTCCAGAAGTGTATGTTTTTTAACATTATGACACTGACCGGCAAATTGCAAAAAACGTAAAAAAAATCGAATTTCGCGGGCTACCTTGTCGCATCACTCGCATCAACCTTATTATAAATAAGACTTTTTCATGAAATAGTAATTATTAATCTCTCTTTAGTTCTTTGGGTTACAGAATAAGCTTGGGGTTGGCCAAGTGAATGAGAAGTTTCTTTTTTGAGTATTAAAAAAAAAAAGTAGTTTCCAAGAACTCTGTAGATGGCGTTGAACTTACTACGTAACTAGGTGCCAAAGCAAAAAAAAAAAACATTGCCTTTTATAAATGTCAATCATTGAAGTATCTGACATTTTCGTTTGTTTATATTATGCTTCCGAATATAACCTAGAGTTCTCGCGCTTAATAATTAATTGTGTAATAATTACGTGACGTTCCGTTCATTGCAGTAACATACTAAGTTCAGCGCCATCTATCTATCGACTAGGGAAGCGTTTAAAAAAAATAAAAATAAAATCCCTCATTGGAAAGTTGGAAACAAAAAGGTTGGGGAAAAAGTCTTTTCGCATTATTGTATGTATGAACTTGTAATAAAATCTCTTTGGCTATACTATTTGTATCTGGCTGGTTTTGGTATCATTGAAAGTTTTAATTTTAAAGAACATAATTCCAAATTCAAATTAGGAAAATGTGTGATTTTCATTTGTTTTTCGTACCGTCAAGATGAGCGAATCTAATGAAGAAATTCGATACATTTTAAAATTTTACTACAAAAAAGATAAAAATGCAACGCAAGCCGCGAGAAAAATTTGCGATGTTTATGGACCTAGTGCATATTAATAAAACCAAAACCAATAAAACAAATAAAATAATTTGGTTTAAGCGTTTTGAATCCGAAAATTTTGATGTCAAAGATGCACGTCGCTCTGGTCGCCCTGTTACGGATAAAATGGATGCCATTTTTGAAAAAGTGGAGCAAGATCGGCATATCAGTAGTTACGACGTAGCTGAGGAACTGGGAATTGACCACAAAACAGTTTTGGCGCATTTGAAAAAAACTGTGTACACAAAAAAGTTCGACATTTGGGTACCTCACGAGCTCACTGAAAGAAACCTAATGAACCGTGTACTCATTTGTGATTCTTTATTACGACGTAATGAAACCGAACCATTTTTGAAGAAGCTGATGAAAAGTGGATCACGTACGACAAGAACGTGCGAAAAAGGTCGTGGTCAAAGGCCGGTCAGGCTTCACAGACTGGCGAAACCCGGGTTAACTCGCAACAAGGTGATGCTGTGTGTGTGGTGGGATTGGAAGGGCATTATTCATTATAAGCTGTTATCACCAGGCCATCGATTCTGAACTCTACTGCGAACAACTGATGAGATTAAAGCAAGAAGTTGAGAGAAAGAGGCCGGAATTAATCAACAGAAGGGGTGTGGTTTCTCATCATGATAACGCTAGACCTCAGTCCTCACACATCTTTAGCCACTCAGCAAAAATTAAGAGAGTTTGGCTGGGAGGTGTTAATACATCCGCCGTATAGTCCTGACCTTGCACCTTCAGATTTCCACCTGTTTCGGTCTCTTCAGAATTCTTTAGGCAGTGTCAGGTTAACATCACGAGAGGACTGCCAAAACCATTTGTCGCGGTATTTTGACCAGAAGTCCCGAATTTTCTATAGCAATGGGATCATGTCCCTACCTACAAAATGGCAAAAAGTTATCGAACAAAATGGTACCTACATACTTTAGTTAAATGTAAATAAACTATACAAAAAAATGTTTTGAATTTTCTTAAAAAATGCGAAGAAACTTTTTCCCCAACCTTATATTTTGATTTTTGGTCCATTTCAAGTTTATTTGATCTATGGATTGAATTAGGCACTTCAGGGTCAGGCCAAAGAGTAGAGTTCTAGAATATTGCTACCATACTTTACTCTTTGGTAGGTACCAAACGGCGAGCAATCAAGCAAGTTTATTTGTTGTGAATCGAATTTCTAGTTGGTTGCTTGATGAACAGTGTAAAAACAAATCATTAAAAATTATTTAACTGAAGTTAACTTTAAACGGCTTGTGGTAAAACTGCATTACGTATTGGTATATTATTACTACGTATCAAGAGTTTTTAAATTTTAGTCATGTGTATTGAAGACATTGAAGTGTTTACGGCGACGACATTTGGCAGCAATATCGAGACTGTAAATGAATTATGGCTCATTACCAAGCCGGCAATGTCGTAAATACAAATATTTCATCTAATGAAACTGATGATATAAATATTACGGACGATCTTTCAATAATACCACTAGAAAAAGACAGTTTCGGTGAGTAAATGTCCAGGTAATGAGAAAATCGAGTGTAAAAATCAATTATTTAGTGTTATTATTACAGCAATATGCGAATTATGTGGCCACGTCGGTCGTCGGGGGAAGTTCTACCCGAAGAACAATAAGTTTTGTTCGCTTAGATGTAACACGAGTAACATAAGAAGACGACAGTGTAATTGGAAGTTCAAGTTGATGGAAGGTGCTGAACACATGGCGGGTATGATACCGATGGAACCGCTGCCTCAGCTGCAGCACTGGCAGACTTCATTGAATGAGATACAGGTAAATAAAGATTATCAAATCGATAAGGTGTTCTGTGATAAATTCCTTCTTTACCTTATGTCAGCTGATTGTTGTCAGCTCAAAAGATATTTATTTTGTTTGTTTTAGTACCTAATGTAAGTTTCCATAGAAACTGCAAATTTATTGCAATACAAATAACATTTACATTTAATTATGACTATTATAGCATGCTGGCTAATATAACAGTAACATTTTACTTAATATAGCACTCAATAATGACCACTGTTGATTCTTAAAAAACACCTTTCTTACTGTTAATGTTAGCTTACATTATCCCACTGCTAGGCTAAGGCCTCTCCCTGGGATTCTTCTTCAGTTCACTCTATGCGGCCAACAATTTAATGTGGTACAATATTTTTATTAGGCTGGGCCTATAAAACAATCAGCTGCAGTAGTAGCCAACAGTTATGAATGGAAGGACGAATTGTTTGGCTGTGACTTCCTTGCCGCACCAGTGAGCTTGTTCAAACATGCTCCCCTTCATGAAATGTGGGACAGCACATTTGAGGGCATGAAAGTGGAAGTCAAAAATAATGATATAGAAAATAGCAACGATAAGATGAATGACTATTTTTGGGTGGCTACAGTATTGAAAGTAAGTGCTTTTTTCTGATATTTTTTAATGACTTCATTTTACCTGTGACTGTCACATGCTGATCAGATTATTATGCCTCAGGAACTACTATACATGGTGTATATGTCCATCTCAACAGTTATTTTCTCATTGTTTTAAAATATTAGCAACCAGTAGTAAAAAATGTACAATGTTAGGTTTAGCATCCCACATAGTAATTTGTAGCTTTTATTGACCAGGAAGATTCCACAACCGTGCTTTTTGCAAAACTCTATAAAGGTATATGATTGAGCCTTGCTGGTTGTTGTGTGATTTTTGATTGCTGCTATTTGTTTTCCACCCATGCCAATAACCAAATTATAAATCTCGGCTTATCATAGTTAGATGTGTTGTTACTCCTGTAATATGAAGGGATTTCTGGCCTTTCTCAGAGAGCTGGGATGGATAGAATAATATTCCCACTCGTATGCAAAATACGTGCTTTATACATACTACTCCTGTAATATTAGGAGCACCAAATAATTCGTAATTATCAGTTGTTCAAATCAAATCTTTTTTTAATAAATATTCCGTGTGCAGTCAAATGAGTGCTCCATTTTTTTAATGACTAAATTTTCAACTCTGTTTATAGGTGAAAGGTTACATGGGACTGTTACGCTATGAAGGTTTTGGCAGCGATGATTCTAAAGACTTTTGGGTTAATCTTTGCTGCTCAGAAGTTCACCCTGTGGGTTGGTGTGCAACTAGGGGTAAACCGCTAATACCCCCTTGTAGTATTGAAGCTAAATATACAGACTGGAAAAGGTATGTTAGTCATTACAATTAAAATTAAAATTTCCCTTTTTATTTTTAGTCTTGCATGTTTAAGTACATTGTCTACATTTCAATTGTATAAAAATTATAAGTGGAAGTGCGGAGTCTCCTACTACAAGCTAATCCTTGCTTAAAAGGTGATCTCCAATTATATGTATCGAAATGCCAATTGAAATTAAAATAAACATTTTTATTCTTTTATTTTACAATGCTTTGTAAATAATAACAAAATATTCAGTATTGTGGAATGAGAGACAAAACACATAAACACAATATGACTTTACACTGTCGCATTTGTTGTCATAGAAATCTTCGATGTTCATCATTAAGGCTGTAATACACAATGCTACGTAGTAGCACGAAAACATGCTAGTTTCGAGCAACTGTCACTTAGTAGCATACAAGTAGCACGTGTATACGAAAAGAGCATGCTTGTGAATGAGCATGCTAACTAATCGCAAGCCGGTTTATTTTTCGTGCTAACTAGCGCGACACATAAAACCTCTTTTTTGAAATTCTGGTTTTACTATTTTATATGTTTTTTTATCGTGCTGCCACCTTTTTGGTATTTTCTGTCAGTGTATCCAATAAAAAACTGTAAAGCCACGTCCCCACATACGTCACCCGAAACGTTCCTGTTAGGCTCGCGGCTCGACCTCACGGAGCCGCGTTGCTTAGGCAACATTATATTATATTATTATTGGCGACATATATTTTTTACTAGCTGTTGCCAGCGGCATCGCCCGCTACAACTCGAAAATTATCCCAAGGGAAGATAAAATCGGGATAAAAACTATCCTATGTGTTAATCCAGGTTATAAACTATCTGTGTACCAAATTTTATCCAAATCCGTTCAGAAGTTTTTGCGCGAAAGAGTAACAAACATACACACTCATAAACTTTCACTATAATATTAGTGTGACTAATTAATACAATTATGACAATTTCAGATTCCTTGTGAAGCAGCTAACTGGCGCGAGAACACTACCCGCAAATTTCTACACTAAATTAAATGATAGTATTATATCTAGGTTTTCTATTGGCTCCATCATGGAAGTTGTTGATAAAAATAGGATCTCACAAGTTAAGGTACATTTTTTGTAAATCATATTAACTTTCTAAGCTTTCGCTCAGCTTTAGGTGAAGGCGACAAGGTAGCTCGCGAAATACGAATTTTCTAACGTTTTTTGCAATTTCCTGGTCAGTGTCAAAAAGGTCTCAAGAATGCCGGTTCCATCAAATAGTCACTCAAGAGACCTTTATGAACTGAGACGGTTGTATTGGTGATTTTAATAATTATTACTCAATAAATAGACATTTTTTTGCCGCGAATGTCATTTTATTTAACATACAACTTGACACTGACCGGCAAATTGCATAAAACGTAATAAAATTCGAACTTCGCGGGCTACCTTGTTGCATCAACCTTAAGCTGAGAGATTATTGCAAATGACGAAGAAATTGGAAAACACTGGAGGAGGCCTTCACCCATGGAGGGGAACATATCCCAATGTCACACTAACATAGATTATAGGAAAATTACTAACACGTTGTTAGATAATGTTAATGTATAAATATTTCATCAATATCTGTTCAGCCGTCAAAGCATGACACAAAGAAACTCACATCCACATTTAAAATATTAATTACAATGATTCTTTATTATTTAGCTGATTTTATAAAGTCCTATACCCTTTGGGATCCTATGCCTTTTTTTTTTGGCGGGTGGAAAATCATCGAATAACCCCTCTTGGGCAGAGCGAAAGGGAGTGTCAGACTTCTTCTGACTAAAAACCGCCCATGTTCCTTCTTAGCCCTTCATGTCGAGGCCGCGGTATCTCTTGCGAACAACCCGCAGCCCCGAATGCCTGTATTCTGAGACAGTTAATTCCCAAGTATTTTTCCAATCAACAATCAAACAGTCATTTTCTCAAACAACGAATGCATGCATAGTTCTCTAGAGTACAAACATGAACAGAATAAATACTCCCTCCTATGAAGATATGTAAAACATGACAGCATGATAATACCTAGTTCGTTTTGTACATTCCAGGTAGCTACTGTGTGCGAAATTATAGGAAAACGCTTACACGTGAAGTATTACGACAGTTCACCAGAAGACAACGGTTTTTGGTGCCACGAAGACTCACCACTCATACACCCTGTCGGGTGGGCTTTCAGAATCGCCCATCCTTTGGATGCACCTCAAAGTTATTGCCAAAGAGTAGCCGCCGGTCGGCTTATACCGAGTGACAGTACTCCTGAGATGTTCTATAAATATCCGAGTGATGAACCGCCCTTGTTTGCTGAAGGAATGAAGCTTGAGGCCATTGACCCTCTGAACTTATCAGCTGTTTGTGCCGCTACAGTGATGCAAATATTGAATGAAGGGTATATGATGATCAGGATTGACTGTTATCCTGCTGACGCGTCGGGTGCCGACTGGTTTTGTTATCATCAGAGATCGCCGTGCATATTTCCTGTGGGCTTTGCACTGGCTAATAATGTTTCTCTTGTGCCTCCTGCTGGGTAAGTCTGATTATTGATAGTGGTAATATGAAGTACCTAAAATGTAAAGACATTGAGTGTGTGGCGACAGCGACATCTATCGCAATACATGCGAACTAATTTGGCAAATCCTAAATCGCGCTATCAACTTTATCCGCGACATTAGCCTATATAGAAAACCCCGACTAGATGTCGGGCAGTTAGCCCACCAGACACAACACCCGTCTGGTCGGAGGATCCTCCCTTTTCTATGGGGAATGAGGAACTTTACATCCTGTTCCTCATACCCCCCCAAACTGGTGACCCCGAGCACGAACGTCAGCGCAGCCTTCGCGCAGCTACTTCATACGTCACTTCCTCAAGCCTTCGAGCAGTGAGTCATACCGCCAGCCGCTAATCGATTTTCAACATGTTCAATCATCTGTTCAAGCAAACCCGTATAATATCCAGTGTCTCGATTTTATGCTGACATCAACGCGTTGCGAATGAATAAAATATAAGTCAACAACCAGTAGTTGCTCCGCGCCGGCCGTTTTGCTAACAACAAAAGAGACTAATTCGCCGCGATTCGACCACACTGATCGAATCGCGGCGCATTATGTAGTTATAATACACAAATTTAGTCATTCTATCATTTAACTGCCTCCGTGGTCGAGTGGTTTAGGCGATTACCTTGTGACCCGGTGGTCGTGGGTTCGATTCCCACGGGATGCATACTTTGTAAAGTTGTTTCCAGTTTGGTTTTCCTTTTTTCCATGTCAGTTCCATGGAACTAGTTGCTGGTGGAGCTAATCAGAATGATACTCGAAAACGAGCTAATGCCAAACCAACCATGCATTACTGGTGGTTTTTAGAGTGGAAGCTGAATATAACTCTAGATTTTCTTTCTGACACCTTGATTTCTTACACAGTATTACAATAGAAGAGTTCAGTTGGGAGCAATACTTGAACGTATGCGGTGGACAGGCGGCCGATCGCTCGCTGTTCGCGGCGCGAGGTCACGTGGTATCGCACGGGTTCGTCGCTGGCATGCGACTCGAGTGCGCTGATCTTATGGACCCTCGACTTGTGTGCGTGGCCACTGTCGCTAGAGTTGTAGCTGATCTACTTAAGGTTTGTTTTTCTTTGTTATTTGATGGATTATTGACTCGTATAACAAGTCGTAAATGTGAGTTAAAGTCACATTAAAACCACTCGCTTTATATAAAATACTAGTATTCAGCGGCATCAGGCTAGACTGCCAGCCAAGTCCAACGTGGTTGAGGAAAGGCTAAGTACATAAATGACGAGGCATGACTGATGGCAGACGAACAACGCGACGGGCTGCTGAATGACCAATATCAAGAAGGGTGTGAATTACGCTGTCTTTCAATGATGCAAAAGAAAACAATTTATACAGTGCTATTTACCCTCGCGACATATTTGCCGTATGAAAAGAATGGAGATAGCAGTGAAAGATTTTTTTTTTAATTTCAGGTCCACTTCGACGGTTGGGGCATGGAGTACGACCAATGGCTATGGGCGCACAGTACGGACGTTTACCCAGTTGGTTGGTGTCGCGCGGTAGGGCACAGACTCGAGGGACCGCTTCAACCTCCTCCAAGGCCGCCGCGAAAACTGCCTATTAAGCAGCCAAGAAGAAGACGAAAGCAAGGTAAATACAATAATTTAAATAAAAACAAATATGGTAGCGAATGCATGTACACGTAGTAAATGCGCTCTGGGTTAGCGCGATTAAAAAAATTTGATGTTAGTTGCTGCAGGCATTATAAAAATATAATGCCAATACGTAACACACATAAATAGCGATTTATGTGTATTAAGTAATTACTCGTTTAACTAATAATGACAGGGTGCAGAAAGTCCCGTCGGGGCTGCGGGTTGTTCGAAAGAAATACCGCGGCCTCGGCGCAAGGGCTAAGATGGAATATGTTTGGTTTTTAGTCAGTAGAAGTCTGACACTCCCTTCTGCTCTGCCCAAGAGCGGAAGGGGTTATTTGATGATTATCCACCGGCCAAAAAAAAAAAAAAAGGGTGCAGAAAGTAGTCGTAGTTTAATATTACTTTTCAAAAATAAAATTACAATCCAATTTCGACATGCGTGTCCCGGGACTTCGAGACATAAGAGGTCCCGGGATCCCAACGCTAATTACAGTCCACTCCTAATTACGATTCGCAACATTATTGGTGTTAATATACTTTCACTTATTGAATAAGACGTAACATACTTACATCATGCTCTTTCAGGAGGAATAAAAGTCGTTCAACCGCCAAATACGGCTGAAGATAGCTCACAGAACTCTGACATGGGTGATACCAAGAGCCTATCCCCCCCTACAAGCGTGTCTGAAGTGTCCCCAGACCCTCCATGTCTGCCTGAGAATGACTCCAACCAGAACAAGATGGATGTTGATACAGAATCTAAGGATAGCACTGAGCCTTCTGAAGAAAGGCTTGCAGATATGATAACAGAGACCACGGTAAGTTTAAACCATAGACATATATTTAAGTGGACTAGAAATACCTACAAAAAAAAGGTGCATACCTACAACCTTGAACGGTACTCAAAATGGCTGCCAATGCTAGGGTTGTGTCAATCATGGAACATAGTATTACTGTAACGAGTATCGAAACTGGTACTACATAATAGTATTACGAGTATTAGTAGATATCACGGTTGAATTATAATTAACAGTTCGTTGTAACAGAAAACCATGAGTAAATTTACTTTACTTCTGATACCTGAGAATAAAATTAATTTAAAGTGGTTTTCTGAACAAAATTAAAGAATGCAACGTTTGCGCTTTCGGTTATACCTGCAGGGCTATTGCGTATCTTTTTAAATGTTAGTAGCTATCATTGTGTCCATCGATTAACTGTCAAATGGCTAGTTTAGTATACCAAACCATAACCATTCAACAGCTAATCGATGGACTGTAGGTCTGTAGATTCTGGTAGGTATGCAGATCTTAGTGAAAACCAATTCTTCTAATAGGAAGACGATTATGTTTCTATTATGATTAACATACTGACTGGTGGAGTAAAATAAAATAAGAATGATTTTTATTAAATCTGTTTATTGGTGTGATAATTATGATAAATGATGTTTATTTAAGAAGTTTAAGAACTGCCACTCGGATCGATCTTTAGGTTAAGCTGCGCTTGCCTAGGTTGGTCTGTGGATGGGTGACCGCCCAGTATATGCCGAGTTTCCTCCGTGCCTCGGAAAGCACGTTAAGCTGTTGATCCCGGCTGTCATATAAAGATCTTTGACAGTCGTTACAGGTAGTCAGTAACCTGAAAGTCCTGACATCCAGTCTTACCATAGGGTATCGTATTACCTAGTGTTAACTGGGTTGTGGAGTTTAGATAGGCATTCGCTCCATGTAAAATACTGGTATTCAGCTGAATCCGGATAGACTGGAAGCCGACCCCAACATAGTTGTGAAAAGGCTAGGCAGATGATGATGATGTTTATTTTGCAAATAGGTTTTTACATACACTTTTACTTTTTATTAAAACTAGATGGGGTCGGTGTTTTGTTTCTGACTACTTTGAGATGAAACTTCCGAAACAAACTCAGAGGTCATGGTCTCTTTTAAAGTCCAGACATAATCTTGGTATACACACATAAAAACTATGCAGATTAGTGTCTGAGATGGTCATTTGAAAAAAGCACCACACAGATTTTAGTGGACCCGTCCAGTCGGTGCAAGCATGCTGATGTCTTATTTTCAGATCACGTATAACAATCATATAAGTCTGTGGGACGGTATCTCGGTTCTGTGAACCACGGGCCAGAGCACGGTCACTCGAACAGATATCGTTCCAGCGCAGCGAAGGAACTAGTATCGGAAACTATTACGCAACGGTACAACACTATTCATGTTTGTAAACAAACGAATAAAATTAAGAAATAACAAAAAGGTCTCTGGGACGGAAATAAACCCAAACATTAACACTATATCAATAAATTAATGATCGCTTAGCATTTTTTTCATCGAAAGTGTATTACTCCTAGATACTATTGCATGAAAACCGGGTTCTAACCTGTGCACCGACAATTGAGGTTGATTTTTCTGCTTTCTTGCACCACACTTCACAATAAAGCACGCAGGCATATTGAATTGCTGTTTTTTAACAAGTATATGCAGTTTTATAGGTAAACTCCTCGTAATTTTTTCACAAATCTCAATTTATCAAAAAGTAAACAACTATTTGACAGCAGAACTACCACGAAACTCGCCGCATAACATGGCGGAAACGGCACCTACCTACTATTGTGTGACTCGTAACACCAAATGTTGCCATTATGAGCAACAACTGAAATATTGTTGTCTCTTTCATCAAATATGATTACTGTATTAGAAAGAACGAAACAAAACGATATTTCACATTCTGTATCCTATTTCACTCATATTTGTATAAGCAAATGTGTCTATAGAATATTGCGGCGGCTCCGTATATTTCCTTACTCATTGGTTTAAACTTATCTTTATGTCAATTATTGTCATGTCATTCAGGTAGTAACCGCGTCTGGCCGCCAGAAAACAAACCACTTCACGTTCAGAATTGACATATTGCTTCGGAGTCATAACCGTTAGGTGCCGCTGTTTTTGTGGAATCTTTTTTTTTTTTTTTTTCCTTTAGCCTACACTGTCCCACTGCTGGGCAAAGGCCTCCCCCATGGCTTTCCAAGTTTTTTTACACTCTGCCATCTCCGTCCAATCTGTTGAGAATGAGTCCAGATCGTCACGCCAGCGTTTCTTGGGCATGCCTCTGTTACGTCGGCTTAATCTAAGTCATCTTAATGTTAATATTTTATTTATTTCAGAATATACCTACGGACACATTTCAGAACAATCCAAATGATGTATCTCAGGACACACAGGATCACACTGATATATCTCAAGATTCAAATCAGAACATAACAGAGCTTTCCCCAATTGCAACCATAATTGAGGATCCGGATCCTGACAAGGTGATACCCAGACTAATAAACACATCAGTACCCTTAGATGTCCTTAACTCCATTGATCCTATAAACTGGACCCCAGCAGACGTTGCCAGATTTCTAACCGTCAATGACTGCCAACCATACTGCGTTAACTTTTCACACGTTACCGGCCCGATGTTGTTGAAGTTGACAAAAGATGACATCATCGAAATATTAGAAATGAAAGTAGGTCCTTCATTAAAAATTTACGACCTAATACAACAATTAAGATGTAAAATAAAACAACCTCAATGCAGAATGGTAAATAATTGTAATAAATAAATTCGCTTCTTCAGCTTGCGTTTGTAAGACTTGTAAAAGTTTGAAAACTTTTTACTGTCTTGGCCATTTGGGAAACTTGCGTTCTCACAATATCTTCGCGATGACAAAGTCATAATTATGGCGCCACAAGCAAGAAGGAGAAAGGTCACGGTGCATAAAATATATTTGTAAACACTTCAGATGATCATTCTTCTTCGAATTGAATTGGTTGACCCAGAGTAGACCCAACTACTACAAACTAGTCTTTGAAATGAAATCATAGGGTCTCATCATCAATCATGGACTTATACAAACGTGTGACGAAACAGTTGAATTTATTTTATAATAGCAAACATACTACACCTGCCTATATTTTGGTATTGCATAAGCTAAGGTTGTTTTATAAAATAAACAAATTTTGGCCAGTCACAATGTGTGATATCAGATTTGTGTGTAAGGCAGAACCGACAGTCCTTTCACGTTATTGCAGCTCTTATTTTGAATCACTGGGTCGCAGTTGGGTTGATGCCACTGATACGTTTGTTAAATAGTTGTTTTTATTCCTGTTGGAACAAGGTTGCTGTTGGCTGCTACGGTCAAACGAAAAATAACTGAAAGGATTGTATATCTTTTATATTCGTCATTTAGAAATTTTCATATTTATTGATTTTCGTTTAGTGTGAATGGCTTTGAAATTTTACCCAGTGTAGTTTTACTCATAAAAATAGTTTTGCTGTTATATTTTAGCACAGGTGTACTTTTATATTGTTCCACAAATACCTAGTGAATAATCAGGAACCAGATCTAATGCAAATGTCTCTTTATAATTGAGTACTGAAGAAAAAATAATATAAATAATTGCATTTTATTGTCAGAATAAAGGAATTGATGGTATTTATAAATCTGTGTATGATAATCAGTATTCTCGACAAAAAAAACAAGGAATATTAAAATAAATATCTTTGTATGATATCAGAAATCACAAAATAAATATGCGAAAAAGTATAATACAATCTGGAATGTATTCAACTAAATTTCTAGTTCTATAGAAATATTCCTATATTACTGAATTAGGGTTATAAGATTTATGTGATGTTTACATTATATATTTGTGGATATGATAAAAGTCTGGTTCAACTCCTCGAAACGGCAGCTGACGCGATATCATATTTTTAATCACATCATTTACAATAACAAAATTGGTGATAATATTATAACGATACAATTTAATTGACGAGGAGAGAAATCGATATTTTGTATCAATACATTTTAAAATAATGAATCTTGTCTATCATGAATATGATTGGAAAAAATTGTAATCTGTAAAATTCCGTTGATCAATATAAATTATACAATAAAATATGTAATGAGAAGAAATGTGTTGTAAATATAGCAATTAGGGCAGTTCTCATTTTAATGTATAGGCGTGAAATTATTGTGTTTATTTTAAATGTGACCAAACGGGATTTAAAACAGTTTTATGCTTAGACAAAGAGTATGAGTGATACATACATTGCCTTTTTAGAAACTCAAATATGAATTTATATATCAACATAATACAATCAGCATAGTATGTGTAATAGTGTGAATGGTCTGATATTAAAAGCTGTGCAATAATACTGTTTTTCATTTATTTAAACACATAACATACGCCTATAATCCCCAAAGGGTTAGGCAGAGGTGTACCTAATGGTACACCCACATTTCGCCAGTTATGTTTAAGTCCCATGTAATAGGGGAGCGGGCCTATTGCCATCAACCGGGCACAAATCCAGACTCCGTGGCTGTTACTGATAATTTCCTGATGGAAAAAGCCAATATCAGTTTGCCCGACCTGGGAATCGAACCCAGGACCTCATGCTCAGCAGTCGCGCTTGCGACCACTAGACCAACGAGGCAGTCCATTGGGCATTTATTTAAACTTTTAGCAAATCCTTATTTTTCGATAAAATTATTCAGGGATATTTACAAATTTCACTTTGTGACTTGCAGGTTTAGTTTCAGTCATCTAATTATATGCCCTTATCTGCGACATCTGTTCTTTATTTTATTTATCTTTATGTATATAATTCTTCTGTACGTGTGTTTGTCACTGAACTCCTCCTAAACGGCTGGACCGATTTTGATGAAACTTTTTGTATGTGTTCAAGTGGATTCGAGAATGGGTTAGATTTACATTGGACCCGGTAGGTGACGCTGCTGTCCTGGCAGGATGACGTTTGCCAGGTCCGCTAGTTATTTATATATTACAATACATTGTGTAAATCTTCATCAGCGTTTCACCAGTAAACATCTTTATTAGTGCTTATATCTTGCAGTATTTGATTTGTTATCAATCTGAAACATAGTTCGATTTTAGTAAATAATCCACAGAATCACTGGCATTTAATTATATTAAGGTACGTACAGATTATGTAACATGTTGTATAACTTATGTTTTATAACAAATTATGTTATATAATCTGTACGCACCTTTATGTCTGTTGGTTTACGAGAACATTCTTGATTACGTTCGAGTCTACAATGTTCCACTATAGAACTGTCTAGATTCTAGACAGTTCCATAGTTTACACACATTCTAGGATTATTCTCAAATCTTCTAGAGCCTAGAAGATTCGAGAATAATGCTAGAATGTACTACTACGGAACTATGAAGACGGTTCTAGATCTAGATAGTTGAAATTTCTGACCCGAACATTTTTATGTATCATAAAATAACATCATGCCGCCGAAGAGTTAGGTAGAGGCGTACCTACCCATTAGAACACCCATATTTCGCCAGTTATGTTTTAGTCCTATTTAGAGAGCGAATCTATCGCCATACATCACACGTTAGATTTTATGTAGAATCCTTTAGGTACATACCTTATAGTGTGCATTTGGACTGTTGATGCATAAAGTGTACAACACAAAATGTTCCCAGATCTCTGTGCGTGACATTTGTGGTATTCAGAACACCAATAGGCTTCGCACATATTAACAATCTCGTCATTGATTTCTGAAATTAATTGAAAGAGCTACTAGAACTGAAATCTTAATCGTCGGATAATTGTTATCTGAAAAGTAAATAAGGCGTTTTAATAAGCTGGCAAACAGTCCGGTCAATTTAGACATCCAAAGTTACACTAATTCCCACCCGGCTGAAAATTGATAGGATTGTTCAAAACACCATTATAAATGAAATGTAAAAAGTCCTCATCGATCCGCAATCTAGAAAAAAAAAAATTTCGAGGTCATAGGTTACAAAAACGGGTTTTTCACGATTTTCAGCAAAGCGGTAAGTTTTATCATAAAATTAGCTCAGACAAAATTATCTATTTCTGCAAACTTTTTACATTTAATTTATAATGATGTTTTGAACAATCCTACCAATTTTCAGCCGGGTGGGAATTAGTGTAACCTTACCCCTATTTTCTGGTGTAACTTGACCAGACTATTGTTTTTTTATTAATCTTTCTGGAAACTTAGACAGTACCTATCTATACAACAAAAAACTGACCTTGTAGGGTTAAGTCTTAAATACTAGTCCAAAATATAAGTTACCTTTTTGATTGCCATCCTTGGGTTTCAATTCGGGCGCCAGATCTCTCGCTGAAGTAACATAAAAGGTCCTCAGAATATCCATTCTGTGCGCTCCTGACATCCCTCGACCTTTCTGATTGGATAGGTGCAAATGGCGCGAGAAAACACATCGCCGCTTATTTATGTTTATAACAAGTACCCTGAAATAAGAAATTATAATTTACTTGGTAAGTGAATGGCGAATTTTCCTGCGACACCACAGTCCACGTAGGTGCCTACAATAGATAGCATAAAGCATTTTCCTGATTGAACTTGTATCAAGAACATAAAAAAATACATACACGCGAATAGAGAACCTTTTTGGAAGTCGGTTAAAACAAATATCCCTAACCCATACCTGCCTCCACCTCATCATCTGCCTAGCCATTTCGCAACATGTTAGAGGCGGCTTCCAGTCTAACCGAATGTAGCTGAATCAGTATTTTTATGGAGCAACTGGCTGACCCCCACCAACCAGTTAGTACTGGGTCGTACAATACCCCTTTGTGTCCCTGAGTCTGGCAGGGCCACCATCAGGGATCTTAATTTTAATAACACAAAAATTTTGTCGCTAATTTGTCCTCAAATATCAGAATTTGTCGGTCACTGGTTCAAAAGATATAAGGGTTTATAGGTGACCCTGCTGGAGTGAGTCTCCCCAGCAGGGCTATATTTATATCTCGAAATCTAGGGCACCTAGCGAAGATGTGTTTTCTCCCATTTTTAGTCAATAAGACGCAATTTGTCGCCGAGCCACAGATTTAATCGGGTCTTAGTTTAGGATATATAATGAGTTCAATTAGTAAGGTATAGTCCAAGAGCTAGATCAAAGAGTTCACGAAAAATTGCCAACGATAAATATTTCTATTAATGTGTAATATACTTCTAGTTTAATCGGTCTAAAGTCCTTAGAAAATGTCCCAGAGAGATAAATTCTCAATTAAATACATCTTTTTATGTTTTAAATTACAAGATTAAGAGTGGCTTAAACTTCTGTGAAAACATTAAACCTTGCTCTTAGGCTTTTTGGCGAAGCAGATGCTAGCGAAGGAGGTGGCGGAACGTGAGAGGGAGAGAACCTCTCGTCCCAGCCGCCGCGGGAGGCGCTCCGGGCGTCGGGGGCCACGTGATGGCTTCCGGCCACCGTAGACGCGGGCCTGTGGACGGTGAGTGATGGGTAAGCTCGCCGTCCGTCCGTCCGTCTTATGACGACGACAGGCCGTGTCGACGGCGCGTTCGTGTTCCACGCGCGCCTCAAAGAGATGTCAGCAACATGGAAGGGGCCCGCAGGGGCCGACGCCCGTCGGGGCTGCGGGTTGTTCGCAGATACCGCGGCCTCGACATGAAGGGCAAAGAAGGAACATGGGTGGTTTTTAGTCAGTAGAAGTCTGAGACTCCCATTCGCTCTGCCCAAGAGCGGGAGGGGTTATTTGATGATTTCCCACCCCCCCAAAAAAAAAAGGCTTTTTGGTGTCAAGATGTACAGTCGCGTGCAACTGCTTTACCAGTTTACAATGTTAAGCTAATTTACGTTAGAATAATGAAAAAAATATCGTTCCCTTAGTTAAATGTTTAAAATAGGTACCTACTTAAACCTTGAAAAGATATTGTCAATTGTAATCAAATTTTATTTTATAAAAATAAATTTCTAAAAGTTTGTTTGATGTGTGTTATTTTTGTGTGTGTAGTTTGAGGTGATTGTGAGTGTTATGTTGTGGGTATGGATGGGTTGAGTTTTGATTTTATCTTAATTTAGGTTAGAATAATAAAACTTCTGTTGTCGTATTAGTAATTTAAAATGATTTATTACCTTTAAATTATCACACATCGACGGACTACATTGGTAGATAGCGGCTGGGTATTGGTATCTAAGGACGCACACACAAACACGCTAGTGACGTGAAAAATCAAGGTAACTTACACATTAATATGCACTCATACGCCGTCCTCTTTTTAAAACAATCTTCTGACAAAAGAACTACTGCATTTTGGATGATAATTTGCCCATGAATCAATATCACGTGAATGGTAGTCGGAAGAACCTAAAGAGAAGCCTAACGGTACGGATACACCAAATCCGTCATCGGCCGAAGTATGCTCGGGCGTCATCGGCCGAACTCGGCCGATCAAATCAAACGTAATTATATGAGGTAAATGAACAAAATCGGTCGGACGACGTCGGTAGTAGCAGTGTATGCACTCTCTTCCATTTACTTACGTTTGATTTGATCGGCCGAGTTCGGCCGATGACGCCCGAGCATACTTCGGCCGATGACGGATTTGGTGTATCCGTACCGTAAGAGTTATCTGCGACTAATTAGAATGCGCGCTGGGCCGCGCGCGCCGTGTGAGTTGCAGCAGGTGACTCCCTTTTTCTATCTCGCCCTTTTCCCCGTATTTTTGTATTTGCGGAATACCTAGAGATAACAACACTCGAGATCGTAACTATTCATAGTAAGTTCCACTTTAATTAAACTGGCTGAGTGTAACTTACGTGACGGGCAACTCGTTCTAAGTAGTTCGTCTGTACGAAAGGAGCATAGTCCATCTCTTTCTTACTTACCGTACTTAAATGAAACGGAGCGCAGCGATCAATCTGCCACCGACTTGGTGGTAAGTGCACACATTGTGTTAGATAAATAATTACACATATTTATTGTAGATTTGTTTATAGGCAATGAAAACAGCTTTCCTTTGGTGGGTTGAAATGATAGAATAAGTTTATATTTATTTAATTCGAAACAAACATTCCTACATAAGACGTCATAGATATAATACTGTCTAGAAACTACATAAAGTATTTTGTACTTGCTTGTACCACTGTATGCGGAAATTTAATTCTTTAATATTTTTTAATTACACACCGATTAAATCTGTAACTTGGGGACAAATTGCGACTTATTGGCGACTAAAAATGGGAGAAAACACATCTTCGCTAGGTACCCTAGTTTTTGAGATATAAATGTGACCCTGCTGGGGAGACTCTCCAGCAGGGCCACCTATAAACCTTTATATCTTTTGAACCAGTGACCGTCAAATTCTGATATTTGGTGTCAAATTTGGACAAATTTGCGACAAAATATAGGAGAAAACAGATCTTCGTTAGGTGCCCTAGATTTTGAGATATAAATTTGGTCCTGCTGGGGAGACTCTCCAGAAGGGCCACCTATAAAGCCTTATATCTTTTGAACCAGTGACCGACAAATTCTGATATTTGGGGACAAATTTGGAATAATTAGCGACAAAATTTTTGTGTTATTAAAATTAAGATCCCTGATGTTGGCCCTGCCGGAGTCAGGGCCACTACCCCTTTGTAAAAAACTTGACGTCAGATTTTTAGGCCACTGACTAGTTGACTACTTGTAACAACTGTCAAAGATCTCCTCAGTATGTAACAGGACCCATCCACGGACCAACCTAGACGACCGCAGCTTAACTTAAAGATGGTTGAGCTCCTAACCCATAAACTTATGGTAGGAAAATTGATTGCACTAGCTGTGACTAAATAAAAGTACTGAGTCTACCTACCCTAGGACACATGGCTCAAATGTCAAGCTCATTGGAAAATTTCGAGGGTGTGCAAGTTTAGCTTCCTTTATAATTGATGCATAACCTTCCCAGCACTGCAGGACTATTTCATCTATCTGTGATAAAGCAGGTGTTGCTCCACATACTACCAAGATGTAAACATCTGCCAACAGTTTACATGTTACTGCTCTAAAGGCAACCTGAAAAAACATTAAATTTGCTATCAAGAAGATGTATAGAATTTGATCATCTTTAATACTAGTAAAGACTGGTCAAGTGCGAGTCGGACTCGCGCATGAAGGGTTCCGTACCAACCAAAACGGCAAAAAAATCACGTTTCTTGTATGAGAGGCAGAGTGCCTCACTAAAATATTTATTTTATTCTGTTTTTAGTATTTGTTGTTATAGCGGCATAAGATATATGATCTGTGAAAATTTCAACTGTCTAGCTATCACGGTTCATGAGATACAGCCTGGTGACAGACAGACGAACAGTGAAGTCTTAGTAATAGGGGTCCCGTTTTTACCTTGTAGGTACAGAACTCTAAGAACTGTTACTAACTCGTGGGATGCAGCCAGCTGGCCATTGAGATGATGATTGGCTTTTGGGGGTAGGGATGACAGAAACATTGTGAGGTTGAAGTCATCAGTAAGAGTCTGACATATCAAGATAAGGCTGTTTTTATTACCAGATTGCTAAATGATCATAATCTCCAGTTCTGTAAAAGACACTCACTTTCACAAATCAAATATAAATTATGTTTTAAAATAGGACAGTCTCAGTTATTTATATCAAAGTTATTTATGAAGAAACACCCAAACAAAACTTGGAGGTGACAGCCTCTTTTAAAGTCCAGACTTTATCTTGGTCAAATAATATGACTATATAATATGAGCAACCATGCAAATCAGTGTCAAAGGTGGCCCTTAAGGACAGAACTGCAGATTGTTATATGATTCTAAACCAAGAATACTAACGTTCGGACTCATCTGCGGTAAATATACAGGAGTATCTCTCAGTGGTGCCCCATCTTGAGCTGCAGCAAGTAGCAGCATTAGCCGAGCTTCCCTTGGGTCCAGCTCATGGAAGTCTGAACTAGTAGCCACCAAGTGTCCTTGAATAATAAGACACGCCCATCTGCCTGTCACACTTTCTGCATAGTTGTCCAGTGCTTGCTGAAATTATTATTTTTTAAATTAAATAGGTACTTAATAATACAGTAATTACATTAAAAACGTTGGGTGAGACTTTTACAAGTTTTCAAAATTATCATTTTATAGTTCTAGCTTCAATAGATGAACAAAACAAAAATTATGAATAATGAAAAGAAGAATACCTGTAATTGCTGAGCTTGCGGACACAAAATACTTTGTATCAAATCCAACACCAACGTTGGAAGGGGACTAGACAATGCATTAGGATCTAAAGACTCCAACAAGTAATCCAGAATAGGATAACACTGTCTCAAATCTCTTTTAATTTGGTCAATATTCTTTAATGTTTCTAGCTCTTTCTTTCCGATACAGAATACCATGGCATCGTGGACACAAGATAAGAGCAGTTCAAGATCACATTCAAGTCCTCCAGTTGCTATGCCAATTAATGTTACGCTGCAACATTTACACAAAAAGACTACTTTTATCACTTCTTCTTCTTAGCGTGTCGATGGTAATCAAAATTGTGTCAGCCCAGAATTGAGGTACTAGTTTGGTTCTTTTGGTGGTGTCTATCAGTTCCTGTGGTGAACAACCAATAGGACACGCGGGGCACAATATTAAGGGCCCCTTTGTTTGAGGAACAGCACCACATTTACACTCCATAAAGTAAGAACAAATTACTTTTACATCAGAACCTCTCATTTTTGGAATTCATCTGCATTTTGTATAATTATCACTTGCTTGCTTGTGAAGAAAAACACTGTAAGAAAACCAGCAGTCCTAAGAGATATTTCTTGATGGCATGTAAAGCCAAGTCAGAGGCCCATGGCATAAAAACTCTGACACAAAGTATGGCACTAACCACACGATAAAGAAGACCATTGCAAAATGATTTGCCAAAAGATTTTCACTTGTGCTTTTCACACCTATTTATAACATCTTTTAAGGAAGTTAATTTAAATATATAGCTACTTTTTTATTAAAGTTGGTCATAGTTAATGGAAGCACTACTAAGAATAAATTTATAAAGTCATTGTTACAATAATTTCTTAATATAACTAGCACTAATAATAAACGTAACAAGTTAAAATTTACTATTGTTACAAAACAGAGGTCCCCAAACTAGGCTGCGCCTGTATCTTGGGGGCCGCCCTCATTCATTCAATCTTGTCATGAAAATGTAGATTAATATACCTTTTACAATATTCCTTCCAAAGAATAGTTCCATTATCAACTTGAGTGTCCATCATGGATAAATTGTGACATTTACTAAACATATTAATGCCATGTAGAGAAGCTATGGTTGAGAATTGGACCTAAAAGAAGAATTGTTTAATTTGAAAAAATAAGTTCACATATATATATAACGATTTCTTTTATTTCTAGAGGAGTAGTTTAATATTTCTTTCGAAATTTGCGATTCAGAATTTTGTTTACTTACATTTTCATTATTACCGCGTTTTCTTGAAAAGATAGGAACACCGCTTTCAGTAGCTACAGCAATTACGATAACAGACATTTTGATGTAAGTTTGAATGCTAGTACTTTTAACTTTTAATACATTTTAATTAAGAGTTTCGAAAAGTTTTCGAAGTTTTAAAAGTTTGTTGACCCCTTTGACGACATTGACCATTTGACCGTCCGAAGCTGTGTTGCCAGAACCGATGCAAAAAACTCCACCACTACAAATGTGATTTTTTTTTTGTACACTGTCACTGCTTGGGGAACTAAGAATAATTTAAAATCTCGGAAGATAAACCGTAAATGACAGTGTTTTAATTATTAACCGTGAAATCAGAACAATCGCAATACAAGCCGTGAGAACAGAGTTTGTTGTATGTTGTCAGAAAAGCTAGAACAAATACAATGTCACTTTCAGAATAATAAAAGCTGAAAATTTATAAAAAACCGACCAAGTACCCAACCGGACAGACAGACATGATGAATCTAGAGGGGTTCCGTTTATTACCATTCAGCTACGCAACCCTAAAAAGGGACTATTTTAAGTACCTAGTACCTACCTACCTAGAAAAAATAAAGGAACTAACTAAATAAACAATGTTGTCTACTTTTGCCGATTGCGAGTTTTTTGTCAAACAGATTTCGATATTCTTAACTTTTATTCCAAGATCATTTGCAAATTCGTTAACAGAACCGTTACAGTGGTTCAATGGTTCAGTTAGGTACTTACGAACGATAAAAAAACTGTAAAAAGGGTTCAAATTAAACATGAGTAGGTATTTACAATAATTCTTAGAATATAATCATGTAAATGTTTAATAAGAAAACAAGCACAGTGAACACATAATTTACCTACGAATTAACGACAAATTAAATATGTATAAATTGTATAATTATTTGATTAAATAATAACATTAGGATTTAAAATATTCGATTTAGTTTAAGTAATTACTCCATAGGCACCATCGTTGTACGTACAATGTACAATTCTGAGGTATTCCCGAGTTATAAATATATTACACTAGGTAAGTAAGTAAGATCACGTAGTATTATTAAAATATTCGTTTTATAAACTCATGTTCTATACTATTTAACGTAAATAAAATGACTTCTTTTAAGTACCTAATCGTTACAGGTAGGTACCTACCTACATAAGTAAGTGCTACCTACTGGATCATGCGTATCAAATTTGAGTAGACTGTTGATTTTCTGGATCTTGAGTTTGTATCTCGTTAGCTGTAATGCAACAAAGCACTAATTTAAAAAGATTATATATAAAAAGAAGTCAATTTTGTACAGTTAATGTTAATTTAACTTACGGTCATCTTTAGACAGCAATTTAGGTCCAGCAAGAGCAATAAGTAACGCTCCTAGAGGTGCCGATATCATCACGCTTAATACACTGACAGCTAGGATTGTCTTGGCATAGTATTCTTCATCTGCTTTAGCAACACCTGATGTTTGTCCATTATTAACTAAGTCTAAAGCAGCTGGTCCTAACGCTGCCTGGAAATTATAAGTAACCGCACATTTATCAAAGATACAATGAGGATTTGAGTGATTTTTAACCGACTTCCCAAAAAGGAGAAGGTCGGTAGTTTTTTTTGCAAAAAAGTTTTTTTGGAGAGTATGTTTAGATGCACTAAAAAAAGGCCTGAGTACCTGTACGGTAGCTTTCGCTGTCCACGTAAGACCGATGAATATTTTCTCCTTACTATTGAGGCCACAGCCAAAGCTCACAAAATACGTGGCTACACCGCGTATTACCAAACAGGACACAAGGCAAATAGTAGCCATTTTTATAACTTGTGGGTCTAAGGCACTAATCTGTTGATAAAATGAAATAATAATTATAAAATCTTCAAAATTCATAATATTAAGATTACGTAATTAAATTAAAGGTTTTTCTCACCGTAACTTGAGCTCCTGTAAAAGCAAATAGTATGGGTTCAAAGAATATCCACAGGATTCTAAAAAGGTTACTGACTGGATTTTTATTTACAGGCCAGCCCTGTTTCTCCCAAAAATATGCAGCGATGAACCCCGACGATACTATAGCCAGGGGGCCTAAAAGTAATTTTACAGCCGTTATAGGTAACTTTTTATGTTTCTAAATTATGAGATCTTAAAGAACTAGCTTAAAGATTACTTTACCTGCACCACTCCATCCAATCATGCTTGATATAAAATAAGAAAACAGGCCAAATAGAAAGAGAGCTAAGAATCTTAATGGCACTACGTAAGTGGCTCCTTTTTCGGGGATTATTGCAGTCATAGCTCCCCAAAGTGATCCAAGGGCTACACCAGCAATAATGGATAGTGGGCCCTGAAAAAAAGAATCATTACATAAAAACATACAGTTTCTGTGCTTTTACATGTAATTGTTTGCCAGCGCCATCACAGATTTAGCGTAAAACGCGAGACAAAAAACGTGCCATACCTTAATGATATTAAAAGTCGCAGATCCCGTAGAAAACATAGCGTTTAGAATAATTGCGAAAATAGCAACGCTTATGGAGTCATCCACTGCAGCTGCAGCAACGACGATTGTTGGTATACCCTTAGATACTCCATAACCAACGTCACGTAGCCTAAATAGACATGGGACTACCACTGCTGGTGACACTGAAGCTATCATTGAACCTAGTAGAAAACCTAAAGAAAAGTCATAAGCATTAGAGAATGGTTTCTCAAGCATATTAAGTGTTGGAGGTCTTATTAAAAAATAAATGCGTATCTACCCAAAGCAACAAAACTAGTAGATGTTTATTAGAATTTAAATCTACTAACCCCATATCCACGGTAAACTTAAGAGAAAATGTGTGCTGACTGTTATTGCTACACATTCAACCAACCAAGGTAAGAGACCTAGTTGCAGGACGGCTGCGTAGTGTTTCCTTAAAACCGCTGCATCTAGACCAAGTCCTGCTCTGGTCAAAATAATGACCAACGCAATTTTCCTGAAATTTTGATGAAAAATTTATTTATTTATCAACTTACATCTACCATTACAGGGTAACCCCAATGCGATAAATGTGCCTTAATTACTTAATTCTAGCTTAATTGTTATTTTTATTTAAAATAAAGATCTTGGAGCTAAGATTGTCAATGAAAACTTTGATATACCTCAAATCCTGATTAAGTTTTCTATAAGAATCCGTCATGTGCACCAGCTGAAGATTTTGGAAAGCTATACCAGTCAGCAGCATCCCTATTAGCGCTGGCAGGGTCGTGATCTTCAACCATAC
This sequence comes from Diarsia brunnea, assembly GCA_949774965.1. Taxonomy (NCBI): domain Eukaryota; kingdom Metazoa; phylum Arthropoda; class Insecta; order Lepidoptera; family Noctuidae; genus Diarsia; species Diarsia brunnea. Next base: position 7,978,244 of record OX458999.1, read on the forward strand.
CCAGCCTATTAAATACGCGGAGATGACTAGCAGTGACATACTAAGTAGCTCGCCATTTAATCCTATCGACTCACCAAGCTCTGCATATAGGATACCCCATGTGAGAAGGACTGAAACCAAAAATTATTCATTAATTGTTTCTTTCGTCACTGCATTTGGCTATAAATTGTCAAGATTTTTTTGTCCTTTTGCTATCATCTCATACATACATAAACTCACGCCTTTTTTTCCATGGGGGTGGGCAGAAACCACAGATCGCCACCTGTTACGATCCTTGCATAATCCTTTTTCCTATTCCACATTCATTCACACCATCTCGTGACCGTAATAAAGGACACTTTGTAAGGTGCTTTCAATAGAATGGCGCAAATATCAGAAACAAACACAGAATCATTTTAATGTAATGGAGTACGTTGACTATAATTGGTGCGAGTGACTTAGATAAACATTATTAAATTAGATATGGTAACGTCACAGTAGCCTTGTACTGTCTGCATTTTCAGTTGATATTCTATTTTAAAATACGCAAGATGATGATTTGTATTTTTTGTGTGTTTTGGTTGCTTATAACGTGATATTGAACATGGAAACAGAGATAAACCAGATCTTGTGGATAACCAGAACAGTAGATAATAAAAATAAAGAGAGGAGGTAGATAATCTGTTCTTTGTTATTTCTAAGTAGATACTTATGTTTACCAAGTTAACTAATGTTTGTGGTGAAAAACTATGTAACTGCCGCACTCAAAGAGCTTTAATGATTACTTAGGTAGGCCATCACTTAGTAAAGGTTTTGGCAGTTTTGCCATACAAAAGTATGTCAAAAAAAAAACAGTAAAAAATCATCACCATCATCATTAAATACCGATTCTGAGTACCGCAGTTAGACTAACTGCCGCACTCAGAGAGCTTTAATGATTACTTAGGCCATCACTTAATAAAGGTTTTGACAGTTTTGTCATACAACAGTATGTCAAATCTTTACTAAGTGACGGCTTAAGTAATCATTAAAAATCTCTGAGTACCGCAGTAAGAGTACTTACAGAACATTATAATGCACATTTTTTGTGCTGTATGTCTGTAGGTTGAAAAATAAGGAAATGGAAACAGTTTTGACCACCACGACGGTTGCCATGATGGTGTTGAGTCTTCTTGATGACACCGCAAGAAAAACTTTTCCCACCATCTGTAAGTTTAAAATTTAATAAAGAGGTACGCATATCTATAATACAAGATTTCTCGTTTGAACCAATATTTGGCCCTACCTGTTATAAGTTTTGCGATTTTTGCCATTGTCATCTGTAAAATATATTAAAATAAATATAAAATAATAATATGTGAATGCATAGCGTATCTTAAAATCATGCAAATAGACAGAAAGACAGGCCAACAGATAAAGTCAGAAAACTAAAAGATAAGTGTCAGCAAGAAAACAAATAAGACAACGAACAAACACAGAGTAGTAAACAAATGGAGACCTATCACAACTGCAAACATGACAAATGAAAGCAGAATTTGTTTCTTGCAGGAAAATACTTAGTGCAAAGTTAAATAAATAAAAATGTAGGGATATGTGTGATTGTGTAATAGACTCTATTTCTTTACTACTTGTATCTAAGCAAGGCGTAAATATAAAGATACAATAAAGTCCCAAATTTTAGCTTACAACAAAGATTTGTTTACCTACGAACGTATATACCCGAACACCTACAAACAGTAAACACACAAATAAATGAGACATATAGAATTACGACAAGACACATAGTTAGATAATACACCAAGAAAAAAAAGAAGAAAATGTTTGTCTGACCTGTAGTTTCTTGATTTTGATCCATATCTAAGTCTATATAACCAAGCCGCTTGGCTGAAAACATTTTGACGGATATAAGTATTGAACACTTCAAAATTCATCAACTACAGGTGTGTAACGTGTATAACAAGATCACAATAATAATAATGAAATAGTAAGTACCTAGATAAGGCATGATAGGGTTATCTTATGTAAATTTGATTGGTGCATACTGCATAGGATGCACGTAGAAGGTATTATAGGTTAAGGCTTATAAATAGTCCAACTGTACTTCTGACGATGGAACCAAAATAAATATTAATCATTAATTGGTAAATGAGGTATACGTTCGAAAATATGCTAAGGATATATTTATCTAAAACAGCAATGCTTCTTTCATTTTACGTCCCCTCCTGCCTACTTATTAACTTGGTCCATCGAGTCGATTATCAATTTTCAAGTTTTCTGTATTGAAGTCTAGACGTTTGTGCTTACCTATAAAGGCTCAGAAGTGATACCTACTCAACAATAAGACACTTTATAATTCAACTTAGATAGTGTTGAAGTTAAGCCCATCTTTGTTTCACTCTTTTATAAATTTTGAAATAACTCTTTAAATACTATTTTTTTACCGCAGCTTAAAATGTAACTGCATGTGCTTAGTTTTTTTTTTTTTTTTTTACCTCAACCACCATTGACCACCTTTCTAGAGCTTAGCCAACGTCCTGTCAGAATTTGTTTAGGGTTTATGTTGTTTGGTTACGAAATAAACTTGAATAATTAATGAATTATTCACGTTTATTTCGTAACCAAATGTAAGAAATTAGGAATGTGAGTCACTCAAAGTTCAAATTACTACGTCAACACAACGAGTGAGTCATTGATTTATTTTGATTGATGTCGTTTATTATGACACTTCGCGGCTTAGTAGATAACGTGACACAGATTTACTGCCCGAGTGTCTACTAGAGTTTTAGGTGTCATTTTTCAAGGTGATATTGATAAGAATTTATGGATTTTCTTTACAGATACATTTGACAAAGTATGTACGAAAGTAACGTTCGAATGAATTTCTTTTATTGGATTTTACAGGAGACAGTGTATATCACCGGTTTCTGGTGTACAGTTCACAAGGGGGCCTAAAATTGGCACTTTATCAGAATAATAATATAAAATATTATTATAGTTTTATTTCCGAGCTAGGTTTTATGGTGGGTGCCAGCTTAAGGTGGAAGCGCTAAGGTAGTCCGCGAAATTCAAATTATCTTACGATTTTTGCAATTTGCAGCTCAGCGTCAGGTTTTATGTTGATTAAAACATGATTAGCGCACATAATGCGTATGTATTTATAGAGATATTATCATTAAAATTTGAAGTTAAATAATCATTATTTGAATAAGAATTAGGTGAGCCAGTGAACAGACAGATTTCTCGTGTACGCTACACAAATGGGCTTACAATTGCCGCTTTGGCCGAATCATAATATAAATTAAAACAAATTGTCCCTTCATGACTATTTCATTTTCCTATTATTCTGCAAAACCGGCCACTTCAGCCCCCTGTATAAATTTTTCATTTCTTTAACATAAAATGACGCTTGTATTCTCTGAAGAACTAGAACACTACCACCACCTCATTTCGCTAGTTAGGTGGTTGTAGTCTGTTACCTGATATAACACAGAGGCGAGCATGTTATTTATAAACTGGGCACATTTCTTACAGCATAGGCGCAAAAAAAAAAATTACCCGACCGAGAATTGAACCCAAGATCATTCATCACACTTAGTTCTGATGACTTCGGACAAGACGAACAAAGTAACAAAGTAAAGACCTAGCTATGCTTTGATCATCCTCTTCCTACCCTTATCCCATTCTATTTGGAGTCGGCGTAACACGTTTTGCTTTTCCATTCTTCCCTGTAAGACGTCATGGTGGCATTTACTTTCTCTTTCATATCATTCCTCACAAAATCCATCTTTTCTTTTACTCTTCATCCATCAACATTTATATCCAATACCTATTTAGTCACATGCGATTCGTCCCTCCTCATAACAAGTCCACACCACAAAATTCCCTTTCAACTTTTCTATAACTGGCGCAACTTTTAAACTAATATACACGTTCCTTACCTTATCCATTCTTGTTAGACCACACTACACCTCAACATTCAGCTATGCTTTCGTTGTTGTTTAAAATTGAACGTTGGACGGTTTAACATTTCTAACTTATATGATGAAATACTTACTCCAACAGGTGGAAGGGCGATTGCAGTATTCGGTTATACGTGAACTAAATTATAAATAACACAGCAATCAAACCGCTTAAAAAACTAGAGCTAAACGAACTTAAAATTACTAGTAAGTCCTTATAACACGCCATTTATACTTTTTGAGACTGAAAAACTGGAACGAATTTTAAAGTTAAATAGCTGGTTTCATTGACATTATACAACACCTAATTTTTTAACAATATTTAGGCAATAATTTAGATGATAGTGAAAACGGACATGAATTTGGTGTCTGCCGGTCGTTAAAGAATAATAATTCTAAGTATTATTGGTGATTAAAGCTGCCTTCCTTTAATCACCAATAATATTTAATCTCATATATACTTGATCTCATAAGAAAAAACAACAAAAACATTTTAATAACTTACCACTTGAAAGTGCCAAATACTTCGTACTAGACAAAAAACTCAAAATAAATACTAAAAATATTTAATACATACTTTTTTTAACGGAAATAAAATTTAACACCAATTTATAAAATAATAAGTACGTGAAATCCTAAAATACCGTATAAACAATAATCTTCTCGGTTTCACTTTTGTTTTCATACTAGTGTCCAGTTGTACTAGTACATACAACGTTTGCAACATGGGAGAAGGCCGCCTAAAGTCAAAAGTCAACAAGATAAATGAAATAACTGAAAACATGTGGTTCCTATCGTATGAGATAAGTTTATTTGCTCTGGCAGCACTTGAAAATGTTAGTACATTAGTTAGCGAGCACGAGATTTCAGATCATGAGTCTGTACTCTGTAGTTTGAATATTACATACATTATCAATTATTACACTACATTATCAATTTTTTTCCCGTAGTACATCCCTATTCGTAAAATAACTTAAATCTAATATAAAATAACTGCCCGCGTTTACGTCAATGAGATAAAGTCCGTGAACTAGATACATACCTACTCTCGGGAAATCAATGAACTCATTTTATGATAAACATATTTTATCAGAGATATAATTAATTATTATTGTGAGTAACCATTTTGCCACCTAACCTAAAAATCATTGTGTTTCCCTAAAGTTAGGGTAAATAAAATATATGATCAGCGAAGTGGGAGAACTGGGAGACAGCTCACAGCTGTATTTTGACAGCTTTCATCATTAAATGTTGTATGTTTATTTATTTTTTGAGTCGGGCTGCGGTCTACCCAAAATTTTGTAGAATTTTATTAATAAGGAGACTTTGTAAACTAACGTTAATAGGTTTAATTCAATAATTTCAATCCAACATTGGATATGTAAATATTTATGAACATAACCTCAAAATGTACGTTTAATGTTTTCAAGGGTAATGACAAAACTTGTTGTTTTTTTGTGTTTATAGAAGACGCTTACCAAATTAAGTACAAAGGTACCTACAGTGTGCAGTTCATATTCAAGTTTCTACATTTATTTAGTTTTGTTTACACACACAAACCACTACTACTACTGTCTACTAGGTACTATTTAAACTAGTTAACCAACAAAAAATCAAGTGTTTCACACACGATTTCATGTGACATCATAATTTAATTTATGAGCACAAAAAATAAAAGGAAAACAGGGCATTTTAAAGAATGGTTAATTAACATTATTTTATTCTAAAATGTAAAAGTAAGACAAGTACCTTCATGAGCATTAAGAAAGTGAAATGGAAAGTGACCAAATAAATGGCAAAAACAATGAATAATAGTTTGACAAGATGGCGTTAGATGGCACTAAAATAAATCATTTAAAACTTGATTGTGTTAGTAAATTATATTATAGCCTTTGGGTATAAATTAATGTTCTGTGGGTACACTGGGTAGGTACCTAATACCTAGCATTCTACCAATTTCTGCTGGGTTATATTCGTTGGCCAGAATAAAACTATAATATCGAAAACCCACTCCGTACTTTGTTTCAATATTTACCAATAATATGCCATCTTTGCATTTTGTTTGAGATTGTAGGTACCTACCTACCTAATGTTATTGTTAGCTTTAATAACTCTGTGTTTCAACAAGGATTAATTAAGCTTGAGAGATAATTCGAAAGGTAGGTAGTAAAATTTAAGAGTTATGTATTTTAAAATATAGCATGGGATCTGGGATCTCAGATCAAGGGTTTGAGCAAAAGCATGGGTTATAGCAACTTGTGCCGAATAAATAGGTATGCATGCATAGAAAAAAAAAGTTAGTACCTACTTAACCAATTAATTTACAGACTTATTTTTCATTTGATACACTTCAACTAAATGAAAAGAAAGAATCACCATTTTTTTAGGGTAGGTACTACTAGGTACCGTAGCCGAAAAAACGGAACCCTTATACACCGTGAAATCGAAATCGTTGTTCTCCCGCAGCGAAATGGTTCTGTCTTGGTAATACAATCGTTTTATAAACAAATAAAATATAAGAAACCAAAAATGGCAAATTAACCATTGTGAAAAACAAAACTCGAAAGCTACTACGAACCAATAGTAGGTACCTCCCGATGCCTACGCTAGGCGCAAGCTGAGTGCCTACAGAAGTACAGACCGCGCGGCCGTTGACCCGCGTGCTTTTCAACCAGCTAATAACCTATTCTTGATAATAATAAGCTTTAAGCCTACAAGTTATTCAAATTCACCCTTCATACTTTTACGTGCGAGTCGAGTACTACCTACAAGTTACGTTTAGTGTTACTATTGATTCTCACGTTTTCGAGTTGATGAATATTTTTTTTAATTATTTTAAAACAAAAACATCCTTATTTTTTTACTTTTACTCCATGTCGCGAAAGTACTTCTTATGGCAAGTTGTTCAGCCGCGGAAAAACAACAAATTAAATTTCACGGTGTAGATTCGTCATGTCTGTCTGTCCGTCCGGGTACCTATGTCATCCACTTTATTCGGAAACTATTAAGACTACCTACACAGTTGAAAGTTGGTATGTAGATGTATTCTGTGAACCGCTTTACGATTTTAAAACAAAAAAAAAGATTAAGGGTAATCCCACCCTTAATCTTTTTTTTTTGTTTTGTTAAAATAATATCAACATCAGGTTTTTATACTTATGCATGCTATGTTTCATTGTATCTAGTACCACCTATGTGTACCATCTGTGTGTGTGTATTTGTTTCCTCTTGTTTTCTTTTTTGTCAATTTTTTATTATTAATTTTTTGTCGTTGTTCGTTCTTGTTATTGTTTTCTTTCTTGTTGTAACTGGCGAAATGTGGGTGTACTATTAGGTACACCTCTGCCTAACCCTTCGGGGATTACAGGCGTGATGTTATGTTATGTTAATTTCTTGTCCTATGTGAGACCAATAAATACTTTTTCTTTCTTTCTTTCTTTCTTAATTGCAGGTATGTGAATTTCAGCTGAATTTTATCTGGAATTTAATGTAATTGGGTTGACTTTTAACTGTATTTTTGTGTGTATTGCTTTCATTGTATTTAACTTAATTCATATTGAAATTTATTTTTACCTAAATTTTAATTATTGGGACAAATGGCAACGGGTGTTGTGACTTGTTTATTCAAGTAATTTATTAATATATACTATCGCATTAGGTAATACCCTGTAAAGATAGTCGTAAGATGGAAAAATAAATAAATAAATAAAATATTGCACTTAAAATACGATGTTTATTTTAATGTATTTTATTCTTTAGGAAGGAAGGCCTTTGCCCTGCTTAAAAATATGCTAATTCTGAGCATATTTTTCAAGGGCACTCTCGGTGTTCTTCCGTCTTCAGTCTTCAGGCACCTATTCGACCCATTTATTTATTTAAACTAAAATGTAACATAAAAGGTCTCACAAATATGTAATACTCGAATGATGCCAGTGGATAGGAACCATCAGTCTATTTAATCAGTCGAGAAAAAACAAAAAAATATCTATGTCAACTGTCAAGTAGTGTGTGTCAGTCTCATCAGTCCAGTTCCTTCCATTAGAGGTGCGAAGACTTAATTTTTTTTTTTTTAAAACGTTGCCCCACACTAGGAATTTCTCCTGTATCGTGGGTGCGTTCATAAACATTTAAACTCACATACACAAATACCCAGACCCGAAACAACAATCTGTAGGCCATACAAATATTTGTTCCGTGCGGGAATCGAACCCGCGACACGCAGCGCAGCAGTCCAATCGCTCAGCCACTGCGCCAACCGTGCCGCCATATTACATACATAACAACACGCCTGTAATCTCCGAAGGGTTAGGCAGATGTGTATATACATAATAGTACACCTACATTTCACCAGTAATGTTTAAGTCCCATGTAAAAGAGGGCGAGGGTATTGCCATCAACCGGGCATCAATCCAGAATTCGTGGCTGCTACTGAAAAACTCTTGGCGGAAAAATACAATAACACTTTGCCCGACCCCGAAATAGAGCCCAGAACCTCATGCTCAGCATACATACTGGCGACCACTCGGCCAACGTGGCATCTAATTTTCAACTACCTGGACCTAGATGAACCTAGACCAGATTTGTTTCTTTCGTCTCCGGATGCCATCTCGATAAGAAATAATTTGGCGAAACATTCCATAAACAACATTCATCACCCAATTCGTTATTAAAGGCATTCAAGCAAGAAAGGATAAAAGCAGCAATGAATGTGAGTTAATTGCGTCGGTCGGCTACCGTGTAGAGGCAGGGTCAATAGCAGTTTGCACCGTAAATTGCGATCAAGAGGGGCATTTTACTTTTCTCTGCGTGCTGTGGTGTTGATTTCGCGTCGTTGCTTGCCGCTTCGCCGCTGCACCGACAGCGCGCGCATTGCGTTCCTTTTATAAATATTAAACTTTTTTTTATTCATAATTTTTTTAAAGAGAAACTTTTAATGAAGTGATAACTGTTTGTTTTTTCTGAGAAAAGTGTTTTGTGCCTGTGATAATGTGCGTAATGAAGTGCGGGATATTTTTGTGTTTGGTATTTTTGTCCACGGAATTAGGCAAGTATAATTTTTTTGATAAACCAATACCCTGTAACTTGTAACGGAAATAAGTATTTCTTCTCTCTTATATTTGTACACCCCAAAAAATCCCTATGTTCCTGTGAACAGCATGGAAGCAATGAAAAAGAACTGAAGCAATAAGGATTTGGGTAGGTACTTACATGAAATTTCACCAAACTAGTTTCGAAAAACTGTATTGTTTTTAAATTTTTCTTGTAGATTCTACACCGATTAGAATGACTTTACCGAGCCGCAAAAAAGACTCCGACAATACCAGACCAGACATAAATTTTATTATTAAACCTATACCACAATATCATCGTCACTCTGCATTGGTCTCTACCGCTGTTTAACTTCTAATCAATCAAAATAATATACATTTACTGCATAGTAAAGTTATCCAAAATCGAAACCAACATCGTACAAGTTAGTAAACTAGTGCAGGTTCAACGGTTTAACCACTAACCGCGACTTTTACCCGTTACTACAGTTACAAAGACGACAATCACTAATAATAAATACGGTTTCTGTTTAATACTACTAACATGCAATAACTATTAATGATTTTTTCCTCTCTAATGATGTTCGCTGACTATTAGAGGAGAAATTATGTGTATCTGAAGCGGTTTACAAACACAAACCCTGTTCATCTTAATTACTTGTTCATTCATGCGAATAGAGCTGGTGGGCGTATGTGCTTAAGAAATCATGAATGAATAATTATTATTAGTATTTTTTTTTCATAAAGACAACTTACAATACTACATTTGGTTATAAGTGCGGAAAATTTGTTATTGCATTTGAGTCAAATTCACAACCGAGCCGTTAGCGAGGTTATTATGGAGCCGAAAATTGCGGTAACACATGCCCATGCGAAATTTAGGATAATTTTCTTTTGATTAAAAAATAATGACGCGACGTCCTTACATTTACACCATACGCTCGTGAAGGGTTCGTTTACACCCTGTATACAGAGTGTAAATCAACCCATCACACAGCCGTCAACCAAGCATTGTGTACATCAAACTAAATACCCCTACGCAAATTTTTTTGGGTCAAAAATCAAATTTTACTGTGTGATGGGTTGATTATATACAGGATATATAATATACGAGTACCTATTAATCACACCTATTAACAAAATGTGACGTTTACGTAAAAAAATCGTTATCTTAAAAACTACTGAACCAACTTTGATGAAACTGACCATGTTCCCCAAGTTCAGAGATACAAACAAGAATGATTGCAGTTCAATCATCTGTTTTATGAGCATTACCTGGTCCAACGTTTAATACTTATATAACGTAGGTTTATTATAGATATAAATTAACTTATGTACTTACACTTATGGCACACGTATTTAAAAGACCACATCCACACCGTAACATTATTTTGTATACGAATGTTGTATTAATTCTAATAATATTACAGACAATACGCCGTACGGGTCGAATATCTACTTCCTTTTTCGAACTCTGTTAAAAAATATTTCTTGAAACAACTCGAAAACGCGTTTCACCACCACTGAAAACTATAGCTGTGCTGTGGGCCTGCCATAGCAACACGACGTGCAAGCCAATTTTTTGTTCCGTCTTATTGTATTTCTGAATTTTGGTTAAGTTTGCATTGCTAATTTATTGTGTCATTTTGTATATGTATGCACGTCATGTCTCTGCGACAAACAATATTTTTTTCTTTCTTTCTGAAAATCTAAAGTTAAATTTAAATAAAAATCACAAATGGTAATAGTATTAAAAAATCTAAGCTATTAATAGCTTATGTTTGTGTCAAACCGTCTAGATAGACGCAGTCATGAAACTGTTGTTTTATTTTTAGAGCTTCACTAACATCACATCACCGACTACTTTCTCTTAATCTGCTTTCAATGCGAAGTATTATGTCTGATACTTCAGTATCAAGAATTCAATCAGTTTCATAGACATTTGTTCTTCTTATGATTTTATTAACTCATAATGAAGATCAAGTCATGTATATCGGATGTAATTATCTACTCTTATAGTCCATTACAAATAAACAAAATTGAAGTGACTGTTTGTAATTACAAAATATTTTTTTTACTGAATGCGTACGTTATAACATTTTTTGAAATTTTGGTCTGTAGTTTGTTCCGGCTAATCTTCGAAACGGCGCGCGGCGGGACCAATTTTAACAGACCATTTACTGCCAGATAGCTGATGTTATAAAGAGTTAGGTAGGTACCTACTACTAAACCTATTACCTATACCTGGTACCTATTTAAAAAAATAATGATTTAATGAATGTTATAAGGAGTTACTTTTATTAAAAAAAATTAGGATATTATGGGAATTATAGAATACAAAAGCCAAAAAAAATAAAAAAAAAATAAAATTTGAAATCCTTGAAATTGCTTAGAAAATGTAATATTTTATAATAACTTACTTAGCAAAAGTTTATCAAACCGTTAACAATAAAAAACATAATTTTAAATTAATTCACATTTAACAGCCTCTTACGCATCTTATGTCTCAACTGGCCGTACCTACCTAACAAGTTAAAGAAGATGATTTCTTATTTCTTTATCTCTTCTTCAATTGATCTCTGATTACTAAGGATTGTGGTTAGTGGACCCCTTTTTTGTACGGTGGTAAATCATCAAATGACTCCACCCGATCTGGGCAGAGCAGTAGGGAGTGTCAGACTTCAACTGTCTAAAAACCATCCATGTTCCTTGTTAGCCCTTTGTGCCGAGGCCGCGGTATCTTTTTTGAACAATCCGCAGCTCCGACAGGCGTCGGCCCGTCATAAGACGGACGGACGGTGGTGAGCTAGCCCATCGACTCCGGTCCTAAGTTGCCATCACCACCTACTGAAATTTGCTTGAGGACGTAGGTACTTTTACTTGACAACAATGACCAGCTATTCAAGGCTGCTATCTCCCCTTTGCATTATGTGGACGAAATAGGTACCTAGGCTAAAAACTATATCATTGTTCTATTATAAGTTTTAACACTTACTTTTGCCAAAGCAAAGACGCTATTTCCATGGCATAATAGAATACGATCGCATTGTGCTGTAAACAATAACTGATGTAAGTAAACATTGCCTTGAGAAAGTAAAAGTGATGTTAGTCATACAATAAGATTACTAAGTCTTTTATATGATTTATGTTAGAGCAATAACCTCTTGTGTCTTTTAATTGCCCCGATGAATGCTGCAGTGTTGCAGAATACATTTATAAAAACGTACGTCTCATGGAAGGTATCTAGTTAGGGTTCCGGTGATTGAAAGGAATCGCCGTCTCATGCATGAAGTCTTATCTTGAAAAGTCAAAAGGTTTCCGTCCCCAGTTTGTCTGTTCAGTTGACGAGATCCTGAAGACTGTCACACGCAGCCGTTGAGTACTCTTCACACAGTGCGTCTGCTGCGAATAGGGAGGGAGATAAATAGTGTCTTACCGCTCTTTTGTCGTCGTCACTACTTCCAGCGTTCTTGTGACAATGACCTGGATGTAACCTATACGTACCCGCATACTATACTGTGTAGACTGAATAGTGTTCAAACCATATCTAGCTCTTTCTATAGGTCACTGAGCAACTTTTAATTCGTAAACCAGCCGTAGAAAAGTCTCATTGAATTCTTTTAAAGTAGATATCACATTTATGGTCATTTGGATGCAGACAGCGTGGCGTCCTGCCAAAAAAGAAAACCTTTGAACTTAATAAACGAAAGGGATAGTAGACCACCATGAAGTTATTCGCATTCAGCTGTTGTTTTACCAATTACGTTTCAACAATAACCAACCAAGTGGATAGCTGATGTGATGATGCATAAAAAGTAGGTTAACTTTCAGAGAAATCAAAATAAATTGTCACAACGTTGGTAGTGTGCGGAATTGAATGAAAGTACTTGCGCAATGAATAAGCGCAAAAGCGGAAAGTTTTGTTGTGGTAGGTCGGTCGGTGGCTGGATATGAAAGGATGAGAGTGGTCCGAGTATCCAGTTTAGCGGCTTGTATTTGCAGAGGCCCATAGCCAGTAGTGCAGGTCTGCCATCGCTTTATGAGGTCAGACGATTACGATGTGACGTTACACCTAGTTCTTAGTTGGTTAGTGAGTTGCTCCATTCAAAATACTAAGGGTGGGTTGCACCATATTACTATAACGATAACCAAACCGTAACAAGCCATCAAATTATGCTTTTTTTATGGTTTTATGGCTTGTTACGGTTTGGTTATCGTTATAGTAATATGGTGCAACCCACCCTAAGGTATGTTCAGTTATATCCCGCTAAATTGCAAGTCGAACCCAGCTACGCATTTGGGAAATAACTGGGCAAATGGCAAGAATAACCGTGCTACCCAAAGATACCTCACAGAATAACAATACTTTTATACTAATTATATAAATGTAACATTAAATATAACTACAAAAATATGCTAATCAAAAAGACTTTATTTTAATAAAATATTATTGCACATCAACTTTCTATTCATCATCTTTATGATATTAAACCCAGCAATGTAATTTATTTTAATGTATTTGCAAAATTTCAAAAACTCCAACAATTTTGTTGATGAGAGAGATCTTTTCACCATTTCTGATAAGCATTTTGCACTTTATTTTATTAATTTTTTTTTGGGTGGCTTACAGCTAACAATACAAAAAATAATAGTGAGTTGTTCAACGACAAGCCATTTACAAGCCTCCACAGTTGGCAGTAAACTAATGTTGCATAAATTCATGAATAAGCATAATACACTCATAAAAAAAAACACGATTAACTATTCTTAATATTATAAATAGCTAAACTTACTATACTTATAAATAATAAAAACTAAGAATTTAAAATGAGCCACCTGCATAGGCAGGAAAGCAGGCTATAGTAGTGAAATCTCCAAATCTTAAGGTTAAAAAATCAGGTTTAACGGTATGGCATTTTAAAAGGGCATTTTTGACTCTTATGTGAACGGAAATGTTTTGAGGAGGCGAAGAGCTCGTGGAGAAGCTCGTGGCTAAATAAAATAATAACAGCCACTCGGGTCGATCTTCAGGTTAAGGCATGCCTGGGTTGATCGGTGGATGGGTGACCGTCTGTTACATACGGAGTTTCCTCCGTGCCGAGTATCGTACGCTACCCAGTACAGAGGTGAGAGGTCAGATACGCATTCGCAAAATACTGGTATTCAGCTGGATCCGGTTAGACTGGAAGCCGACCATAACATAACTGGTAAAAGGTTTTAAGGAAAGGAATTGTTTTGGTTCCTTATTGCTCTATTACGTCAGTCAACATGCTTACCACCGCAATCTTTGGTATTCGACGCAGCGCCAAAGCCCTTTTAGTGTGCTGTTATATTCCATTCACTGAATTATGTAAACATTACGTGTTTGAAATATATTCGAAGGAAGAGGAAGAATCATGATGAAAAGAATTGGGTCGCTCAGTCGCTGTCTGGCAATTTATTTACTTAAATGTTTAGGTTTGATCATTTGGCCAGCAGAAATGCCTATGACCAATTAAGTAGGATTCATAATTGCATCTAACAGTCCTGCCCTTGTATTAGGTTTTTTTTCTCTCCTAGGTTTTTTTTTGAAGGGTGCGAAATTATCAAATGACTCCTCCCGCTCTGGGCGGAGCGGAAAGGGAGTGTCAGACTTCTACTGACTAAAAACAGTGTTGACTTGCCTCATTGAAGAGGTATCGAAAGCCAGGGCTTTCGGTACCTCTTCAAAGAGTCAAGACCAAAATGGGTAAAAAAGTCCGGACATTATATTTGTATCGTTATTAATTGAACTATTTTTTATTTTATTTTAAAAGTGTAGAGGTAGACTAATCCAAACGAAGCGAAGCGTTCGCCGGACAAATCCGGATGTATGGCAACCCTAATCCTGAACAGGAACTAGTTAGGTGCTAGTTTATTCGGTAACGATGAATTTGTTTGCTCCATAACTTGTTGCCAACACAATAATATTCAGGCAATGGATTAATATTTATTTCATTCACTGCACTTTTAATACCTGCATAAAATGTGTCTACTGCCTACCCATGTTGGAAAAACTGGCTACTTACTATGTTATAGCATTTCTCACGGAAGCTTGCAAAGCGTGCGAATGTAAAATAAACAGTTCCGTTTCTTATAATTACAGTGACTGAAGTTGATGGCGATCTAGCGTCCATGTTGGATTTCCGTTACTTTCGATGTGTTATGAAACGAGAGTGGAAGTGTCCGGACAGCGAGATTAACTTCTTTATGTATACACCGTAAGTATTTATCTATAGGTACTAATAATATTATTAAAATGTTTATGTACAAAATGTTTTTGTAAGTTTGTATGTAGGAGAAAATCTTTGCAACTACTGATCCAAATACGAAAATTCTTTCACTAATGGAAAACTACATTATCTCCTACTGTATTGGCTACATTCAAAAATGCCCCTGTGGGTTATTTTTCTTACATAACGGGAGAGAAGCCGCAAGCAAAAGCTAGTTTACTATACATACTTACTATGTACAGCGTTAGCCATTAATACTAAATTATGTTACCCTATCAATCTGTCGTCCCACAGCACCGCAAACATTTTAATGTCTTCCATTCAGCAAGTTTATGCATCTATGGCAGTTTTGAGATCTATGATTCATGTATTGCTTAGATCTTTATTACCGTGAAAATAAGGTTGATATTAAACTGCAGCTGTAATAACTGTGAAAGGACTGTTTATTAGTGTGAGTGACCCATATATGGTACCTATCACCAGTTCGAGAAAATTTACATCGATATGTCAAAATTGGTACGTACATTTGTTTCAGTTCTGTGTTTTCCGACTTGCACAGATAAGTTGGTTGAAGTGTATGTGTATAGCTACCAAAGTGCTAAATACTGTCAGATTCATCATCATTTGCCTAGCCTTTTCACAACTATGTTGGGGGTGGGTTCCAGTATAACCGGATGCAGCTGAACACCAGTACTTTACATGGAGCGAGTGCCTACCTACCTAAGCAAGCACGGATTAACCTATATAATATTATGTAGATCGACCCGAGCGGCAACTCCTATTATCACTACTCAGAATGCCACGAATACTGTCAAATTCTAGATCCTAAACTGCTGTCTTCTCATGTTTCCAGAGAAAATTCCCACAAATTCTTCGTAGATCCTCGTTATCCAAAACTCCTTCGCGATTTCGGTTGGAAGAAGACGAGGAAGAATGTTCTCATCATCCATGGCTTCAACGGTACTTACTCTAAAACACCGATGACTTATATTCGAGATGGTGAGTTAAATTTTATTTATGAAGTATTCAGTTCCTGTTATTTTTTCACACCTAAAGAGAAAAGGCTAGCTGCGTTTAGCCCGTTTGTCTGGGCTATTGGTATTGCCCTGTTTTCTCCCTGGAAAATAAAACTAGATCATTTTTTATCCAGCCCTACCATAATTATTTTCTTTTGCATAAATTAATTTTAAATATACAGGGTGGTGCCGACAATACGACATTAATGAAACCACTGGTAGTTCGAGTTCATAGGAACATTATTAAACTATCAAATAAACCGTAACAACAAAATATTTTTTTTGAAAAAAAATCAATAAAACTTAGTAGCATAAAACTGTAAACGAAATACATTACAATTTACAAACAAATATTGGTTTAGTAACTTTAGGAATAATTTGCACCGATTAACGTGTGGAAATAAAATGTAACAAACGAATTTGGCAAAGACATTTAGGTAGTTTATTGTCGTATCGTCGGCACCACAACGGTGTTAGGATTTATTTGATAGTTTAATAATGTTCCTATGATCTAGAACTACCAGCGGTTTCATTTATTGTCGTATTGTCGGCACCATCCTGTATGTAGTAACAAAATAAAAATGGAAAAAAGCATAAAAATATTACTTATTTTTAATGACTGAATTGAGGCTGACAAAATTTGATACATGTGTAGACCATGACCTGGGTTGAAATATGATATTTATTGGTAAAATGGCAGAGGAAGCTACCGGTAAAAGATATCGGTAAATAAAACACCTACTTGCACATCTAATTATCACGCATTCTTCTCACGGAAGAATGAATGTATTGGAGTTTCGCTATTTCAGCGACCAGACAAAAAACGGCAAAAAAGTATTCAATGAAAGTGTGAAAGTGATAGATACAGAGTGTGCGCGTGATCATACAGAAGGCGGAACGCTCGCTTTGTTTTTACAGTAGCTATCTGAGTCATTGTGTGCGAGTTTTTAAGATAAAAACAAGCCGTTTGTGTGAGTTAACCAATGTGTTTCTTTAGAACCTAGAATGTTAAAGGTGTGAAAAGGTTGAAACAGACATGTTAAATGCGTAATTTACTTAATTTGAAAAAAAAAATTAAAAGTAAATGCAAGTTTTTTTTATTATTTATTTATTAACACATACATTTGATTTAACAGGTAAGACCCAAGCTAACAAAAGTAGTCATAAATTACTAATAGTCACCCTCTGGAATACCGCCAAAGAACAAGAAAATACGTCCAAACACCGAGATACACTATTCAGTGTTCTCATTGCACGAATCACTGGGGCAAACTTTAATAAGTTTGCACGGGATGCTGGAATTTAAAAAATCTCTCGGTCCCAACCGTAGGCGTAGCCTCCTGTCTGGAACGATCAATCTTAACGATTCCAATATTTGTGGATCATTTAGCATTCCACGAAAAACCATAGAAACCTATTTTGCAAGAGCTAGGTTGCGGCTTTTTTTTTTTTATGGTGGGTGGAAAATCATCAAATGACCCCTTCCGCTCTTGGGCAGAGCGAAAGGGAGTGTCAGACTTCTATTGACTAAAAACCACCCATGTTCCTTCTTAGCCCTTCATGTCGAGGCCGCGGTATCTCTTGCGAACACCCAGCAGCCCCGACGGGAGCTAGGTTGCGCCTTACTTTCAACTTATAGTACCCAACCATCCCTGTAACAAAGAGAGTTGGATACATAAGTGGATAGAATGGGTAAACCCCAAACTGCCTCAAGTACAGGTAGGTATTGGGTAAATTTGTTCTGCATTTTTTCCAGCATCTGGGAATACTTCACCTCATAAGGATTCCAGATGATAGCATTATTTTCCAAGTTGCTTCGCGCCAGTTAGCTGGCTGTATACTTTTTAGTTTGTTCGACTGTACCACTTATTATAATAATAACCCCAGCAACTGTTCCGCCTATTTATTTACCAACATTGTCTCTTATCTTTCCACATTCTCGAGCCCTGATACAGCCAGAAGGCTACGTGGTAGGCCTCGCAAGACCTTTTTTTTTTTTTTTTTGGAGGGGTTGGAAATCATCAAATAACCCCTCCCGCTCTTGGGCAGAGCGAAAGGGAGTGTCAGACTTCTACTGACTAAAAACCACCCATGTTCCTTCTTAGCCCTTCATGTCGAGGCCGCGGTATCCCTTGCGAACAACCCGCAGCCTCGACAGGCGTTGGCCCTTGCGGGGCCCTTCCATGTTGCTGACATCTCTTTGAGGCGCGCGTGGAACACGGACGCGCCGTCGACACGGCCTGTCGTCGTCATAAGACGGACGGACGGCGAGCTTACCCATCACTCACCGTCCACAGGCCCGCGTCTACGGTGGCCGGAAGCCATCACGTGGCCCCCGACGCCCGTATCGCCTCCCGCGGCGGCTGGGTCGAGAGGTTCTCTCCCTCTCACGTTCCGCCACCTCCTTCGCTAGCATCACTGCTTCGCAGAAGGAGGCGACGGCGTCCCATTCCTCCTCGCCCCGGACCATGGCTTGCACCAGGGCCGGACGCGAGAGGTCGCCGCCGCCAATCGCCGCTACGAGAACACGGCGGGGCTCCGCCCAAGCGGGACACACCTCCACAGTATGCTCCACCGTGTCCTCCGGCCGATCCTCACAATGGTGGCATCCGGGCGTTTCCTCCCGCCTGATTCGGTGCAGGTACCTCCCGAAACAACCGTGTCCGGTGAGTACCTGCGTCAGACGGAAGGTGAGGGCGCCGTGGCGCCTCTCCAGCCACTCCTCAAAGAGGGGACTTACCGCCACTATCGTGGCGTGCCCTGGCCTCGCAAGACCTGGCGGGACGAACTGGACAGAACCACCGACCAATGGTTTACATTGGCCCTGGATCGAAAAAATTGAGGTCATGGGGGGAGGCCTTTGCACGGCAAAGGGATGACAAAGGTTAACAGTAGCAGTAGTCTCTAATCTCTTTATGTATTTGTTTACAGCGTACCTGTCTCGCAAAGACTACAACGTGTTTATGGTAGACTGGTCTCATCTAACCAGGTTTCCTTGCTACCTTTCAGCGCTGGCTAATATGAAGTAAGTCTATTTGAATCGGTTTTATCATTATCCTGCATAGTACTTAGTTTCCTTTACTGTGAACGTTAGTTTACATTATTTCTCATTAGGTAAATACGCATCAAACCTTATCAAACATAATATTTGAAATAATAATATTTGTTAGCTTTAAAGTGAAGTGAAATACTCTTTCATGAAGACTTCATGTAAGCCTTCAAACTCAAACTCAAACTCAAAGAATTTATTTCAATTAGACCATTCCAGGCGCTTTTAAATGTCAAAAAAAAAAAAAAAAAAGCGAACAGTCACAGCCACAAGGTATGATAATTTGTGAAATTACTGTAGTTGCCCATTCCAAAGCGTATTTCTCTATGACACTCTTATTTAAATCAAAATATGATTTCTAAATCTTGGTTACATAATTTATGTTGAGATTATACATATATATATCTCTTCTACAATAAATGCCGTTTAGTATGTGCTGATCGCAGGTTTTTTCCCACGATAAAGTGTTTTCTAGTATTTTTTCTTGTCTTCTCATTTTTAAGATACTGCAGTTGATTTCGAATGTAGCCAAGACTTGACTTTTAAAAGTAATTTTAGAAGTATGAATCTGACGCTGAAATGCAATACAAATCGACAATATGTAACCTCATTCTACAACTTTCCAGAAAAGCAGCTCAATGCACGGCCCAACTCTACTCAGCGATTACACAAGCTGGTGCATTGGCCAAGATGACCACCTGCGTGGGACACTCACTGGGCGCTCACGTCTGTGGCATGATCTCCAACCATCTCACTGAGAAGCAGTACAAAATTGTCGGTGAGTTACTTTTCTCTCGTAGCACGAACAGAACGGAAGAGTTCTTGACGTTATGGTGGTACGGGGCCAGACAGGTACGCCACTGTGGGGAACCCCCATTCACGACGTCGAGATTTAAATTTTAACTAATGTGATTGGCCGATTTAGTCGCTTCACCCGCTCTAAAGTCGTCTAAACATAAAATTCACTCGCCTGCCAAATTCGTCATGTCGGTCACTCATGAGTTAACGAGCTCTAACTTTGTGGATACTCCAATGAGACAATTTTCAACATTAATTAATTAATTTATTCTTAACAATCGATATCATATACTTTTTGTGCACTTTAGCTGTATCGTACAGCTCATAATTTTATATAATTTATATACTTATTTTATTTGTAAATTAAATAAATACGTAACGTTAGGTTTACAGCTGAGGTTGTTTGGGCAACGCCAGAGTGACAGTCTTAGTTTCCACGTATTGGTTGATACCGTCTTCGCCTCTGAGAAAAAGAAAATTGTTTGTGTTAGTCCAGCGTTTCTTATGGTCGTCAACCATCATATTATATTTGTTGGTTTCTTCCCAATTAAGTTATTATCAAAATCTTATTCAACATGATTTAATTTTAATAGTAGTCATACTCACAATTCTCTACCAATACCAGAATCCTTAAAACCGCCAAACGGAGTCTGACTTGTTGTGTGGTCATACGTATTGATCCTGAAATACAACATTACAGTTCATGAGAAATACAGGGAATGTGTAAAACTTGAAGAAAAGCGACAGACCATAGAAAAGATGAATGGATTACGTGAAAGATTTGATTATTGCTAGATTGGAAGATGATCTGTCATCTTCAGAAGACTTTTAATAAAAATAAAACACTTATTTATGACAATCCGAAATAAATTAGAGTGTATGTTGACGATGATCTTGAATGGATGGATCAAACATTTTTTTTTGCAAAATATGCTCAGACGAATTACGCTTACCAGATGGAGCCAGCACGCACTTGTTTGGCGAAGCTAAGAGCAGTGGTGATATCATTAGTGATGACTCCAGCACCAAGACCATAGTTAGAATCGTTTGCACGGTCGATAACTTCCTCGAACGTGTCGAATTTAAGGATGCTTTGGACTGGGCCGAATATCTGGAAGAAGAAACCATTTCATTTTAGTAGGTAGAAGGGATAAAACGACGATCGAACAAAATTAAAATAAAACGTACAAGGATAATCGAGAACAATACAGTAACATGAATAATTAACTTTAGTCTGTCAAGTGGAGATACGATAAGAGTAGAGGAAGACCAATTAAACGATGGATGGACTGTGTGAAGGATGATATGGCTAGAAATGAGGTGACCGCTGAAATGACGAGTAATGGATACGTATGTAAGAAGATATGCTGTGCCGACCCCAAATAATAAATTGGGATACAAGCAGGAGAAAAATGAATCTGCCAACTGCAAAATTAGACCATACAACTTTGCCTAAATACTACGGGAGAGCAAAAATCTTATTAGGATCATCTTTGTGAAACAGAAAGGACACGACATTTGAGACACCGAGATAACATATTCCATCTGATTCGAAGTGTCATTTCACCTTCGATCACTTTACATCAAACAAGAATCTCACCTCCTCTCTTGCAATCTTCATGTTATCAGTAACATCAGCGAAGACCGTTGGCTTGATATAGTACCCCTTATCTCCCACCTTGTCGCCACCAGCTACACATTTTGCTCCTCCCTCTTTACCAGCTTTGATATAACCCAGAACTTTGCTGTACATGTCTTTGTCGATCTGGAAATTGAAAAGTTTAGTAATATTAAAAACCTCTACTGTGAGTACTTAGAATTTCTTTATCTTCTGTTGGAAAGAACAAAAAATTGCAAGTGAGGGGTACCTATAGATGTATTTGCATTCTTAACATAAAATATGTAGGGACAAAAACTTCATGAAGTCTGAAACTGTATAGGTACATAATTTTTGCTGGTCTAACGGGTCACAAATTGAATATTTAATAGACCCTATTCTGGTGTGTTGTGACTGCACAAACTTTGTCGTATGTCAAGATTAAAATCACAACATAAGTTTAAGGTCTCAAGATGCCATACCTGAGGTCCTTGCTGAACATCATCGAAGGGGTTGCCGACAGACCTCTTGGAGGCGATCTCAGCGGCCTTCTCGACGAACTGGTCGTAGATACCAGACTGGACATATGTCCTAGTCCCGGCGCAACAACATTGACCGCCATTTGCAAATGCTGCAGCATGAGCTTTCTGAGCTGCTTTTTCAACTGGAACGGATAATGTCGCCAATGAATAGCATTATCCTAAAAATATTTGATTGCCTCGTTGCTCTAGTGTTCGCAATCGCGACTGCTCAGCATAAGGTCCTGCGATCAATTTTCGGGTCGGGTAAATTATTATTGGGTTATTCCATTCAGAATTTCTCAGTAGCAGCCACGGAGTCTGGGTTTTTGCCCATTAGACAGAAGTAGGCTCGCCCCTTTTTTCATGACTTTAATATAACTGGTTAATTGGCCTATTTGAAAGTCTCAATTGTTGTGACACAAATAATATAATAATTACCATCAGCATCATTGAAGACCACCAAAGGACTCTTGCCTCCGAGTTCCAAAGTGACCCGCTTAAGGTTCACAGCAGATGCTGCTCCTAAAATCAAGCGGCCTACCTGGAATAATAAAAACAATTGATTAATGCTACTCAATACAGAGCACTGGAAGTAGTAGTAGTAGTAGCTCCCTTAGGTTGGTCTTTGGATGGGTGACCACACAATTCATACCGAATTACTTCCGAGCCTTAGAAAACACGTTAAGCCGACGTCCCAGCTGTCATTTGTAGATCTTTTGACAGTCGTTACAGGTAGTCAGTGGCCCGAAAGTCTGCCAGTCTTACCAAGGGGTATCGTATTACCCAGTACTAACTGGGTTGTGGAAGTCAGTTACTCCATGTAAAATACTGTATTCAGCTGCATCCGGTTAGACTGGAAGTCGCCCCAATATAGTTGGGAAAAGGCTAGGCCTACCTATGATGGCATAGTCAAGAGCACTTCTTAATTTTCCACTTGGTGTTGGTAATAATTCTTGTTGATAGTAGCATTTTCATTAATTTATGAGTCACCTTAAATTTTTTCAAACTTAAATAATGGGACATACCTCAGTAGACCCAGTAAATGCTATCTTATCAACGTCAGGGTGATGAGTAAGCGCTGATCCAGCTGTTGGCCCGTACCCTGGCACCACGTTCACAACTCCTGGAGGGAAACCTGCCTCTTTGATCAGAGCAGCTACTGCTAGAGCAGTAAGTGGAGTCTGTTCTGCTGGCTTTAGGACTATTGTGCAACCTGTAAGAAGATTGTTCGAGAAATTTAAATTGGATTATTGCATTATCCAGTAACTGGGTAAGGAGGCAGTTCATTATCACTATCACCCTATAATGTCCCCACTGCAGGCACACGGGCCACCTCTCTAGGAGAGGGATGACTTGTGACCTTTTCGAATACAAAACTTACTAACTACACTTAAAACTACATCACGTAGCAAAATACTTTTGGTTTAGATATTTACTTTTATCCATTGAGACTTTACACAATTATACTTATTTAGCCAAGAAAAGTAAATAAGTTACGATCTATATTTACATTTCCTTATTAGCAAGATCGTAAACAGTCACTAATTAAATAATACGTATATTGCTAATTATAGTAATAAAGAAAATATCCATACCTGCAGCTAGTGCTGGTGAAATTTTCCACGATAACATTGGTATGGGATAGTTCCATGGTATGATCTGTCCACAAACACCTACAGGCTCTTTCAGTGTGAAAGATAATACTTCACCATCTGTAAGAAAAAGTATTGTAAAGCATTTGATCAACGTTATAATATCCAAAGCAGTGACGTTCCTAGGGGCATACAGCATGACCATAAGGCAAGCAGACTGTTCGGAAACCTTAACATTATGAAGTGTAATTAACCTTAACCGTAAGAAGGCTTGTTTGGAACTACTGCCGCTAATTCAACGTGGGCAGTGGGCGTGAGCAATCATTATCTACGTGGGTTCAGTATGTGTTGGTGCAGTCCACAATGTAGTTAGTCTCATAGATATAGACAAAAAATAACCACGAAATACAATCACTTCTCAGTAGAGGTACCTAATGGAACTATTAGAAAATTCTAAAGAGACTAGCAGTATAAAACCGTTAAAGCCTTTGTATCAGCTTTTAGGCATAAGTAAATATCAGATTTTCATATAACATTTGAATGCAAAACATGCATTTACATGTCACTCAATCATGTTATCTAACTTTATCTAAATGGATTCACAATGTAACACATCCACGATTTGCTATTAGCAAATATTACGCTCGTAACCTTGACATTCAAACACTAGCAACTACAAAACAAATGAACAGCTGAGTTGATAAGTAGTAAAGCTTTCCTAGAAATATACTGCAATCACGCATAATAGGATTTGTTAAATCGTGACAATAGACGTCAATGGAAATATCTTTATGTCTAGGAGAGATAATATTATGAACAATGCGGATATAATAATGATGATTCTAAGTTAGAAGAAAATGATACGCATGTGGCACTTATTCATCAAACTAATGATGTAGATACGAATGGCAGAGACGATTTCTTTTTGGTATATTAGGTAACTCATTACTTGCACTGTTTATGTCTTTATCTAGTACTGCCCTATATTTTTTTTTAAGAAACACCTGAACAGTAACCACTATCGATAATTCTTCAAACTTTATTAATTTTTATGTATTCACTGCATGTTATAAATATGCACTAGTTCTACATTAGTGCAGTGTTATAAGTTGCTTATCTCTTTTTTCCTCTTTAAGTAAATCAAGAAATTGTTTACCAGCAGGAATCGTGTTTCCCAATATTTTATCAGCTTTGCCGGCGTAATATCTCAAAACTGACGCTGAATAGTACACTTCTTCCTCGGCGTCTTTGACTGGTTTCCCGCAGTCCAAAGTTTCAAGTTCTGCCAAGTATCTGGCTTGGGATTCGATCAGATCTGCCAACTTGAGCATAAGGAGACCACGCTGTGAGGCGTCCATTGTGCGCCATGTGGAGTAGCGGGCGAAGGCTTTTTTGGCTGCTGCAACCGCCAAATCTACGTCAGCCTGTGAAATACAATATTTTTTGCAATAGTTTTTTACTTTGATGATTTTGTTATTTTCCAGAATGATTGCTTCAACTGATAGAAAGTTTTGGTTCTTGTTTGTTTTTGCATTTGTTCGAACTATGGTAACTATAATTGCAAAAACATTCTTTTCTTTAATATTATTATGACGATATTGCTCAATTATTAATTATAATGCAGTTAATCTGATTAAAGTATTGTTCCCTAGAATCGGATTATTGCAGTTTGCGGTGAAATTATTTTGATCGTGAGGGATGGCACGTAATCTATATCGCTTCTCTTGGCCTTAATTATGTAGATACTTAAGTTCCACTGTATTCTAGTTTCATCACAGACTTTGTCGTAGACTTAATCAACGATACCAGTGAAGATAAAACATAATAAAGTTTTGAAAAAAAGTAATGTCTTCTTATCTCTCTACAAACAGAGCAGATGTTTCAGTAATGATGTAGTGATAAATAATTTTAATTGCTGCCGTTGTCTCTTAGCATTTGTTCGGGTTTTTACTGATTTTGTTAATGTTCACCACATTACTTAATTTTAAAACAAAAGCGCTGGTGTAATTTGTCGATTCTCAAAATGTGATTTCGAGACATAAGCATCGCTTCTTCATCTTGAAAACGTGACTGAATGTCACCTTAGGTGTAAAGTTTATGATAAACCCATAAGCATAATCAGCTTAAACAATGTAATGTGCAAATTTGACTATCAACAACCTTATATTTTTTTTTTAATCATCAATACCAACTTTGAATTGCCCTACTGAACAGTAGTCTTTCTGCAGAACTGACATTGTTAACCCTACCATCGATATATTTGGATGTATGTTTATTATATATCGATACAATTTTGGTCTAAACTCTAATTAAAATTGTCCAGTTTCTCTTTTCTACATACTGTGTCTTTAATTCTAATCCCCTTTCTAATCTTTTAATTTTATTTATTTCCCCTCGCATTCTTATTTCATAACAAATTTCTTCCAGCAGACCTCTGCTGGAAGAAATTTCTTATGAAATAAGCAGTACTTTTGTGCTCTTATATTTTTTATGTATTTTCCTTTTTTGTATTTTGTGTGTACATAAATAAATAAGTACGAGGAGTTGAGGACACAGAGGTCTACTTAATAACATAGAGTGTATCTAAATCCATTAGAAGAATGTCCAAAGAGTTTTCGTAGAGTTTCTTGCCCATTCTTCTCCATAGAGATCTATTTTGAATGGGCAAGTACAGTACTTTCACAAGTTATTATCCCTTGTGACTTTGACTGTAGCTTCGCTTGTTTTGTTGTTTATTTGACAATCATTTTGTCTGAGATGGTCTAATTAAAATAAATGCTTTGAGTTTAAGAATTATGAGGACCCAGGGAGAATAGCTAGCTAGCTATAATTGTCCCGTACCTTATCTGCTTCAGCCACTTGTGTGATAACGCTTTCATCCTGAGGGTTGATGGTGGGGAAGGTCTTCTTGCTGACTGCGTCCACCCATTCGTTGTTGATGAACAACTGCGTAAGAAATATTACAAAAATGATTTTTTTTAGATTGATGTTATTAAAACTTAGATCTAACATTGATTTGATTTCCTAAACAGCAGGGTTTACGAACAATTTCAGACTTAAGTATATTTATTCTACAGCTAATGTTATTAAAATTTTAAATGTATCTTAAGATACATTTAAAACCTAAATAAGACTTCGAGATAATGACTCGTCAAGTCAATAAAATGAAATTGATCTCATCCGCTCTAAGGCAATCGCTACCTACGCCGAATGGCCCATCCATTCTAGGAATTTCTGCAAAGAGTACCTAATGAACGAAAATTGAATTTTGGGAACTCGAAACTAAAGGTAAACATGGTAAATATTTCATTTTCAGTGTTTATGATAGTATTAGTAGCTATGTCAGTTTAAAAACTTATATTAAATTATCCTTTTATTAAAATTAAAAAAAAATCTTAAGGTATTGTTATTGCCTTGTTTTCAGTTTAAAAACTTTAGAATTTATCAATTTCATTGCGTCTGTTCTTATGTACACATATATTGTTTTAAGAGCCCATTCATAAGTGAAATGCAAGAACATAATCAATGACGAATGTTCACCATCTTACCTATCGGAATTTATTTTGAAAACTACAAGAAGGAAAGTCGTCTATATTGGTATAAAAATGTCTCGAGGAGGTACGAAACACATGATTGTGACTAAAAGAGTGATGAACGTTATTGTTAATGGATGGAAAGGGAGAGGAAAACCAAAGAAAAGAAACATAGTTGGTGTGAGAAATGATAGGAAAGAGAAAGAAGTAAATGATAGCGTGACGACTGGCAAGGGAGAATTGAAGAATAAAACGTGTTTTGCCGACCTCAAGTAATATGGGAAAAGGTAACACCGCTGAGTTCTCGTGTAGTATCCAGATTTTGCTACAGTTCAGTAAGTGTTTTGTTTTTCTAGAGTGGGGTTCAATAATACATCTAAAAGACACTCTGGCCATTTTTATTCAGCATTTTTTTTCCCTTTTTTTTCATCATCTAGTTTCAAGTGCAGAAGGGGTCAGTGAGTCGACTTGGGGGTGGGAGGCCAGTACAAGCATCCGAAATATTCAATTTCAGGCCATTTATAACGTTTTACTGCTTCATTTCCATTTAAATTAGTATTTAGTAAACACCCAAAAATCTTGTTTAAAATTCTCACCTTCTTTTAATTTTATTTTTGTGGGTATCATAACTTTTGTTTATCAGAAATGTATTTAGTAAAAGTAGATAAATAATTTGTCGTCAAGAGCATTTTGTTTTTCTAGTGATAGCAGAACGGTGTCATTACAAACAAGATTATTCAATCATATTATTAGCACTCATTTATTTTTATTAGGTCGATTTGTATACAGGTTTTGTATTGTCGTTGATTTAGATACCTCCATCATCTCCTTTATACACAGCTTCATATAAATATATTAAAAATAAAAAGCAGCAGTATAAATTTAAATATTGGAATTTGTGTTCTAAACTTCCACGCGTAAAAAAGATTCATATTAGGTTTTACCAATGCCCGACCGGCGGCGTCACCCACTACTATGCGTTCTATAAATATTTCAATAAACTACCTACTACAGTTTTAGTTTCATATCATGTCTTGTCACAATGATTATCCACTAGTTAAATGTATTCTACACCTACCTTAGTATATTTAACATCTACTTTCACCATATTTATGTTTTAATCTCAGCTGTTTTGTTTATTTACTACACGATTCACGTACACGCCCGAAGCCGGCTTCAGGCAAACTGATGGGAGCTGGTAGCTGCCAGCATTAAAATTAAAAAATGCCGACGTGTAACCTTGTTGCTTCAAACCTTGTATTTGTTTGGAATATTGAAAAAAGTAGTTCAATATGAATCCATAATGATGTTGTTTTTGTGTATCAAGTTGTTTTATGGCTTTGGAATAGGTATTTGCCAGATCTTTTTTTTTACCTAGTTTAAGTCAACTATTATGATACTAAATTACGACTAAATTGCCTGTTGTCTTAAAAAATAAAATGGTTAATTTACACAAAAAACTTTAACGATGCTTAATACGTGAATGCGTGAATTTTAATGGCATAAAGCTACAGTGAACCCAAACTAGGAGATCCTGTGACGTAGTAGCCAGTGTTCTGCGGTCACTATGACATTTTTTTTAAGCTGAAAGTCTTTTGCATGCTGTGAATTGAATTATTATAGATATTATGTAGGTTATTACTTTTTGAAAAATCCTTTTTGTTACTAGCCCGAGAGAGATACGAGATAACACGTAAATCGGGAATTTTCGTTATCTGGCAACTCTAAACTTGGACTAAAGCTTGTCCACGATTGATCGCCTGTTTACTGAGAAATAAACTTTATCGCCAACTAGTCAAATAATGCTTTATTTTTAACCGATTACAAAAAGGAGGAGGTTCTCAATTCGTCGGCAATTTTTTTTTTTATGTATGTTCCCCGATTACTCGAAGATGGGTAGACGGAGTTAGATTTTTTTTATTTTGTTTGAAAGGGTCCCAGGTGGTCCCATGATCATCAAGTCAGGATCTGATGGTGGAATCCTGGAGAAATAGAGAGAACTTTTCAAATTTTATAGGCATACTTGAAGCGATTTGAGTAGTTTTTGGAAGAGTACTTTCTCGGAGTGGTCTCATTTCAATTTGGTGAAGATCTGATGAAGAACTTCGGAGATAGGCAACGGAACTCCTCAATAAATGATAGCAAATGGACTGGGATTGCTGAAAACCCCCTGTCTGTCTATTGTTTCACCAGTTCATAACATAACATCATGCCGGTACGCTGTGAAAGGGTAAGCGCATGTGAACCACTAAAAAGTGAAAAATAAAAACCTTTTAACAAAAAGTAAAACCGACTTCAACAAAAAATAAAACACAAAAAAGTGAAAAATAAACTTTAGAAGAAAAAATTGTTGCTGAAGTCGCTGACTTTTGTTTGTTTGATTTCAGTTTTTTGCCACCGACTTCAAGGTTTGCCGACACCATCATGTCTTGCTGTAGTTTTTTCTTGTTATAAAGATGTTAAACCTTTTTAGGGTTCCGTAGCGGAATGACAAAAAATGGAACCCTTATAGATTCGTCATGTCTGTCTGTCTGTCCGTCCGTATGTCACAGCCACTTTATTCGGAAATTATTTAGCCTACACAGTTGAAACCTGGTAGGTAGATATATTCTGTGAACAGCTTTACGATTTTTTGTTATAGTAGTTTTTGAGATATAGCACATTTAGAAAATCGCAAATATAACTTTGTCATTCATACATACACTATGAGAAACAAACTTATCACAAAATGTATATTTCTGTTTCCGTTTTTACATGAAATAATATAAATTAAAGGGTTTTTCCTACTACGACTGTACCGAACCCTTAATCTGCGAGTCCGACTCGCACTTGGCCGGTTTTTTTCACGTTTTGAGTAAACACTCGGCTATAAAGCAAAACACTAATTTAAACCGATTCATTATATCAGGGTAGTTATCAACTTTCTCCTACTGCATGTTATCATTTGCCTACCCAACTATATTGCAGTCGGCTCCCAGTCGAACTGAATTCAGCTGAATATCAGTATTTTGTTGTTGTTGTTTTGTTGTGTTTTTTCCTTTTGTTTTTTTTTTAGTGTATTTTTTTTTGTATGTCAAACTATTTTATATTAAGATCTTTGTACGTACCATATACTCAGAAATAAATAATATTCTATTCTATCCTATTCTATTCTACAACAACTACATTTACCGAGTGGTCACCCATCCACAGACCTACCTAGGAAAGCGCGTCATCGTTTCTCTTAAATTAAAAATTTAATTAAAGATGACAATGCAGAATGAGCCGTGATGTCATATCCATACTCTTTTGTTCCCAGGTTTAGATCCAGGAAGACCCTTAGTTTCAGCCTATGGGTCTCGCCAATTCCGCCTAAGCAGGGATGACGCTTACGTGGTCCATGTCATGCATACAAACGCTGGTTTCCTTGGCGAAGAGGGACTGATTGGCCATGCTGACTTCTGTGTCAATGGTGGAAGACTGCAACCTGGTTGTAAAGGACATGCGATGCGTAAGTTCTAGAGTGTTTTGTTTTGCAGACCTGCATGAGTAAAATCAGCCAATAATTTTCGCACGGCTGGGACACCGACGTCCTCTCTTTGACAGAGGTCTGACCTACTTGTACCTGGTCCAGTACGAGTCTTCGATTTTTTTTGTTCTAAGACATGATGCCGGTTGCTTCTTCAGGTTTTTCTACACTGTTTTGAGAGCAGGCTTACCTATTTCCGAATTGTTCAGAATGAGATGATTGAATGTCCATGGAGTTTTGTGTGCGTTCTTTTTCAAAGGAACATCCGAGACTTTTGAATGGTTAACTAGCTTTACACAGGCAGACAACTGCTTGTGTTCGAGTTTAAAGTATCTTCAAAGACAACAGGCATTCTTAAGTATTTCTGGTGAATCCCCACTCATTCCATACCTATCGAGATCGCACGATTCGTCGAAGAGTAATCTGAATCTGCTGTGCTAAAAGATTCTCTGCGCACATTTTAATTTACAGCCGTATAAGATTTACTTTTCAGCAATATTCTTTGTGTGGCTTCGTGAATAGTTCGCTTACACCTTATATGTATGGTGTAAACTACTATTGCTGGTTAACTAATTATTTTTTTCCTCAGGTATTGCCCGTTGCAGCCACTTCATGAGTTCATGTTACTTCGCCGCCTGCGTGCGTAAAAAACGCCGCTTGGTTGGGATACCATGTGACAGCACGTGTCCTAAGGAAAAAGGGCATTGGGGTGTCAGATTCGACAGAAAAGCTGTGATGCTCGGTGAAGAGGTACCTGACTCGTAAGTTCCTTTTTAAACTTTTTGAAGATGGTAACCCGGGTTCGTACACGGCTCCGTGAAGGTTTCGTTTACATCTTTTTTTTTTTTGAGGGGTAGTAAATCATGAAATAAGGGTCCCGTTCTGGGCAGAGCCAAAGGGAGTGTCAGACTTCTACTGACTAAAAACCACTCATGTTCCTTCTTAGCCCTTGCGCCGAGGCTGCGGTATCTTTTTCGAACAACCCGCAGCCCCGACGGGGGAATGTTATATTGCTTGCTTGTATGTAAAAATTAGGCGTTCGTTACATACACGCTTACCGCTTAAACCAGAACCATCTAACCAATTTCAATGAATTTTGTGAATGTGTATGGTTGAAAGATAGGATAGTGTTAGATTCTAAGGTATGTTAGGTGGTGCTGCTGATGCATATAAATCTTGATATATTTCTATTGAATCTGTCAGAATCAGGGGTGTGTGACTAGTATAATTATAGGTACCTCAATGACAAAGTAATCGTTGAGGTACCTGATGGGCACAGCTTTAAATACTTTTCATTTGGTGGCCTATGGTGTGTTCATCTGCTGACATGAGATTTACACTGCGTCTGTAAGATCTGATCGCTGGGTGCAGTATACTAGTCTTGTACCTATTACAGAAATAGACTTCATGTTTTTTAGGGTTTCGTACCTCAAAAAGAAAAAACGGAACCCTTATAGGATCACTCGTGTGTCTGTCTGTCTGTTTGGCCATTATCTCCGAAACTACCGAGTCTAAAATTTTGAATAAAATACAGAAATTAGTTCAACACTTATAGATTACAGGAAAACCTATAAGAAGTATATGGTGCTAAAATGACATGAAAAATCTCTCAATATCTACTACAATGGTACGGAACTCTTCATGTGCAAGTTCTACTTGTTTTCTGTTCCCAGGGCACGAGGGATGTACTGCATTAGTTTCGAACACAACGAAGATTGTCCATTCGACTGATTTGAAGAAGGTAATTCATTCTTTCGTCTCAAAAGAGATGGTTCAAAGTGAAGGGTTACTTTTATATGGTAACAAATCCAAAATGAAACATTGTTGTTAAGTATATAGGTAATTTATTTGTTAAATAAGAAATAAAATTAAGTTTTGTTACTTTTATCAATGGGTTTTATTTGCATTACCGAAGATTTTTTTACATTTTCTGACAAATATATCAAAGTGGTCGTTCGTGGTTGGTTTATTTAGTGTGCCTTTTTCGGAGACATTACTACTTGAATCGTAGCACATGAGAAATTGCAATCATCATTGTAGAACAGTGATTTGAAAGTCCAATTGCCGAAAACGAATGTACCGCCAAAATATGACTGCGCTATTGTCAATATGTCAACGTTGAATTTGTAGTGTCCCTGTAAAAATAAAAGAAAGAAAACAAGGTAGGTAAAAGTAAATGTAGATAAAGTAGGTAGGGAGGTATAAGTAGGTAGGCTTTTCATAAAAACAAAAATTGGGTTTCACGACTTATTGTTTTGTTTCCTCGTCTGCTCTGTCTGCCCCAATCCTGGACAAAGGCTTCCCTCCACTCTTTCCTTTTCTCGCGAACCGACCGGTCCTCTTTCTAGTTCGTCCCACCATCTTATTTCTGGAATCGATTACTTGATAAGATTGATAAAATATGGGCAATGGAAGACGTTTGGATAAACTGTATACATCATAATAATATGTTGTCGACATGTGGGGTGTGAACTCAGCGATCATTGTGCCGATAGTCGTTTCAGCCAATGGCTTAATTGCCAAGAGCCTCGACCAACATTTTATTGTTTTTGTAAGAAATGTTTAAAAATGTACAAAATTTGTTAAAAAGTAAATAAAGGGAATAACAATATTATGATGATGTTTACAGTAGTGCTTATCATAGTCGAATAAGCTATTTGGTTTAAGTACACGCAAAAAAAATATAATTCAAGTACACTGACAATATTGATTGCAATTTTGTTTTATAAAGCGTTTGGCAATCAAGTCAGTCAGTGTCATTCTATTATATTATAATTATTCTATTCTAAATAACTCTGACACCAGGTTAATCACTAACCACACAATAAAGAAAAGAGGGAGTATTGTTAGACCAATTATTGAGTATACACGTTGACTTACTTTGACAATGACACAATCTTTCGTTATGTTCATGAGTGAACTGAAGAGAGGTCTCAAGAATAGATGATCGCACGGTTTCTTCACCTGCAGTCTAAGGAACTCCTTCCCGTTAGAATATGCGAGGATTTTACCCTGAAATTGTTATATTTAGTTACAGATAAATTATTGTTACTAGTTCCGCTTCCTGAATGTACAACAAGATAAGAGGTAACGCATTTTCTTCTTAGCTCAAACAAAATCTTCATTATGTCTCTCCTCTGTGGTTCCCTGTCGACCGTCATTCACTCGCTTGACTTTCAAATCATTCCTTGCATAATTTATCTTTTCTTGGGCCTCCCTTTCTTCTCTATTTATCAATATTCCATTTTATATACATTCATCACTTTTTTCAACACATTCGTTTCATCCATCCTCGTGGACATATCATCATCATCAGCCTATTGCAATCCACTGCTCGATATAGGCCTCTTTAATCTTGCGCCACTCAACTCTATTTTCGGCAACTCTCATCCAGTTGTTACCAGCCACTCTGCGAAGATCATCGCTCCACCGAGCCTGAGGGCGTCCCACCTTACGCTTGCCGATTCGCGGTCTCCACTCAAGAACACGTCTACTCCAACGGTCATCGGTTCTGCGGCTAATATGGCCGGCCCACTGCCACTTCAGCTTACTTATTCTGTGAGCTATGTCGACAACTCTGGTCCTCTGTCGGATCACCTTATTCCGGACGCGATCCCTGAGAGAGGCTCCTAGCATAGATCGCTGAGCGACCTTAAATTTATGGACCAACCGTACTGTGAATGTCCACGTTTCAGCCCCGTATGTTATACGGGCAACACGCACTGGTTGACATATACTTACCCACAATAGCCAAACTTTTGCCTTTAAACTTTACCTTTGATGGGACGACATTCTCTAAAACGTCTAATTCATAATTTATAGTCCCGGTGCCGTTTATAATGCCGTTTGAATTTGCACAATCTTTCTTTTTCGGCCCTTTGCACATTTCGAACTGTGTAATTGTTAAATTGAAGGTTCCCTGAAATTTTTTGTAAACAATTTAAATCAGCACGCACGACTATAATAACTATGAGATGGCAGACAGCAACTTGAGAATTTGGTCTTTTATCGGAAAAGCACCACTGCCAAACGAATCGAGGAACTGAATTATGAATGAAAGAATTTGGATGGTGAAGATTAATTACTTACATAATCCTTTTGCGCATTCGGTTCTACGAAGACAATATAAACTGCGACCAGCAGAAGAACAAGTGCTACAAACATATTGGACATATTTCACGAGCAAGGAACACGTTCGATATAAAGAACTTTGTTAACAT
The DNA here is from genome assembly GCA_949774965.1 of Diarsia brunnea. Taxonomy (NCBI): domain Eukaryota; kingdom Metazoa; phylum Arthropoda; class Insecta; order Lepidoptera; family Noctuidae; genus Diarsia; species Diarsia brunnea. The sequence goes on from OX458999.1 coordinate 8,013,315, forward strand.
TCACATCATCGATTCTTTTTTGGAAAAAAAGTGATTACAGACCAATGAAACGGTTCGTTGAACAGTAAAATTCCTTGATGATTGACGGGAGATAACCGTCAGTTAATGAAAACTGAGCATTTAATTTCGCTCGCTAAACATTATTTACGAAACAATTTTATTATGAATATTCATTGAATAATAAAGTAAGCTGAAATAAGTGATGATAATATCCATTACTACGGATCAGATAAGGTTGTTGATTTGATAGTTAGTTATGAAGTTTCCAGAAGCTTCTACTATCTGGGTCATAACACCTGGCCATGGGCGCCGGAAGGACGCCCGCCGGGAGGACGGCACGGTTGGCGCAGTGGCTGAGCGATTGGACTGCTGCGCTGCGTGTCGCGGGTTCGATCCCCGCACGGAACAAATATTTGTATGGCCTACAGATAGTTGTTTCGGGTCTGGGTATGATTGTGTATGTGAGTTTAAATGTTTGTGAACGCACCCACGATATAGGAGAAATTCCTAGTGTGGGGCAACGTTTTTAAAAAATAAATAATAAATAAGGATTTTTTTTAGGGAGGTGGTTACACCTTCGGTTCCATGACAGTAGCTCGATATTTTTTGCATTTTCATTTCGGATAGACCGTACTATGTCAGATTCAAGACGTCAAAGAAAGCTTAAAAAATTTAGCAACACCCAATTTAAACGGTTTTCTTTGGTCCTATATTGTAGAAAACCGGTTAATTCTGCCTATTGAAAGAAAGAAAGATATTCTTGGATTTTGTTATTTTTGTTTATACGTACAGATGCCCGAAATAGGAGTAGGTATGGAGGACCTTGATTTTTTCTGCTTTCCGCTTTGGATACACAATATTAGTTGGTTTCTCTATAGTATCCCTCGTTCTGCCTGCGGAGTCCTATTTTCAGGAAATGAGTAGAGGAGGACACTGACATTGTTGACAAGGTGAGAAACAAAGGGACTTCAACCTAGACTTATACTTACATGCACCCCCTTGTATCTGACTGACAGACAGACTGACAGACAGACTGACAGACAGACTGACAGACAGACTGACAGACAGACTGACAGACAGACTGACAGACAGACTGACAGACAGACTGACAGACAGACTGACAGACAGACTGACAGACAGACTGACAGACAGACTGACAGACAGACTGACAGACAGACTGACAGACAGACTGACAGACAGACTGACAGACAGACTGACAGACAGACTGACAGACAGACTGACAGACAGACTGACAGACAGACTGACAGACAGACTGACAGACAGACTGACAGACAGACTGACAGACAGACTGACAGACAGACTGACAGACAGACTGACAGACAGACTGACAGACAGACTGACAGACAGACTGACAGACAGACTGACAGACAGACTGACAGACAGACTGACAGACAGACTGACAGACAGACTGACAGACAGACTGACAGACAGACTGACAGACAGACTGACAGACTGACAGACAGACTGACAGACTGACAGACAGACTGACAGACAGACTGACAGACAGACTGACAGACAGACTGACAGACAGACTGACAGACAGACTGACAGACAGACTGACAGACAGACTGACAGACAGACTGACAGACAGACTGACAGACAGACTGACAGACAGACTGACAGACAGACTGACAGACAGACTGACAGACAGACTGACAGACAGACTGACAGACAGACTGACAGACAGACTGACAGACAGACTGACAGACAGACTGACAGACAGACTGACAGACAGACTGACAGACAGACTGACAGACAGACTGACAGACAGACTGACAGACAGACTGACAGACAGACTGACAGACAGACTGACAGACAGACTGACAGACAGACTGACAGACAGACTGACAGACAGACTGACAGACAGACTGACAGACAGACTGACAGACAGACTGACAGACAGACTGACAGACAGACTGACAGACAGACTGACAGACAGACTGACAGACAGACTGACAGACAGACTGACAGACAGACTGACAGACAGACTGACAGACAGACTGACAGACAGACAGACAGACTGACAGACTGACAGACAGACTGACAGACAGACTGACAGACAGACTGACAGACAGACTGACAGACAGACTGACAGACAGACTGACAGACAGACTGACAGACAGACTGACAGACAGACTGACAGACAGACTGACAGACAGACTGACAGACAGACTGACAGACAGACTGACAGACAGACTGACAGACAGACTGACAGACAGACTGACAGACAGACTGACAGACAGACTGACAGACAGACTGACAGACAGACTGACAGACAGACTGACAGACAGACTGACAGACAGACTGACAGACAGACTGACAGACAGACTGACAGACAGACTGACAGACAGACTGACAGACAGACTGACAGACAGACTGACAGACAGACTGACAGACAGACTGACAGACAGACTGACAGACAGACTGACAGACAGACTGACAGACAGACTGACAGACAGACTGACAGACAGACTGACAGACAGACTGACAGACAGACTGACAGACAGACTGACAGACAGACTGACAGACAGACTGACAGACAGACTGACAGACAGACTGACAGACAGACTGACAGACAGACTGACAGACAGACTGACAGACAGACTGACAGACAGACTGACAGACAGACTGACAGACAGACTGACAGACAGACTGACAGACAGACTGACAGACAGACTGACAGACAGACTGACAGACAGACTGACAGACAGACTGACAGACAGACTGACAGACAGACTGACAGACAGACTGACAGACAGACTGACAGACAGACTGACAGACAGACTGACAGACTGACAGACAGACTGACAGACAGACTGACAGACAGACTGACAGACAGACTGACAGACAGACTGACAGACAGACTGACAGACAGACTGACAGACAGACTGACAGACAGACTGACAGACAGACTGACAGACAGACTGACAGACAGACTGACAGACAGACTGACAGACAGACTGACAGACAGACTGACAGACAGACTGACAGACAGACTGACAGACAGACTAACAGACAGACTGACAGACAGACTGACAGACAGACTGACAGACAGACTGACAGACAGACTGACAGACAGACTGACAGACAGACTGACAGACAGACTGACAGACAGACTGACAGACAGACTGACAGACAGACTGACAGACAGACTGACAGACAGACTGACAGACAGACTGACAGACAGACTGACAGACAGACTGACAGACAGACTGACAGACAGACTGACAGACAGACTGACAGACAGACTGACAGACAGACTGACAGACAGACTGACAGACAGACTGACAGACAGACTGACAGACAGACTGACAGACAGACTGACAGACAGACTGAAAGTCACGTCGGGGCGCGGCCCTATCACCTTCGGGGGAACATACCATAATATTAGCTTGATTCCTAGATCGAGTTTATATTAGTATTATGGTTGGTTGACAAATGAAAATATGTTTTCAAGTCTTTCAATAAGGGTAGGTACCAAACCAACACGACTGTGAGTACCTTAATTTAGCGGAGCATTACTTTGATGGGTCAAAGTAGCGATCAATGCCAGTTCTGTGTAGGTTCGAGGTTATTGATATGCATATAAAAAAAACAATATAAGCTGAAATTAACGCCTTTATTATGTATCACCAAGTGCATTTTGTTTTGGAGTCATCGCCATTAACATACTAGCGCATTGCAAGTTACAGTAGTCGTTATAGAAAATCCATTTAAAGGTCCAATTTCCGTATATGAACTTTCCTCCATAAAAGTTACGAGCAAGCGTTTGTACATCTACGTATAGTCGGTAGCGACCCTGAAACAAAAGAAATCTTTTATCACACGGTCGGACATTAGGGTGAAAAGTGGCCGACGTTCAGGAATTGCATTGAATGCTTTTTTTTTTGAACAAGTATTATATACAAATTGCAATACTTATTAATATAGCTTACCAATAATACCTACCTTTTCAATTATACAATGGTCAGAATTGTTGAACAAATTCTGAATCACCGGCTTGAAAAAGATATGATCGCACATGTTCCTCACTTGGAGTCGTACCAGCTCTATGTTGTTTGTCGATCCAGTAAGTTTAGCCTGAAGAACAAAGGTTAACCATAATGGGTCCATTTTTTGCTTTTTAACCTTTAAATTGCGACTACGCTCGGGATTGTGGGATATTTATCTCACCAAAACCACACCGGTAGTCACAATCCGCTCAAGAGAGGAGCCACTGTTTCCTCTTAAAATGACTGTCCAGAGCCCCCTCTGTGCAACGCCCGTTAAGGCACAAGCCTGGGATGATTACACAGAGGTCTCCCCTGGGGAGACCTGTGTAATCACGTGCTACCGTGCACAATTGTAATTGTGCACGGTAGCACGTGACCACTGCGCTGCCGTTCACTCTGAGGTTACTTGGTGAGCGCACAGAGTCCCCACTCTGAATGCCTGTTGACCTCAAAGTCCCGCCTGGACCCTTAATGGGTCCTATACACCAAATCCACCGTTCAATTTACAGCGAGTCTTACATTATCTAGACTATCTTAACTAGGACTAGGAAAAGCGACTTATAAAAAATACAGAAATGGCTGACAAATTATCAAGCACACGTAATCTTTTGTGATTTGATTGCATAAATGAATTAGAGAGAACCAATCACATATCTTGAAGCAGGTACCTTTATCACTTTCATTTCTTCTTTTACATTGAAGTCCAAATCGAAGGCAACTTCATTTACAATTTTAGTTTCAATCTCAACACAGTTCTTACGTTTAGGTCCTTTGCATGGTTCAAATTTTAACAATCTTACGTCGAATTCACCCTGAAAATCAAACAAATATGATTTTTGAGGGTAGCGTCAAATTCATCACTCTGGTGCAATGAGAAGAAATTACATTGTGTGCATTTTTGCCGATATCATTTGTGTATAATCTTAACATGAATGATGTAAGAACCAAGATATTGTAACAATATTTTGATTTAAATAACCTCCTCCTTTTTTGAAGTCGGTTAAAGAGTATCCATGGAGTTTCTTGCCCATTCTTCTTCTACACTTTGGAATGGGCAACGACAGTACTTTAATAAGTTATATTGGCTGTGGTTGTGACTGTTCCTTTCTTCATTCCTTTTTTTCTGGCATTCAGAAGTGCCTACTTTCTTTATCGTGTGGTTAGTGCTTAAAAGTGCCCGTTATGGTCTAAGTTTTTAAACTGACATGGTCACTAACACTATTATTAAAAAACAAGATTAGACAACAAAAACAAACAAAAACAACAACAACAACATAAGTAAACATGGTAAATATCCCGTTTTCAGAATTAAAACTAGAGTAATGGTCTAATGGAAATAAATGCTTTTGAGTTTGAGTTTTGCATTCAGCGGATTCAAATTGGTTCTAACTTAGTTGAAAAATGCTCGGTTGAAGATGTTAGTTGAGTCGAGAGGTTCGTCGCTAGAGGAACAAGAACTAAGCTCCGTTTGCAGAGGTCAGTCGTGGACCCGTGAGTGAGTGATCTATGGTTACATATAGAGACCCCATCGTGCCTCGGGAAGCATTGGTTTTTGACATACATTACTTTTAGTTTTGAAGTTCCACAAGTCAGTTAGGCTAGCTAGACTGTCAGACTTATAGTCAATAATATGTTTCTGACTGCCTCGGGCGTTACCGTCCCTAAGCAGGCTCCACGCTTTGAAATAGGTATCAAAATCAGTAGTTACTTACATATTCCAACGATGAATTTGAAACCATGAAGTAAAATGAAAGAACCACGAGATATTTAAACATAACGTCGAATTTTGCTTAAAAATTGTATGGATCTGTTTCTATAATATATTACTTAAATTCAAATATAATACATTCCAATTTAACTCTTAACCATATCATGGTTGGTTGGCTGCAAATGATATGATGATTGTTCAATGGGTTTCCTATTTCATTTAAATGTATCATTATGTACATAATAATATGTAGGTACATACGAGTATCGTTACATGGTTTATCGCACACAATAATTAGTGCCTTATTATTTATTATCGTTCTCACTAACCTTAAACAAAAACTAAATACATAAACATGCTGTGGTGTACCTGATAGTACATCCACATTAGGTGCCTCAGTAGGGAGCGAATCTATTGCCAGTAACTGGGCAAGAATCCTCCGTGACTACTACTGAGAAAATCGTGATGGAAAACCCAACAACACTGCCTGACCCGGGAATCGAACCCAGTACTTCATGCTCAGCCGTTTCTCTTGCTAGACCAACGAGGCACATTCTAAATGATTGCGCACATAGATAACATTGCGCTTTTGGATTTTAGCTGAACGTGGGAAATCTAAATGTTCATTATGGTGTTATATACCGCGACTCCGTGAACAAAAATTGTTATAGCTAGGCTAATATAGACGATATACCCATAAATTTTATTGCTTTCTACCAGTGTAAGAATATTTAGAATTAGATCATTATTTCTGGAGACCACTACCCCGGCAACTTACAAAAAAATACTTCTTTATAATATTAGTACAGATTGTAACACCTGTTAAGACATTTTGTCCCACTGTTCACTATGAACATAATCAAAAAATGCAATGGTCGCTAAAGTCTGAAGTTCATCCCTACGAAATGTTTGAAGATAGCTAAATGTAGTATAAGAAAATCAGCGTTTTACGGAACGGATTAAAGATCTATTAAGATAATATTCTGCGAAGACTATAGTCTATAAATACTCTGCTGTCTATAACCCACTTGCCTTTAGATCATCTGAAGCTTTTGTTTAATCGTAGATCTCTTCCCTAGCTTTTCATCTGTGCTATCGATGTGAAGATGTCAAAAACACACAAAAGGTAAGAACAATATTGGTGCAATTAATTATAAAACTTTATTCCAGAATGTATCAACCATTTATTACAAAGTTTTCAACTTCTTCTTCGGAGTGACCATCGTCTGTAGAATTTCGCAGTGCAAATTGCAATAATCGTTGAAATATACAGAATGGTAGGTCCAGTTGCCATACATGTACTTATCACCGTAGAGAGAGCGGGAAAGAGCCTGGAGGTCCACGTTGATTGCATAGTGACCCTGAAAGGAGTTATTTATTGAATTAGGGATCAATTTTTACACGGTGTAAACGGAATTTCTTCTTTGATGACAATTCAAATCGAGTCAGCCCAAAATTTGGCGACGAGTTTGGCACTTTCAGTAGCATCTATCAGCTCCAGAGACGTGCAAAGAAAGGACAAGATGTCAAGTGCCCCATAGTTTGTGGGGTAACACCACATTTACACTCCAGGTTATAGTCATCTATGAACCTTCAACTCACGAAAACGGACCATTAACAAAGCCGAAAGGCACATGTTCTCCCCGTCACTCGTCGTCCTCAAACTAAAATTTTATATATGGACATCGCTCGGTAGACTTCCACGACCACGACTTGATACGATTGAATAAACTGGTCGGTTACCCGGTAGTGCGACCAATTTTAGTTGCTTCTGTGGCCAAAAGTCATGGTCGTGGCCGCGTAGTACGCGAAATCCCTTATAACTTAAGCTAGATCTAAAACTTCCACGTACTTTGTAAATGCCACATCTTCCTGTATTAATGTTGTACATAGCCTTGAGCACCGGCTTAAAGAAAATATGTTCACACAAATTGTTAATCCGTATTTTGATGACTTCTTTTTTGTTTAATGTACCCGAGAATATTGTCTGAAATTGAAGACATGCTGACTTTAGTAAATATAAAGCTGTAAGGAATTCAAGATCGAGCTCAATTCCGAAAGTTACAGATCATCATCGTGAGGTTGGCTCGTGTCCTTTCCCGCACCTCTTGCTTTAGCCAAGACAACCTCAGCCTTTAGTACACTCGAGTCTTGTGAGTTTGTTTGAACGGCAGAGAGATAACCTTTTCCTGACCATATTGCACTACATACATATCCCAATCACTAAAGGTGTAAGGGACACCCTTCCGCAAACCGGCAGGTTGGATTCAGCTCCTTATTTTGAACCATGCGTGAAATCAGCTGTTCACTTCATGCGTAGCGACAGAGTTTGTCAAAGTCGTCGTCGCGTTTGCCGTCGCGTTTGCCGTTCGTTACGTGTGTTTTTCTACGGTACTGATAGATTGCGTATGGGAAAATAAAACAAATCAAATTTATTGAATTCCCATAACTTAACTGAAATATTTTCTTGTACCGGTCATCTTATGATATACGGAATTCATCCTATAAGTTTTCAGGAAGGCTGTCTCTTATACCCTGTATAAAAAGTTTGCTGATGGGATTTGTAGTTGCGACCGCCTTCCATATAGCACCTTAAACTGCTTCATTCAATACGTACTCTAATTGTCGTCATGTTTTCAAACACCGAAACGTTATATTTTAACCATACATCGTCATACTTGGCCTTAATTACGCCGCAGTTTTTTCTTTTAGGTGCTTTACAAGTTTCGTAGTTTGTAATCTTTAAATCGAATTCTCCCTGAAAAAACAAAAAGATATTTAAATATTCAAGTCAACCTAGTCCTGCATATCAAAGTTCCTGTCCTCGTTGGTCTAGTTGTCGCATGCGTGACTGCTGCGTAAAGGGCTCTGTGTTCGATTCCCAGGTCAAAGAAAGTGTTCTTGTAGCAACAGGACTCTCTTAGTAGCAGCCATGGAGACTGGATTTGTACCCGGCTTTCAATAGGCTCACCCCCGATTACATGGGACTTAAGCATAAAAAAAAGAAAAGACGAAATATGGGTGTAAAAACTACTGGGTACACCTCGGCCTCAGGATGGGCAGCGTTCGGGAAACTATGCGACATCTTTTTGTCCAAAATTCCAGTGTCTTAAGACGAGGGTGTATAGCCAGTGTGTGTTGACAGTGATGAGTTATGGCACATAGACAGGGCCCTTAACTGCTGCCCTCTTAGAGAAGCTCAGAGTCACGCAACGACCCATGGAGAGAGCTATGCTCGGAATTTCTTGGTGCGACAAAATCCGAAATGAGAAAATTCGCCGAAGAACCAGGGTCTCCGACATAGCACTCAGAATATGCAAGTTGAAGTGGCAATGGGCAGGCCACATCGCTCGAAGAACCGAAAATTGATGGGGAAGAAAGGTACTCGAGTGGCGACCACGAACCGGAAGACGCATCGTTGGTAGGCCTCCCACCAGGTGGACCGACGACATCGTGAGAGTCACGGGCAACCGGTGGATGCAATCGGCAGGTTGCCGTTCGTTATGGCGTTCTATGGGGGAGGCCTTTGTCCAGCAGTGGACGTCTTATGGCTGATAATGATGATGACACCTCAGCCTAACCTTTTGGGAATTACAGGCGTCTCTTGTATCGGTTCTTGCTATATTAGTGTGTGGTTAGTTAGGTTGGTTTAAAATAACAAAATAGTAGTTATAGTTTTAGTTTTATGATATTATAACCGCTGGTGAACATTTCTACTACCAAACATGTTATTATCAAGGCATATTTTATGTTAGCCCAAGCCCCTATTATGTTATCAAACGATGTTTTGTGTTTCTAAAACAGGTCTTATGTTTAGGTCCTTTGTACGGTTCAAATTTTAACAGTCGTAAGTCAAATTCGTCCTAAAAATCAAACAAAAAATGCATAGGTATTGAGGGCTTCGTGCCTCCACCGTCGGAAATACTTTGAGCCATTAGTCACATGTTACATTTGTTAGGTTAGACATGCTTTACGTTTGGTCCCTAAGTCCGACATGTCAGATAGGCTGGGTGCCGAAACCGATATAGTAACAGAAAGGCTCGGCAGATTGGGAACTGTCAAAAATTTGTGGTAGCCCCTAAGTAGTCACCGCAGTTATGCGCACAGAAAAATAGTGGAACTCCCAGCCTGCGTCGGTATTCCCGAGTTCATGTAACCCCAATCTATTTAAGTCGCGATCAAATAGGCTTCTTCTGGGATAGCTCGTTCCATCGTAGACCTCATCTCTGCCCATAGGACAAGATTGAGGTCAAGAGTAGGCCCAACGCATAAAAAACACCTTTGAAGTAGGTATCAAAATCAGTAGAATAGTTACTTACATATTCCGACGATGCATTTGAAACCATGAAATATAATGAAAAAACCACGAGATATTTTAACATAACGTCGAATTTTGTTTGAAAATTGTATGAATCTATTATGTTATTTAAATTCAAAAATAATACATTCCAACAGGACTCTTAACCATATCGTGGTTCGTTGTCTGCAAATGATTATGATTGTTCAATGGGTTTTTGCTACTTGTATTTTCATGTATCATTAGGTACGGTATGTACACAAGTATCGCTATATGGATTATCGTACAAAATGATTAGTGCCTTATTATTTATTGTCGTTCTCATTACATTAACTTAACGAAAGCGTTGTATGGAAGGGATAAAAACCTTTGAAGATCTATCTTGTAATCGGTATAGACTTCACAGAATATAATCCGTGTGCTTTTCTGCCTATCTTCATTGCCTTTAGAGCAGCTTAAGCTTTCGTTTCGTCGTTGATCTCTTCCCTGGCTTTTCATCAAAGAGTGATTCGCCAAGAACCTTTCTGGGATTGGCCCGGATCTTGCGGAAAACAAACGGGTGTTCCGCAAGATCTGGACCCATTCCCGTAAGGCGCTCGGCGAAGTGGTGGACGTCATCATGGGTGTGAGACAAGCCCGCCACACTACTACCAAACCACTTTAACTCCTGCGCGTGAGAGCCCTCACGGCGGGGATTCGGTGTCTCGGGGTGGTGTGATCTTGGCGGTCTCTTGACATCGCCAACGCCTTCGAGCTGCATTAGGGAGGCACTCCAGTATCACCGGGTGGCCGGCCTACCTTCGTCGTGTGGTCGGGGAGTATCTGATTCCAGGGCTGTCATCTATCCCGGTCAAGAACCGACGAGAGATGTCGTGCAGTGTTCCACAGGGATCGGTTCTAGGGCCACCCCTGTGGAACATCGTTTATGACTGGGTGCTACGCGCCGACCTCTTTTTGAGGAGTAACGGAGAGGCGCCACGGCGCCCTTACCTTCCGTCTGTCGTGGAAGTCTGCTTTGCTTAGGCGGACCCCCGCCTTGTTCTAGTAGCGGCGATTGGTTGTGGCGACCTCTCGTGTTCGGACCTGGTTCAAACCATAGTCCGGGGCGGGGATTGGCACGACATCGGCTCCTTCTGCGATGCAGTGATACTAGCAAAGGAGGCGGCGGAACGTGGGAGGGAGGGAACCACAGCCACCGCGGGAGACACGCCGGGCGTTGGGGGCCACGTGATAGCTTCCGTCCGTCCGTCCTATGACTATTACAGGCCGTGTCGACGGCGCGTTCGTGTTTCACGCGTAGATGTCAGCAACATTGCAAGGACCGACGCGACGCCTGTCGGGGCTGCGGGTTGTTTGAAAGAGATACCGCGGCCCCGTACACAAAGGGCTAAAAAGGAACATGGGTGGTTTATAGTCAGTAGAAATTTGGACACTCCCTTCCACTCCACCCAGAGCGCAAGGAGCCATTTGATGATTAGCCAAGTGCCAAAAAATAAGGCAAAACAAATCTGTTCAATTTATTGAAATATTTTTTATTCTACATTTGATCTAACAATTTTAACTAAGTTTTGAACGTTTTCCTCGGAGTGATCATCGTCTGTACAATTTCGCAGTGTAAATTGCAATTATCGTTATAATATACAGAGTGGTAGGTCCAGTTGCCGTACATGTACTTGTCACCGTAGAGAGAGCGGGAAATAGCCTGGAGGTCCACGTTGAAAACATAGTGACCCTGAAAGGAGTTATTTATTGAATTAAGGATCAATTTTTACACGGTGTAAACGGAATTTCTTCTTTGATGACAATTCAAATCGAGTCAGCCCAAAATTTGGCGACGAGTTTGGCACTTTCAGTAGCCTCCATCTGCTCCTGTGATGTGCAGGAGAAACAGGACAGTCAGAGCTACTACAAATCAAGTGCCCCATAGTTTTTGGGGTAGCACCACATATACCCTCCAGGGTATAGCCATCTATGAATCTCCACCTCACGTAAACGGACCCTTAACGAAGCCGAAAGGCACATGTTCTCCCGTCCACTCGTCGTTCTGAACTAAACATTTTTTTTTTACGGACCTCGGTCTGTAGGCGGCCACGACCACGACTTGTCACATGATTTTCTATTGCTTTCTTGAACAAAAATGGTCGAACACCCGGTATTGCGATCAAACTTTCGTCCTGGTTTCGACCAAAAGTCGCTTCTGTGGCCAAAAGTCATGATCGTGCCCACGTAGTACGCGAAGTCCTATCTTAAGCTAGAGCAATAATTTTCACGTACTTTATAAATGCCACATCGCCCTGTATTAATGTTGTACATAGCCTTGAGCACCGGCTTAAAGAAAACATGTTCACACAAGTTGTTTATCCGTATTTTGATTACTTCTTTTTTGTTTAATGTACCCGAGAATATTGTCTGAAATTGAAGACATGTTGACTTTAGTAAACATTAAGCTCTAAGGAATTCAAGATCGAGCACAATTTTGAAAGTCATAGATGGCTTTCAGAATTGGCTAAAAATAGTTAGCTTTCACGGTGAGGATGACTCGTCTCATTTCCTGCGTCTCTTGCTTTAGCCAAGACAATTTTAGCCTTTAGTAAGCTCGGTCTTGTGAGTTTGAGAAATCAGCTGTTCAGTTCATGCGTAGCTACAGAGTTTGTCAAAATCGTCGTCGCGTTTGCCGTTCGTTACGTGTGTTTTGCCACGGAACCGATAGATTGCGTATGGGAAAATAAAACAAAACTAATTTATTGAATTCCCATAACTTAACTGAAATATTTTCTTGTACCGGTCATCTTATGATATACTGAATTTATCCTATAAGTCTTCAGGAAGGCTGTCCCTTACACCCTGTATAAAAAGTTTGCTGATGGAATTTGTAGTTGCGACCGCCTTCTATATAGCACCTTATAATAGGCTCTTAAACTACTTCATTCAATACGTACTCTAATTGTCGTCATATTGTCATGCACCAAAACGTCATACTTTAACCATACATCGTCATACTTATAGGCCTTAACTACGCCGCAGTAATTTCTTTTAGGTGCATTACAAGTTTCATAGTTTGTAATCTTTAAATCAAATTCTCCCTGAAAAATATAATTAGAATAATTATTAAAAATTCAAGTCAACCTATATATCCTTTTTATCATAGTTCATGTCCTCATTGGTCTAGTTTTCGCAAGCCCGCCACACTATTCCCAAACCAATGTAACTCCTGTTAACCAGAATTAACACTGGCAACCACAAGAAAAACGCCGAGACAATGAAGCTCGACGAAATCCCAGAGAAACGAGTTAACTGCAATGTCTTGAATCCCGCAACGAAATTAATCTGAAAAGAATAGCGGAGGAGTAAGAAAAAAACATAATTTCCACTTTCCTTTCCTAGTTTTCGCAAGTGATTGATTCCCAGGTCACGGAAAGTGTTATTGGGTTTTTCCAACAGGACTTTCTTAGTAGCAGCCATGGAGACTGGATTTGTACTCGGCTTGCAATTGGTTCGCCCCTGATTACATGGGGCTTAAACATAAACGGCGTAATATGTGTGTAGATACTACTGGGTACACCACGGCCTTAGAACCCTTCGGGGATTACAAGCATCTCTTGTATTGAATTACAAGAATAATATCAATATTACTTCAGTCAGCAAGATCACACTAACCAACTCTGGACAGCGCTCCCCGTCTAGAAAAAGTCAGAGACCAATCAAATCACAGCATTACATCAGCAAGAAGCAGTCGTCGTTAAGGATGACTAGCAAGTAATTCAATAACCTTTTTTTAAATAGGGTCTGATGATGCGCGATATTTGTAAAGTGTGAGTTGTACGTTTTTAGTGCCAGTGGTCCAGATGGGCACCGTGTATTTCAGCTGGAAACGGACTAACGATTTATATATGAAGAAGAAAGTAGAGGCCTTTTTAAATTCTTTACAAGACCGCATTGTGAAAACATACATCCGAAAGGCTCTCCGCGTACATGAGGAATTTAGAGTTGACTTTACAGGACTTTATGTCGTTTTATAAATAAGACGGACAATAAAGGACACAAGACTGACCCTTGAGGCACACCGTATTCGAACACTGTTTAATAAGATTCGTATCCATTGATGACAACTTTCTGTGTTTTTATAGAATACTAGCTGTTCCCGGCATGCGTTGCAATGCCCTTTTTCCTACCTACTACCTGCCTGTGTACCAACTACCTACCTACCTACTACCTCCTACCCTACCTACCGACTATCCTACCTACCTACTACCCTACCTACCTACTACCCTACCTACCTACCTACTACCCTACCTACCTACCTACTACCCTACCTACCTACTACCCGACCTACCTACTACCCTACCTACTTACTACCCTACCTACTACTCTACCAACTACCCTACCTACTACTCTACCAACTACCCTACCTACTCTACTATCCTACTTACTACCCTACCTACTACTCTACCTACTACTCTACCTACTACCCTGCCTACCTACCTACCACTTTCTCACCTTTTAAACCTTCCCTGGACTTCCACGAATAATTCAACACTGTAATTAGCCAAATCGGTCCAGCCGTTCTCTAGTTTTAGCGCGACTAACTAACAGCAATTAATTTTTATATTATACGCAAACACCATTTGAAAAATCGTTTTTCTATTGGGAAAGAAACAGTAATTATTTGTGATTATTGTGATAATGTCGTATGGTCTGTTTGAAGTTGTCATTCGTTGACTGAACAACTGAACGTCACTCAATTGTTTTGCCTTCCCGGAACCTCTCCACTAACACTTGAACTTTATGGGTACGGTATTAAAGCTCAAATTGATTTTACGTTTTAGTTAGAGAACGTTTGTATGGGAAAAAGAAAAGGGCTGTTTTTAGGGCTTTTCCGGCCATTATTCGAATTTTTCTCGCCGTAAAAACCATCCTTGAACTTCAACGAACATTTAAAAAAAAAAATCAGCCAAATCGGTCAAGCCGTTTTCATGCCAAGTCGTGAACTCGTGACAACGGAAAACGGGTTTCATTTTTATATATATAGATGTACGATACAAACCATCTGAGCAGATTCCCTCTATTGCTGTTGAAGGCAATTTTGTCTTAAAGAAGTTTTTGGTCCACCTTGTCGAACGCTTTCCAAAAATCAGTATACACAGCATCAACCTGTGTACTAATCACTAAATTTGTACTGGTGAATCGCGACTGAACAAAGTCATGATGTTTGGGAATAATGAGGTGGCTCAGTTGGGGAAATAAAATACTGTTTACTATATTCTCGAAAATAATAGAGAAGGTGGATAGAATAGAGGTAGGTCGATAATTTTCAATGTTGGCTTTATCTCCACTTTTTTAAATGAGAGTAATGAAAGCTGTGTTGTTCAGATATGAAGAGTTGTACAGTAGATGTAGCGGAATACAGATTAGTTGTGCAGTATGCTTGAAGAATGTGGACCAGGTGGGAGCCCATCTGGTCCTGGCCCTTTATTTAGATTCAAGGACAACAATAACTTAAGTACGTCACGCTTTTTGAGATAAACATGAGGAATACAGGCTGATTTATCATCAAGGGTATCTGGAAGAACCCAGCTCTTAGGATCAAAGGTTGAAGGCACAGAGTTGAAGAATGTGGAACACAATAAACAAATCTCGCCAGGGCAATTAGATGATGTATTTTTCTATTATCTATTAGAAAAATACGCTAATCATAGATAACGTAATCATACGTTTGCCGGAACTTTTCCTTTAGTTGGAAATGTCAGAACATGTCAGAACTATTTTGTGTTAATTTAGGGTTTGTAAAACAGTAAGAACAAGATTTTAAACTGACATGGTCACTAGCACTATTATTTATACTGAAAACGGGATATTTACCATGTTTACTGATTGTTTCGAGTTCCCGATATTTCGGCGCGGTTACAAGCACCATGATCACGGATAAACCGGAAAATAACCGACCGACCGTCCGTCCGTTTGATCGGATAATATCGGGAACTCGAAACAATCAGTAAACATGGTAAATATCCCGTTTTCAGTATAAATAACAGTAAGAACAGTAAGGACGTTATGGTCCTTTGAACGGTTAAAATTTTAACAGTCTTAAGTCGAATTCACCCTGAACATCAAACAAAAATGAATAGGTATTCAGAGCTTCATGCCTCCTCCGTTGGAAGACCTTTGAACCATTAGTCCTGTGTTTCATTTGTTGGTTTGAACATGCCTAACGTTTGGTCCCAAAGTCCAACAAGTCAGATAGGCTGGACTGGAGCCGAAACCGATATAGTTGGAGAAAGGTTCGGCAGAGGGTGAAATATCAATAATGTGTGGTCGCTTAAATAGGCTACTTAAACGGTTAAGCAGACACGGTCTTAGAAGTAAGTATCAAAATCAATATAGTTACTTACATATTCCGACGATGAATTTGAAACCATGAAATATAATGAGAAAACCACGAGATATTTCAACATAATGTTGAATTATGATGGAAAATTGTATGAATCTATAAGATATTATTTAAATTCAAAAATAATACATTCCAATTTGACTCTCAACCATATCGTGGTTCGTTGCCTGCAAATGATTATGATTATTCAATGGGTTTTTGCTACTTTTATTTTCATGTACATATAGTGGTACAAACGAGAATCGTTACATGGTTTATCGCAAAAATGATTAGTGCCTTATTACTTGTTCTCGTTCTCATTAACCTGTCGAAATCGTTGAATGGAAGGGAATAAAAACCTTTGAAGATCTTGTAATCGGTATAGGCTTCGCAGAATAAAATACGTGTGTATCTCCATAACCTTTTTTTTTCTTCTTTTTTTTGAGGATTCACATCCTCACCAAATGACTCTTTCCGCTCTGGGCAGAGCGGTAGGGAGTGTGAGACGTCTACTGCCTAAAATTCACCCATGTTCCTCCTTAGCCCTTTATGTCGAAGCCGCGGTATCTCTTTAGAACAACCCGCAGTCCCGACGGGCATCTCCATTACCCTTAGAGCATCTTAGACTTTCGGTTCATCGTAGACGTCTTCCCAAAGTTTTTATCTGTTTTCATCGACGTGACGATGTCAAAGTATGCATCAGGCAATAAAAATTAGTGCAATTTATTGAAAAACTTTCTATTCTAGAATTTCTCTAATAATTATAACAAAGTTTTGAACGTTTTCTTCGGAGTGACCATCGTCTGTAGAATTTCGCAGTGCAAATTGCAATATTCGTTATAATATACAGAATGGTAGGTCCAATTGCCATACATGTACTTGTCACCGTATAGAGAGCGGGAAATAGCCTGGAGGTCCACGCTGTATACATAGTGACCCTGAAAGGAGTTTATTAAGTTAGGGATCAATTTTTACATGGTGTAAACGGAACGTCTTCTTAGCGTGTCGATGCCAATTCAAATCGAGTCGGGCCAAAATTTTGCCACGAGTTAGACACTTTCAGTAGCGTCCATCCACTCCTGAAATGTGCAAACAACAGTGCAGGCAGGACATGATATCAAGTTCCCATATTTTGTGGGGTACACTCCAGTGCGGAGTCATAAATGAATCAGCTACATTACGAAAACGGACCCTTAACGAAGCCGAAAGGCATATATTCTTCCCTGCACTCATCGTTCTCAAACTCAAATTCGATTCAAGGGCGTCGCTCAGTTGGCGACCAAAACTTGTCTCATGTAGGTAGTGCGTCTACACCTTCGTCCTTATTTCGACCAAAAGCCGTTTCTGTGGCCAAAAGTCATGGTCATGGTGAAGTACGGGAAGGCCTCTTATTATTTAAGCTAGAGCAATCATTTTCACCTACTTTATAAATGCCACATCGTGAAATGTTGTAAATAGCCTTGAGCAGCGGTTTGAAGAAGATATGATCACACATGTTGTTTATCCGCAATCTGATTACTTCCTTTTTGTTTAATGTACCCGAGAATATGGTCTGAAATTGATAACATGATGACTTTACTTTACTTTAGTAGAAGCATAAGTATGAGCACAATTCTAAAAGTGATAGATTATTAGTTTGATGGTAAACTCCACATTGAGTTTGGTTCATCTCCTTTCCTGCACCTATCGTTGTGACCAAGACAATATTAGCCACCGCGTCGGTACGATCTGTCTTCTGAGTCTGCATGACCGACAGTGAGATAACCATTTCCTTCTACATTCCATTTACACGACGTTCAGACGCCAGCCCATTAAGTTACCCGAATCCATCAGATTTTCCAAATCAAACTTACTTCTAATGTGTTAGCAATAAATTTAAAAATCTATTCAAAAAGAAAAAGAAAAATTCATCGAGAGTCGATCACTTTTTACTCTGAGTAATATGGTTGATAGTGGTCGACGGTCAATGAACGCGATTGTACATAGTATCAATCTAATCGCCGCTGCGGTTTGTGGTTGGGACCGCCTTTCAAATTGAACCTTTATGAAGCACCTAAACTTTTTAATTCAATACATTCTTTGACTGTCGTCATATTTTCGTGCACCAGGACGTCATATTTTAACCACACATCATTATACTTGTAGGCCTTAACCACGCCGCAGTATTTTCTTTTAGGTGCTTTACAAGATTCGTAGTTTGTTATCTTTAAATCAAATTCTCCCTGAAAAAATAAACATAAGTTTATAATAACCGAATCAACCTATCTATCGTCGTAGGTCTAGTTGTGGTAGCCGCGAACGGCGCGACTGCTGTCCTGGGTTCGAATACCGGGTCGCGGTCGTGCAAAGTGTTATTGGGTTTTTCCAGCAGGACTTTTATAGTAGTAAATATTTTGTGATAGGCCACGCTTCCTTTGTGTATTCCTAAACAGAATTTATTTATTTAGTAGCAGTAGATAATAATAATACTCTTCCTGACCATTTCCGGTAACTGTGGTCAATCTGGGAGGATGTACTCCCAACAGATGCTCTATTGATCTATTACGGTCATCTCGGTGGATTCCTAGGTTGGTTTCCCACAGATCGGGCATTGTCTCAGTAAATAAACAAGTTGATGTACTCACATACTCAAACACAGACGTAACAACTACCTATAAAACAAAATGATATAAAAGTGATTAATCTGAACATTGCGTCGAGTGTTGTCGTAACAAAAGTACCACAAAATAAACATGCTCCATTATTTTATTGAATCACTCCTATGTATTTAAAAAGAGTTTTTGTTGTAATTTATAGAATATGAATTAAATGTTTCATGGTCTGTTGAACTGAAATGATCTACTAGAGTACAAGTTTATCATGATATTTTACAAGTAGTTATTATCTTTGATCTAGTAAATGTATTGTGATCGAAATTATGTAAAAATAAATTGAAAAATAATCTCAATGTTAAAATGAACCATAGATAAAGGTACTTATAAAAAGGAAGATAAAGGTTTTACCAATTAAACGTGCGCTATGTAACCAGCGCGTTTTTTTTATGCAAGTCAACGACTTGATTATGTGGCCTCTGCCTCATGCGTTAAATATACATTATATAGGTACATTATAATATATTATTATTTATATTCATGTGGGGAAACTTTGTCATTGTAACCTATACGGATTTCTTACATCGGTGTTAAGGAGTCGAGAACTGCAGTGAAAATAAGGGCCCAATGTGGGTTTTCAAAAAGGGATTAAAGCCAACCACGGCCTGTTTATCACCGTTGATTTTTATCCTATCGTTTGGGGCCCAAACCAAAACGACAAGCAAGCCTTCTCGAAGATATTGTGGGATTTTAGTAAATCGAATAATCTAACTGATGATGTTAATATCTGAATTGTCTGTCAGCAATCCTACAATTTCAAAGTGCCTGTAACTGACCTACTTGAAATCTTTGATTGATTGATTGATGCAAACGAGGGTAGATAAGGTCAATAAAAGAGCAATTTAAAAAATAATTGATACTTTGTATTTCCACAAATAAATCAATAACAAATATTTAATTGGTACGTACGTATATTATTATATTCTTGTTGTGGTCGGTTTAGATCAGAGGTTTCTTGGGGAGGCTGAAGGAAACTGTCTTGGTCTCCAAGTATTGCAGGATGCCGTCCTCACCCCTGAAAATAGGAAAATTACATGTCAAGATAGTGAAAAGAGCCATCTATCATAGATGAATCTGCTGCTATATAGATGATCTATGCAGCAATAGATTGAGAACTTGGAGAAAATAACGTCAATGAGACTTGATGATTCAGATGATTCCAGTGTCAAGGAATTTTATGTAGTAGGTTTTGGGGAAAAAATCTACACTTTATAGCTACTGGTACAGACGACGCCAGTACAACAAGCTACCCGAAACTGATTAATTTTTCCAATGTAGCTAAAGCAATAGGTTCCAGGAACCTATTGCTTTAGCGATAAAGTTGAAAATATTTTCAAGTTTGCCTGTTTGTACATTGTTCGTGATTATATCTCCCATACTTTTTGGAATGGTAAGTTTAGTAACTAGAAAATCAATAACAAGGTCACTCCAGTGCACGATGAAGGACGCAGTATGATAATTTCTACTTCTTCTTAAGCTTTAAACCAGATCATAGATGTTCTTTTTTTTGAGACAATGATACTTACAATTCACGACCAATGCCAGAATCCTTGAATCCACCGAAGGGAGTTTGAGGAGCGACGTGTTCATATATGTTGACCCTAAAAATAAAACACAATATTTAAGAACTATTCATATAAACGGTCGCAGGCACCATCTTTATAAATATAATTCTACTGTGTACTGTGTGTATGTCACTGAACTCCTCCTAAACGGCTGGACCGATTTGGATAAAACCATCTGGAAACTATCTGGGAATATTTCAATGGGTTCTTGGATTGTTTGAAAACACAATTGGACCCGGTAGGTGGCGCTGCTGCCCGGGCAGGACGACGTCTGCCGGATCCGCTAGTCTAATTATATATTTGTAGATCAATCAATGTTAATAATGCCAATGCCATGGAAAACTTTAATGGTTGAGTATACTTAAAGATACATACATCGATAAGTCAATACTCATTTCTATTTAGATACCTACTCTTGAGTGGGCCTTGAAGTAGTCGGTCTATAATTATATACTTTGGATTCTACTGCCATAGAAGTATGTATGCTGAACGCATTTATTACGACCGATGAGTTGGATTGTAGGTTGAACATTTTATCTTTCAGAATAAAGTTTAAAAAAATAAACAACCATTATAGTAACTTTCAGGTTTGCCATATATATTTTTGGAGAAGTTTGGCGTAACTTTAGTCTGCGTTTACTTTTTATGGGATGTCAACTTTGACTTTTATTACCATCAACTGGGCACAAATCCAGACTCCGTGGTAGCTACAGAAGAATTTGTGATGGAAAAACAAAATAACAATTAGCCTTCTTTTTTTTGGAGGGGTGGGAAATCATTATTTTGAGCATATAAAATTTATTATTATTATCATCAAATAACCCCTCCCGCTCTTGGGCAGAGCGGAAGGGAGTGTCAGACTTCTACTTACTCAAAACCACCCATGTTCCTTCTTAGCCCTTGTGCCGAGGACGTGGTATCTAGTCGGGAATCAATCCCAGGCCCTCATGCTCAGCAGTTAGAATTGCGAGCACTAGACCAACGAGGCAGTCATAATTTAAACAACAAAAAAAAAATAGAATCCTACCACATGGAGCCGGCGCGCACGTGCTTGACGAAAGCCAGAGCGGTGGTGATGTCATTGGTGATGACACCAGCACCCAAACCGTAGTTGGAGTTGTTGGCTCTGTCCACCACCTCTTCGAAGGTATTGAACTTGAGGATGCTCTGGACGGGTCCGAAGATCTAGAGAGGGAAATTGAAATTGATATGTAGCACATATTAATAAACTTGGTGTCTTTAAGCAGCACGCTGACTAAAAATGTCTCTCAGACATGCCGGTTTCCTCATATTGTTTACCTTCTACAAAGCAAATCATAATTATACAATACGCACATGAATCTGAAAAATCAGCGGCATTCCAACCGTCACATCTCTAGACTATCACTGCTTAGCACATAACATAATACATAATGTCACGACTTTTTCTCAAGGGGTGGGACGGTACCTACTACAGGACGTCACCTGCTACATTCTTACGTAGTTCTTTTATTCTGTCCACGTTTATGCATTGAAATACAGGACCTCTTGTAAAAATCGTTTAAATGTCTAAATGCTATAATAAGCTAACATGTTTTTGACTTGGCGACATACGGATTGATATGATTATGGACGATTATGTTTAAGATTATAGTTAAAAAAACTGGCCTTGAATTACGATTAATAGCATCTACTTCCTTAAATCGTCCAGTTTAAAACAAGCCAATATTTAAACCGGTGTGGTATTTTATAATTAGAGTCAGAGAGACCCTTAACATATTATGGTCATACAAACATACATACATGTACAAAATAAAACATCTCAATATGAATAAGTACATGAATAAATCACCCTAATAAAGTATTGCGAAACTCAAGTAGAGTTTCGCAAAATTTTCCACAATTGTTAGGATTTACTTATTCCGCTAAAGCTTTCCTGTACTTTTGGATCATAAGGAATCTAGAATAATTTTTAGTTTTTATTTAACACAATATAGTATCCCACTGTTGTTTTAGATTCCCCGTTTTGCTCCTGTCTCTCTATCTTTTTCCGACCAATCCGGCAAGAACTGGCAATAAATAAATGAAAAATCAACCTAACAGGATCGTTCTTTCCACGATATAACAACTAGTCGTTACCCACCTCCTCCTTGGCAATCTTCATGTCATCACTGACATCAGCGAAGACTGTAGGCTGGACGAAGAAGCCGACCTTTCCTTGGCGGTCACCTCCAGCGACGCAGCGGGCACCGCCCTTCTTACCAGCGTCGATGTAGCCCATAACCTTGTTGAACATGTCTGTGTCGATCTGAAAAGAACAATCGGTTTCTATTATTAAGGTTATTTTTGTGCAGCAGCGTTGATTAATTTGAATGATTTTGATTGACAGTGTACTCTTTTAGCGATAATTTATTGAGTAATAATGAGATCAAGAATAGATTCTCTAACGCTTGAAAAGCATCATAATCTATGTTCATCAACATCTAAGTCGGACGACTATCAGTGTTGGGGTAAGCCTTCCTTAAATCTCCAGAAGGCCTGGGCTATTTGGTTCTTATTTTAGTAGATGATAAAACGAGAGTAATGAAGCTCTTTTTCTTTTCTGATAATCATATCATAATTTGTATTTTCTTTGTTATCTGTTGTTATAGAATCTCTCACAAACCTGAGGTCCTTGTTGGACATCTGTGTAGGGGTTTCCAACGGTCCTGTTCTTGGCCATCTCGGCGGCCTTGGCGACAAACTTGTCATAGATACCAGC
The DNA here is from genome assembly GCA_949774965.1 of Diarsia brunnea. Classification (NCBI taxonomy): domain Eukaryota; kingdom Metazoa; phylum Arthropoda; class Insecta; order Lepidoptera; family Noctuidae; genus Diarsia; species Diarsia brunnea. Next base: position 8,036,656 of record OX458999.1, read on the forward strand.
CTGGACGTATGTCCTGGTTCCAGCCACGCAGCTCTGACCGGCGTTGGAGAAAGCAGTCTCGTGGGCGATCTCTGCCGCCTTCTCGACTATGAAATTGAGTAAAATGATGTTAGGTTAAGCGGTAAAGGTATTCAGGTTATCGCATTACTCAGTACGAACTGGGTTGTGGAGATCAGATAGGCAGTCGCTCCATGTAAATTATAGGTATTCTGCTGCATCCAGCTAGACTGGAAACCAACCTTAACAAGGCAAGGTAGGACAAGGCTAGGCAGATGATAAATGTTAGGATAAGGTAAGGAACTGACGACCGTGTCGCAAAATATGGAGAAATAATTCTGATTTACTACTTTCGATAGTAATAATTACATAAATATGAACAAATACAATACACTTTTAATACATTTGATTGACACCCTATAATTCTTTTCTCTTTTTTATACATCTTGTACATCATTTATTATTACTGATCTATTTGTAGTTTATAAATCATTTAATGTACATAGTAATGTATAAAGTACGTGTGTAGAATTAATATACTGGCTTCACCTGTATCCGGTTAGGTAAGAACTCTAGCCGAATTAACCATAGTTGGGAAAAGGCTAGGCCGGAGATGATGATGACGTGTGACAGATAAATACCATGTACAGATTCTATGGAATGTCAGCTGCAAGGTAATAATGACATGTAATGAGTAGGTAATTCATGAATAATGCACTAGTGTATGACCTTGACCTTCGTACTACTTCCAACATAATGTATCCAACATTAAGTTGAAAACTAAATACGGTTTCAGTAGCAGTTTCTATAGAGTAAGATAATAATGATTTTAATTGATGTAGATGTTTTTTTATAGGCTTTTCTAAGAAAAAAAAAACATGATTGAATGAATAAAAGACATCATAATTTTAATTCATTGACAAATAATTACCGGGCGATTCACAAAACAATACAAACCGTAGCGAGAATCATCTTGGATTCCAATGAAAACAATGAAGCAGGCCTTGTCAACCTTGCCCGCCTTAATGTATTGAACATTAAAAAAATAAATAGTAACAAGTATCTTCGTGTCAAAACAAGAACAGTTCATTAATTTTATGATGCTAAAACGCGATCAAATACAGAAAAAGTCATAATTTAATAATAAGGAAAGATCTTGAAGGGAAATTCGAAATCACGCCATCGTGAAGTAATATTGTTCAATTAATGGTAAATTGCTCCTTCATTGTAATTTTTTATTGAAGCACAGCTTATTTCATTTACAATTATGGATCTCCAAAGGGTCTCGAAAGAAAGAAACCTTGCACTTGACAAAAAGCCAGTTTGAGGGATTTAGAACCTTGAGTACATAAATCTAAGATTATTTATCTTTCAAGGTAACGAAATTAGACCAGGGTAGAAGCCTTTAAAAATAATAAAAAGTGAAAAAAAATAATAGTAGAACGAAACCCATTAGAAAAGGAGGGAAATATTATAAAAATGAAAGGAAAAATAATTTACGGGCGATCTGAGGTCGGGAAGGGGATGGGGGTGAGTTTTTAAGGGTAAAAAACGGTTTTTCTCGATTTCTGGCAAAACTAAAAGTCCTATCGAAAAAAGTCAAATGGCAAAGTTGTAGGTAATAAAAAGATCTAAAACTTTTGTATTTACACTTTTTTCACATAACCTCAAAATTTATGTGAAAAATTCAAAAAACCAAGTTTTTGGTTTTTTATTTTTATCTTTTACAATTTTTGTTTTTTTTAACGAAATTTGGTGAAAACTTACCTTTTTATGTCCCAAATACACTGTAATTTATTTGATTAAAAATATTTATTTTTTCACCTTAATTTGAATTAATATCGAAAAAACACCCTAATTTTCAATCGAAAATTCACCCGTCAAAATATCAGCTTTTTTCTAAAAGTTGGTATGGTTTCTGTTCGTGGAAATCTCTACTTTCCGATGGTGAAAAAAAAATATATGTTACTACAGTAAAGTTTCTCAGAAAATGCAAAAAATCATACTTCATACATCGTTAAGCATACTATTTTTTAAAGAAAATATTACGATTTTTATGTTTGAGTTGATTGATACAGATAAAAATAGAGAAAGTATTTACCTTCCTATGCAGATTCGAAAAGTTTTTTTTTTTTAAGTAAACTTGTCACAATTATCTTCAAGAAACTCAGCGTGCACGTGTATTTTTATAGACGTGTTTTTTTTGTTATCAATGTCACATGTAATCTAACGTTTTACGAGTAATTAAAGTGTAAATTTTAATAAATAGCTCAAAATTATTTATAATAATTAAAAAAAAAAATTCGAATTCAAGTTTTTTTCTGCTGTTACAACCGTTAGCCTAACCAGTATTCGAAATACAGTACAGTATACAACATCGTTTATAAAAATACACGTGCACGCTGAGTTTCTTAAAGATAATTGTGACAAGTTTACTTAAAAAAAAAAAAACTTTTCGAATCTGCATAGGAAGGTAAATACTATCTCTATTTTTATCTGTATCAATCAACTCAAACATAAAAATCGTAATATTTTCTTTAAAAAATAGTATGCTTAACGATGTATGAAGTATGATTTATTGCATTTTCTGAGAAGATTTACTGTAGTAACATATATTTTTTTTTCACCATCGGAAAGTAGAGATTTCAATGAACAGAAACCATTACCAACTTTTAGAAAAAAGCTGATATTTTGACGGGTGAATTTTCGATTGAAAATTAGGGTGTTTTTTCGATATTCATTCAAATTAAGGTGAAAAAATAAATATTTTAAACCAAATAAATTACAGCGTATTTGGGACATAAAAAGGTAAGTTTTCACCAAATTTCGTTAAAAAAAAAACAAAAATTGTAAAAGATAAAAATAAAAAACCAAAACCTTGGTTTTTTGAATTTTTCACATAAATTTTGAGAAAAAAGTGTAAACACAAAAGTTTTAGATCTTTTTATTACCTACAACTTTGCTATTTAACTTTTTTCGATAGGACTTTTAGTTTTTTACCCTTAAAAACTCACCCCCATCCCCTTCCCGACCTCAGATCGCCCGTAAATTATTTTTCCTTTTATTTTTATAATATTCCCCTCCTTTTCTAATGGGTTTCATCCTACTATTATTTTTTTTGGTTTTAAAAATTATCGACTCTGGTCTATATAGCAGGGATAATCTAGTGGCTTGGCAAGGCCAAATCATAGGTTCCGAGTTCGAATCTGCGAATCTTTGATTTTTAGGATTCATGATAATTTTGAATTGCTTCGGTGAAGGACAACATCGTAAGGAAACCAGCATGCCTGAGAGATATTTCTCAACGGCATGTAAAGCCCAGTCAAAGGTTAAAAGCATAAAAACTATTTATGTAATAACCACAGAATAACGAAAGAAAATATTGCCGGAGTAATAATGGTAATCAATGTAAGTACCGCCAATGAATACACAATTTTAAAATTAGCATACTAAACATTAATAAGTCAAAATTAGTTTCAACAAAAAATCTACGAAATGTAAATTGTCACTCCGTTCTCACATTGGTAAATTTTTCAGGTGTTTTATACGTCTGCGTAAAAGGAATTACTCATGATAAAAATGAGTTTACGAATATATATGCTTCATTGTAGATACATTAAAAAAGGAGTTACAAAAGAGAGATAACAACAACAGTACAGTCTGTAAAAAAAAATGAAAATTATATCCGCTAATATCCTCAATTTAGTCTTTACAATCAATTGAACGATTTAAAACAAGACTGAAGATTGTTCTCGGCAATTGCTATCAAGTGAAGTGGCAGTTTGTCCAATGAAGATTTATATAAGGAACTTCTTTGAGTTATTTATTTGCAATTTATTTTTCGACATTATTTGTTTTAGAATTTGTATTTGCATCATACTAAAAAATAGAGCTGTTTAATTTCAATGCCAGTGCGAAATATGTTAAGTTAGAAAAAAAATGGCAGTCGTGACATCATCAGAATATGCCTAAGTGACGGATATGATAATTATGTGAAGAGTAAACTCACAGATCATAAATTAATGGATACGGTTTTCAGCACGAGTGAGTAATATCATTCAAATATTAAAAGTTATGACAACAATATTAGTAAAAAAACATTCCTTGTTTCGATGGGATGAATCTTGCGATTTAACTATTTGATGGATACCTACGGTACTAAGTTAAAATTCCCTGAGAAAACTAACTCCTAAGCAAACATGGAGGTCAAACCCCACTCGGAAGTGATCTTTTTTGGCTTATAATCATCATCGTCATCTGCCTAGTATTTTCCCAATTAAGTTAGGGTCGGCTCTCAGTATAACTCGAAGCAGCTAAATACCAGCTTTCTTGGCTTATAATAAAGGTCAATTTACCATCAGCATCGTCGAAGACAACCAGCGCACTCTTTCCTCCAAGCTCAAGTGTGACTCTCTTCAGGTTGACAGCGGATGCAGCGGCCATTATGATCCTACCCACCTGTGGAAGAAAAAAGACATTCCTATATGAATCACTATTCGTAACACGTAGTAAGTAAGTACCTACTACATATTTTGCATTGCTAATATAATGACCTATTATGTATTAATACTAAGTGGAAGAAAGCATCACATATATGTTACGGCTCAAGAGACAAGGTATTTAAGGAATATCACAATAGTCTTTCCTTTCGGTTAGTCAGAGGAGTTAAGTATATATGTCGCCGCGAGAGTGTCTATCTGCTGGGATCATTAGTCAATCTAATTAATAACCAGCTTATAATAATAGCTTGGCTTAGTTTTCTTATAATAATTGATGAACCTGCCATCTCTGAGATATTTGTACAATTATACGAGGGTCGATATTGAAAGACAGGAGCGACAGTGCCATCTGTTAGCTTTTGTGTGAACTACTACAATCAATTGTGAATTATTTTAGTATTGTTTATTAGTTTTAACTGATTAAGTAATTAATAACAATACTGAGTGCGTTGTACTTCCGCTAGACGGACTAGAGACGCGTGTGACGAAAGATGGACGCACATTATGTCGCGTGTAGCAAATAATGTAAATAAAAGTGGTTTTTGATGTGATTAATATTAATTAGTGCAAACGAGAATTGTAACATGATTTAAATGGAGAATGGAGAATGGAGAGAATGAGATTTAATGGTTCTCAACCTCTGAAAAGTTTATAAGTGCCTGTAAATGGACTATTGTAAATAAACGTTTGGTGTTTGAGTCAAGTATTGTGTGTGATTTCAACTACCCATTTACCCATCTGCCACGAAGAGGAATCTAAGGCGAAGACAATATGGCGGAGGCCATTGATATTTAGGAGCAGCGTTCCTCAAGTGGTTTTCCCGCCGTAACATATATGTATAATGTTTTACCCGTTTTTAATGGAGTGAGAGGCAATTGTCATTAAAGGGTATGAGCTGATAAATAATAATAAGCCAATGGCTAACAAGAAAATGTTGAATATGAATGTAGATGACTTTAAGAGTAGAGGTAGACCAAAGAAACGATGATTTTAATGATTTCTGTGCTTTTTAAAATTAGTATAATTCTCTAATTATTATGAGTATTTTTGCCTGAAATAAAACACATTTCTTTTTATTATTTTTAATTTTTTGGGCAGTTTCTTGTTTAAGCATTTGATAATAGAATTACTTAAACTCAAATAAATGCATTTCCTTCAATGTAGATAAAGAAAATTTAAGTTTAATTATTCAATACAAACACCAGTAAATTGTCATAGTAACAACAATAGATATCCAACAAAAGATGCAAATTAATGTATTATTGTTGTGAAGATTTACATAACATTGTGTAACATTCTTCTATTATCTTATCTTCTAAAGGTGTGATATTGAAAGATACCTGTAGCTATTTCTAGTTGATTTTTGTCAAATCATTGATTTTTGTTCGAAATAGAATTAGTGAGTAATACAGGATACGAAGTCTTTTTAACATTTGCTTGGATTTTGATGTAAAATCGACTTCACGTTTTTGCTATCAAATTCAATATTACGAGCACGACTGTCGGTAATCAAGATACAGCAAATAAGGGTGGGTTGCACCATATTACTATAACGATAACCAAACCGTAACAAGCCCTCAAATACCCGGTTAAGTAACATTTGCGTTGCACCATTTTAACAACGGTTGTAATGACGTCATAACTTAACGCTAACGTTAACAGCTCGATTTTGGCCGGTTATTGCTATTGTTATGGTCAAGTCTCAAGTCAACTGTCAAGTTTACGACAGGTATCCTACAAATTGTGTGGAAAAGAGAATTGTTTATATTATAAAAACGTATTATGGCTTTAATTCGAGAAATTCTGTGGGAATCCAGTTCTTCTGATGACGACAATGATAACAATATATCTGAATTGCGAAAGAGAAAAGTATATCAACCTCGCATTGATCGATTTCGAAAATGGGATGATCTTGAATTTTTGGACAGATTTCGGATTTCCAAGGGCTTTGCTAGGGCGCTGGCTGCTCATTTAGCCCCCTTGCTAAAAACTAGGACCATGAGACAAGTTTCTATTGTAGATACCTACTATAATACCTATACCTAACCTATTAAACTGATGTGTGAAAACTTGATAAGAGCTGCTATATAATACGGCGCGTTCGTGTTCCACACGCGCCTCAAAGAGATGTCAGCAACATTTAAGGGGCCCCGGGCAAGGGCCGACGCCCGTCGGGGCTGCGGGTTGTTCGCAAGAGATACCGCGGCCTTGACATGAAGGGCTAAGAAGGACCATGGGTGGTTTTTAGTCAGTAGAAGTCTGACCTCTCTTTCGCTCTGCCCAAGAGCGGGAGGGGTTATTTGATGATTTTCCACCCAACTCATCATCTGCCAACCAACCAGTCTCCAGCCAGCCAGCCTTTTCCCAACTATTTTGGGGTCGACTTCCAGTCTTACTTACTTACAGCTGGATACCAGTATTTTACATGGAGCGACTGCCTATCTGACCTCCACAACCCAGTTAATACTAGGTAATACGATACCCTTTGGTAAGACTGGTTGTCAGACTTTCAGGTCACTGACTACCAGTAACGACTGCTAAAGATCTATACATGGCAGCCGGGACCAACAGTTTAACGTGCTTTCCGAGGCACGGAGGAAACTTGGTATGTAATGGGTGGTCACTGGTCACCCATCCACAGACCAACCAAGGCAAGCGCGGCTTAACCTAAAGATTGACCCGAGTGGCAGTTATTATTAAGCCACGAGCTCCTCGATTTTCCACCCAACTACCTAATTAAATTATTGTGATAGACCTGTATTGTTATGCTACTGCTGTCGATGCTTTGATATTGTTTTTATTAGATTTGTTTTTTTAGGAACTTCGCAATTACACCAGAACAACAGCTAGTGATGGCTCTAGAGTTCTATGCATGTGGCTCATTCCAACGTTGCATCGGGGATGCTGCAGGTGTCCATAAATCCAGTGTGTGTCGAATAATACATCGAGTGAGCAGAGCTATTGCCGGGCTAAGGTCAGAGTGTGTGTCAATGCCTCAAAATATAGAAGAAATGGAAACTGAGGCCAAAAATTTTTATGAAATAAGTGCCTTTCCAAAGGTAATTGGAACTATAGACTGCACTCATATTCCAATAAAATCTCCAGGTGGAACAGATGCTGAAATATATAGAAATAGGAAACAGGTTTTCTCACTTAATGTGCAAGTAATCACAAGTGCAGATATGTATATAAAAAATATTGTAGCATGATGGCCTGGAAGCAGTCACGACAGCCATATTTTTAATAGCAGTGTAATTAAAGGACGATTAGAAGATGGTGAGTTTGCAGGTTTCTGGTTACTGGGGGATAAAGGCTATGCTGTAAAACCATATCTGCTCACACCTTTGCGTAATCCTGTAACAGAAGCAGAACAGCTCTACAATGAAAGCCATATACGAACCAGAAATGTTGTAGAAAGAACATTTGGCTCTTGAAAAAAAAGATTTCCTGCTTACAAACCCGAGAAGGGCTCAATGTGCTATCGTTGCAATGGCTGTGCTCCATAATTTGTCTAAGAAAATCAGAGACCCAATGCCATCACCACCTAATGATGCCGATGATTCCTCAGATTCATCTTCATCTGATGATGAATTGTATTGTATATTCATAGGACAAATAGCACAAACAACGAGCATAATAGACATATCTTAATTAATAACTATTTTGGTAGATTGCAGTAAATATAAGTGGCATTATGCTTGCGTTTGTGCTACAGTAGGTATACAATTTCTTCATCAGATGAAAACAAGAACACAAGACAGAAAACTGCTGACATTAGTACATTATGAAGTGCATGTAAATGAATAAATAAACACCTAATTTAGTAAAAAAATCGGTTTTATTTAAAAAAAAATCTACAAAGCTCTTAATGTGCACTCGTACTCGCACTTGACCCCCTTTTTTTTCTTCGAGTAAAGCTATTTCTAGCTGTATTTTTTCATCTCGAGCTTATGTTTTTCTTCATTGCGTCGCTTATGCTGTTCGTGAAGTTCTGTTTGTTGCCTCATGGTCTGTCTTATTTTGTCTAACTGCGAACCTTTTTTCGTTCAAAGCTTGGTTTACGATGTTTTCGTTGCCTTTACTTTGTTTTTTCTTCATCATAGCTGAAATTGAGAATAAAGCATAACAATAGGCACATTCAAAGTTTTCTTCAGATGAAAGAATTTATATGACGAGGTGCGACGAGGGACGAGGGTTCAACTCAATCCAGTGGTTCGATCCCGATTCAAAGAGTGGACACAGTGATTTTTGTGTGTCGGGAGCAGAATCGTGTAGTGAGTGACCATGGTAGTGGTACCGAACGCAAAAAAACGAACAAGAAAGAGGGTAGAACGATTTGTCTGCTCATAAACATCCACCCGCAATGACTTCAGTTCATCCGTCATCATGGTGCTTGTAACAGCACCGAAATATCGGAAACTCGAAACAAAAAGTAAACATGGTAAATATCCCGTTTTCAGTATTAATAATGAATAGAATTAACTCAAAATATTGCATTACCTTTTTGCACATCTCTTCAAATTTGTATTTTAATTGTTTGTGTTTGGCCAATGGCATTGAAATCTTTTTTTACGGAGCACCATGCAGCGTCTTTTTGTTTGGCGCTACTTCCATCAGTTATCTTGTACATTAACACATTTTTGTGTTTGTCCACAAGTAGTTGAAATCTATTCTTCTCCTCTTTGCTAAAATTGCTACTTCTTTCCCTGGAAAACAAAAATGTGATATTATGAGTGCATCTGCCACCTAGGTATTAGATGGTGGATTGTAGAAACTATCTATTTTTATCTAAAATTGTATTGATAAAGCTCGTCTAGTTCTATTCATAATAAATTATCGAGGCTAAAGCTCATAAGTAAAAAACAACAAGGGTAAACTTACTTTAAACGATAGTCTTCCATTCTAGTTCCAGCACAGTACATTATTTTTGTTAAATATAAAGAATAAACAAGCTTTAAATATTTCCAAAACACTTTAAATTAACCGCACAATCTTTTCGTCAATCCAAAACGTCAGACATGTTGACAGCTAGCTATACGTTTTGCCATATCAAAATATATTACCCATATACTTTTAAGGGAAAATAGGTATCCATCAATTTGCAACCCTATTAACATCAACGATGACAAACAACGTTATGGTGCAACCATATTTTTTTAAATACTACGGTCACCGTTATTGTTACCGTTAAAGTTAACTTTGACGAAAACTATAACAAAGCCTACGGTGCAACTCACTCTAAGGCTTCACTCACGCGACATTAGGATTATACTTTTTTATTGGGAAATTCTCAGTTTTGTCTCATTTTGGAGTAACAAAGGTGATTAATTATCATCACCAATATCATTCATTTGCCTTTTTTTTTTGGTGGGTGGAAAATCATCAAATAACCCCTCCCGCTCTTGGGCAGAGCGAAAGGGAGTGTCAGACTTCTACTGACTAAAAACCATCCATGTTCCTTCTTAGTCCTTCATGTCGAGGCCGCGGTATCTCTTGCGAACAACCCGCAGCCCCGACGGGCTCATTCTTTTGCCCTTATTCCAATTAATTTGGGTCAGCGGAGCATGTCTTCTTCTTCCATACTTCTCTTTTACTCGTCATCTTATCAGACATCTTCTTTTCCTGCCATAATAATGTCATCCTTTACACGGTCAATCCATCGTTTCATAACTTTATGGATGAAAAATAATAAAATCCAAAGAGAATTCTATTATTTTAGGAAGGATGACGAACTTCAAACCTGTTCCTCATACAAGGTGTCTATTATGATGACTTGACATGACACTGAACCACTTTTGTTCTATAGCTTTTGGAAATTCTTTTACTCCTACATGTTGATCAGCGATTGCAGGAGGATATAGATAGGGTAGTGGAATGGAGTCAGGACAACAAGCTTTTGTTCAACGTGACAAAGTGCTCGGTGATGAGTTTTACGCGCGCGCGTAACCCTCTAGTACACGAGTACGTAGTGGATGCCGCTCCTATGTAACGTGTCTCTGAGGTGCGGGATTTAGGGCTTACGGTCACTCCTGAACTGTCCTTTCGCGACCATATTACGAAGATCTGTAAAAGGGCGTTTAGAAACTTAGGATTTGTTTTGAGGCAGACAAGGTACTTCACTAACATCGTTTCAGTCAGGGTCCTGTATGACGCACTGGTCAGGAGTCATCTGGAACATAGTGCGGTCATATGGGCTCCACATGAGGCCAAGTACGTGGTGATGCTAGAACGCGTATAGAACAAGTTCACGCGCCACTTGTACAAAAAGCTATATGGGGTATATCCGTTTTACCCCTTGATGTACCCCACTCTGTTTGTGCTTGGCGTGGTCGGGTACAACCAACTGAGGGTAAGGCGTGAGTTCACGCTAGTAGTGGCATATTTGGTTAGGCTACTTCGTGGTATTGAGCATAACCCGGGAGTGCTGCAGCGACTGAGTTTATGTGTACCAGACCGCTATGTGTGGAGGCGGCGCCGCCCGCCGCTGCTGGCCGTGCCGGTTGCCAGGACCAACCTTCTCGCGAAGACACCATTGACCCGCGCAATTCGGGTCATTAATGACCTTCATGGCAAGATCGATGTATTTACATGCCATTTGAGTGAATTCGCAAAAATACTGTTGTTTATTTTATGCTATTCAGTAGATTAGAGCAGGTCAAATGTTTTTATGTTATAAATCTTTTAAATATTGTGTTTTTGATGATAATGTTGTTTTAGGATTTAAAGGTTGCGGTTGTGTTTTTTGTGATTTTATATTTATGTTGTATTATAATTTAAAGATTGTGTTTTTATAGCTAGGGTATAGAAGCTAGGATTTTTGATGTTACTATTTGTACCTACTTGTTTTTCATTGTTTTTTAAATTTTAAATAATTATATTAGTTTTAAAACCGCGCTATCGCATAAGGTGAACACCTGTAATGATAGTTGTGAGGGATTTTTAAATAAAAAAAAAAAAAAGCTTTAACACGATCAGCTGATCGCGTTAATTTCTATAGCAAGTACAAAATCGTAGAACGATAGTGGTTCAGTTTCATGTTCATGGACACGTCACACGAGAGATAGTACCTACGTTTATTATGTCACACCTTGTATAGTTATACATGTAATCTCTTGGACTATGAACTAGTACTAGTTCATAGACCAAGAGATTTATGATTTTTACCTCAGTGGAACCGGTGAAAGCAACTTTGTCGACATCGGGGTGGTGAGACAGGGCAGATCCAGCTGTAGGTCCGTATCCGGGGATAACGTTGAGGACACCAGCGGGGAAACCAGCCTCCTTGACTAGGGCAGCCATTGCCAATGCGGTGAGAGGGGTCTGCTCAGCGGGTTTGATGACTACTGTGCAACCTGTGGTAGACTTTGCGGTTAGTTCCTGTGTTTTACGATTAAGTAAAAAGAATATTTAATAATAATGTCTCATTAAAACAAAATAAAAATGTTTAATTCTCCAGGCAAAAATCAATTTTAAGTTTTGTATTTTGGGAAAAGTTTTCTTATCGAAACTTTCACGGATTTGTGTTTTTTTTAGATCAAAGATATTCAAGAAGAATAACCATTTTGATAAAATTTTCAACATATTTTAAATAATTTCTTGAGACAAGTGTCCTTCAAGTGTATAGAATATTAAATAGCTATTGTTAAATTAACAGGAAACTTACCAGCAGCGAAGGCGGGGGCGATTTTCCACACGAACATGGGGATGGGGAAGTTCCATGGCAGAATTTGTCCGCAAACACCCACGGGCTCCTTCAGCGTGAAGGTCATGACGTCACCGTCTGAAATATAATGGCGGCGTCAACCAACGATATCGCACAAGGCCATGGCTATGTAAATTCTATAGAGTCTGTTTTGGTTACGTCATCGCTAAATTGTACGGGTTAGAGCTGATTCCCCATGTTCTTGTTTCCCTCGAATATTTATCTGTTTTATTATTGTGTTTTATCAAATAAATGTCCCCTCGAAAATTTATTTGTTATATCGAATAAAACCGTGGTGGTACCAGTCAAAGAAGTAAGTACCGGCTGTATTTTTTATGTTTGTTCAAATATGTTTTGAAAAGCCGGGCTTGACAGACTTACAAGAATCAAGATTATTTTCGAACTTAGATAAATTATACATATTTCGAACAGTTCATAGTTGGCATTTGTGATTTTTTCACACAATATTTTCTCAATTAATTATGAATTAAAACTTTATCATTAATTAAACCACGTATTTCTTTTCTTAAAGACGTTGTCGGCAAAATAGTGGTTAACTTATGACTTTAACCCAACATGTTATCAAACTGAAACATTAACATTTTTATTGCATTTTTTATCATTTTACAACTTGACTACAAGTCATTTGATGAGCATCAAAATACCTAATGTCGAAATACTAAACAGTTTTTCACGATTTGTTTAACATCGACCGCACATTTGACCTTAGTCTTGAAAACTTTAAAAAAAATGCTTAAATTTAATTTTTATTACTAAAAGTTTTCAATAAAAAAATGCCTAACGATTTGTTTAAGTCATTGAGGTAATTGCTTAAATGTGATAAATTAGGTATCCTGTGTGTAGTTGTCAATTTTTTTTGTCATTTTATATGCGCGATTGCACGTCATGTATCCGCGACGAAGATATATTTTCTTTCTTTCTTACCTGCGGGAATAGTGTTGCCGAGAATTTTGTCGGCTTTGCCAGCGTAGTATCTGATGATGCCAGTAGACCAGAGGACTTCACCTTCAGCCTCTGCGACGGGTTTGCCGCAGTCCAGGGTTTCCAGTTGACCCAGATACTTAGCATCTCTCTCCATGAGGTCAGCCAGTTTGAGGAGGAGGCGACCTCTGGCGGAAGCATCGAGGGTACGCCATTCGGAGTAGCGGTGGAAGGCTTTCTTGGCTGCAGCCACAGCGAGGTCTATGTCAGCCTAAAACAATGTCGAATGCAGTTAAAATCAAAGAATATTCGCAGTGTACTATTAGGGTACACCTCTACCTACCTTAGAGGTGTACCCTATAGTACACCTACATTCCACCAGTTATGTTTCTTTAAGCCTGTAATGGAAGGCGATCCAATCGCCATCAACTGGGTATTGAAAAAAATGTGAAGAAAACACTCAATAACACTTTGCAAAACCTGGGTGTTGAACCCAGGACCACATTCGCAGTAATCACTTGAGTGAGACCACCTGTCGCATCGAGCTGTGTTGCATAAAAAAAAACTTGTATCGTACTCGTCCTCATCATCATAAATATTTGTAAGTCCGTGTTTAGTAGATTATCATTTTTTCTTTTAATCTACTAAACACGGCTTTTGAAATCAGCTGATCATCCCATCGAGGTTCGATAAAAAAATCTGATAAATTGTGATACATGATAAACATGGTACGAGTGAGATACAATATCGACATTGAAATTCGTTTTTTTGTCGAAACTGGAAATCATGTTTCATGTTCGGCATGATAAGAAATGTAGGTAAATAATGTGTTACATAAAATTATTAGTGTGGTCATAAAATGCAATACATTGTTTGATTACTCATTATCTTAAGCGAGTACAAGTCTTATCTTAGGTACTATGAAATACTAGCTTCTGCCAATGACATAAAGAAGCATATCAGCAATATTGCAGTTTTTCAACAGTAAAATTATTTATGTAATCTGATAAATTGTTTTGGAGATTACCAAAGGGTAATCTCTTCCACTTATCCTTCCAATGCTGATATTCGCCCATCCTTGCAAAATGAGTCGTGGTCGTACCACCACCATCTTCTTCTGGGCCTACCGCGTTGCCCGGATAGCTTTTTGTGACCCATTATGTGGTTAAATTAGCCCATAGATACTCCGGCATGCGGTAGATGTGCTCACCCCTGTTTCATTACAGCTTGGCAGTCGTGTAACCTACATCGGCAATTAGAGTTTTGGAACCTTAGTATCGAGTTCTTTATACGATCAGTAAGTTTAATGCCAAAGATACTTCATTATCATCATCATCATTTCAGCCATAAGATGTCCACTGCTGGACATAGGCGGAGGCCTATGCCTAGGCCTGGCCTGGGGGAGCCCAGAAGGGGGGGATTTGCCATAATCGCCACGCTTGGCAGGTTGGTTGGCGATCGCAGTATGGTTGTTACGAAGGCACAGAGAACGCTGCTGCCCATTATCTGGTAAGTCCCTTAGTCGCCTCTTACGACACCCACGGGAAGATATGGGATTGTATTATTTACGTCCGATACCATACGGAACAGACAAAGATACTTGGTAATATTAATTTAAATGTTTAACTTACTTTGTCGCCTTCAGCCACCTGGATGATGACGCTCTCATCCTGAGGGTTTATGGTGGGGAAGGTCTTCTTGCTAACTGAGTCCACCCACTCATTGTTGATGAACAACTAAACAGAAGAAAAATATTATTATCATCTGTTAGCCGAAACGCGTCCAATGCAAAACATTGGACATTGCTCCCAGTCCTGCCATTCTTTATTAGCTAATCAAAATCGTTGAAGGGGAAGCGCCGTGTCATGGTTGTATGTTGGAGAAAATATAATTCGCATTCGAAACAGAAATGCATTTACATAATTATAACCAACTAGCGGACGTCACGCGGTTTCACCCGCGTAGTTCCCGTTCCCGTGGGAATACAGGGATAAAAAGTAGCCTATGTCACCCGCGGATAGTGTAGCTTCCCAACGGTGAAAGAATTTGAAATCGGTCCAGTAGTTTCCTAGCCTATTCGTTACAAACAAACAAATCTTTCCTCTTTATAATATTAGTGTAGATAAATTCAAAAACAATTTCATGAACTTAGAGGGTGGTATTGGTGATTTTAATGATATCTCTGTAAATCATAGGTAATTAAATCAATATCTGACACGAACCTGCAAATTGCAGAAAAAACGTAAGAAAATGTTAATTTCGCGAGCTACCCTGGCGCTTCCAGCTCAATTTAAAAAAAAAAAACTAACTCTCATGTCTATAAGTTTCCTGAAAGAACATAGGGACATAACAAGCCAATAGTTTCACAGAAACATCTATGTTTTGTCTGAAAATGTATTTAGTACAATACATATTGGTCTACGAATCACCTATTGTGGTTTTGTTGTCCGATTCAACGATTCAATGCTTGAATTTCCAATGCCTTGTGTAAGTATTGAATATCGATATTGTGGGTAATTTAAAAAAAACAAAGTTTTTTATTATATTACCTACTGGCGCAATTTTCAACTTACTTTATCAAAATCAAATCAAATCAAATCAAAACTCATTTATTCAAACTAGGCTGATAATCAGCACTTTTCGAACGTCAAAATTTACTTTACTTTACTTATTTACAAGTGACAGTCCCCCAAAACGCCCACCCTTCGACACTTCCTAGTGTTTTTGCTGGAAAGAAGAAGTGGCGGAACAAACTCTCCAGCAACACATCTGTCGGTTTGGTTAGAAGAACCAGACTCGATACAATACTATGGTGTAAGTTAATATTACGATTGACTACAATCAATAATAAAAGGTATATAATAATAAAACATAAAAAGACATAACATATTATCAGTAAACTAATTTTGGAGAAAGAACATAAATTACAAACATTGTCTTGTGTTCAACTCAACGACCAGCTATTAAAATCATTTACTAGCTGATGCCCGCGGCTTCACCCGCGTGTATGTCGGTCAAATTATATACTAAAACCTTCCTCTTGAATCACTCTATCTTTTAAAAAAAACGCATCAAAATCCGTTGCGTAGTTTTAAAGATTTAAGCATACATAGGGATATAGGGACAGAGAAAGCGACTTTGTTTTATACTATGTTGTAGTGATGAAGTAGTCGATTAATGGAATAGTAAGCTTTTGAACAAAGATTAGATTTCACTTTGGCTTTAAATGCATTAAATGGCAAGTCTAAAAAAGAAGATGGCAGTTTGTTATAAAATGTTATATCGAGCCCTACGAATGAATTATGAACTTTGTGAAGCCGGTGAAAAGGAGCGCGTAGTTTATGCTTATTTCTGGTGTTAAAGTTGTGAATATCACTGTTTTTAGTGTACAGGTGAATATTTTGTCTAATTTATAAAATGTTGGCAAAGATAATTGATTATAATAGTTCAGTCAAATTATTATAGTGCAGAAGTAAGATTCTCGAAATACCTTTCAAGTTCAATACAAATTCGAAATCCCTCTAAACAAACACAAAATAATGTTCCAAAAATAACGTTCCGGTAAAAACATCTTTTCAGTCAGCTATGTTTTACAAGCGTAAATTAGTAGATTATGCACCGAGGGGCTAAAGTTGTGTCTTATGTCACGGGCGTCATATTGAATCTCGAGCGCAATGAAGGATTCGGGATTTAACTCCCGACCGCAGGGAGGGAGTTAAGAGTTTAACTCACGAGCGAAGCGAGGGAGTTAATACAAGAATCCTGAATGCAGCGAGGGATTCAAGCTAGCCCAAGGCAAAGACACCTTTAGCCCAGAGGAGGATACTCTACTTTTTACACCTACTGTGAGAAAATAATAGCCATAGTACGAAAAACAAAGTATTTATTAAATAAACAAACAGTAAGAATATTTAGAACTAGTTAGTTATATGCACAAACGGGTTAATGGTAACATTATCACAAACAACTTTTAACTAATGTTACAGCCAAGTACTATAAGGGTATTACGGCGCGGTACGGTATTTGTTATTATTAATGCCAGTTTTAATGTTATTCCATTCCTTTTAAAAAATGGTTCGTAGTTATCTAATTATTCTTACAATATTATGTCTTCGAAAACATGGCAACGATATGAAGAAGCAGTCGTTATGATTTTGTAGGAAATCCAGAATATCATCCACGCGTAGTAAGGGTATCGAGAATAGCTTTCCTCTTTCTGGGTGTTTGTTAGTACTATACTGCCAATTTAGCTGAGCATGTGAGATTCCAAATTCAAATCACATTATTGACCAGCGGGTCATAATGAAATCCAGTACAACATTATTGACCGGCTGTGCCCCCGGCCACTAATGACTCACTTTAGGTTAAGGTTGCTTGACATATAATTTGACATTTTCGAGCAGGTGGTGTGAAAAATCATTTATGTAACTCATAGTCCACACGTAAACCGGCAACCGAATTGATTATTTTCGTCAACACATTCAATTGTTTTTTTAACCCTACTTCACGAATTACACTGCAATTTCTTTAATAACATTTTCGTAAGTAATATATTCATCAAATATAGTGAAAATAAGTCTTACCTTAGTGTATTTGATGTCTACTTTAACCATTTTCAAGCCGGTTTGTTTGTCCACGTGCGTTCGCTGCAGTGGTCTGGTACAAATAGTCGGTTCTCGCACACAGCGCCGGCAATAACCATAGCGTCACACACATTGTTTGATTTTGATTAGATTAAGTACGCCTCAATACAGATTATAGGTACTCACCAGTGTTCCGTATGTTTTTATTATAACAGTGACTGCTTTGAATTTAAGTTCATTTTGGTTGATCCTGTATTATAAAACACATAAAACTAGTGTGTTTTTGTCACCATCTTGTCTTCTTATTACGCATGCGCGTAGTACTACAGCGCATGCGTCAAAACTTGTTGATGTTTCTAAATCTAGACGAGGAAAGATGACTGACAAAATATCCTACATATTTTGCCGATTCAAGCTACGCATTGTCTCTTCCTTTATTATAAAAACTAAGATGAATTTATCTATTGCTGCTGTACCCGTCATTCAGTATTGACCCAAATGTTTAATTCTTGAAATAAAAAACTTTATGCAAAAAAAGTAACAGACTTCCAAAAAACACTAACAAAGTCTAAAATAACTTTACTTTCGGAAGTCGGTGACTTCGTTAGTTTCATCTGATTTATTTCTGTACTAATTTTTTTCATGAATCAATTTTACATTGTAACTAGAAATTATTAAGGGCCACTGTGATCCAAACTACTGTACCGGTTTTGGTGAAATTCTATGGGACCAGTCGTAGTATATATATCTCTTCACAAAAAAAAGTTTTTTTCAAATTGTTTCATAAATGATGGAGAATCTATACGAGGTAAGAAATATTAAAAAAATATAACCTGAACCAACCATGAGAGAGCCATGTTTTAAAGACGGTTAAAAAAAAATCTTATTTGTCTGATCGTAGACTTCTATTCCAGTGTACTTAGGGTGGATATCACAGACAGTTCTTGAACGCGATTAGATGTGCGGATCGTGATCAGTTTCAACGGTAGAATTCACTCCTGTTTACACACAGTCATTTTATTTTGTTTGTTTTGTCATATTGGTTGCGTCCGCTCCAATACTGAACCCTGAAAATAAACTTGGCAATGGCATTGTGTAGAGGAGGTTGACATTGTTTAATTATATCAAATTAATTAGGTATAATTATTATCTAACGAATGTAAGTTAAGAGTGAGCTACACGATTTTGAAGTGGCATGATTTTACAAATTATGTTATCAGGGCTTGATAACTAATTTATTAGACTAGACTTTGATAGGAGTGTTTTGATTTATGCACCTTCAGGTTTTCTGCAACTTGAGGGGCTCGTGGCTGCTGCAGGTTGTTCGAAAGAGATACCGTGGCCTCGGACACAAAGGGGTAAGAAGGAGCATGGGTGGTTTGTAGTCAGTAGAAATCTGACACTCCCTACCAATCTGCCCAGAGCGGGAGGAGTCATTTGGTGATTTCCCATCATCCAAAAAAAGGGGCTCGTGACTACTAATAATAATTTAATAATAGCAACTTGTCGGGTCAATGTCCAGGTTAAACCGGTGTTCCCGTTAGATAATATTTCACCCGTGCCTCGGAAAACACGTAAAGTCCATTTCACGAAAGAAGTCCCGCAGACGCAGCGCAGTATGTCGCGCGACATAATGTTGTTTCACAACTTTTGGCATCGTAAATAAACCTTATAACGCACTAATCCAATAATAAACTCACAAAATATCTACCACAACAAACGCACCTTGATAACATCGACAAACGACAACATGGCCGATCTGTTAAATTTAGTTCCACAATTGTCCGCGGGACTTCTTTCGTGAAATGGACTCTAAATAGTTGGTCCCCGTTGTCATTTGAACATTTTTGACAGTCGTTATAGGTTGTCAGTAGCCCTAAAACTGACAACCGGTCTTACCAAAGGGTATTGTATTATCCAGCAACAACTGGGTAGTGGAGGTCAGAAAGGCAGTCGCTCCATGTAAAATACTAGTATTCAGCTGCATCCGGTTAGATGGAAGCGAATCCCAAAATATTAGGCAGATGATGAAGTGCAATTATAACGACTTTTGTGAAGATAAGATAAGTATATGAACAAATATTTGCGATGTTCGAGATAGGTACAACACCATTTAATTATATTAGCTAATACATAATATTCTGTTCCTAAACCTCCAAGTGCTAAAGTACTATCGAGCACGAGATATTTTAACATAACGTCGAATTTTGTTTAAATTGTATGAATCTATTATGTTATTTAAATTCAAAAATAATACATTCCAACATTCCAACAGGACTCTTAACCACATCGTGGTTCGTTGTCTGCAAATGATTATGATTGTTCAATGGGTTTTTGCTACTTTTATTTTTATGTATCATTAGGTACGGTATGTACACAAGTATCGCTATATGGATTATCGTACAAAATGATTAGTGCCTTATTATTTATTGTCGTTCTCATTACATTAACTTAACGAAAGCGTGTTTCCATACAAGGAAGGTATAAAAAACTTTGAAGATCTATCTTGTAATCGGTATAGACTTCGCAGAATATAATCCGTGTGCTTTTCTGCCTATTTTCATTGCCTTTAGAGCAGCTTAAGTTTTCGTTTCGTCGTTGATCTCTTCCCTGGCTTTTCATCAAAGAGTGATTCGCCAAGAACCTTTCTGGGATTGGCCCGGATCTTGCGGAAACCAAACGGGTATTCCGCAAGATCTGAACCCATTCCCGCAAGGCGCTCGGCGAAGTGGTGGACGTCATCATGCGTGTAACACAATCCTGCCACACTACTACCAAACCACTTTAACTCCTGCGCGTGAGAGCCCTCACGGCGGGGATTCGGTGTCTCGGGGTGGTGTGATCTTGGCGGTGTCTCTTGACATCGCCAACGCCTTCGAGCTGCATTAGGGAGGTACTCCAGTATCACCGGGTGGCCGGCCTACCTTCGTCGTGTGGTCGGGGAGTATCTGATACACAGGGCTGTCATCTATCCCGGTCAAGACGGAGAATGGAACCGACGAGAGATGTCTTGCAGTGTTCCACAGGGATCGGTTCTAAGGCCGCCCCTGTGGAACATCGTTTATGACTGGGTGCTACGAGCCGACCGCTTTTTGAGGAGTACCTGGAGAGGCGCCACGGCGCCCTCACCTTCCGTCTGTCGTGGAAGTCTGCTTTGCTTGGGCGGACCCCCGCCCTGTTCTAGTAGCTGCGATTGGTAGTGGTGACCTCTCGTGTTCGGACCTGGTTCAAACCATAGTCCGGGGGGGGGATTGGCACGACATCGGCTCCTTCTGCGATGCAGTGATACTAGCAAGGAGGCGGCGGAACGTGGGAGGGAGAGAACCACAGCCACCGCCGGAGACGCGCCGGGCGTTGGGGGCCACGTGATGGCTCCCGGCCACGGTAGGCGTGGGCCTGTGGACGGTGTGTAATGGGCTTGCACACTGTCCGTCCGTCCTATGACTATTACAGGCCGTGTCGACGGCGCGTTCGTGTTTATGCGTAGATGTCAGCAACATTGCAAGGACTGACGCGACGCCTGTCGGGGCTGCGGGTTGTTTGAAAGAGATACCGCGGCCCCGTACACAAAGGGCTAAGAAGGAACATGGGTGGTTTATAGTCAGTAGAAATTTGGCCACTCCCTTCCACTCCGCCCAGAGCGCGAGGAGCCATTTGATGATTAGCCAAGTGCCAAAAAATAAGGCAAAACAAATCTGTTCAATTTATTGAAATATTTTTTATTCTACATTTGATCTAACAATTATAACTAAGTTTTGAACGTTTTCCTCGGAGTGACCATCGTCTGTACAATTTCGCAGTGTAATTTGCAATTATCGTTGTAATATACAGAGTGGTAGGTCCAGTTGCCGTACATGTACTTATCACCGTAGAAAGAGCGGGAAATAGCCTGGAGGTCCACGTTGAAAACATAGTGACCCTGTAAGGAGTTATTTATTGAATAAGTAATCGATTTTTACAAATTGTAAATGGTATTGTAAAAACTCTTCTCCCGCCTCAACATCGGCAGGCACCGATGACAATTCAAACCCCAAGCAGACCAAAAATATTTTGGAGACGAGTTTGGCACTTTCAGTAGCCGCCATCTGCTCCTGTGATGTGCAGGAGAAACAGGACAGTCAGAACTACTACAAATCAAGTGCCCCATAGTTTTTGGGGTAGCACCACATATACCCTCCAGGGTATAGCCATCTATGAATCTCCACCTCACGTAAACGGACCCTTAACGAAGCCGAAAGGCACGTGTTCTCCCGTCCACTCGGCGTTCTGAAGTCAAATTTTATTTACGGACCTCGGTCTGTAGGCGGCCACGACCACGATTTGTCACAATATGATTGGTTATTGCTTTCTTGAACAAAAATGGTCGAACACCCGGTATTGCGACCAAACTTTCGTACTGGTTTCGACCAAAAGTCGCTTCTGTGGTCAAAAGTCATGGTCGTGCCCTAAGTACGCGAAGTCCATAATATCATAAGCTAGAACAATAATTTTCACGTACTTTGTAAATGCCACATCGTCCTGTATTAATGTTGTACATAGCCTTGAGCACCGGCTTAAAGAAAACATGTTCACACAAGTTGTTTATCCGTATTTTGATTACTTCTTTTTTGTTTAATGTACCCGAGAATATTGTCTGAAATTGAAGACATGTTGACTTTAGTATACATTAAGCTCTAAGAAATTCAAGATGAGCACAATTCTGAAAGTCATAGATGGCTTTCAGAATTGGCTAAAAATTGTTGGCTTTCAGAAATAGCTTTCACCATTTTGATGATGAGCTTCACGGTGAGGATGGCTTATCTCCTTTCCTGCGCCTCTTGCTTTAGCCAAGACAACCTTAGCCTTTAGTAAGCTCGGTCTTGTGAGTTTGAGAAATCAGCTGTTCAGTTCATGCGTAGCTACAGAGTTTGTCAAAGTCGTCGTCGCATTTGCCGTTCGTTACGTGTGTTTTGCCACGGTACTGATAGATTGCGTATAGGAAAATAAAACAAATCTAATTTATTGAATTCCCATAACTTAACTGAAATATTTTCTTGTACCGGTCATCTTATGATATACTGAATTTATCCTATAAGTCTTCAGGAAGGCTGTCCCTTACACCCTGTATAAAAAGTTTGCTGATGGAATTTGTAGTTGCGACCGCCTTCTATATAGCACCTTAATAGGCTCTTAAACTACTTCATTCAATACGTACTCTAATTGTCGTCATATTGTCATGCACCAAAACGTCATACTTTAACCATACATCGTCATACTTATAGGCCTTAACTACGCCGCAGTAATTTCTTTTAGGTGCATTACAAGTTTCATAGTTTGTAATCTTTAAATCAAATTCTCCCTGAAAAATATAATTAGAATAATTATTAAAAATTCAAGTCAACCTATATATCCTTTTTATCATAGTTCATGTCCTCGTTGGTCTAGTTTTCGCAAGCCCGCCACACTATTCCCAAACCAATGTAACTCCTGTTAACCAGAATTAACACTGGCAACCACAAGAAAAACGCCGAGACAATGAAGCTCGACGAATTCCCAGAGAAACGAGTTAACTGTCTTGGATCCCGCAACGAAATTAATCCGAAAAGAATAGCGGAGGAGTAAGAAAAAAACATAATTTCCACTTTCCTTTCCTAGTTTTCGTAAGTGTTTGATTCCCAGGTCAAGGAAAGTGTCATTGGGTTTTTCCAACAGGACTTTCTTAGTAGCAGCCATGGAGACTGGATTTGTACCCGGCTTGCAATTGGTTCGCCCCCGATTACATGGGGCTTAAACATAAACGGCGTAATATGTGTGTAGATACTACTGGGTACACCACGGCCTTAGAACCCTTCGGGGATTACAAGCATCTCTTGTATTGAATAACAAGAATAATATCAATATTACTTCAGTCAGCTAGGTTAGTTTAACATAACCAGCGGTCTCCAAAATAGTAGTTTACACATTTATGACGTTGTGAACTTTTCTGCACCTTTTTTCTTCCCAAGCATGTTATCATCGAGGCAAAATTTGATTTAATTTTAATTATTTGCGGCAAAAAAGTGTAGTACGTTACAATTTTAATATTTAGTTTAGAGCTTAATAGTAAACAAACGCGAAACCCACACTATTTTTCATGGAATCATTATTGGTTTTAATAAAATAAGGACACGGACGTATACAGAAAGGGACAGTTAGAAAATAAAATAAAACCTGAAAGATCACACTTACCAACTCTGGACAGCGCTCCCCGTCCAGACCAAGTCAGAGACCAATCAAATCACAGCATTACATCAGCAAGAAGCAGTCGTCGTTAAGGATGACTTGCAAGTAATTCAATAACCTTGACGGCGCTTTAATATTAAAATTAGTTTTAGTTAGATTTAATAGATGTCGCTGTTAGTTTAAGAGTGTCGTGAACATGACTTATCTATGTCTGCTACGTCACATCAGATCACACGACACTCTGACACAACACCGAGCGCTAGCGGGCGGTGGGGCGACGACAGACAGGCAGTATGGTTTGAGATTCGGTCGAGATCGCACAGGCGTGCTACGCGCTCGGTGGAGTGTCTTACTTGTGCTATATCTATTTTGTTATTTTATTTTATCGGTTATTACTTGGTGAATATTTTAAAAGGAATAAAAGTGATTTTGTGCTAGTGAACTAGTGTCCCTATTTTCTTCGCCCGACAATCCACGCCTACCTACAATGTACAACTTTGTAATTGAGATCATGGATCCAATTAATACCGCTGATAAGGGCCATGTTCCTACATCAGAAGTGGGATTCGAAGGGCAAAGACCTGAAGAAAATAACGGACACGGTGTAGTACCCTGCCAACGCCTTACCTATTGCGAGATATGGAGACTTTGTTATCACGACTCGTGGCAACCGCTCAACTGCAAACGTCAAATTTCAACGCAACTGCGCGATTGATACGGTTTAATCCTGATGCTGCTGATGCGGACATAAAAGGTTGGTGCAGGATAACGGAAATAGTAGTAAATAGCAGGAACCTAAATGGTGCAGAACTTTTGCAAGTGCTTGCACATGCTCTGAGAGAACGGGCATCGAATTGCAAACTTCACAGTTAACCTGGAGGCAAATAAAGGAATAATTGCTTTTTGCAAAATTTGAAAACCTATGTTACCGCAGGACTACTTCGACGAGATAATAGGATTCCAACTCGGTACGAAAGAGTGAAGCTGCAACACGTGTCTGGAGCAAGATAGAGATTATCCCTTGCACGGAAATGTCAGAAGACGTCATCACGGAGTTTGTTACTTCGGTGCTATGCCAAAAGGATGGTATGATACGACGAGAGCTGCATTCTTGTAACGTATCTACCAGAACTCAGTTGCTACGGGTTCTCCAAGGTACGAGTATTTTGTCAGTGACGTGTAGTGAAATGTAGTGGTATGTGGTTATATGTAGTGAAATACAGTGAAATGCAGTGAAGGGAAGTAAGAGAAGTGAAGGGAAGTGAAGTGAGGTGAGGTGAAGTGTAAAGAAGCCGCTACAATGAACCACGTCTTACTCAAACTGTCATCATTGTGGTATATCAGTTCATCGAACCATGGACTCTCGCAAACGCCGCAAAGAGCCTGTTGCTAAGGCAACTACGAAGACAGCTGAGCAGCCTATGGAGATGCAAGTGCATCCGCGCCCTGTCACTTGTTTCCATTGTGGTCAACAAAGGCATGTTGCACCAGCGTGTCCGGACCACAAAGGAGGCAACGAGAAACCGGCTGACAGGGAGGCCTACCTGCGTGAGTGAGGGCCGGGAACCGGCACCATTACTACGACCGGGTGAGTTCGTTCCTTTTCTTTTTGGTAGTGGTTCCGCCTGTTTATTGGCGACTTCCAACTTGGCTAGTCGGCTACCAGGTACAATATGTAGCGAACTCTGACATCATTCTATGTCGGGGTCCCTTACCATGCCATGACTGGGATGTCCTCAGGGTTCGGTTGTGGGTCCGTATGTATGGAGCGTAGGCTTTCGTGACTTCCTCGCGATTCCACTTCCATGCGGCTGTACGTAAACCGGTTGCGCGGACGACGGCCTG
Source organism: Diarsia brunnea (assembly GCA_949774965.1). Lineage (NCBI taxonomy): Eukaryota > Metazoa > Arthropoda > Insecta > Lepidoptera > Noctuidae > Diarsia > Diarsia brunnea. Next base: position 8,062,425 of record OX458999.1, read on the forward strand.
CAGCTCGTTCAGTCAAGTGCTCGGGCTGGATTCGAAAGTTTGGCTGACACTTGCCTAAATTGAATATCCCGGTGGGGTGATCGTAACCGTCTGACCTTCACCGCACGAAACTTGTCAACTTCTTTTCAAAGGTAATCTTAAATCATGGCCTAGTATTGGGTTTAATAGCGTTCCCGTTAAAGGGAAGCGCTCCGAGTGCTGCCTTGGGTTTGTCTTGGGGAGGAGTTTTTCATTCATAGAACACATGGAGGCTGTCGGTGAAAAAGCTAAAGGGGGCTTTTATGCCTTAACGAGAGTGTCCAGGTCTGCGTGGGGTTTGTCATTTTTAACTCTAGGAAATATCTATGGGGCTGCTTACTTGGGGTGTGTGTAGCGTACGGGGCACCGGTGTGGGCCGAAAGGGCCACCATAGGAGCGGTACGACGTAAATTACTTCAAAGCCAGCGGTTGGCCTTGATTTTCTTGTGTGGAGCGTGTAGGACGGTTGGTACTGAAGCCTTGCCGGTACTGGCAGGGGTGCTTCCGGTCGATCTTGAGGTGTGGCGCCGTGCTTCAATGTGCTGCTGCGCGCGAGGGGCCGCGGCCGCAGACTTTTTGATACAGCGTGACCGTGCTGAAATGGCTGGATTACTGGCACCACAGACTGGCGTCTGGGAGGAGCTTTTGTCTGAGTTGCAGTGTGGGTCGTATAGTTCCGTCAAGGGCCGGCTTCTCCGCCAGTTCTTTCCCTCCGCTTGTGGGCGGCTGGCCGGGACGTGGCTGGCGGTAGATCGCCCAATTTCTCGCGGGTCTTGGTGGCTTTGGGAGTAAATTGTTTTCCTTCAGGCTTGTTGCCTCACCTTTTTGTCAATGTTCTGCATCTGGCTGCGAAAATGAACAATCAGGCACATCATATTTTATGGGAGTGTGGTCTTTGGCGGAGTGAACGTAATGTTATGTTGGATGGTGTACGGGTTACATCCGGAGTTGTTTGCTGTGCGATCCTTGTAGAAACTAGAACGGGTTTCCGTGCGTTCTAGCATTTTTGTCGTGCGTATTGTTGGAGTCAGGTATAACGGCTCACAACTTGGGACGCAGTGGTATTGATGACAGTAATATCCGTGGTGCTGGGCAGCTGGGCTTGTCCCGGTTGTACACGTCCCTGTGTGCCAGTTGGCCTTGTTCTGTTCTGTCTCCTGCTGATATGTAGGGGGGTGGAAGTTGTTTTTCCTGCTTCTCAGCTATTCTTTTCTGATTGGTTTCGTTGCGGGATCCAAGACGGTTGGATCGTTTCTTTGGGACTTCGTCGGGCTTCATTGTCTCGGCGCTTTCTTGTGGTCGCCGCTGTTGTTTCTGGCTTACAGGAGTTGCAGTGGTTCGGAAGTGGTGTGGCGGGCTTGTACCTACCAAGTGAAAGTAGTGGTGTACCACAGCTTAGCCTTTCGCGGATTGCAGGCGTGTAGCTATGTTAGGTCTTGGGCTTGTCCAAATTTAAAAAAAATAAAAATGTAACGAACTTCTTTCGTATATCTCACGGGTAATGGAGATAATAATGTAGTCAAGTGTGACTCGCAGATACTTAGCCCCATCAATGTTGAAGCTATTCTCTGTAGGCGAGTATGTTTTTATAAGAAATAACGAGCGCAATCAGATTAAGTTTCACAGAAAATTCAAAGGTCCATTCTTAATTACCAAGGTTGTAGAAAATGATTGGTATTATGAGCTAAAAAATATTGATGGGCCTAATCGAACGTAAAAATATGCACACGAAAATCTGCGTTTAGTACCCGGGGGTCAAGACGGTCTGGTAGCGATAGCTACCTCGTTACTTAATAATAATGAGAAGGAGGCCGAGACGGCGGTCTACGATCGGGGAGTGGAGTGGGTATCATCTGGTGATGACAGCTTAGTGATACCTTGTCGATGTGTGGTTCACGTACGTTTACCGCTAGCTCTGGAACCCTCGCGGCCTTCAAGAGTGAAGAAACGTAATTAAATTTACCATTGTTACAATCTGTGAGATTAACTTAACTGAGTGAGGATAATATAAAGGACTTGCTCATGTGGGCCGACGTCCTATGATGTGTTAGTTACGTGATCTAAGGAACTGGCTTATGTAGGTCGATGTTCCGGATCATGTACTAGGGTGTGTTTAGCGTGATCTAAGGAACTGGCTTATTCAGGCCTATGTTCCGGATCATTTGGTAGGGTGTGTGTAGTTGTATGATCTAAGGGACTGGCTTATGCAGGCCGAAGTTCCGGATCATATACTAGGGTGTGTGTAGTAATGTGATATAAGGAACTGGCTTAGACGGGCCGATGTTCCGGATCATATCCTATGGTGTGTGTAGTAGTGTGATCTAAGGGACTGGCTTAGACAGGCCGATGTTCCGGATCATATTATTGCACTGATCGTCTAGTCTGAGAGACTGTGAGATCAATTGAGGTGTAGTCATATGAGATGACAGGGATAGAGCCAGTAAGTCCGGTCCATGTTGTCATATGAGATGATGACTGGTCGAAGGGACGCTGTCACTCTTTGAGTTACGTGTAGTCATACGAGATGACAGGAAAAGAGCCAGTAAGTCCGGTCCATGTTGTCATATGAGATGATGACTGGTCGAAGGGACGCTGTCGCTCTCTGAGTTAGGTGTCGTCATATGAGATGATGACTAGTCGAGGTCTAGGTTGTCCGGGCCACGTCATCATAGGAGATGATGGCTGGCTGAAGGGACGCCTCAGTCAGTATTAGTTTGCAGGAGGTCAAACGTAATCGCTTTACGTGTGTGCGTCCCTAAATGTCATCATGTCAGGATAGGACGAGCGTACAGAGTAATGTATCTACCAGTTTTATTCTCTATAAAGAACGATGGGCAACCGGTGACTTAAGAAAATGGAGACGCACGAGGACGTGCGAATGTCAGTCTGGCCGTGACGGCGCTTTAATATTAAAATTAGTTTTAGTTAGATTTAATAGATGTCGCTGTTAGTTTAAGAGTGTCGTGAACATGACTTATCTATGTCTGCTACGTCACATCAGATCACACGACACTCTGACACAACACCGAGCGCTAGCGGGCGGTGGGGCGACGACAGACAGGCAGTATGGTTTGAGATTCGGTCGAGATCGCACAGGCGTGCTACGCGCTCGGTGGAGTGTCTTACTTGTGCTATATCTATTTTGTTATTTTATTTTATCGGTTATTACTTGGTGAATATTTTAAAAGGAATAAAAGTGATTTTGTGCTAGTGAACTAGTGTCCCTATTTTCTTCGCCCGACAATCCACGCCTACCTACAATGTACAACTTTGTAATTGAGATCATGGATCCAATTAATACCGCTGATAAGGGCCATGTTCCTACAACCTTTTTTTAAATAGGGTCTGATGATGTGCGATATTTGTAAAGTGTGAGTTGTACGTTTCTAGTGCCAGTGGTCCAGATGGGCACCGTGTATTTCAGCTGGGAACGGACTAACGATTTATATATGAAGAAGAGAATAGAGGCCTTTTTAAATTCTTTACAAGACCGCATTGTGAAACCATACATCCGAAAGGCTCTCTGCGTACATGAGGAATTTAGAGTTGACTTTACAGGACTTTATGTCGTTTTATAAATAAGACGGACAATAAAGGACACAAGACTGACCCTTGAGGCACACCGGATTCGAACACTGTTTAATAAGATTCGTATCCATTGATGACAACTTTCTGTGTTTTTATAGAATATGTACGAAACAAACCATTTGAGCAGATTCCCTCTATTGCTGTTGAAGGCAATTTTGTCTTAAAGAAGTTTTTGGTTCACCTTGTCGAACGCTTTCCAAAAATCAGTATACACAGCATCAACCTGTGTACTAATCACTAAATTTGTACTGGTGAATCGCGACTGAACAAAGTCATGATGTTTGGGAATAATGAGGTGACTCAGTTGGGGAAATAAAATACTGTTTACTATATTCTCGAAAAGAATAGAGAAGGTGGATAGAATAGAGGTAGGTCGATAATTTTCAATGTTGACTTTATCTCCACTTTTTTAAATGAGAGTTATGAAAGCTGTGTTGTTCAGAGATGAAGTGTTGTACAGTAGATGTAGCGGAATACAGATTAGTTGTGCAGTATGCTTGAAGAATGTGGACCAGGTGGGAGACCAGCTGGTCCGGGCCCTTTATTTAGATTCAAGGACAACAATAACTTAAGTACGTCACGCTTTTTGAGATAAACATGAGGAATACAGGCTGATTTATCATCAAGGATATCTGGAAGAACCCAGCTCTTAGGATCAAAGATTGAAGGCACAGAGTTGAAGAATGTGGAACACAATAAACAAATCTCGCCAGGGCAATTAGATGATGTATTTTTCTATAATCTATTAGAAAAATACGTTAATCATAGATAACGTAATCATACGTTTGCCGGAACTTTTCCTTTAGTTGGAAATGTCAGAACATGTCAGAACTATTTTGTGTTAATTTAGGGTTTGTGAAACAGTAAGAACAAGATTTTAAACTGACATGGTCACTAGCACTATTATTTATACTAAAAACGGGATATTTACCATGTTTACTGATTGTTTCGAGTTCCCGATATTTCGGCGCGGTTACAAGCACCATGATCACGGATAAACCGGAAAATAACCGACCGACCGTCCGTCCGTTTGATCGGATAATATCGGGAACTCGAAACAATCAGTAAACATGGTAAATATCCCGTTTTCAGTATAAATAACAGTAAGAACAGTAAGGACGTTATGGTCCTTTGATGGGTTAAAATTTTAATAGTCGTATGTCGAATTCACCCTGAACATCAAACAAAAATGAATAGTTATTCAGAGCTTCATGCCTCCTCTGTTGGAAGACCTTTGAACCATTAGTCCTGTGTTTCATTTGTTGGTTTGATCATGCCTAACGTTTGGTCCCAAAGTCCAACAAGTCAGATAGGCTGGACTGGAGCCGAAACCGATATAGTTGGAGAAAGGTTCGGCAGAGGGTGAAATATCAATAATGTGTGGTCGCCTATAGGCTACTTAAACGGTTAAGCAGACACGGTCTTAGAAGTAAGTATCAAAATCAATATAGTTACTTACATATTCCGACGATGAATTTGAAACCATGAAATATAATGAGAAAACCACGAGATATTTCAACATAATGTTGAATTATGATGGAAAATTGTATGAATCTATAAGATATTATTTAAATTCAAAAATAATACATTCCAATTTGACTCTCAACCATATCGTGGTTCGTTGCCTGCAAATGATTATGATTATTCAATGGGTTTTTGCTACTTTTATTTTCATGTATCATTAGGTAAATTATGTACATATAGTGGTACAAACGAGAATCGTTACATGGTTTATCGCACAAAATGATTAGTGCCTTATTACTTGTTGTCGTTCTCATTAACCTGTTGAAATCGTTGAATGGAAGGGAATAAAAACCTTTGAAGATCTTGTAATCGGTATAGGCTTCGCAGAATATAATACATGTGTATCTCCATAACCTTTTTCTTTCTTTTTTTTTTTGAGGATCCACATCCTCACCAAATGACTCTTTCCGCTCTGGGCAGAGCGGTAGGGAGTGTGAGACATCTACTGACTAAAAACCACCCATGTTCCTCCTTAGCCCTTTATGTCGAAGCCGCGGTATCTCTTTAGAACAACCCGCAGTCCCGACGGGCATCTCCATTACCCTTAGAGCATCTTAGACTTTCGGTTCATCGTAGACGTCTTCCCAAAGTTTTTATCTGTTTTCATCGACGTGACGATGTCAAAGTATGCATCAGGCAATAAAAATTAGTGCAATTTATTGAAAAACTTTCTATTCTAGAATTTCTCTAATAATTATAACAAAGTTTTGAACGTTTTCTTCGGAGTGACCATCGTCTGTAGAATTTCGCAGTGCAAATTGCAATGTTCGTTATAATATACAGAATGGTAGGTCCAATTGCCATACATGTACTTGTCACCGTATAGAGAGCGGGAAATAGCCTGGAGGTCCACGCTGTATACATAGTGACCCTGAAAGGAGTTTATTAAGTTAGGGATCAATTTTTACATGGTGTAAACGGAACGTCTTAGCGTGTCGATGCCAATTCAAATCGAGTCGGCCCAAAATTTTGCCACGAGTTAGACACTTTCAGTAGCGTCCATCCACTCCTGAAATGTGCAAACAACAGTGCAGGCAGGACATGATATCAAGTTCCCATATTTTGTGGGGTACACTCCAGTGCGGAGTCATAAATGAATCCGCTACATTACGAAAACGGACCCTTAACGAAGCCGAAATGCATATATTCTTCCCTGCACTCATCGTTCTCAAACTCAAATTCGATTCAAGGGCGTCGCTCAGTTGGCGACCAAAACTTGTCTCATGTAGGTAGTGCGTCTACACCTTCGTCCTGATTTCGACCAAAAGCCGTTTCTGTGGCCAAAAGTCATGGTCATGGTGAAGTACGGGAAGGCCTCTTATTATTTAAGCTAGAGCAATCATTTTCACCTACTTTATAAATGCCACATCGTGAAATGTTGTAAATAGCCTTGAGCAGCGGTTTGAAGAAGATATGATCACACATGTTGTTTATCCGCAATCTGATTACTTCCTTTTTGTTTAATGTACCCGAGAATATGGTCTGAAATTGATAACATGATGACTTTACTTTACTTTAGTAGAAGACAAAGTATGAGCACAATTCTAAAAGTGATAGATCATTAGTTTGATGGTAAACTCCACATTGAGTTTGGTTCATCTCCTTTCCTGCACCTATCATTGTGACCAAGACAATATTAGCCACCGCGTCGGTACGATCTGTCTTCTGAGTCTGCATGACCGACAGTGAGATAACCATTTCCTTCTACATTCCATTTACACGACGTTCAGACGCCAGCCCATTAAGTTACCCGAATCCATCAGATTTTCCAAATCAAACTTACTTCTAATGTGTTAGCAATAAATTTAAAAATCTATTCAAAAAGAAAAAGAAAAATTCATCGAGAGTCGATCACTTTTTACTCTGAGTAATATGGTTGATAGTGGTCGACGGTCAATGAACGCGATTGTACATAGTATCAATCTAATCGCCGCTGCGGTTTGTGGTTGGAACCGCCTTTCAAATTGAACCTTTATGAAGCACCTAAACTTTTTAATTCAATACATTCTTTGACTGTCGTCATATTTTCGTGCACCAGGACGTCATATTTTAACCACACATCATTATACTTGTAGGCCTTAACCACGCCGCAGTATTTTCTTTTAGGTGCTTTACAAGATTCGTAGTTTGTTATCTTTAAATCAAATTCTCCCTGAAAAAATAAACATAAGTTTATAATAACCGAATCAACCTATCTATCGTCGTAGGTCTAGTTGTGGTAGCCGCGAACGGCGCGACTGCTGTCCTGGGTTCGAATACCGGGTCGCGGTCGTGCAAAGTGTTATTGGGTTTTTCCAGCAGGACTTTTATAGTAGTAAATATTTTGTGATAGGCCACGCTTCCTTTGTGTATTCCTAAACAGAATTTATTTATTTAGTAGCAGTAGATAATAATAATACTCTTCCTGACCATTTCCGGTAACTGTGGTCAATCTGGGAGGATGTACTCCCAACAGATGCTCTATTGATCTATTACGGTCATCTCGGTGGATTCCTAGGTTGGTTTCCCACAGATCGGGCATTGTCTCAGTAAATAAACAAGTTGATGTACTCACATACTCAAACACAGACGTAACAACTACCTATAAAACAAAATGATATAAAAGTGATTAATCTGAACATTGCGTCGAGTGTTGTCGTAACAAAAGTACCACAAAATAAACATGCTCCATTATTTTATTGAATCACTCCTATGTATTTAAAAAGAGTTTTTGTTGTAATTTATAGAATATGAATTAAATGTTTCATGGTCTGTTGAACTGAAATGATCTACTAGAGTACAAGTTTATCATGATATTTTACAAGTAGTTATTATCTTTGATCTAGTAAATGTATTGTGATCGAAATTATGTAAAAATAAATTGAAAAATAATCTCAATGTTAAAATGAACCATAGATAAAGGTACTTATAAAAAGGAAGATAAAGGTTTTACCAATTAAACGTGCGCTATGTAACCAGCGCGTTTTTTTTATGCAAGTCAACGACTTGATTATGTGGCCTCTGCCTCATGCGTTAAATATACATTATATAGGTACATTATAATATATTTTTATTTATATTCATGTGGGGAAACTTTGTCATTGTAACCTATACGGATTTCTTACATCGGTGTTAAGGAGTCGAGAACTGCAGTGAAAATAAGGGCCCAATGTGGGTTTTCAAAAAGGGATTAAAGCCAACCACGGCCTGTTTATCACCGTTGATTTTTATCCTATCGTTTGGGGCCCAAACCAAAACGACAAGCAAGCCTTCTCGAAGATATTGTGGGATTTTAGTAAATCGAATAATCTAACTAATGATGTTAATATCTGAATTGTCTGTCAGCAATCCTACAATTTCAAAGTGCCTGTAACTGACCTACTTGAAATCTTTGATTGATTGATTGATGCAAACGAGGGTAGATAAGGTCAATAAAAGAGCAATTTAAAAAATAATTGATACTTTGTATTTCCACAAATAAATCAATAACAAATATTTAATTGGTACGTACGTATATTATTATATTCTTGTTGTGGTCGGTTTAGATCAGAGGTTTCTTGGGGAGGCTGAAGGAAACTGTCTTGGTCTCCAAGTATTGCAGGATGCCGTCCTCACCCCTGAAAATAGGAAAATTACATGTCAAGATAGTGAAAAGAGCCATCTATCATAGATGAATCTGCTGCTATATAGATGATCTATGCAGCAATAGATTGAGAACTTGGAGAAAATAACGTCAATGAGACTTGATGATTCAGATGATTCCAGTGTCAAGGAATTTTATGTAGTAGGTTTTGGGGAAAAAATCTACACTTTATAGCTACTGGTACAGACGACGCCAGTACAACAAGCTACCCGAAACTGATTAATTTTTCCAATGTAGCTAAAGCAATAGGTTCCAGGAACCTATTGCTTTAGCGATAAAGTTGAAAATATTTTCAAGTTTGCCTGTTTGTACATTGTTCGTGATTATATCTCCCATACTTTTTGGAATGGTAAGTTTAGTAACTAGAAAATCAATAACAAGGTCACTCCAGTGCACGATGAAGGACGCAGTATGATAATTTCTACTTCTTCTTAAGCTTTAAACCAGATCATAGATGTTCTTTTTTTTGAGACAATGATACTTACAATTCACGACCAATGCCAGAATCCTTGAATCCACCGAAGGGAGTTTGAGGAGCGACGTGTTCATATATGTTGACCCTAAAAATAAAACACAATATTTAAGAACTATTCATATAAACGGTCGCAGGCACCATCTTTATAAATATAATTCTACTGTGTACTGTGTGTATGTCACTGAACTCCTCCTAAACGGCTGGACCGATTTGGATAAAACCATCTGGAAACTATCTGGGAATATTTCAATGGGTTCTTGGATTGTTTGAAAACACAATTGGACCCGGTAGGTGGCGCTGCTGCCCGGGCAGGACGACGTCTGCCGGATCCGCTAGTCTAATTATATATTTGTAGATCAATCAATGTTAATAATGCCAATGCCATGGAAAACTTTAATGGTTGAGTATACTTAAAGATACATACATCGATAAGTCAATACTCATTTCTATTTAGATACCTACTCTTGAGTGGGCCTTGAAGTAGTCGGTCTATAATTATATACTTTGGATTCTACTGCCATAGAAGTATGTATGCTGAACGCATTTATTACGACCGATGAGTTGGATTGTAGGTTGAACATTTTATCTTTCAGAATAAAGTTTAAAAAAATAAACAACCATTATAGTAACTTTCAGGTTTGCCATATATATTTTTGGAGAAGTTTGGCGTAACTTTAGTCTGCGTTTACTTTTTATGGGATGTCAACTTTGACTTTTATTACCATCAACTGGGCACAAATCCAGACTCCGTGGTAGCTACAGAAGAATTTGTGATGGAAAAACAAAATAACAATTAGCCTTCTTTTTTTTGGAGGGGTGGGAAATCATTATTTTGAGCATATAAAATTTATTATTATTATCATCAAATAACCCCTCCCGCTCTTGGGCAGAGCGGAAGGGAGTGTCAGACTTCTACTTACTCAAAACCACCCATGTTCCTTCTTAGCCCTTGTGCCGAGGACGTGGTATCTAGTCGGGAATCAATCCCAGGCCCTCATGCTCAGCAGTTAGAATTGCGAGCACTAGACCAACGAGGCAGTCATAATTTAAACAACAAAAAAAAAATAGAATCCTACCACATGGAGCCGGCGCGCACGTGCTTGACGAAAGCCAGAGCGGTGGTGATGTCATTGGTGATGACACCAGCACCCAAACCGTAGTTGGAGTTGTTGGCTCTGTCCACCACCTCTTCGAAGGTATTGAACTTGAGGATGCTCTGGACGGGTCCGAAGATCTAGAGAGGGAAATTGAAATTGATATGTAGCACATATTAATAAACTTGGTGTCTTTAAGCAGCACGCTGACTAAAAATGTCTCTCAGACATGCCGGTTTCCTCATATTGTTTACCTTCTACAAAGCAAATCATAATTATACAATACGCACATGAATCTGAAAAATCAGCGGCATTCCAACCGTCACATCTCTAGACTATCACTGCTTAGCACATAACATAATACATAATGTCACGACTTTTTCTCAAGGGGTGGGACGGTACCTACTACAGGACGTCACCTGCTACATTCTTACGTAGTTCTTTTATTCTGTCCACGTTTATGCATTGAAATACAGGACCTCTTGTAAAAATCGTTTAAATGTCTAAATGCTATAATAAGCTAACATGTTTTTGACTTGGCGACATACGGATTGATATGATTATGGACGATTATGTTTAAGATTATAGTTAAAAAAACTGGCCTTGAATTACGATTAATAGCATCTACTTCCTTAAATCGTCCAGTTTAAAACAAGCCAATATTTAAACCGGTGTGGTATTTTATAATTAGAGTCAGAGAGACCCTTAACATATTATGGTCATACAAACATACATACATGTACAAAATAAAACATCTCAATATGAATAAGTACATGAATAAATCACCCTAATAAAGTATTGCGAAACTCAAGTAGAGTTTCGCAAAATTTTCCACAATTGTTAGGATTTACTTATTCCGCTAAAGCTTTCCTGTACTTTTGGATCATAAGGAATCTAGAATAATTTTTAGTTTTTATTTAACACAATATAGTATCCCACTGTTGTTTTAGATTCCCCGTTTTGCTCCTGTCTCTCTATCTTTTTCCGACCAATCCGGCAAGAACTGGCAATAAATAAATGAAAAATCAACCTAACAGGATCGTTCTTTCCACGATATAACAACTAGTCGTTACCCACCTCCTCCTTGGCAATCTTCATGTCATCACTGACATCAGCGAAGACTGTAGGCTGGACGAAGAAGCCGACCTTTCCTTGGCGGTCACCTCCAGCGACGCAGCGGGCACCGCCCTTCTTACCAGCGTCGATGTAGCCCATAACCTTGTTGAACATGTCTGTGTCGATCTGAAAAGAACAATCGGTTTCTATTATTAAGGTTATTTTTGTGCAGCAGCGTTGATTAATTTGAATGATTTTGATTGACAGTGTACTCTTTTAGCGATAATTTATTGAGTAATAATGAGATCAAGAATAGATTCTCTAACGCTTGAAAAGCATCATAATCTATGTTCATCAACATCTAAGTCGGACGACTATCAGTGTTGGGGTAAGCCTTCCTTAAATCTCCAGAAGGCCTGGGCTATTTGGTTCTTATTTTAGTAGATGATAAAACGAGAGTAATGAAGCTCTTTTTCTTTTCTGATAATCATATCATAATTTGTATTTTCTTTGTTATCTGTTGTTATAGAATCTCTCACAAACCTGAGGTCCTTGTTGGACATCTGTGTAGGGGTTTCCAACGGTCCTGTTCTTGGCCATCTCGGCGGCCTTGGCGACAAACTTGTCATAGATACCAGCCTGGACGTATGTCCTGGTTCCAGCCACGCAGCTCTGACCGGCGTTGGAGAAAGCAGTCTCGTGGGCGATCTCTGCCGCCTTCTCGACTATGAAATTGAGTAAAATGATGTTAGGTTAAGCGGTAAAGGTATTCAGGTTATCGCATTACTCAGTACGAACTGGGTTGTGGAGATCAGATAGGCAGTCGCTCCATGTAAATTATTGGTATTCTGCTGCATCCAGCTAGACTGGAAACCAACCTTAACAAGGCAAGGTAGGACAAGGCTAGGCAGATGATAAATGTTAGGATAAGGTAAGGAACTGACGACCGTGTCGCAAAATATGGAGAAATAATTCTGATTTACTACTTTCGATAGTAATTAATACATAAATATGAACAAATACAATACACTTTTAATACATTTGATTGACACCCTATAATTCTTTTCTCTTTTTTATACATCTTGTACATCATTTATTATTACTGATCTATTTGTAGTTTATAAATCATTTAATGTACATAGTAATGTATAAAGTACGTGTGTAGAATTAATATACTGGCTTCACCTGTATCCGGTTAGGTAAGAACTCTAGCCGAATTAACCATAGTTGGGAAAAGGCTAGGCCGGAGATGATGATGACGTGTGACAGATAAATACCATGTACAGATTCTATGGAATGTCAGCTGCAAGGTAATAATGACATGTAATGAGTAGGTAATTCATGAATAATGCACTAGTGTATGACCTTGACCTTCGTACTACTTCCAACATAATGTATCCAACATTAAGTTGAAAACTAAATACGGTTTCAGTAGCAGTTTCTATAGAGTAAGATAATAATGATTTTAATTGATGTAGATGTTTTTTTATAGGCTTTTCTAAGAAAAAAAAAACATGATTGAATGAATAAAAGACATCATAATTTTAATTCATTGACAAATAATTACCGGGCGATTCACAAAACAATACAAACCGTAGCGAGAATCATCTTGGATTCCAATGAAAACAATGAAGCAGGCCTTGTCAACCTTGCCCGCCTTAATGTATTGAACATTAAAAAAATAACAAGTATCTTCGTGTCAAAACAAGAACAGTTCATTAATTTTATGATGCTAAAACGCGATCAAATACAGAAAAAGTCATAATTTAATAATAAGGAAAGATCTTGAAGGGAAATTCGAAATCACGCCATCGTGAAGTAATATTGTTCAATTAATGGTAAATTGCTCCTTCATTGTAATTTTTTATTGAAGCACAGCTTATTTCATTTACAATTATGGATCTCCAAAGGGTCTCGAAAGAAAGAAACCTTGCACTTGACAAAAAGCCAGTTTGAGGGATTTAGAACCTTGAGTACATAAATCTAAGATTATTTATCTTTCAAGGTAACGAAATTAGACCAGGGTAGAAGCCTTTAAAAATAATAAAAAGTGAAAAAAAATAATAGTAGAACGAAACCCATTAGAAAAGGAGGGAAATATTATAAAAATGAAAGGAAAAATAATTTACGGGCGATCTGAGGTCGGGAAGGGGATGGGGGTGAGTTTTTAAGGGTAAAAAACGGTTTTTCTCGATTTCTGGCAAAACTAAAAGTCCTATCGAAAAAAGTCAAATGGCAAAGTTGTAGGTAATAAAAAGATCTAAAACTTTTGTGTTTACACTTTTTTCTCAAAATTTATGTGAAAAATTCAAAAAACCAAGTTTTTGGTTTTTTATTTTTATCTTTTACAATTTTTGTTTTTTTTTAACGAAATTTGGTGAAAACTTACCTTTTTATGTCCCAAATACACTGTAATTTATTTGATTAAAAATATTTATTTTTTCACCTTAATTTGAATTAATATCGAAAAAACACCCTAATTTTCAATCGAAAATTCACCCGTCAAAATATCAGCTTTTTTCTAAAAGTTGGTATGGTTTCTGTTCGTGGAAATCTCTACTTTCCGATGGTGAAAAAAAAATATATGTTACTACAGTAAAGTTTCTCAGAAAATGCAAAAAATCATACTTCATACATCGTTAAGCATACTATTTTTTAAAGAAAATATTACGATTTTTATGTTTGAGTTGATTGATACAGATAAAAATAGAGAAAGTATTTACCTTCCTATGCAGATTCGAAAAGTTTTTTTTTTTTAAGTAAACTTGTCACAATTATCTTCAAGAAACTCAGCGTGCACGTGTATTTTTATAGACGTGTTTTTTTTGTTATCAATGTCACATGTAATCTAACGTTTTACGAGTAATTAAAGTGTAAATTTTAATAAATAGCTCAAAATTATTTATAATAATTAAAAAAAAAATTTCGAATTCAAGTTTTTTTCTGCTGTTACAACCGTTAGCCTAACCAGTATTCGAAATACAGTACAGTATACAACATCGTTTATAAAAATACACGTGCACGCTGAGTTTCTTAAAGATAATTGTGACAAGTTTACTTAAAAAAAAAAAAACTTTTCGAATCTGCATAGGAAGGTAAATACTATCTCTATTTTTATCTGTATCAATCAACTCAAACATAAAAATCGTAATATTTTCTTTAAAAAATAGTATGCTTAACGATGTATGAAGTATGATTTATTGCATTTTCTGAGAAGATTTACTGTAGTAACATATATTTTTTTTTCACCATCGGAAAGTAGAGATTTCAATGAACAGAAACCATTACCAACTTTTAGAAAAAAGCTGATATTTTGACGGGTGAATTTTCGATTGAAAATTAGGGTGTTTTTTCGATATTCATTCAAATTAAGGTGAAAAAATAAATATTTTAAACCAAATAAATTACAGCGTATTTGGGACATAAAAAGGTAAGTTTTCACCAAATTTCGTTAAAAAAAAAACAAAAATTGTAAAAGATAAAAATAAAAAACCAAAACCTTGGTTTTTTGAATTTTTCACATAAATTTTGAGAAAAAAGTGTAAACACAAAAGTTTTAGATCTTTTTATTACCTACAACTTTGCTATTTAACTTTTTTCGATAGGACTTTTAGTTTTTTACCCTTAAAAACTCACCCCCATCCCCTTCCCGACCTCAGATCGCCCGTAAATTATTTTTCCTTTTATTTTTATAATATTCCCCTCCTTTTCTAATGGGTTTCATCCTACTATTATTTTTTTTGGTTTTAAAAATTATCGACTCTGGTCTATATAGCAGGGATAATCTAGTGGCTTGGCAAGGCCAAATCATAGGTTCCGAGTTCGAATCTGCGAATCTTTGATTTTTAGGATTCATGATAATTTTGAATTGCTTCGGTGAAGGACAACATCGTAAGGAAACCAGCATGCCTGAGAGATATTTCTCAACGGCATGTAAAGCCCAGTCAAAGGTTAAAAGCATAAAAACTCTGACGCCAGGTTATGTAATAACCACAGAATAACGAAAGAAAATATTGCCGGAGTAATAATGGTAATCAATGTAAGTACCGCCAATGAATACACAATTTTAAAATTAGCATACTAAACATTAATAAGTCAAAATTAGTTTCAACAAAAAATCTACGAAATGTAAATTGTCACTCCGTTCTCACATTGGTAAATTTTTCAGGTGTTTTATACGTCTGCGTAAAAGGAATTACTCATGATAAAAATGAGTTTACGAATATATATGCTTCGTTGTAGATACATTAAAAAAGGAGTTACAAAAGAGAGATAACAACAACAGTACAGTCTGTAAAAAAAAATGAAAATTATATCCGCTAATATCCTCAATTTAGTCTTTACAATCAATTGAACGATTTAAAACAAGACTGAAGATTGTTCTCGGCAATTGCTATCAAGTGAAGTGGCAGTTTGTCCAATGAAGATTTATATAAGGAACTTCTTTGAGTTATTTATTTGCAATTTATTTTTCGACATTATTTGTTTTAGAATTTGTATTTGCATCATACTAAAAAATAGAGCTGTTTAATTTCAATGCCAGTGCGAAATATGTTAAGTTAGAAAAAAAATGGCAGTCGTGACATCATCAGAATATGCCTAAGTGACGGATATGATAATTATGTGAAGAGTAAACTCACAGATCATAAATTAATGGATACGGTTTTCAGCACGAGTGAGTAATATCATTCAAATATTAAAAGTTATGACAACAATATTAGTAAAAAAACATTCCTTGTTTCGATGGGATGAATCTTGCGATTTAACTATTTGATGGATACCTACGGTACTAAGTTAAAATTCCCTGAGAAAACTAACTCCTAAGCAAACATGGAGGTCAAACCCCACTCGGAAGTGATCTTTTTTGGCTTATAATCATCATCGTCATCTGCCTAGTATTTTCCCAATTAAGTTAGGGTCGGCTCTCAGTATAACTCGAAGCAGCTAAATACCAGCTTTCTTGGCTTATAATAAAGGTCAATTTACCATCAGCATCGTCGAAGACAACCAGCGCACTCTTTCCTCCAAGCTCAAGTGTGACTCTCTTCAGGTTGACAGCGGATGCAGCGGCCATTATGATCCTACCCACCTGTGGAAGAAAAAAGACATTCCTATATGAATCACTATTCGTAACACGTAGTAAGTAAGTACCTACTACATATTTTGCATTGCTAATATAATGACCTATTATGTATTAATACTAAGTGGAAGAAAGCATCACATATATGTTACGGCTCAAGAGACAAGGTATTTAAGGAATATCACAATAGTCTTTCCTTTCGGTTAGTCAGAGGAGTTAAGTATATATGTCGCCGCGAGAGTGTCTATCTGCTGGGATCATTAGTCAATCTAATTAATAACCAGCTTATAATAATAGCTTGGCTTAGTTTTCTTATAATAATTGATGAACCTGCCATCTCTGAGATATTTGTACAATTATACGAGGGTCGATATTGAAAGACAGGAGCGACAGTGCCATCTGTTAGCTTTTGTGTGAACTACTACAATCAATTGTGAATTATATTAGTATTGTTTATTAGTTTTAACTGATTAAGTAATTAATAACAATACTGAGTGCGTTGTACTTCCGCTAGACGGACTAGAGACGCGTGTGACGAAAGATGGACGCACATTATGTCGCGTGTAGCAAATAATGTAAATAAAAGTGGTTTTTGATGTGATTAATATTAATTAGTGCAAACGAGAATTGTAACATGATTTAAATGGAGAATGGAGAATGGAGAGAATGAGATTTAATGGTTCTCAACCTCTGAAAAGTTTATAAGTGCCTGTAAATGGACTATTGTAAATAAACGTTTGGTGTTTGAGTCAAGTATTGTGTGTGATTTCAACTACCCATTTACCCATCTGCCACGAAGAGGAATCTAAGGCGAAGACAATATGGCGGAGGCCATTGATATTTAGGAGCAGCGTTCCTCAAGTGGTTTTCCCGCCGTAACATATATGTATAATGTTTTACCCGTTTTTAATGGAGTGAGAGGCAATTGTCATTAAAGGGTATGAGCTGATAAATAATAATAAGCCAATGGCTAACAAGAAAATGTTGAATATGAATGTAGATGACTTTAAGAGTAGAGGTAGACCAAAGAAACGATGATTTTAATGATTTCTGTGCTTTTTAAAATTAGTATAATTCTCTAATTATTATGAGTATTTTTGCCTGAAATAAAACACATTTCTTTTTATTATTTTTAATTTTTTGGGCAGTTTCTTGTTTAAGCATTTGATAATAGAATTACTTAAACTCAAATAAATGCATTTCCTTCAATGTAGATAAAGAAAATTTAAGTTTAATTATTCAATACAAACACCAGTAAATTGTCATAGTAACAACAATAGATATCCAACAAAAGATGCAAATTAATGTATTATTGTTGTGAAGATTTACATAACATTGTGTAACATTCTTCTATTATCTTATCTTCTAAAGGTGTGATATTGAAAGATACCTGTAGCTATTTCTAGTTGATTTTTGTCAAATCATTGATTTTTGTTCGAAATAGAATTAGTGAGTAATACAGGATACGAAGTCTTTTTAACATTTGCTTGGATTTTGATGTAAAATCGACTTCACGTTTTTGCTATCAAATTCAATATTACGAGCACGACTGTCGGTAATCAAGATACAGCAAATAAGGCTTCACTCACGCGACATTAGGATTATACTTTTTTATTGGGAAATTCTCAGTTTTGTCTCATTTTGGAGTAACAAAGGTGATTAATTATCATCACCAATATCATTCATTTGCCTTTTTTTTTTGGTGGGTGGAAAATCATCAAATAACCCCTCCCGCTCTTGGGCAGAGCGAAAGGGAGTGTCAGACTTCTACTGACTAAAAACCATCCATGTTCCTTCTTAGTCCTTCATGTCGAGGCCGCGGTATCTCTTGCGAACAACCCGCAGCCCCGACGGGCTCATTCTTTTGCCCTTATTCCAATTAATTTGGGTCAGCGGAGCATGTCTTCTTCTTCCATACTTCTCTTTTACTCGTCATCTTATCAGACATCTTCTTTTTCTGCCATAATAATGTCATCCTTTACATGGTCAATCCATCGTTTCATAACTTTATGGATGAAAAATAATAAAATCCAAAGAGAATTCTATTATTTTAGGAAGGATGACGAACTTCAAACCTGTTCCTCATACAAGATGTCTATTATGATGACTTGACATGACACTGAACCACTTTTGTTCTATAGCTTTTGGAAATTCTTTTACTATACCTACATGTTGATCAGCGATTGCAGGAGGATATAGATAGGGTAGTGGAATGGAGTCAGGACAACAAGCTTTTGTTCAACGTGACAAAGTGCTCGGTGATGAGTTTTACGCGCGCGCGTAACCCTCTAGTACACGAGTACGTAGTGGATGCCGCTCCTATGCAACGTGTCTCTGAGGTGCGGGATTTAGGGCTTACGGTCACTCCTGAACTGTCCTTTCGCGACCATATTACGAAGATCTGTAAAAGGGCGTTTAGAAACTTAGGATTTGTTTTGAGGCAGACAAGGTACTTCACTAACATCGTTTCAGTCAGGGTCCTGTATGACGCACTGGTCAGGAGTCATCTGGAACATAGTGCGGTCATATGGGCTCCACATGAGGCCAAGTACGTGGTGATGCTAGAACGCGTACAGAACAAGTTCACGCGCCACTTGTACAAAAAGCTATATGGGGTATATCCGTTTTACCCCTTGATGTACCCCACTCTGTTTGTGCTTGGCATGGTCGGGTACAACCAACTGAGGGTAAGGCGTGAGTTCACGCTAGTGGCATATTTGGTTAGGCTACTTCGTGGTATTGAGCATAACCCGGGAGTGCTGCAGCGACTGAGTTTATGTGTACCAGACCGCTATGTGTGGAGGCGGCGCCGCCCGCCGCTGCTGGCCGTGCCGGTTGCCAGGACCAACCTTCTCGCGAAGACACCATTGACCCGCGCAATTCGGGTCATTAATGACCTTCATGGCAAGATCGATGTATTTACATGCCATTTGAGTGAATTCGCAAAAATACTGTTGTTTATTTTATGCTATTCAGTAGATTAGAGCAGGTCAAATGTTTTTATGTTATAAATCTTTTAAATATTGTGTTTTTGATGATAATGTTGTTTTAGGATTTAAAGGTTGCGGTTGTGTTTTTTGTGATTTTATATTTATGTTGTATTATAATTTAAAGATTGTGTTTTTATAGCTAGGGTATAGAAGCTAGGATTTTTGATGTTACTATTTGTACCTACTTGTTTTTCATTGTTTTTTAAATTTTAAATAATTATATTAGTTTTAAAACCGCGCTATCGCATTAGGTGAACACCTGTAATGATAGTTGTAAGGGATTTTTAAATAAAAAAAAAAAAAAAAAGCTTTAACACGATCAGCTGATCGCGTTAATTTCTATAGCAAGTACAAAATCGTAGAACGATAGTGGTTCAGTTTCATGTTCATGGACACGTCACACGAGAGATAGTACCTACGTTTATTATGCCACACCTTGTATAGTTATACATGTAATCTCTTGGACTATGAACTAGTACTAGTTCATAGACCAAGAGATTTATGATTTTTACCTCAGTGGAACCGGTGAAAGCAACTTTGTCGACATCGGGGTGGTGAGACAGGGCAGATCCAGCTGTAGGTCCGTATCCGGGGATAACGTTGAGGACACCAGCGGGGAAACCAGCCTCCTTGACTAGGGCAGCCATTGCCAATGCGGTGAGAGGGGTCTGCTCAGCGGGTTTGATGACTACTGTGCAACCTGTGGTAGACTTTGCGGTTAGTTCCTGTGTTTTACGATTAAGTAAAGAGAATATTTAATAATAATGTCTCATTAAAACAAAATAAAAATGTTTAATTCTCCAGGCAAAAATCAATTTTAAGTTTTGTATTTTGGGAAAAGTTTTCTTATCGAAACTTTCACGGATTTGTGTTTTTTTTAGATCAAAGATATTCAAGAAGAATAACCATTTTGATAAAATGTTCAACATATTTTAAATAATTTCTTGAGACAAGTGTCCTTCAAGTGTATAGAATATTAAATAGCTATTGTTAAATTAACAGGAAACTTACCAGCAGCGAAGGCGGGGGCGATTTTCCACACGAACATGGGGATGGGGAAGTTCCATGGCAGAATTTGTCCGCAAACACCCACGGGCTCCTTCAGCGTGAAGGTCATGACGTCACCGTCTGAAATATAATGGCGGCGTTAACCAACGATATCGCACAAGGCCATGGCTATGTAAATTCTATAGAGTCTGTTTTGGTTACGTCATCGCTAAATTGTACGGGTTAGAGCTGATTCCCCATGTTCTTGTTTCCCTCGAATATTTATCTGTTTTATTATTGTGTTTTATCAAATAAATGTCCCCTCGAAAATTTATTTGTTATATCGAATAAAACCGTGGTGGTACCAGTCAAAGAAGTAAGTACCGGCTGTATTTTTTATGTTTGTTCAAATATGTTTTGAAAAGCCGGGCTTGACAGACTTACAAGAATCAAGATTATTTTCGAACTTAGATAAATTATACATATTTCGAACAGTTCATAGTTGGCATTTGTGATTTTTTCACACAATATTTTCTCAATTAATTATGAATTAAAACTTTATCATTAATTAAACCACGTATTTCTTTTCTTAAAGACGTTGTCGGCAAAATAGTGGTTAATTTATGACTTTAACCCAACATGTTATCAAACTGAAACATTAACATTTTTATTGCATTTTTTATCATTTTACAACTTGACTACAAGTCATTTGATGAGCATCAAAATACCTAATGTCGAAATACTAAACAGTTTTTCACGATTTGTTTAACATCGACCGCACATTTGACCTTAGTCTTGAAAACTTTAAAAAAAATGCTTAAATTTAATTTTTATTACTAAAAGTTTTCAATAAAAAAATGCCTAACGATTTGTTTAAGTCATTGAGGTAATTGCTTAAATGTGATAAATTAGGTATCCTGTGTGTAGTTGTCAATTTTTTTTGTCATTTTATATGCGCGATTGCACGTCATGTATCCGCGACGAAGATATATTTTCTTTCTTTCTTACCTGCGGGAATAGTGTTGCCGAGAATTTTGTCGGCTTTGCCAGCGTAGTATCTGATGATGCCAGTAGACCAGAGGACTTCACCTTCAGCCTCTGCGACGGGTTTGCCGCAGTCCAGGGTTTCCAGTTGACCCAGATACTTAGCATCTCTCTCCATGAGGTCAGCCAGTTTGAGGAGGAGGCGACCTCTGGCGGAAGCATCGAGGGTACGCCATTCGGAGTAGCGGTGGAAGGCTTTCTTGGCTGCAGCCACAGCGAGGTCTATGTCAGCCTAAAACAATGTCGAATGCAGTTAAAATCAAAGAATATTCGCAGTGTACTATTAGGGTACACCTCTACCTACCTTAGAGGTGTACCCTATAGTGCACCTACATTCCACCAGTTATGTTTCTTTAAGCCTGTAATGGAAGGCGATCCAATCGCCATCAACTGGGTATTGCAAAAAATTTGAAGAAAACACTCAATAACACTTTGCAAAACCTGGGTGTTGAACCCAGGACCACATTCGCAGTAATCACTTGAGTAAGACCACCTGTCGCATCGAGCTGTGTTGCATAAAAAAAAACTCGTATCGTACTCGTCCTCATCATCATAAATATTTGTAAGTCCGTGTTTAGTAGATTATCATTTTTTCTTTTAATCTACTAAACACGGCTTTTGAAATCAGCTGATCATCCCATCGAGGTTCGATAAAAAAATCTGATAAATTGTGATACATGATAAACATGGTACGAGTGAGATACAATATCGACATTGAAATTCGTTTTTTTGTCGAAACTGGAAATCATGTTTCATGTTCGGCATGATAAGAAATGTAGGTAAATAATGTGTTACATAAAATTATTAGTGTGGTCATAAAATGCAATACATTGTTTGATTACTCATTATCTTAAGCGAGTACAAGTCTTATCTTAGGTACTATGAAATACTAGCTTCTGCCAACGACATAAAGAAGCATATCAGCAATATTGCAGTTTTTCAACAGTAAAATTATTTATGTAATCTGATAAATTGTTTTGGAGATTACCAGAGGGTAATCTCTTCCACTTATCCTTCCAATGCTGATATTCGCCCATCCTTGCAAAATGAGTCGTGGTCGTACCACCACCATCTTCTTCTGGGCCTACCGCGTTGCCCGGATAGCTTTTTGTGACCCATTATGTGGTTAAATTAGCCCATAGATACTCCGGCATGCGGTAGATGTGCTCACCCCTGTTTCATTACAGCTTGGCAGTCGTGTAACCTACATCGGCAATTAGAGTTTTGGAACCTTAGTATCGAGTTCTTTATACGATCAGTAAGTTTAATGCCAAAGATACTTCATTATCATCATCATCATTTCAGCCATAAGATGTCCACTGCTGGACATAGGCCTCCCCCAGAAGGGGGGGATTTGCCATAATCGCCACGCTTGGCAGGTTGGTTGGCGATCGCAGTATGGTTGTTACGAAGGCACAGAGAACGCTGCTGCCCATTATCTGGTAAGTCCCTTAGTCGCCTCTTACGACACCCACGGGAAGATATGGGATTGTATTATTTACGTCCGACACCATACGGAACAGACAAAGATACTTGGTAATATTAATTTAAATGTTTAACTTACTTTGTCGCCTTCAGCCACCTGGATGATGACGCTCTCATCCTGAGGGTTTATGGTGGGGAAGGTCTTCTTGCTGACTGAGTCCACCCACTCATTGTTGATGAACAACTAAACAGAAGAAAAATATTATCATCATCTGTTAGCCGAAACGCGTCCAATGCAAAACATTGGACATAGGACATTGCTCCCAGTCCTGCCATTCTTTATTAGCTAATCAAAATCGTTGAAGGGGAAGCGCCGTGTCATGGTTGTATGTTGGAGAAAATATAATTCGCATTCGAAACAGAAATGCATTTACATAATTATAACCAACTAGCGGACGTCACGCGGTTTCACCCGCGTAGTTCCCGTTCCCGTGGGAATACAGGGATAAAAAGTAGCCTATGTCACCCGCGGATAGTGTAGCTTCCCAACGGTGAAAGAATTTGAAATCGGTCCAGTAGTTTCCTAGCCTATTCGTTACAAACAAACAAATCTTTCCTCTTTATAATATTAGTGTAGATAAATTCAAAAACAATTTCATGAAAAATTCATTCAATGGGGTTAAATGAACTTAGAGGGTGGTATTGGTGATTTTAATGATATCTCTGTAAATCATAGGTAATTAAATCAATATCTGACACGAACCTGCAAATTGCAGAAAAAACGTAAGAAAATGTTAATTTCGCGAGCTACCCTGGCGCTTCCAGCTCAATTTAAAAAAAAAAACTAACTCTCATGTCTATAAGTTTCCTGAAAGAACATAGGGACATAACAAGCCAATAGTTTCACAGAAACATCTATGTTTTGTCTGAAAATGTATTTAGTACAATACATATTGGTCTACGAATCACCTATTGTGGTTTTGTTGTCCGATTCAACGATTCAATGCTTGAATTTCCAATGCCTTGCATTGTGTAAGTATTGAATATCGATATTGTGGGTAATTTTAAAAAAACAAAGTTTTTTATTATATTACCTACTGGCGCAATTTTCAACTTACTTTATCAAAATCAAATCAAATCAAAACTCATTTATTCAAACTAGGCTGATAATCAGCACTTTTCGAACGTCAAAATTTACTTTACTTTACTTATTTACAAGTGACAGTCCCCCAAAACGCCCACCCTTCGACACTTCCTAGTGTTTTTGCTGGAAAGAAGAAGTGGCGGAACAAACTCTCCAGCAACACATCTGTCTGTTTGGTTAGAAGAACCAGACTCGATACAATACTATGGTGTAAGTTAATATTACGATTGAATACAATCAATAATAATAAAACATAAAAAGACATAGCATATTATCAGTAAACTAATTTTGGAGAAAGAACATAAATTACAAACATTGTCTTGTGTTCAACTCAACGACCAGCTATTCTTATCATTTACTAGCTGATGCCCGCGGCTTCACCCGCGTGTATGTCGGTCAAATTATATACTAAAACCTTCCTCTTGAATCACTCTATCTTTTAAAAAAAACGCATCAAAATCCGTTGCGTAGTTTTAAAGATTTAAGCATACCTACATAGGGATATAGGGACAGAGAAAGCGACTTTGTTTTATACTATGTTGTAGTGATGAAGTAGTCGATTAATGGAATAGTAAGCTTTTGAACAAAGATTAGATTTCACTTTGGCTTTAAATGCATTAAATGGCAAGTCTAAAAAAGAAGATGGCAGTTTGTTATAAAATGTTATATCGAGCCCTACGAATGAATTATGAACTTTGTGAAGCCGGTGAAAAGGAGCGCGTAGTTTATGCTTATTTCTGGTGTTAAAGTTGTGAATATCACTGTTTTTAGTGTACAGGTGAATATTTTGTCTAATTTATAAAATGTTGGCAAAGATAATTGATTATAATAGTTCAGTCAAATTATTATAGTGCAGAAGTAAGATTCTCGAAATACCTTTCAAGTTCAATACAAATTCGAAATCCCTCTAAACAAACACAAAATAATGTTCCAAAAATAACGTTCCGGTAAAAACATCTTTTCAGTCAGCTATGTTTTACAAGCGTAAATTAGTAGATTATGCACCGAGGGGCTAAAGTTGTGTCTTATGTCACGGGCGTCATATTGAATCTCGAGCGCAATGAAGGATTCGGGATTTAACTCCCGACCGCAGGGAGGGAGTTAAGAGTTTAACTCACGAGCGAAGCGAGGGAGTTAATACAAGAATCCTGAATGCAGCGAGGGATTCAAGCTAGCCCAAGGCAAAGACACCTTTAGCCCAGAGGAGGATACTCTACTTTTTACACCTACTGTGAGAAAATAATAGCCATAGTACGAAAAACAAAATATTTATTAAATAAACAAACAGTAAGAATAACATATTTAGAACTAGTTAGTTATATGCACAAACGGGTTAATGGTAACATTATCACAAACAACTTTTAACTAATGTTACAGCCAAGTACTACTAAGTGAGATTCCAAATTCAAATCACATTATTGACCAGCGGGTCATAATGAAATCCAGTACAACATAATTGACCGGCTGTGCCCCCGGCCACTAATGACTCACTTTAGGTTAAGGTTGCTTGACATATAATTTGACATTTTCGAGCAGGTGGTGTGAAAAATCATTTATGTAACTCATAGTCCACACGTAAACCGGCAACCGAATTGATTATTTTCGTCAACACATTCAATTGTTTTTTTAACCCTACTTCACGAATTACACTGCAATTTCTTTAATAACATTTTCGTAAGTAATATATTCATCAAATATAGTGAAAATAAGTCTTACCTTAGTGTATTTGATGTCTACTTTAACCATTTTCAAGCCGGTTTGTTTGTCCACGTGCGTTCGCTGCAGTGGTCTGGTACAAATAGTCGGTTCTCGCACACAGCGCCGGCAATAACCATAGCGTCACACACATTGTTTGATTTTGATTAGATTAAGTACGCCTCAATACAGATTATAGGTACTCACCAGTGTTCCGTATGTTTTTATTATAACAGTGACTGCTTTGAATTTAAGTTCATTTTGGTTGATCCTGTATTATAAAACACATAAAACTAGTGTGTTTTTGTCACCATCTTGTCTTCTTATTACGCATGCGCGTAGTACTACAGCGCATGCGTCAAAACTTGTTGATGTTTCTAAATCTAGACGAGGAAAGATGACTGACAAAATATCCTACATATTTTGCCGATTCAAGCTACGCATTGTCTCTTCCTTTATTATAAAAACTAAGATGAATTTATCTATTGCTGCTGTACCCGTCATTCAGTATTGACCCAAATGTTTAATTCTTGAAATAAAAAACTTTATGCAAAAAAAGTAACAGACTTCCAAAAAACACTAACAAAGTCTAAAATAACTTTACTTTCGGAAGTCGGTGACTTCGTTAGTTTCATCTGATTTATTTCTGTACTAATTTTTTTCATGAATCAATTTTACATTGTAACTAGAAATTATTAAGGGCCACTGTGATCCAAACTACTGTACCGGTTTTGGTGAAATTCTATGGGACCAGTCGTAGTATATATATCTCTTCACAAAAAAAAGTTTTTTTCAATTTGTTTCATAAGAGACTGCCGCGGTAAAGCTATTGCATAGCATTTTTTATCAACTTATGCAATTATAATTATTTATTTATTTTATTAATGCAGTATTTTTTCCTTTGTTTTTTTTTTAATAGCTAACATATTAATAAAAATGAATTAAATTATATAAATTAAATGTAACCTTCGTAGTTCTAACCACTAAGAAAAACTATGACACAAATTAAAAGAAAAAGTAAATGACATCTTGACAACTGACGTAATGTCAGATGAAAATTAAACATTGAAAAATTATAAGATTTAATATTTTATAAAAGATGAGGATGTTTAGTAAAAGTGTAAGTATAAATACTATATTTCCCCAACATTTTGGTTATCTTTATAGCAGTATTATATATAAATTAACAAAACAAAAAATAATACTGCATTTGTTATAATAATAATAAAATGAATGTATTATAGAGTACTAACTCATTTTCTTTCACTATTTTTTCGTGACTTTCTTCATTAATAAATGCACTTTGTTTATTCATATTTAAAACACTTTGTACACAAATTATACGAGTACAGATATTCACTGTTCTACATAGATGATAAATACCTATACACCTATATACTTTCTCACAAACAGCTGATTACGGTAGTTTTCCAATACAACCAATGCCACCTAAAGGCGGGTTGCTGAACTAAAGAGACAAGCGTGATATTTCAAAAAGTCATTGTCAAGTGTCAATTCGTTAGGTTTTTTATTTTTGTTACGGAATTTCTGGATTCGGTCCCCACGCTCAAGGCCCGCGATAGAAGCTATGCAATAGCTTAAAAATATAACCTGAACCAACCATGAGAGAGCCATGTTTTAAAGACGGTTAAAAAAAAATCTTATTTGTCTGATCGTAGACTTCTATTCCAGTGTACTTAGGGTGGATATCACAGACAGTTCTTGAACGCGATTAGATGTGCGGATCGTGATCAGTTTCAACGGTAGAATTCACTCCTGTTTACACACAGTCATTTTATTTTGTTTGTTTTGTCATATTGGTTGCGTCCGCTCCAATACTGAACCCTGAAAATAAACTTGGCAATGGCATTGTGTAGAGGAGGTTGACATTGTTTAATTATATCAAATTAATTAGGTATAATTATTATCTAACGAATGTAAGTTAAGTGTGAGCTACACGATTTTGAAGTGGCATGATTTTACAAATTATGTTATCAGGGCTTGATAACTAATTTATTAGACTAGACTTTGATAGGAGTGTTTTGATTTATGCACCTTCAGGTTTTCTGCAACTTGAGGGGCTCGTGGCTGCTGCGGGTTGTTCGAAAGAGATACCGTGGCCTCGGACACAAAGGGGTAAGAAGGAGCATGGGTGGTTTGTAGTCAGTAGAAATCTGACACTCCCTACCAATCTGCCCAGAGCGGGAGGAGTCATTTGGTGATTTCCCATCATCCAAAAAAAGGGGCTCGTGACTACTAATAATAATTTAATAATAGCAACTTGTCGGGTCAATGTCCAGGTTAAACCGGTGTTCCCGTTAGATAATATTTCACCCGTGCCTCGGAAAACACGTAAAGTCCATTTCACGAAAGAAGTCCCGCAGACGCAGCGCAGTATGTCGCGCGACATAATGTTGTTTCACAACTTTTGGCATCGTAAATAAACCTTATAACGCACTAATCCAATAATAAACTCACAAAATATCTACCACAACAAACGCACCTTGATAACATCGACAAACGACAACATGGCCGATCTGTTAAATTTAGTTCCACAATTGTCCGCGGGACTTCTTTCGTGAAATGGACTCTAAATAGTTGGTCCCCGTTGTCATTTGAACATTTTTGACAGTCGTTATAGATTGTCAGTAGCCCTAAAACTGACAACCGGTCTTACCAAAGGGTATTGTATTATCCAGCAACAACTGGGTAGTGGAGGTCAGAAAGGCAGTCGCTCCATGTAAAATACTAGTATTCAGCTGCATCCGGTTAGATGGAAGCGAATCCCAAAATATTAGGCAGATGATGAAGTGCAATTATAACGATTTTTGTGAAGATAAGATAAGTATATGAACAAATATTTGCGATGTTCGAGATAGGTACAACACCATTTAATTATATTAGCTAATATAAAATTTTACCTTTGAATAAAATTTGTATTATGTTTCCTAAGACGTCCGAAGTCCATTATGAGAGAGAGTACACGCTTCCTTCCATGAACAGCTGCTAGATGTCCTAACTTCCGCCTCGTAATCGCGCCACCAGCGCCCCCAAACGTCATATCTGTGAACTACTTTCAAAAACCGCATACAAGCCGCCATGATGAAGTCTTAAGTCATTGTTCGGCTCATAATGATACAACGGTAGGAAAGGTATGCACCAGGAAGACCTTACCTGGACTTCGGACGTCTTAGGAAACATAATACAAATTTTATTCGAAGGTAAAATTTTTATATTATGTGTTCCGTTTGACGTCCGAAGTCCATTATGAGAGAGATGTTTGTTATCTCCTGGTGGATTGTATGAATGAAAAGCAACAATGTGAATTATAAACCAATATTATTTGTAATCACCGTTTCACAAATAAGTAACTTCATATCCACAAGTTTTAAAATATGAACAAAAATCTAGCCATTTAAACACTTGCAGAATAATTATATAAACTAATTAAAAAGCCACGTAAGTGAGCGATCGTGCCTTTCTGTAAATTTAACCTGAATCAATTTGATTTCAGAAAACCAGTTAACTTAGAATCAATTAGGGACTTGAAATAAATTTGTTAACGAATTAACCGAAGATATTTCGTTTTTAGATCTAATTTCTTTGCGATAAAATTTTCTGAAAGTGGATTCATGCCTCCAGTTTGCTTTAGATAATATGTCATTTATTGGATAATTTTCTAGCCAATTTAATGATGAGACGGCTGATCTAAAACTGCCTGGAGAGGCTTTTATTCCAGCATCAGACAAAACACGTTTTACCCAACCACCGATTATAGTTGGTGTGGCTGCTCTAACAGGATCTCTAGTGGTTATGAACAAGTTTGTTAATGAACCCCGTCTTTCCTTTGATAAATTTTTTAACATGCGGAGCCAATATAATGGATATGTATTTTGATTTTGGGATGCCAACAAAACCCAACTGGATTGCTGGAAAGTTGCGCTATGTCTTTGACCCGAATACTGGGTGTAAAGTTATGGAATCCCCATTATCTACAAAATGATCACAGTCAATATGCAAAAGAAAAAGGTATTAATAAAATAGTCGCCGTTCGCTTAGACACCTCATACAAACTACTGGTGCCAGGAGTATTATCTTTTAAATAGGTAATTAATTCCCTGGGGTTCCATGTGGGCACCTTAGGTGGCAACGGCTTTGCAATTGAAATTGCTTTCAAAATGTGCTTCACAATGTGGCTAGAAGAAATTCAAATATTTGAGGCAGTTTCACAAATAGATGCGATAACGGACTTGTGCACAAGAATAGTTCTATAAGCTAACTTTTGATTAAGGTATAAATATGCTAGATATTTCGCAACATCTGTCGGATTTGGTATACAAAAAAAAATTACATTACTTTGCCTACACCACAAAGACCACTTACCCCAAATAGGAGTGTAAGTTTTAAGAGTTGAAGGTCGCCAGCAAGATAAAAGAAGATCTTTCTCCTGAGGATACCAGTCGCTCGTCATGGTGTCCCAGCCGAAATGAGCCAGGCTTCCAACTGCAGTTCGTTGACATGAGCTGGTGGTAGGCCGGTCACCGTGTCCACCAAGGTCTTCTTCAGGTCTCTGATCTTCAGCGGCCGTGACAAGGATCGATTCCTCAGGTCTGGTCGCCAAAAGGGTTTCTTCCACTTGGGTGCAACTATTATGTACCGACCTGATGCCGAGTTGAGGTGGTGCAGAACTCGTGGAAGCAACGCCGGTGGTGGGAACACCTATGCAAGGTCGTATTGCCAGTATCTGCTGAATGCGTCGTGATAACAGGCGTTGGAGTCTGAGGAATCTAAAGAAACGTAATTTATCACAACGTGTGCGGTTTGTGACGCGAACAAGTCTATGTCCGGTTTTCCCCAAGTCTGAAATATCTTTGATGTTGCTGCCACCTGCAGGTGCCACTCGCTGCCGGCGCGGTTTCGAGACAAGTGGTCGGCTTCGGTGTTGTACAGCCCTGGTAGGTGGTGAGGGATCAGTACAACATTGAGGTCGTCGACCAGAGTCAACAATTCTCGTGTCAATTTCATCAATCGGTGTGATTTTGTGCCGCCTTCCTTCCGAATATACGAGACCACTGTCTTGTTGTCTGTCTGTAGAATGATCCTGGAGTCCCGGATGGCTCTGGATTCCTTTGAGAACACAGCAATCACAGCATACATCTCTTTGAGATTGCAATGCCATTTTTTCTGGTTGGGTTGCCACGCACCCTGTACCTTGTTGTTGTTGACCAGAGCACCCCACAGAATGTCCGAAGCGTCCGTGATGACAAAGTTTGTGGGTAGCACATCTGTGTGAATTGCTGTCTTTTGACCTACATTCTCCATCCACCACTCGAGTTCTTGGCGAACGTCTTGTGTCAGCTGTACTGCTTGGCGAGGATTTTGTCGCAGTACCTTGATGTGACATTGCAGCGCTCGGCAATGCATCCTTCCCCGGTGGGTGATGAAGGACGCAAAGTTGAGTATTCCTAAGAGGCGTTGCGCCTGCTTGAGGGTCCAACTGCCCGCTACGAGTGTGGTCATAAGCATATGTCGATTTTTTCTTACCTTGTCCGGTGGTAGGGACTTGCGGTTTGTTTGGGTGTCCCAAATGATGCCGAGATATTCGATCGACCTCGTTGGCCTGGTGATCGATTTCTCGTGGTTTACACACCAGCCCAGACTGGACAAGAACCGTACAGCTATGTTTAGATGTGTGCTGAGTACTTTCTTGTTCTGGTGGACTATTAAGTAGTCGTCTAGATAAACGACGACGCGCAGACCTTTTGTGCGAAGGTATTCTGCAGTCCAGTTTGTTATAGTAGCAAACATTCTGGGAGCTGCAGCCAGGCCGAAAGGTAGACATGTCATCTGCAGAAGTTGACCACCGTAGCTGATGCGCAAGAAACATCTGTGTTCTGCGCGTATTGAGTGGTGATAATAGGCTTGGCTGAGGTCCAGCTTGACCATCCAGTCGCCTTGTTGCAAAAAAGAAGGCATTTGTTGATGGTGGAAAAGATGAAAATGCTTTAGCTCCATGTATATGTTTAGTGCTTTCAAGTTGAATATCACTCGAGTTTTGCGATTGCTCTTTGTGATCATGAACAGGGGGCAAATGAACGACGGAGTCGAAGGAGCAGGCTCTAACACTCGTTCTTGAATCATCTTGCGAATTTCTAGTGTCATTTTTTCCGAAACAGGTGTTTGAAATTTTGACAGGTTGTCCAAAGTTGGCAGGATTAAGGGCGGAGCCTGATTGAAGGGGATACGAGCTCCCGATATCATTTTTAAAATAGTTTTTGGAGGGTTGAAACGATTCCATATTTCTATATAGTGCTGAAGACAGCCGCCCCAAAAACTCGGTATTAAATAGTCATTTATGCTTATGTCCCCCTCGCCTCCCGTTCTTATATTTCCCCCCTCCCTTCTTTTTTGAAGAGAAATCGAAATTTCGTTTGTTGTCTCTTTTATCGTTTCGCTTCGGTTTGTTTTGTCGCGAACGAAAAGTACTATTTTGAAAAGACGTCGAAGGCTCAACAGATATCGGACGACTAGTTCCCGCACTATTATTTAGTTTCTCTAATTTTTCTATACCTCCAATTTTTTGTAGGTAGTGCGATAAATTTTGTGGATTGAAAATATATTCCATTGAGGGTGGAATTTTTTCTATGTCGTCGCGTATGTATTTACTTTTAAGGTTTTTTAATAACGATCGGCGTCGCGTCTCTATGACTTCAGCTCGTTTACCGCAAATAATTTGGAGAATATCATGAGAAACCGTTTTATAAGATGACCCCGTACCAAACAACTCTTTTAGTTTGTCAAAGAGGTTAGTTGAAGATAATTGGGTATCCGAATTAGCAGACCAATCAATTAGTTTCTGTAATGCCGCGTTCACGTGCTCGTTTTGAGTTAGGAAAGCATTAGATAACGCCGCGAAACTGCGTTCCATTTGAAACCATCTTAGTGGTGAAAATGGATCTTCAAAACGTCGCAATTCTTCGTTCACCTTCAATTCGACAAAACTAGGAAAAGCTACATATTTCTTTTGTACTTCTGTGTAACGTACAGCATTCCAATCCGGGGAGTCGAACCTCTGCATTTCTGCTATTTTCATTACCCGTTCTGGATTTGCTTTGGGTACACTAGGTTCTTTAACAGAAACCTCTAGATTTGCAATTTTTTCAAAGCAAGGGGTAAGCTGCGGCGGACGTAAGAAATTTTCTTGTAAATTGAGGGTAGGACCAGTCGATGTTGAAGGTAACGCGGTGCCAATATAACTTTGCGTGGTGGGTAGGCTTTGTGCTAATGGAGCACTATTGGCTATCATATAATTTGTTAAAACACTGTTGACATGACTCACCAACTGCTGGGACAGTAGATCAAACCTGCGATCCAGTACGGAGTCTTGCGAGACAGAGCGCTCGCGTACCTGCCGAGGGCGTTTTCGCGGCGCTGGTTCACCCCCATCACTCTCCGATGACACCGTGTCACTTCTCTTGGATGACGATGAAGAACTCGAACTCCGCGTCCTTTTTCGCGAAGTCTCGTTTGGCGCGATATTTTCACCGTCCATTTTGTTTAAAATAAACACAGTTCACGAGATAGAAAATTAATTTAGTTATTCAAATACTTAGCTAATAAACTTTCTACTTTAATCTCGAAAGTTCTAAAATAAAAAATGTCGTTTAAAATTCGAAATAACTGACAATCTAACAATGCGTACAGTTCGGAAAACGACGCAACAATGACTTAAGACTTCATCATGGCGGCTTGTATGCGGTTTTTGAAAGTAGTTCACAGATATGACGTTTGTGAGCGCTGGTGGCGCGATTACGAGGCGGAAGTTAGGACATCTAGCAGCTGTTCATGGAAGAAAGCGTGTACTCTCTCTCATAATGGACTTCGGACGTCAAACGGAACACATAATACATAATATTCTGTTCCTAAACCTTCAAGTGCTAAAGTACTATCGAGCACGAGATATTTTAACATAACGTCAATTTTTGTTTAAATTGTATGAATCTATTATGTTATTTAAATTCAAAAATAATACATTCCAACAGGACTCTTAACCACATCGTGGTTCGTTGTCTGCAAATGATTATGATTGTTCAATGGGTTTTTGCTACTTTTATTTTCATGTATCATTAGGTACGGTATGTACACAAGTATCGCTATATGGATTATCGTAAAAATGATTAGTGCCTTATTATTTATTGTCGACAAAACTAGGAAAAGCTACATATTTCTTTTGTACTTCTGTGTGAATGGAACCGACGAGAGATGTCTTGCAGTGTTCCACAGGGATCGGTTCTAGGGCCGCCCCTGTGGAACATCGTTTACGACTGGGTGCTACGCGCCGACCTCTTTTTGAGGAGTAGCTGGAGAGGCGCCACGGCGCCCTCACCTTCCGTCTGTCGTGGAAGTCTGCTTTGCTTGGGCGGACCCCCGCCTTGTTCTAGTAGCGGCGATTGGTAGTGGTGACCTCTCGTGTTCGGACCTGGTTCAAACCATAGTCCGGGGGGGGGGGGGGATTGGCACGACATCGGCTCCTTCTGCGATACAGTGATAATAGCAAGGAGGCGGCGGAACGTGGGGAGGGAGAGAACCACAGCCACCGCCGGAGACGCGCCGGGCGTTGGGGGCCACGTGATGGCTCCCGGCCACGGTAGGCATGGGCCTGTGGACGGTGTGTAATGGGCTTGCACACCGTCCGTCCGTCCTATGACTATTACAGGCCGTGTCGACGGCGCGTTCGTGCAATGTTTCACGCGTAGATGTCAGCAACATTGCAAGGATCGACGCGACGCCTGTCGGGGCAGCGGGTTGTTTGAAAGAGATACCGCGGCCCCGTACACAAAGGGCTAAAAAGGAACATGGGTGGTTTATAGTCAGTAGAAATTTGGACACTCCCTTTCCCTCCGCCCAGATCGCGAGGAGCCATTTGATGATTAGCCAAGTGCCAAAAAAAAATTGGTTGCCTGTAAAGTCGGTATACGGGCGAAAGTTTTACGTGACAACGAAAATAGAAGCGCAAGACATGAACCGGTGTGTATGCCTATCTCTCTCACTCTCTCTCTCTCGCTCTGGACGCGTGCCTCTCACTCGCTCTCATTGTGAGCGCATAACGTGAGCGGAGCGTAACGCAGTTTCTTGAAGTGTCACCCGGCAAACCAATTTATAAGACGTTGTCACGTCAATAAGGCAAAACAAATCTGTTCAATTTATTGAAATATTTTTTATTCTAGATTTGATCTAACAATTATAACTAAGTTTTGAACGTTTTCCTCGGAGTGACCATCGTCTGTACAATTTCGCAGTGTAAATTGCAATTATAGTTGTAATATACAGAGTGGTAGGTCCAGTTGCCGTACATGTACTTATCACCGTAGAAAGAGCGGGAAATAGCCTGGAGGTCCACGTTGAAAACATAGTGACCCTGTAAGGAGTTATTTATTGAATTAGGAATCGATTTTTACAAATTGTAAATGGTATTGTAAAAACTCTTCTCCCGCCTCAACATCGGCAGGCACCGATGACAATTCAAACCCCAAGCCGACCAAAAATATTTTGGAGACGAGTTTGGCACTTTCAGTAGCCGCCATCTGCTCCTGTGATGTGCAGGAGAAACAGGACAGTCAGAACTACTACAAATCAAGTGCCCCATAGTTTTTGGGGTAGCACCACATATACCCTCCAGGGTATAGCCATCTATGAATCTCCACCTCACGTAAACGGACCCTTAACGAAGCCGAAAGGCACGTGTTCTCCCGTCCACTCGGCGTTCTGAAGTCAAATTTTATTTACGGACCTCGGTCTGTAGGCGGCCACGACCACGATTTGTCACAATATGATTGGTTATTGCTTTCTTGAACAAAAATGGTCGAACACCCGGTATTGCGACCAAACTTTCGTACTGGTTTCGACCAAAAGTCGCTTCTGTGGTCAAAAGTCATGGTCGTGCCCTAAGTACGCGAAGTCCATAATATCATAAGCTAGAACAATAATTTTCACGTACTTTGTAAATGCCACATCGTCCTGTATTAATGTTGTACATAGCCTTGAGCACCGGCTTAAAGAAAACATGTTCACACAAGTTGTTTATCCGTATTTTGATTACTTCTTTTTTGTTTAATGTACCCGAGAATATTGTCTGAAATTGAAGACATGTTGACTTTAGTATACATTAAGCTCTAAGAAATTCAAGATGAGCACAATTCTGAAAGTCATAGATGGCTTTCAGAATTGGCTAAAAATTGTTGGCTTTCAGAAATAGCTTTCACCATTTTGATGATGAGCTTCACGGTGAGGATGGCTTATCTCCTTTCCTGCGCCTCTTGCTTTAGCCAAGACAACCTTAGCCTTTAGTAAGCTCGGTCTTGTGAGTTTGAGAAATCAGCTGTTCAGTTCATGCGTAGCTACAGAGTTTGTCAAAGTCGTCGTCGCATTTGCCGTTCGTTACGTGTGTTTTGCCACGGTACTGATAGATTGCGTATAGGAAAATAAAACAAATCTAATTTATTGAATTCCCATAACTTAACTGAAATATTTTCTTGTACCGGTCATCTTATGATATACTGAATTTATCCTATAAGTCTTCAGGAAGGCTGTCCCTTACACCCTGTATAAAAAGTTTGCTGATGGAATTTGTAGTTGCGACCGCCTTCTATATAGCACCTTAATAGGCTCTTAAACTACTTCATTCAATACGTACTCTAATTGTCGTCATATTGTCATGCACCAAAACGTCATACTTTAACCATACATCGTCATACTTATAGGCCTTAACTACGCCGCAGTAATTTCTTTTAGGTGCATTACAAGTTTCATAGTTTGTAATCTTTAAATCAAATTCTCCCTGAAAAATATAATTAGAATAATTATTAAAAATTCAAGTCAACCTATCTATCCTTTTTATCATAGTTCATGTCCTCGTTGGTCTAGTTTTCGCAAGCCCGCCACACTATTCCCAAACCAATGTAACTCCTGTTAACCAGAATTAACACTGGCAACCACAAGAAAAACGCCGAGACAATGAAGCTCGACGAATTCCCAGAGAAACGAGTTAACTGTCTTGGATCCCGCAACGAAATTAATCCGAAAAGAATAGCGGAGGAGTAAGAAAAAAACATAATTTCCACTTTACTTTCCTAGTTTTCGTAAGTGTTTGATTCCCAGGTCAAGGAAAGTGTCATTGGGTTTTTCCAACAGGACTTTCTTAGTAGCAGCCATGGAGACTGGATTTTTTTTTTTTTTTATTTTTTTTTTTTTTAAATGGGACAAGCCCGCCACACTATTCCCAAACCACTGTAACTCCTGTTAGCCAGAATCAACAGTGGCGACCACAAGAAAAGCGCCGAGACAATGAAGCTCGACGAAGTCCCAGGGAAACGATTTAACTGTCTTGGATCCCGCAACGAAATTAATCAGAAAAGAATAGCGGAGGAGTAGGAAAAACATAATTTCCACTTCCCTCCATATCAGCAGGAGACAGAACAGAACAAGGCCAATAGGCATACAGGGACGTATACAACTGGGATAGGCCCAGTTGCCTAGCACCACGGATTGTCATTAACATTACTGGGTCCTAAGTTGTGAGCTGTTATATTTGATTCCAATAATAGGTATGACAAAAATGCTTGAACGCACGGAAATTTGTTCTAGTTTCTACAAGGTCCGTATAGTAAATAACTCCGGATGTAACCCGTACACTATTTAACATAATATTACGTTCATTCTGCCAAAGACTACACTCCCATAAAATGTGATGTGCAGATTGTTCAAATTCGCAGTCAGATGTAGAACATTGACAAAAAGGCGAGTCAACAAGCTTGAAGGAAAATAATTTACTCTTAAAGTTACCATGACCTGTGAGAAATTGGGCAACACAGTGATCCACCTCCAGCCATGTCCTGGCCAGCCGCTCACGAACGGATGGAAAGAACTGATGGAGGTGTCGGCCTTTGATGGAATTATCCCACCTACATTGCCATTCGGACAAAAGTTCCTCCCAGACGTCAGCCTGTGGCTTAAGTAATCTAGCTATTTTAACACGGTCGCGTTGCGTTAAAAAGTCTGCGTCTGCGGTCTCTCGTGCGCAGTAGTACATTGAAGCACGACGCTGCACTTCAAGATCGACTGGAAGTACCCCTGCCAGAACCGGTAAGGCTTCAGTACTAACCGTCCTATACGCTTTACACAAGAAAATTAAGGCCAACCGCTGGCTTTGAAGCAATTTACGTCGTACCGCTCCTATGGAGGCCCTATCGGCCCAAACTGGTGCCCCGTAGCACATACACCCCAAGTAAGTAGCCCCATAGATCGTCTTTAAAGTTAAAAATGACAAACCCCACGTAGATTTGGATATTCTCGTTAAGGCATAAAAGTTTTTTTTAGCTTTTTGCTACCTTGGGTTTGTCTTAGAGAGGAATTTTTCATTTCACACGGACTCCTTCTTTTTCACGGGGACGTTATTAAATTTAATACTAGGCCATGATTTAAGATTACCTTTTAAAAGAAGTTGATAAGTTTTGTGTGGTGCAAACGTCAGACGGTTACGATCGCCCCACTGCGATATTAATTTTAGGCAAGTATCTGCCAAATTTTCGAGTCCAGCCCGAGTACTTGACTGAATGAGCAGCAGGCCGTCGTCCGCGTAACCGGTTAATGAACACCCGCATGGAAGTGGAATCGCGAGGAAGTCATCGAAGCCTACGTTCCATACATACGGACCCATAACCGAACCCTGAGGACATCCCATGGTAAGGGACTTTGACATAGAATGATGTCCGAGTTTTAGTTTCGCGGAACCATTTAAGAAATACGAGTAAACAAGATTGTATATGTTTTTAGGGCAACCACGAATTTTTAGTTTAAGGAGTAGCATCGGCCACCATGCGTTATCAAAAGCCCCAGAAATATCTAGAAATATCCCAACTACATACTTATGTTCGGATGTATTGACAATTTTCCTGACAGAAAGTGCCGCATCTACGGTAGATTTTCCCACGGTAAAACCGAATTGGTTGTTGTGAAATTTCGGTCCGTCTGGTAGTAAACGTGGAACGATAAGACGCTCCAGGAGTTTCCCCAAAGATGGTAGTAGTGTTATAGGGCGGTAAGACTTAGGGTCGTCCGGTGGCTTGTCGCCACTTTTCGGAATTATTCGTATAAAGCCGCGTCGCCATATACAAGGAAAAACGCCTTCTGCAATACAACGGTTGTAAACACTTAAAATTGCGTCGGCCGCTGTTTTACATGCTTCTATTATCATCCGATTAGATATTTTATCTTCACCTGACGATTTGTTAAGTGGAAGTTTCCTGACAACTTTAATGAATTCGTCAATGGATGGAAGGTCTGACGCTGGTGATTCAGGTGGAACAGCCGCCCACGCCCTGATCTGCTGATGGTAGGCATTGTCATTATCAGGCAAATCATCAGGTATCAAAGTATTTAATAGAACTTCGGTTGTCTCCTCAATACCGGTGGTGTGTTTGTTGTTTACTTTAATGTTTTCGACGAACGCAAGATCAACTGATCGATTTGCTTTGAACTCGTGATACAAAGGAGACCACGGACCTTCTTTATCTAATTTTTCTACTATTTTCCGCAGTAAATTACCTTTAGATTTTTCTACCGATGCTCTGTAGCGGGACTTGGCAACTCTAAACGCATTTAAAGCAGAGGTAAGTGGGTCTCAAGTGACCTTTCGTTTTTTAAGCTTATTTAAATTTCTACGCGCACGGCGATAACTTTTACGTTGTTTGTTTAAGTAGTCACACCACCAATCACATCTACGGATATTGGTCATAGATCCGCGACCAATGGCGATGTCAGCACAGTAAGTGAAGGCGTCTGACATAATTTCAGCACTTTCTTCAGCTGACAGCCCGTCTCGAGTGAAGTCTTTGATGTTTGACGCAAAAAGCAAGCTAAAGAATTCCCAATTCGCGCCTTTACTTTTATACCTAAAGTTACCAATGATATGTGACGGACCTTGAGTAACCAAAATGAGTAAAAAAAATGAGTTGAGAATGGAGACTGGATTTGTACCCGGCTTGCAATTGGTTCGCCCCCGATTACATGGGGCTTAAACATAAACGGCGTAATATGTGTGTAGATACTACTGGGTACACCACGGCCTTAGAACCCTTCGGGCATTACAAGCATCTCTTGTATTGAATAACAAGAATAATATCAATATTACTTCAGTCAGCTAGGTTAGTTTAACATAACCAGCGGTCTCCAAAATAGTAGTTTACACATTTATGACGTTGTGAACTTTTCTGCACCTTTTTTCTTCCCAAGCATGTTATCATCGAGGCAAAATTTGATTTAATTTTAATTATTTGCGGCAAAAAAGTCTAGTACGTTACAATTTTAATATTTAGTTTAGAGCTTAATAGTAAACAAACGCGAAACCCACACTATTTTTCATGGAATCATTATTGGTTTTAATAAAATAAGGACACGGACGTATACAGAAAGGGACAGTTAGAAAATAAAATAAAACCTGAAAGATCACACTTACCAACTCTGGACAGCGCTCCCCGTCCAGACCAAGTCAGAGACCAATCAAATCACAGCATTACATCAGCA
This sequence comes from Diarsia brunnea, assembly GCA_949774965.1. Classification (NCBI taxonomy): domain Eukaryota; kingdom Metazoa; phylum Arthropoda; class Insecta; order Lepidoptera; family Noctuidae; genus Diarsia; species Diarsia brunnea. The sequence continues at coordinate 8,102,747 of OX458999.1, forward strand.
AGAAGCAGTCGTCGTTAAGGATGACTTGCAAGTAATTCAATAACCTTTTTTTAAATAGGGTCTGATGATGTGCGATATTTGTAAAGTGTGAGTTGTACGTTTCTAGTGCCAGTGGTCCAGATGGGCACCGTGTATTTCAGCTGGGAACGGACTAACGATTTATATATGAAGAAGAGAGTAGAGGCCTTTTTTAATTCTTTACAAGACCGCATTGTGAAACAATACATCCGAAAGGCTCTCTGCGTACATGAGGAATTTAGAGTTGACTTTACAGGACTTTATGTCGTTTTATAAATAAGACGGACAATAAAGGACACAAGACTGACCCTTGAGGCACACCGGATTCGAACACTGTTTAATAAGATTCGTATCCATTGATGACAACTTTCTGTGTTTTTATAGAATATGTACGAAACAAACCATCTGAGCAGATTCCCTCTATTGCTGTTGAAGGCAATTTTGTCTTAAAGAAGTTTTTGGTTCACCTTGTCGAACGCTTTCCAAAAATCAGTATACACAGCATCAACCTGTGTACTAATCACTAAATTTGTACTGGTGAATCGCGACTGAACAAAGTCATGATGTTTGGGAATAATGAGGTGACTCAGTTGGGGAAATAAAATACTGTTTACTATATTCTCGAAAAGAATAGAGAAGGTGGATAGAATAGAGGTAGGTCGATAATTTTCAATGTTGGCTTTATCTCCACTTTTTTAAATGAGAGTTATGAAAGCTGTGTTGTTCAGAGATGAAGTGTTGTACAGTAGATGTAGCGGAATACAGATTAGTTGTGCAGTATGCTTGAAGAATGTGGACCAGGTGGGAGACCATCTGGTCCGGGCCCTTTATTTAGATTCAAGGACAACAATAACTTAAGTACGTCACGCTTTTTGAGAAAAACATGAGGAATACAGGCTGATTTATCATCAAGGATATCTGGAAGAACCCAGCTCTTAGGATCAAAGATTGAAGGCACAGAGTTGAAGAATGTGGAACACAATAAACAAATCTCGCCAGGGCAATTAGATGATGTATTTTTCTACTATTAGAAAAATACGTTAATCATAGATAACGTAATCATACGTTTGCCGGAACTTTTCCTTTAGTTGGAAATGTCAGAACATGTCAGAACTATTTTGTGTTAATTTAGGGTTTGTGAAACAGTAAGAACAAGATTTTAAACTGACATGGTCACTAGCACTATTATTTATACTAAAAACGGGATATTTACCATGTTTACTGATTGTTTCGAGTTCCCGATATTTCGGCGCGGTTACAAGCACCATGATCACGGATAAACCGGAAAATAACCGACCGACCGTCCGTTTGATCGGATAATATCGGGAACTCGAAACAATCAGTAAACATGGTAAATATCCCGTTTTCAGTATAAATAACAGTAAGAACAGTAAGGACGTTATGGTCCTTTGAACGGTTAAAATTTTAATAGTCGTATGTCGAATTCACCCTGAACATCAAACAAAAATGAATAGTTATTCAGAGCTTCATGCCTCCTCTGTTGGAAGACCTTTGAACCATTAGTCCTGTGTTTCATTTGTTGGTTTGGTCCCAAAGTCCAACAAGTCAGATAGGCTGGACTGGAGCCGAAACCGATATATAGTTGGAGAAAGGTTCGGCAGAGGGTGAAATATTAATAATGTGTGGTCGCCTATAGGCTACTTAAACGGTTAAGCAGACACGGTCTTAGAAGTAAGTATCAAAATCAATATAGTTACTTACATATTCCGACGATGAATTTGAAACCATGAAATATAATGAGAAAACCACGAGATATTTCAACATAATGTTGAATTATGATGGAAAATTGTATGAATCTATAAGATATTATTTAAATTCAAAAATAATACATTCCAATTTGACTCTCAACCATATCGTGGTTCGTTGCCTGCAAATGATGATTAATAATGATTATTCAATGGGTTTTTGCTACTTTTATTTTCATGTATCATTAGGTAAATTATGTACATATAGTGGTACAAACGAGAATCGTTACATGGTTTATCGCACAAAATGATTAGTGCCTTATTACTTGTTCTCGTTCTCATTAACCTGTCGAAATCGTTGAATGGAAGGGAATAAAAACCTTTGAAGATCTTGTAATCGGTATAGGCTTCGCAGAATATAATACGTGTGTATCTCCATAACCTTTTTCTTTCTTTTTTTTTTTGAGGATTCACATCCTTACCAAATGACTCTTTCCGCTCTGGGCAGAGCGGTAGGGAGTGTGAGACATCTACTGACTAAAAACCACCCATGTTCCTCCTTAGCCCTTTATGTCGAAGCCGCGGTATCTCTTTAGAACAACCCGCAGTCCCGACGGGCATCTCCATTACCCTTAGAGCATCTTAGACTTTCGGTTCATATATGGTCTGAAATTGATAACATGTTGACTTTACTTTAGTAGAAGACTAAGTATGAGCACAATTCTAAAAGTGATAGATCATTAGTTTGATGGTAAACTCCACATTGAGTTTGGTTCATCTCCTTTCCTGCACCTATCGTTGTGACCAAGACAATATTAGCCACCGCGTCGGTAGGATCTGTCTTCTGAGTCTGCGTGACCGACAGTGAGATAACCATTTGTTTCTACATTCCATTTACATGAAGTTCAGACGCCAGCCCATTAAGCTACCCGAATCCATCAAATTTTCCAAATCAAACTTGAATCTAATGTGTAAGCAATAAATTTGAAAATCTATTAAAAAAGAAAAATTAAATTTATCGAGAGTCGATCACTTTTTACCCTGAGTAATATGGTTGATAGTGGTCGACGGTCAATGAACGCGATAGTACATAATATCAATCTAATCGCCGCTGCGGTTTGTGGTTGGGACCGCCTTTCAAATTGAACCTTAACATGAAGCACCTAAACTTTTTAATTCAATACATACTTTGACTGTCGTCATATTTTCGTGCACCAGGACGTCATATTTTAACCACACATCATTATACTTGTAGGCCTTAACCACGCCGCAGTATTTTCTTTTAGGTGCTTTACAAGTTTCGTAGTTTGTTATCTTTAAATCAAATTCTCCCTGAAAAAATAAACATAAGTTTATAATAAACGAATCAACCTATCTATCGTCTCGTAGGTCTAGTTGTCGTAGCCGCGAACGGCGCGACTGCTGTCCTGGGTCCGAATACCGGGTCGCGGTCGTGCAAAGTGTTATTGGGTTTTTCCAGCAGGAGTTTTATAGTAGCAAATATTTTGTGTTAAGCCACGCTTCCTTTGTGTATTACTAAACGGAATTTATTTATTTAGTAGCAGAAGATAATAATAATACTCTTCCTGACCATATCCGGTAACTGTGGTCAATCTGGGAGGATGTACTCCCAACAGATGCTGTATTGATCTATTACGGTCATCTCGGTGGATTCCTAGGTTGGTTTCCCACAGATCGGGCATTGTCTCAATAAATTATCAAGTTGATGTACTCACATACTTAAACACAGACGTAACAACTTGAAACAAAATGATATAAAAGTGATTAATCTGAACATTGCGTCGAGTGTGGTCGTAACAAAAGTACCACAAAATAAACATGCTCCATTATTTTATTGAATCACTCATAATATGTATTTAAAAAGAGTTTTTGTTGTAATTTATAGGATATGAATTAAATGTTTCATGGTCTGTTGAACTGAAATGATCTGCTAGAGTACAAGTTTATCATGATATTTTACAAGTAGTTATTATCTTTGATCTAGTAAATGTATTGTGATCGAAATTATGTAAAAAAAATAAATTGAAAAATAATCTCAATGTTAAAATGAACCATAGATAAAGGTACTTATAAAAAGGAAGATAAAGGTTTTACCAATTAAACGTGCGCTATGTAACCAGCGCGTTTTTTTATGAAAGTCAACGACTTGATTATGTGGCCTCTGCCTCATGCGTTAAATATACATTATATATGTTACAGCGGGAAAACCACTTGAGGAATGCTGCTCCTAAACATCAATGGCCTCCGCCATATTGTCTTCGCCTTAGATTCCTCTTCGTGGTAGATGGGTATATGGGTAGTTGAAATCACACACAATACTTGACTCAAACACCAAACGTTTATTTACAATAGTCCATTTACAGGCACTTATAAACTTTTCAGGGGTTGAGACCCATTCACATGAATCATTGTTACTATGGAGAAGAATGGGTTGAAGAAACTCCATTTAAATCATGTTACAATTCTCGTTTGCACTAATTAATGTTAATCACATCAAAAACCACTTTCATTTACATTATTTGATAAACGCGAGATAATGTGCATCTTTCGTCACACGCGTGTCTACTTGTCTAGTCTGTCTAGCGGAAGTACCACGTACTCAGTATTGTTATTAATTACTTTTAATCAGTTAAAACTAATAAACAATACTAAAATAGTTCACAATTGATTGTAATAATTATTTAACAATAAAACAATACCAACATTAATGCGAAGGTGTTATTAAGTTAATGTCTAATTAATAGGTTCATTACTTTTTACAACAGAATGTTACTTACGCCATTTCCGGCTAATTAAAGGATTTAATACAAAGAACAGGTTTTCTACTAATAAATTGCTCTACAAAATAATCTTATGACTTTTTAGTTTATAATTACATAAAGAAACTGATTTAGTCGTGGTTTCAGATTATAAATTGAGTTATTGATCATTAAAATCGTATTCGCCGCCATCTTCACAACAATGTGCAATGACGTCTCTTATACAGCCTAATTTCAAGTGAGCAATCATTAAAATCCCAATATTCATAATCAATTAGCTTATCTTAATTTTAACTATAGTTCTAGTTAAAGACCTCTGTTTAATAAATCATTATTCGAGCCCTCGACCATTCAATTACAAACCATCTCTGTAGTAGTTAACACAAAAGCTAACAGATGGCACTGTCGCTCATGTCTTTCAATATCGATCCCGTAATAATTACTGTACAAATATCTCAGAGATGGCAGGTTCATTAGTGATTATAAAAAACTAAGCTAAGCTATTATTATAAGCTGGTTATTAATTAGATTGCCTAATGATCCCAGCAGATAGACACTCTCGCGGCGACACGGCCATTCTGATCGGCGGTGCGCGCTCTGCACTTGCCGTTGCCGTCCGCTCGTCCGTCCGTTGTCCTAAGTGTAGTCTCGTGGTTGTTATCTGAAATAGTGGAGATAAATTTTGTCGGCAGATTATTGTTGCTTTTATTATCCTACAATGTTTATTCAATTGTAGGATTTAGTAACATTCATTCATTGGTTTATTCAACATAGAAACCTTGTAATAGATCTGACATTCAATGCATTTTTGTATCACCTTGCTAGACACACATGCACAGTTACAGACATTTATAGCTGTTTGGAATTTTTATTCAAGTTATTGGATGCTAAGCTGTTAGCTTAATAAAACAATTGTTGCCTGAATGATTCAATTACATTAATTGAATTGAGTTTATTGATATTGTTTGATCAACTTCTAGCTCACAAGAATTTTGTTGGCAAAATTATTCAACAGCATTAATTGAATTCATTGATAGTTTGATCAGCTACTAGCTGAATAGAATATTGTTTGATTAGCTACTAGCTAAATAGAATATTGTTGGAAAAATTATTCAACAACATTAATTGAATTATTTTATATTGTTTGATCAGCTACTAGCTGAATAGAATATTGTTTGATTAGCTACTAGCCTAATAGAATATTGTTGGCAAAATTATTCAACAACATTAATTGAATTTATTGATGTTGTTTGATCAGCTACTAGCTGAATAGAATATTGTTTGATTGCTACTAGCTAAATAGAATATTGTTGGCAAAATTATCAACAACATTAATTTAATTTATTGATATTGTTTGATCAGCTACTAGTTGAATAAAATATTGTTTGATTAGCTACTAGCTAAATAGAATATTGTTTGATTAGCTACTAGCTAAATAGAATATTGTTGGCAACATTATTCAACAACATTAATTGAATTTATTGATGTTGTTTGATCAGCTACTAGCTGAATAGAATATTGTTTGATAAGCTACTAGCTAATTAGAACATTGTTGGCAAAATTATCAACGACATTAGTTGAATTTATTGATATTGTTTGATCAGCTACTAGTTGAATAAAATATTGTTTGATTAGCTACTAGCTAAATAGAATATTTTTGACAAAATTATCGAACATCATTGATTTTATTGATTTCATTGATATTGTTTGATAAGCTGTTTGCTTTTTCAGCAAACAGATAATATTGTTGCTTACTATGACTTGACTTTGCAACCTTGTATAATAGGTCTACTGTCTACTAGATTTGTTTTAAATAAAATTATTGATAGCTTTAGACATTGTGATTTGTATTTGGTAAATGTAGTGTGAGTAGTATGTTTTTATTTGTTCATTCTCACGGGAAGGTAATGCTCTGTGATAGACACAAAGTCTTGGATTTGACAGGATAAAAGGATAGGATCAGGAACACCGCTCTGTGATAGACACAAAGTCTTTGATTTGACAGGATTAAAGGATAAGGAGTTTAGGACCATTGCTCCGTGACAGGCACGAAGTCTTTGATTTGACAGGATATAAGGAACCAGGCTCTGGGCGTTTAATACGCCGTGGACCCAGCAGGATAACATGAGAGTATTATTTTATCAGTTCCCTCCACGGCTGCTGATAGATCATTTGTTGTGTTGGTTCATTACCAGTCACCTCCACGGCTTCTGATAGATCATTTGTTGTGTGGGTTCATTATCAAGTGCCTACACGGCTGTTGATAGATAATTTGTTGTGTTGGTTCTTTACCAGTTGCCTCCACGGCTGCTGATAGATTATTTGTGTGATTCATTGTAAGTATTACTTATTGCGCTAGTTGTTTCCTCCACGGATACCATTAGCTTTTGTGAGTATTATTATTTTATACTTCATTAGTTAATTAGTTACTGTTAGTACTAATACTTAGTTTTTGTTAATAGTTGTTGCTTACAACTGGCAGGATTGCAAAAACATTAAAATAATGAAAATGGAATACCTGATACTCATCACACATGAGCATCATGTAGGTAGGTAGGTTGATTGGCGATTGTATTGAGCCTTTTAATGCAACACTGTTTGATATCAGTGGTGAAGTGTTTGAAGTAGTTTGAAAACTTCTCACCTTTTATGTTAACTTATGGTGTGTAAACACTGAAACAGTCATTCTGGGTTGGCTGTCCTCATGCTGTTTCTCATTTGTTAGCTTCATAGCCGGCGACACGGTCATTAAAATTTGTTCACCAGGCTGTAGTACTTGATGTTGTTAATATTTGTAGTGAATTTGCTCTACTATCATTTCCTCTTTTATAAGATAATTGCCTCGAATCTGGAATGTAAAAGTCATGCAGGTAAATAATAGAACAAGAAAAGATGTTATGTAAACATCACACCTGCTATCCCAGAAGGGTTAGGCAGAAGTGTACATCATCACTTTGCCAGTAATGCTTAAGGCTCTTGTTAAAGGGCAAGACTGTTTGCCATTAATATTATTGTCTGGACTGCTACTGAGAAATTCCTGATGGAGAAACTCAACAACATTGTTAGACTCGGGAATTGAATCCAGGCCCACACGCTTTAATTGTATGGTGCATTACTACTAGGCCCTCAAAGTAGTCTGACTAAATGTTTAAATTAGTAATGAAAATTTGGTAATCAATTGTTTTTAAATAGTTATCATACTTAGATGGTAATTAAACTAAGATGGGAAAGTTAATCTGATTAAAACTACTTTAAAAACACTATTGGTTGTGTTACTGTACAAGTGAAACATTCACAATTTAACTTCTTTAAAGCTTTGCTTTCTGTTGAATTATCGCACTGAATTTCATTGTCACAATTTGTTGAACAACGTTGACGTTTCGTTAATTGTTTTGTTATAAAACACACATAAGTACCAGTTACATAACAAAGCATTACTAATGTAAAACATGTGCACCCTGGCATTGAATCCAACTCGTATGCTATAATGGGAAATAGTATGATGTTATCATTGCGTTTTCCCATTAAAATAATGTTTATTGTGGATCAATTGTTTATCTATTTATTTATTTTTTTAAAACTTTAAGCTAATCAATTAGAGATGTAGTAAGGTCAGATGTAGATTCGATTGATAGATATTGAATAAATAAATAATTATTGTAATATTTATCATGACATATTGTGTCATTACAATACAAAGATTCACATCTGCCGGGGTCCAGTGACGGACAACTTTGTTTGTTTTTAATGAATCTTGAAACATGTTTAGTTTAGTTTAGTTTAACTGGGCTTTTGTCCGCACTTAGCCTCTTGATTGGGCCATTGTGCGTGCTGTTTAAATAATACCTACTCCAACCAACATAGGTCGTCCCAGAATTTTAGCAGCCTTCCCAGACTGCTGCAGGCTTCTGGGAGAGTTAATGGGGATCGTAGAGTTTGTGCCCGGTGATCTGCCACGCTCCTGCACTCTAGGAGTACGTGCCTTGGCGTTTCTTCCGCCTCCATGCATCCTCTGCACAGTGGGCTGTCTGTTACACCTATGTTATGTAGATGTTTGTTTAAGGAACAGTGACCCGTTAAAATTCCTATGATTTTACGGATTTTGTCCCTTTTAAGTTTGATGAGATTGCGAGTAAACTTCATTGTTGCCGCCGGAACTGCATCTTTTGTTTGCCTGCATCCTTCACTGTTTCTCCATTCGGTAAGGTGTTTTTCTGTGGTTCTTAAACGCAGCCATGTTTTTATTTGGGCCTGAGGTATGGGCAGTAGTGGTTCCGGTCCAAATACTGTATCGCCTGAGCCTCTCTTGGCCAGCTCATCTGCTGCGTCATTGCCCAGCGAGTTGCTGTGTCCTTTGATCCATTGCAGGGTTACACTGTTCGTGGTTGCAATGGATTGGAGTGCATTGTGGCATTCCAGTATTAGGACAGAGGTAATTGTGTTGTTTTTTAGGGCTTGAAGCACCGATGCACTGTCGGAGATGATCTTTATTTTAAAATCTCTGACGTCTCTGGCTGCAACTGCTTGTGCCGCTCTGGTGATACCGACACATTCGGCTTGGAAGATTGTGTTTAATTTATCTAGGGTATTTGATATAGAGATGTTGAGATCATTCGAGAAGACGCCGGCTCCTGTACCATATGAGGTCTTGGAGCCGTCCGTATATATCCTAACTTCATTGATGCCAGAGCTATCTACTGCTTCCGCAGTGAGTTGGATGTCGTAACTTCTATCGAACACATGGTGAGATGAAGTCTTATCCATGGGCGCCTCAAGGAGTGGTATTTCCTTCAGAATCCCCTGTAAAACTTTTGAGTGTGTTGTTTCTGTATTTACTTTCCATAGACCGTTTGATCTTAGTCTTAAGGCCGTTGCTTGAGCTTCCTCTTTTATGACCAGATCCAGAGGTCTTAAATTTAAAAGAAACTCTAACGCTGCTGATGGAGTTGTTCTCATGCATCCAGTAGCTGCTACACTAGCTAAGCGTTGCAGGCTCTGGAGTTTCGTTTTCACCGTGGTCAGCTGAGTTCTGGGCCACCATACAACTGATCCGTAAGTAATAGAAGGTCTGATGACTGACGTGTATAGCCAGAGTGTGATCTTTGGGTTAAGACCCCATCTCTTACCAACTAGTCTTCTACACTGATTAAAAGCTATACAGGCCTTCTTTGTTTTAGCCTCTAAGTGACTCGCCCAGTTCAATTTGTTATCAAGAATTATGCCCAGATATTTCACTTGCGTTGATAGGGAGAGTCTAGTGTTGAAAAGCTTTGGTAGTTGTAATTCTGGTAGCTTCCTTTTGTTGGTAAATAGGATAAGCTCTGTTTTCTTGGGATTTACTGAAAGTTCGTGTTCTTCACACCAAACTTCTACTATCTGCAGTGCAGAGCGCATCACTTTGCACAGCATATCTTCAGCATTCCCGTTTATCAGTATAACAAGGTCGTCTGCATAACCAATAGTAGTGTATCCTCTGTCATTCAGTTTTTTTATGAGGCTATCCACTACCATGTTCCAGAGAAGTGGAGATAAGACGCCTCCCTGGGGGCATCCTCTTGCTACCTTGGCTCTTGTGGTAGTATTTCCCACTATCTGTACCGCCCTCTTGCTGACCAATTTAGTGATCCAGTTTCTTATGACCGGTTTTACACTAAATTTCTGCAGGGCGTGGTTAATGCTGTTGTGTATGGTTTTATCAAAAGCCCCTTCAATATCTATGAAGGCAGCAAGTGTTGAGGATTTATTGGTTATAGCCGTTTCTATTTTGTGCACTACCATGTGTAATGCCGACTCTGTTGATCTGCCTTTCCTGTACGCGTGTTGTTGGGGATGCAGTGGTTTGCTTTTTAGAGCTCCATCTCGAAGGTGTCGATCTACCAGTCTTTCCAAAGTTTTCAGAAGAAAAGATGTTAGACTGATGGGCCTGAAAGATTTGGCGTGTGTGTAGTCCTCTTTTCCTGGTTTAGGTAGGAAGACTACTTTTGCCTCTCTCCAAAGTAAGGGGATATAGTTGAAAGCTATGCAGGCCCGGTAGATTGGTAGTAGGTACTTGGTTACCTGTTCTAGTTGCCATTGTAGTAGGGCCGGGAAGATCCCGTCCAGCCCTGCGGATTTGAAAGGCTTGAAGCTCCTTAGAGCCCATTCTATTCTATCCGCAGTTACTAGTTTGTTAGCCACATCCCATTCGCTAGTTGTTGGTGCGCTGTGGTGGTCAGTAGGCCACTCTGGGTCGGATGTGATTTGGCATCCGGGAAAGTGGGTCTCCAGCAGTACTGAGCTGGTTTCATCGTCGGAGGTTGTATATGTGCCGTCGTACTTTTTAAGGGAGCCCAAAAGGTTGAGGTCGCCTTTAGCTAGGACTTTCTTAATTCTTCCGGCTTGGTTTGTTGAGTTAATGCTACTACAGAAGTTACGCCAGGACTCTGTCCTTCGGTACCTGATCCGTTTTTTGTAGTGTTTCTGCGCTGTTTTATACTTGTCCCAGTCCTCTGTGGTCCTGGAATTTTTCGCTTGGTTGAAAAGTTTTCTAAGGCCCTTGCGCAATCTTTCTAGTTCTGGCCCCCACCATGAACTCTTATCAGGGCTTTTAGGAGTTATGACAGGACATGCCAGCTCGTAACTGTTCAGAAGAGTATCAGTTAAGACCTGTACGCCACGTTCTATGTTTTCTGTACTAAGTAATGCATCAGCTGTTCGTGCATCACTTAGTGCATCGCTCGTTAATTTAGTATACCTTGTTATATCTGTTTTTCGGGGGTTACGATATGGAACAGGGTTTGTTAGCTTATGCCGTAAATTGAAACACACACGGCGGTGGTCTGCGAAGGATGGTTCGCCTGACACGTGCCACTCCTCGATGAGATTTGCCGCCGCATGTGTGGCTAAGGTAATATCTATAATGGTTTGGTACCTGGAGCTTACAAAAGTCGGTTCTGTGCCCTTGTTCATAATGTTAAGGTTTGTTTGGAATAAATATTCGGTTAGTAACTCACCCCTTCTGTTTGCATCCTTACTTCCCCATAGCGGATGATGTGCATTGCAGTCAGCCGAGATGATGAGATCCCAGTTTGATGCCTCACAGTGTTGCACCAGTTCGACGAGTTCGCTTGGTGGAATGTCGCCGTCGCTCGGCATATACACTGAGGCTAGAACTAGGATGGTTTGCGTTTCTGTCACAAGTTTCACAGCAGTGAGGTCTCTGGAACAGAATTGGTTAAGCAGTGTGGCTGCTACGGTGTTGGGCATGTAAATACAGGTTCTCGGTTTGTCAACTGCTGTGTTCAACAGTAACTTACCACCGGTGTTGTTTAAACCGCAGATTCGGTTGTTTCTTATCCAGGGTTCCTGGATAAGGGCGACGGTCTTGTTGTTTGCCTCCAGCACTCTGCGTAAAGTCGCCGCCGCTATCTGTTTGTGCTGAAGGTTGGTCTGTATAATGTTGAGGGACGAGCTATGGGCTACACAGGACGGCATCTTCGTCACTAGTGAGTCCGTCGCTCTGCACCGATGAGTCCATGTCTACCTCACTCGTACCCTGTCGGGGAGCTGAGGTAGATGGCGTCGAGGCTGGCGCCCCACTCGTCGCTGCTGGTACTGTTTCAGCAGTACTCACCTCGTCCGAAGTAAAGAAGCGGATGTACCCACTTCCCGACATGTGGGCTACACGTCGGTCTCGGTCGAGGATGGCCTGCTTTTGATCTTCGGGGATGCCCAGAAGCAGGTGGACCACCTTCTCCTTGGATCCTGGTTCCTGGAGTTTATCATCCAGCGTCATGTCATACAACTGCCAGGAGTCGACTTTGTACCACGGGTTCTGGGCGCAAAGGACCCTGTGCAGCGTAGCAGCTTCCGTAATACGGGTGTGGATGAGGAGCCCTGCTTTGAGCTTCTTCTTCAACTCTGACTGCTTGATGACGGCCAGACTGGTATTGGGAATGGGTGACGGGATGGTTTTGACTGACCTTTCAAGCCAGCTGAGAGCGTTTGCGTCTTCACACCACATCGCTAGAACCCCGTCCATTAGGAAAGGGCGACCGCGGAAAGATGGAGCCGGCGTGCTCGGAGACTGTGGAGACAAAACAGCTTGCAGAATACTATCATCGATAGCTTCCCGCAACTGCTCTGCCTGACTGGTCGAGAGGTCCCTCGGCGGGACGGTGATAACCGCTACCATCAGATGCGATTGAGCCGCATCCGCGTAACTTACCGTCCGCTTCGGTATCGCTCCGGTCTTCGCGCGTTTGGCATCCCCTCTAGGAGTTTGGGTTTCATCAAGGCGAGGACGCTTCGAAGAAGCGCGCCCGTCCAGACTTCCCCCATCCCCAGACTGTTCCTTTTCAGGAGCAGTGGTAGCCGCTGCAGCAGTCCGCCGTCCGCGTTTACCTCTCGGTCTGTGCCTCTTAATCTGCTGACCTGGTGGTGGTGGTAATGGTGGTGGGTTTTGGGACTCCGTTCCCTTGGGTGCCGTTGCCGGTTCCTTCGGGTTGGACTGATTGGGCTCGCGCTGCATTTCTGCGGCTGCGGTAACCGTCACAGGTGGAGAGGGTTTAGGGTTAGGTAAGGGTTGAGGCTTTGGGGCTTCCCCTCCCGCGCGCCTGTTGAGGCGACTACGTTCGGGTAGGCCCTTCTGCCCTTTGGTATTTAATTGTTTACCGCGCGAGCTCCTTTTGCAGGGTCGCTTATGTGCGGCAACATTGGTCCATTGCGACTTGATGTCACAGTCGCTAGGTATGGCCTCTGCGAGGCCCGACAAATCTAAATTTGAGCACGTTTTGTCCCCCCCAGAATACGTGGGACAGACTGAGCTAGGCTCAGTGAGGGATTCTCCGCTACCTGAGGTAGTGGTACCCCCCTGGGGTAGTTTATTTTTAAACTGTGCTTTCATTTTTCTTTTTTGGTCTGGGCACGGGTATGTTAAAAACAAGAACTCACACTTACCTGCCCTTGGTCGGTGTGGTACAACTTTCTGAGGGTATTTAGTGCCCCAAGGCCATGTGGGCCAGAAGTGTGGTTTTACGCCGCCACGGCTCGGCTCAGCCAGATTGTTCGGTTTTAAGGCGCCGAAGGTTCGCCTGTCGCTCTTCGTATTTTGCTACTGTGGTCTCGAGGTAGGTGGAAAGTGTGCGGGGACTCGTTTCAGACCGCAGCATTGCCCGGGGAGGACGACCCACACTGATGTGTGTGTGGGCCCATCAATAGACCGAGGCGTCGGCCTAGAAATGGCGTGGACGTATACAAAGAACTTGTCGGTGCGCGCCTGATAGCCTCGACTCCGCACTCTCGAGGCGTACGCTACTGGTATTCTTAGCACTTTATAGGAGTGTGTTCCCTGGCTGAAGAACACACCCCACTAAGACCTACACCAACCCCCCCCCTCGAAACCTTGTAACATGTTATCCAATACAAATGTTTACAAGTTTGTATAAAGTATTTAATTGTAATTCCTCACTTGAATGTCAATTAGGAGGGATTTCTAATAAGAATTATTTCTATTAAATGTTTTATTCTGAATGACATTTCAAAACACAACAAGATTTAATACTAGTTAATACTTGGTTAATTAATTAATGTGTGAATGCAAGTAACTAACTATCATTTGATTCATGAGTTCAGTTTGAGACACATTAAGTACTGATTTATATTTTAATCATAACTTTGAACGGGTAATAACCTTATCACTCCTTAAGTGATTAAAGATGTCTTAATATTTTAATCCCACGGGTGTCAATTTAAGGTGGCATTAACCTAGCCAGTGTGTAATGTGATAAGTTAAAATATTGTTAACTGCACTACAGTTACTAAAATGAATAAAATAAAATACTTCCCGGGTTTGATGTTTCATCCCGTAGGTTCATTTTTATTGATATCCTTTCCAAGTGTTCATGTTTCTTTTATTTTGCTGCTTCGGTCATTCTGTGCTGTACTGTATGTTTGTCATTTTGATTGGACTATGAAGTTTTCTGGCACATAAAACTTCATTGTTTGTTTTCCCATGTAAAAAGTATTTTCATGTGAACTTATTGTCTTACTGGGTCATGTGTGTTCAAGTTGAAATAAGCCATAATTATCATGTTGGTATCTGTTAACCACTAGGATGAAAATACAGCCAAATTTTAGACGATCAGTCTTCAGTTCAATATTTTCCTGTATGTCATCATTTGGATGTTCCGGCGCATATTCATGAGCAAAGCGCAGATAAAATCCCTTTCTTCTGATGTTACAGCGGGAAAACCACTTGAGGAATGCTGCTCCTAAACATCAATGGCCTCCGCCATATTGTCTTCGCCTTAGATTCCTCTTCGTGGTAGATGGGTATATGGGTAGTTGAAATCACACACAATACTTGACTCAAACACCAAACGTTTATTTACAATAGTCCATTTACAGGCACTTATAAACTTTTCAGGGGTTGAGACCCATTCACATGAATCATTGTTACTATGGAGAAGAATGGGTTGAAGAAACTCCATTTAAATCATGTTACAATTCTCGTTTGCACTAATTAATGTTAATCACATCAAAAACCACTTTCATTTACATTATTTGATAAACGCGAGATAATGTGCATCTTTCGTCACACGCGTGTCTACTTGTCTAGTCTGTCTAGCGGAAGTACCACGTACTCAGTATTGTTATTAATTACTTTTAATCAGTTAAAACTAATAAACAATACTAAAATAGTTCACAATTGATTGTAATAATTATTTAACGATAAAACAATACCAACATTAATGCGAAGGTGTTATTAAGTTAATGTCTAATTAATAGGTTCATTACTTTTTACAACAGAATGTTACTTACGCCATTTCCGGCTAATTAAAGGATTTAATACAAAGAACAGGTTTTCTACTAATAAATTGCTCTACAAAATAATCTTATGACTTTTTAGTTTATAATTACATAAAGAAACTGATTTAGTCGTGGTTTCAGATTATAAATTGAGTTATTGATCATTAAAATCGTATTCGCCGCCATCTTCACAACAATGTGCAATGACGTCTCTTATACAACCTAATTTCAAGTGAGCAATCATTAAAATCCCAATATTCATAATCAATTAGCTTATCTTAATTTTAACTATAGTTCTAGTTAAAGACCTCTGTTTAATAAATCATTATTCGAGCCCTCGACCATTCAATTACAAACCATCTCTGTAGTAGTTAACACAAAAGCTAACAGATGGCACTGTCGCTCATGTCTTTCAATATCGATCCCGTAATAATTACTGTACAAATATCTCAGAGATGGCAGGTTCATTAGTGATTATAAAAAACTAAGCTAAGCTATTATTATAAGCTGGTTATTAATTAGATTGCCTAATGATCCCAGCAGATAGACACTCTCGCGGCGACATATATATTATTATTTATATTCATGTGGGGAAACTTTGTCATTGTAACCTATACGGATTTCTTACATCGGTGTTAAGGAGTCGAGAACTGCAGTGAAAATAAGGGCCCAATGTGGGTTTTCAAAAAGGGACTAAAGCCAACCACGGCCTGTTTATCACCGTTGATTTTTATCCTATCGTTTGGGGCTTAAACCAAAACGACAAGCAAGCCTTCTCGAAGATATTGTGGGATTTTAGTAAATCGAATAATCTAACTAATGATGTTAATATCTGAATTGTCTGTCAGCAATCCTACAATTTCAAAGTGCCTGTAACTGACTTACTTGAAATAAATGCGTTGATTGATTGATGAGCAGTGGTATACGAAACGAGGGTAGATAAGGTCAATAAAAGAGCAATTTAAAAAATAATTGATACTTTGTATTTCCACAAATAAATCAATAACAAATATTTAATTGGTACGTACGTTTATATAAAAATAATAGTAGTCTCGTATTTAGCGGGGATTTGGCTTTTCAGTTCTTGTTGTGGTCGGTTTAGACCAGGGGTTTCTTGGGGAGGCTGAAGGAAACTGTCTTGGTCTCCAAATATTGCAGGATACCGTCCTCACCCCTGAAAATAGGAAAATTACATGTCAAGATAGTGATAAGAGCCATCTATCATAGATGAATCCGCTGCTATAAAGATGATCTATGCAGCAATAGATTGAGAACTTGGAGAAAATAACGTCAATGAGACTTGATGATTCAGATGATTCCAGTGTCAAGGAATTTTATGTAGTAGGTTTTGGGAAAAAAAATCTACACTTTATAGCTACTGGTACAGACGCCAGTACAACAAGCTACCCGAAACTGATTAATTTTCCCAATGTAGCTAAAGCAATAGGTTCCAGGAACCTTTTGCTTTAGCGATAAAGTTGAAAATCTTTTCAAGTTTGACTGTTTGTACATTGTTCGTGATTATATCTCCCATACTTTTTGGAATGGTAAGTTTAGTAATTAGAAAATCAATAACAAGGTCACTCCAGTGCACGATGAAGGACGCAGTATGATAATTTCTACTTCTTCTTAAGCTTTAAACCAGATCATAAATGTTCTTTTTTTTGAGACAATGATACTTACAATTCACGACCAATGCCAGACTCCTTGAACCCACCGAAGGGAGTTTGAGGAGCGACGTGTTCATATGTGTTGACCCTAGAAATAAAACACAATATTTAAGAACTATTCATATAAACGGTCGCAGGCACCATCTTTATAAATATAATTCTACTGTACTGTGTGTATGTCACTGAACTCTTCCTAAACGGCTGAATCGATTTGGATAAAACCATCTGGAAACTATCTGGGGATATTTAAGGACCCGGTAGGTGGCGCTGCTGCCCGGACAGGACGAGTCTGCCGAATCCGCTAGTCTAATTATATATTTGTAGATCAATCAATGTCAATAATGTCAATGCCATGGAAAACTTTAATGGTTGAGTATACTTAAAGATACATACCTACATCGATAAGTCAATACTCATTTCTATTTAAATACCTACACTAATACTTGAGTGAGCCTTGAAGTAGCCGGTCTATAATTATATACCTCGGATTCTACTGCCATAGAAGTATGTATGCTGAACGTATTTACTACGACCGATGAGTTGGATTGTAAGTTGAACATTTTATCTTTCAGAATAAAATAAAATAAAGTATAACAAAATAAACAACCATTATAATAACTTTCAGTTTTGCCATATTATTTTTGGAGAAGTTAGGCGTAACTTTAGTCTGCATTTACTTTTTATGGGATGTCAACTTTGACTTTTATAACCATCAACTGGGCACAAATCCAGACTCCATGGTAGCTACAGAAGAATTTGTGATGGAAAAACAAAATAACAATTAGCCTTCTTTTTTTTTGGAGGGGTGGGAAATCATGATTTTGAGTATATAAAATTTATTATTATTATCATCAAATAACCCCTCCCGCTCTTGGGCAGAGCGGAAGGGAGTGTCAGACTTCTACAGACTCAAAACCACCCATGTCCTTCTTAGCCCTTGTGCCGAGGACGTGGTATCTAGTCGGGAATCAATCCCAGGCCACAATTGCGAGCACTAGACCAACGAGGCAGTCATAATTTAAACAACAAATAAAATAGAATCCTACCACATGGAGCCGGCGCGCACGTGCTTGACGAAAGCCAGAGCGGTGGTGATGTCATTGGTGATGACACCAGCACCCAAACCGTAGTTGGAGTTGTTGGCTCTGTCCACCACCTCTTCGAAGGTATTGAACTTGAGGATGCTCTGGACGGGTCCGAAGATCTAGAGAGGGAAATCGAAATTGATATGTAGAACATATTAATAAACTTGGTGTCTTTAAGCGGCACACTGACTAAAAATGTTTCTCAGGCATGCAGGTTTCCTCATAATGTTTACCTTCAACAAAGCAAATCGATACAATACGCACATGAATCTGAAAAATCAGTGGCATTCCAACCGTCACATCTCTAGCCTATCACTGCTTAGCACATAACATAATACATAATGTCACGACTTTTTCTCAAGGGGTGGGACGGTACCTACTACAGGACGTCACCTGCTACATTCTTACGTAGTTCTTTTATTCTGTCCACGTTTATGCATCGAAATAGAGGACCTTGTAAAAATCGTTTAAATGTCTTAATGCTATTATAAGCTAACATGTTTTTGACTTGGCGACATACGGATTGATATGATAATGGACGACTATGTTTAAGATTATAGTTAAAAAAACTGGCCTTGAATTACGATTAATAGCGTCTACTTCCTTAAATCGTCCAGTTTAAAACAAGCCAATATTTAAACCGGTGTGGTATTTTATAATTAAAGTCAGAGAGACCCTTAACATATTATGGTCATACAAACATACATACATGTGCAAAATAAAACATCTCAATGTGATTAATATGAATAACTAAATTAATAAATCATCTATACTTGAGTTTCGCAAAATATTTCACAATTGTTAGGATTTAGTTATACCGCTAAAGCTTTCCTGTACGATTTTCGGATCTTAAGGAATCTAGAATAATTTCTAGTTTTTTATTTAACACAATATAGTATCCCACTGTTGTTTTAGATTCCCCGTTTTTTTACTGTCTCTCTATCTTTTTCCGACCAATCCGGCAAGAACTGGCAATAAATAAATGAAAAATCAACATAACAGGATCGTTCTTTCCACGATATAACAACTAGTCGTTACCCACCTCCTCCTTGGCAATCTTCATGTCATCACTGACATCAGCGAAGACTGTGGGCTGGACGAAGAAGCCGACTTTTCCTTGGCGGTCACCTCCAGCGACGCAGCGAGCACCGCCCTTCTTACCAGCATCGATGTAGCCCATAACCTTGTTGAACATGTCTGTGTCGATCTGAAAAGAACAATCGGGTTCTATTATTAAGGTTATTTTTTGTGCAGCAGAGTTGATTAATTTGAATGATTTTGATTGACAGTGTACTCTTTTAGCGATAATTTATTGAGTAATAATGAGATCAAGAATAGATTCTCTAACGCTTAAAAAACATCATAATCTATGTTCATCAACATCTAAGTCAGACGTCTATCAGTGTTGGGATAAGCCTTCTTTAAATGTCCAGTAGGTCATGCCTGGGCTGTTTGGTTCTTATTTTAGTAGATGATAAAACGAGAATAATGAAGCTTTTTTTCTTTTCTGATAATCATATCATAATTTGTATTTTCTTTCTTTCTTTGTTATCTGTTGTTATAGAATCTCTCACAAACCTGAGGTCCTTGTTGGACATCTGTGTAGGGGTTTCCAACGGTCCTGTTCTTGGCGATCTCGGCGGCCTTGGCGACAAACTTGTCATAGATACCAGCCTGGACGTATGTCCTGGTTCCAGCCACGCAGCACTGACCAGCGTTGGCGAAAGCAGCCCTGTGGGCGATCCCTGCCGCCTTCTCGACTATGAATTGAGTAAAATGATGTTAGGTTAAGGGGGTAGTCCGGATATCGCATTGCCCAGTACGAGCTGGGTTGTGGAGATCAGATAGGCAGTCGCTCCATGTAAAGTATAGGTATTCTGCTGCACCCAGCTAGACTGGAAACCGACCCTAACAAGGCAAGGTAGGACAAGGCTAGGCAGATGATAAATGTTAGGATAAGGTAAGGAACTGACGACCGTGTCGCAAAATACGGAGAATAATAAATTCTGATTCACTACTTTCGATAGTAATTAATACATAAATATATATGAACAAATACAATACACTTTTAATACATTTGATTGACACCCTATAATTCTTTTCTCTTTTTTATACATCTTGTACATCATTTATTATTATTGATCTATTTGTAGTTTATAAATCATTTAATGTACAAAGTAATGTATAAAGTACGTGTGTAGAATTAATATACTGGCTTCACCTGTATCCGGGTAGGTAAGAATTCTAGCCGAATTAACCATAGTTGGGAAAAGGCTAGGCCGGAGATGATGATGACGTGTGACAGATGACCATGTACATATTCTATAGAATGTCAGCTGCAAGGTAATAATGACATGTAATGAGTAGGTAATTCATGAATAATGCACTAGTGCACTTTGACCTTCGTACTACTTCCAACACAATGTATCCAACATTGAGTTGAAAACTAAATACGGTTTCAGTAGCAGTTTCTATAGAGTAAGATAATAATGATTTTAATTGATGTAGATGTTTTTTATAGGCTTTTTTAAGAAAAAAAAATGATGATTGAATGAATAAAAGACATCATAATTTTAATTCATTGACAAATAATTACCGGCCGATTCACAAAACAATACAAACCGTAGCTAGAATCATCTTGGATTCCAATGAAAACAATTAAGCAGGCCTTGTCAACCTTGCCCGCCTTAATGTATTAAACATTAAAAAAAAATAGTAATAAGTATCTTCGTGTCAAAACAAGAACAGTTCATTAATTTTTATGATGCTAAAACGCGATCAAATACAGAATAAGTCATCATTTCCCTTCAAGATCTTTCCTTATTATTACTTTTTAATAATAAGGAAAGATCTTGAAGGGAAATTCGAAATCACGCCATCGTGAAGTATTATTGTTCAATTAATGGTAAATTGCCCCTTCATTGTAATTTTTTTATTGAAGCACAGTTTAGTTCATTTACAAATATGGATCTCCAAAGGGTCAGGTAAGAAACCTAGCACTTGGCAAAATACCAGTTTGAGGGATTTAGAACCTTTTTTTTTTTGTGGGTGGAAAATCATCAAATAACCCCTTCCACTCTTGGGCAGAGCGAAAGGGAGTCTCAGACTTCTACTGACTAAAAACCACCCATGTTCCTTCTTAGCCCTTCATGTCGAGGCCGCGGTATCCCTAGCGAACAACCCGTAGCCCCGACGGGGGGGATTTAGAACCTTTTTTTTTTTTTTTTTTTTTGGGGGATGGGAAATCATCAAATAACCCCTCCCGCTCTTGGGCAGAGCGAGAGGGAGTGTCAGACTTCTACTGACTAAAAACCACCCATGTTCCTTCTTCGCCCTTCATGTCGAGGCCTCGGTATCCCTTGCGGACATCCCGCAGCCTCGACAGGCGTCGGCCCTTGTGGGCCCCTTCCGTGTTGCTGACATCTCTTTGAGGCGCGCGTGGAACACGAACGCGCCGTCGACACGGCCTGTTGTCGTCGTAAGACGGACGGACGGCGAGCTTACCCATCACTCACCGTCCACAGGCCCGCGTCTACGGTGGCCGGAAGCCATCACGTGGCCCCCGACGCCCGGAACGCCTCCCGCGGCGGCTGGGACGAGAGGTTCTCTCCCTCTCACGTTCCGCCACCTCCTTCGCTAGCATCACTGCTTCGCAGAAGGAGGCGACGGCGTCCCATTCCTCCTCGCCCCGGACCATGGCTTGCACCAGGGCCGGACGCGAGAGGTCGCCGCCGCCGATCGCCGCTACGAGAACACGGCGGGGCTCCGCCCAAGCGGGACACACCTCCACGGTGTGCTCCACCGTGTCCTCCGGCCGATCCTCACAATGGTGACAACCGGGCGTTTCCTCCCGCCTGATTCGGTGCAGGTACCTCCCGAAACAACCGTGTCCGGTGAGTACCTGCGTCAGACGGAAGGTGAGGGCGCCGTGGCGCCTCTCCAGCCACTCCTCAAAGAGGGGACTTACCGCCACTATCGTGGCGTGCCCTGCACGGGGTTGCGACAGTCGCTGTCTCCATGCCGCCATGAGATCGCACCGGAGGTCTGTCCGCTGCGTAGCAATTAGCCGCGGCAACGGAGTGACCCCCCGGTGCAGCGCCTCAGCGCGCCATTCATGCAGGCGCGCGAGGGATTTAGAACCTTGAGTACATAAATCTAAGATAATTTCTCTTTCAAGGAAACTATTTATATCACTGTCAGTATGTAGATATAGCAGTGATAATCTAGAGGTGTGACAAAGCCAAGTCATAGATTTCGAGTTCGAATCCGCGCACCTCTGATTTTTAGGATTCATGTGAATATTGTATAATTATCACTTGCTTCGGTGAAGAACCACATCGTGAGGAAACTAGCATGCCTGAGAAATATTTATCGACGGCATGTAAAACCCAGTCAAAGGCTTTTAGGCATAAAAAACTCTGAGCCAGGTTAGGCACTAACCACACGATAAAGAAATAAAATACTGCCACAATAATAATGTTTATCGTAATTAATGTAAGTTGTGTATGTGATTTCAAATGTTTGTACACGCACCGACGATACAGGAGAAATTCCTAGTATGGGGGCAACGTTTAAAAAATAGAAAAATAATGCAATACACAACTTTAAAATTAGCATATTAAGAAATGTTATTATGTCAAGAAAGTTAAAAAAAAAAACTACGAAATGTATATTATCATCAGTTAATATCACCCCGTTCTCACGTTGCCGCGTTGGTAAATTTTTCAGGTGTTTTATACGTCTACGCAAAAGGTATTATTGCTGAATAACTCATGATAAAAATGAGTTTACGAATATGCTTCGTTGTAAACACGTTAACAAAAAGGAGTTACAAAAGAGAGATAACAACAACAGTACAGTCTGTATTGAAAATTATATCCGCTAATATCCTCAATTTAGTCATTACAATCAATTGAACGATTTAAAACAAGACTGAAGATTGTTCTCGGCAATTGCTATCAAGTGAAGTGGCATTTTGTTCAATGAAGATTTATATAACTTCTTTGAGTTATTTATTTGCAATTTATTTTTCGACATTTTTTGTTTTAGAATTTGTATTTGCATCATACTAAAAAATAGAGCTGTTTAATTTCAATGCCAGTGCGAAATATGTTAAGTTAGATAAAAATGGCAGTCGTGACATCATCAGAATATGCTTAAGTGACGGATATGATAATTATGTGAAGAGTAAACTCACAGATCATAAATTAATGGATACGGTTTTCAGCACGAGTGAGTAATATCATTCAAATATTAAAAGTTATGACAACAATATTAGTAAAAAAACATTCCTTGTTTCGATGGGATGAATCTTGCGATTTAACTATTTGATGGATACCTACGGTACTAAGTTAAAATTCCCTGAGATAACTAACTCCTAAGCAAACATGGAGGTCAAACCCCACTTGGAAGTGATCTTTTTGGCTTATAATCATCATCATCATCTGCCTAGTATTTTCCCAATTAAGTTAGGGTCGGCTTCCAGTCTAACTCGAAGCAGCTAAATACCAGCTTTCTTGGCTTATAATAAAGGTCAATTTACCATCAGCATCATCGAAGACAACCAGCGCACTCTTTCCTCCGAGCTCAAGTGTGACTCTTTTCAGGTTGACAGCGGATGCAGCGGCCATTATGATCCTACCCACCTGTGGAAGAAAAAAGACATTCCTATATGAATCACTATTCGTAACACGTAGTAAGTAAGTACCTACTATATATTTTGCATTGCTAATATAATGACCTATTATTAAGGAATACTAAGTGGAAGTAAGCATCACATATAAGTTACAGCTCAAGAGACAAGGTATTTAAGGAATATCACAACAGTCTTTCCCTTCGGTTAGTCAGAGGAGTTAAGGTATATATAATGTTTTACCCGTTTTTAATGGAGTGAGAGGCAATTGTCATTAAGGGTATGAACTGATAAATAATAATAAGCCAATGGCTAACAAGAAAATGTTGAATATGAATGTAGATGACTTTAAGAGTAGAGGTAGACCAAAGAAACGATGATTTTAATGATTTCTGTGCTTTTTAAAGTTAGTATAATTCTCTAATTATTATGAGTATTTTTGCCTGAAATAAAACACATTTCTTTTATTATTTTTTATTTTATGGGCAGTTTCTTGTTTGAGCATTTGATAATAGAATTACTTAAACTCAAATAAAGGCATTTCCTTCAATGTAGATAAAGAAAATTTAAGTTCAATTATTCAATTCAAACACCAGTAAATTGTCATAGTAACAACAATAGATATCCAACAAAAGATGCAAATTAATGTATTATTGTTGTGACGATTTACATAACATTGTGTAACATTCTTCTATTATCTTATCTTCTAAAGGCGTGATATTGAAAGATACCTATAGCTATTTCTAGTTGATTTTTTGTCAAATCATTGATTTTTGTTTGAAATAGAATTAGTGAGTAAAGAGATACGAAGTCTTTTTAACATTTGCTTGGATTTTGATTTAAATCCAATTCATGTTTTTGCTATCGATTCTCACAAAAGGTTCAAGGTTCAAATTCAATATTACGAGCACGACTGTCGGTTATGAAGATACAGCAAATATGGCTACACTTACGCGACATTAGGAATATACTTTTTTATTGAGAAATTCTCAGTTTTGTCTCATTTTTGAGTAACAAATGTGATTAATTGTCATCACCAATACCATTCTTTTGCCCTTTTTTTTTGGCGGATGGAAAATCATCAAATAACCCCTCCCGCACTTGGGCAGAGCGAAAGAGGGTGTCAAACTTCTACTGACTAAAAAACACCCATGTTCCTTCTTAGCCCTTCATGTCGAGGCCGCGTCACTCTTGCGAACAACCCGCAGCCCCGACGGGCTCATTCTTTTGCCCTTATTCCAATTAATTTGGGTCAGCGGAGCATGTCTTCTTCTTCCATACTTCTCTTTTAATCCTCATCTTATCAGACATCTTCTTTTCCTGCCATAACAATGACATCCTTTACACGGTCAATCCATCGTTTCATAACTTTATGGATGAAAAATAATAGAATCCAAAGAGGATCCTATTATTTTAGGAAGGATGACTAACTTCTAACCTGTTCCTCATACAAGGTGTCTATTATGATGACATGACACGACACTGAACCACTTTTGTTCTATAGCTTTTGGAACTTTTTTATTGTACCTACATGTTGATCAGCTTTAACACGATCAGCTGATCGCGTCAATTCCTGTAGCAAGTACAAAATCGTAGAACGATAGTGGTTCAGTTTCATGTTCATGGACCCGTCACACGAGAGATAGTACCTACGTTTATTATGTCACACCTTGTATAGTTATACATGTAATCTCTTGGACTATGAACTAGTACTAGTTCATAGACCAAGAGATTTATGATTTTTACCTCAGTGGAACCGGTGAAAGCAACTTTGTCGACATCGGGGTGGTGAGACAGGGCAGATCCAGCTGTAGGTCCGTATCCGGGGATAACGTTGAGGACACCAGCGGGGAATCCAGCCTCCTTGACTAGGGCAGCCATTGCCAATGCGGTGAGAGGGGTCTGCTCAGCGGGTTTGATGACTACTGTGCAACCTGTGGTAGACTTTGCGGTTAGTTCCTGTGTTTTACGATTAAGTAAAGAGAATATTTAATAATGTCTCATTAAAACAAAATAAAAATGTTTATATTTGTGTTTTTTTTAGATCAAAGATATTCAAGAAGAGTAACCATTTTGATAAGATTTTCAACATATTTTAAATAATTTCTTGAGACAAGTGTCCTTCAAGTGTATAGAATATGAAATAGCTATTGTTAAATTAACAGGAAACTTACCAGCAGCGAAGGCGGGGGCGATTTTCCACACGAACATGGGGATGGGGTAGTTCCATGGCAGAATTTGTCCGCAAACACCCACGGGCTCCTTCAGCGTGAAGGTCATGACGTCACCGTCTGAAATATAATGGCGGCGTCAACCAACGATATCGCACAAGGCCATGGCTATGTAAATTCTATAGAGTCTGTTTTGGTTACGTCATCGCCAAATTGTACGGGTTAGTGCTGATTCCCCTTGTTCTTGTTTCCCCCGAATATTTATCTGTTATATTATTGCGTTATATCAAATAAATGTCCCCTCGAAAATTTATTTGTTATAATGGAATAAAACCATGGTGGTACCAGTCAAAGAAATAAGTACCGGCTGTATTTTTTATGTTTGTTCAAATATGTTTTGAAAAGTCGGGCTTGACAGACTTACAAGAATCAAGATATTTTCGAACTTAGATAAATTATAAATATTTCGAACAGTTCATAGTTGGCGTTTGTGATTTGTTCACACAATATTGTCTCAATTAATTATGAATTAAAACTTCTTCATTAATTAAACCACGTATTTCTTTTCTTAAAGACGTTGTCGGCAAAATAGTGTTTTATTTATGACTTTAACCCAACATGTTATCAAACTGAAACATTAACATTTTTATTGCATTTTTTATCATGTCAAAGTCATTTGTAACTGACTACAAGTCATTTGATGAACATCAAAATACCTAATGTCGAAATACTAAGCCGTTTTTCGCGATTTGTTTAACATCGACCGCACATTTGAACTTAGTCTTGAAAACATTAAAAAAATATTAAAATTAAATATTTTTTTTATTCGGTACTAAAAGTTGTCAATTTAAAAAAAAAATGTCATTCGGTTTTTTGCTTAAATGTGCTAAATTAGGTATCCTGTGTGTAGTGTGTGGTTGTCATTTTATATGCGCGATTGCACGTCATGTATCCGCGATAAAGATATATTTTCTTTCTTTCTTACCTGCGGGAATAGTGTTGCCGAGAATTTTGTCGGCTTTGCCAGCGTAGTATCTGATGATGCCAGCAGACCAGAAGACTTCACCTTCAGCCTGTGCGACGGGTTTGCCGCAGTCCAGGGTTTCCAGTTCACCCAGATACTTAGCATCCCTCTCCATGAGGTCAGCCAGTTTGAGGAGGAGGCGACCTCTGGCGGAAGCATCGAGGGTACGCCATTCGGAGTAGCGGTGGAAGGCTTTCTTGGCTGCAGCCACAGCGAGGTCTACGTCAGCCTAAAACAAATAATGATCATTGTCGAATGCAGCTAAAATCAAAAAATACTCGCAGTGTACTATCAGTGTACTATAGTACACCTACATTCCACCAGTTATGTTTCTTTAAGCCTGTAATGGAAGGCGATCCAATCGCCATCAACTGATGGGTATTGAAAAAAATGTGAAAGAAACACTCAATAACACTTTGCAAAACCTGGGTGTTGAACCCAGGACCACATTCGCAGTAATCACTTGAGTGAGACCACCTGTCGCATCGAGCTGTGTTGCATAAAAAAAAACTCGTATCGTACTCGTCCTCATCATCATAAATATTTGTAAGTCCGTGTTTAGTAGATTAGGGCATTTAAAAAATGCCCTAATCTACAGACACGGACTTTTGAAATCAGCTGATCATCCCATCGAGGTTCGATAAAAAATTCTGATAAATTGTGATACATGATTAACATGGTACGAGTGAGATACAATATCGACATTGAAATTCGTGTTTTTGTCAAAACTGCAAATCATGTTTCATGTTCAGCATGATAAGAAATGTAGGTAAATAATGTGTTACATAAAATTATTCGTTTATGTGTGGTTATAAAATGCAATACATTGTTTGAGTACTCATTATCTTAAGTGAGTACAAGTTTTATCTTAGGTACTATGAAATACTAGCTTCTGCCAACGACATAAAGAAGAATATCAGCAATATTGCAGTTTTTCAACAGTAAAATTATTTATGTAATCTGATAAATAGTTTTGGAGATTACCAGGGGGTATAATCTTCCAAAACTCCAATCTTCACCTCTTTGGAATATTATTTTATTATTATTAGCCATCTGTGTACCTCTGAAAGGCAGAGGCCTTACTTTCCTGCTTCCACTTATCCCCATCCAATGCTGATATCCGCCCATCCTTGCCAAAAGAGTCGTGGTCGTACCACCACCATCTTCTTCTAGGCCTACGGCGTTGCCCAGATATTTTTTTGGGACCCATTATGTGGTTAATTTAGCCCATTGATCCTCCGGCAGGCAATTTGAGTTTTGGAACCTTAGTATCGAGTTCTTTATACGATCAGTAAGTTTAACGCCAAAGATACTTCATTATCATCATCATCATTTCAGCCATAAGATGTCCACTGCTGGACATAGGCCTCCCCCAGGAGGGGGGGATTTGCCATAATCGCCACGCTTGGCAGGCGGGTTCGTGTTCGCAGTATGGTTGTTACGAAGGCACAGAGGACGCTACTGCCCATTATCTGGTAAGCCCCTTAGTCGCCTCTTACGACGCCCACGGGAAGATATGGGATGGTGCTATTCTTTACGTCCGACACCATACGGAACAAACAAAGAAACTTTTAGTAATATTAATTTAAATGTTTAACTTACTTTGTCGCCTTCAGCCACCTGGATGATGACGCTCTCATCCTGAGGGTTGATGGTGGGGAAGGTCTTCTTGCTGACTGAGTCCACCCACTCATTGTTGATGAACAACTAAACAGAAGAAAAATATTATCATCATCTGTTAGCCGAAACGCGTCCAATGCAAAACATTGGACATAGGACATTGTTCCTAGTCCTGTCATTCTTTATTAGCTAATCAAAATCGTTGAAGGGGGAAGCGCCGGTGTCATGGTTGTATGTTAGTGAAAATATAATTCGCATTCGAAACATTTAAATGCATTTACAGAATTATAACCATTAAATTCAATAACAATTTCATGAAAAATTCATTCAATGGGGTTAAATGAACTTAGAGGGTGGTATTGATGATTATAATGATATCTATGTAAATCAGGTTTAAGATAATTTATTCTCATAAGAATTACATTATTCACTTACATGAGAAAATTAAAAACTAAACATAAAAATAACAAAATGTGGGGTGTATTACAAAAATTAGACATCGATTTGAAGGTAGATTCATAATTATGGACAAAATGTTAGTTCGAAACATGTAAACAAGTATTCTTATACCGTACACCGATAAGCGGTAACTGGATTTGGCTCGACACTATTTAATTAATTTTATTATTTTTTTTTTAATGTAAAGTTCTTAAGTAGCCTTTTGAAAGTGGATTTGGATTTTAATTCTTTGAGGTCTCTCGGTAATTTATTAAATATTTTAGATCCTTCGTATGCAATAGTTTTTCTACTGTAGTTTGTGCGGGTTGGGTGTAGTTTTAAAAAGTCTTGTTCACGTCTCAGTTTTTATTTTGTGTTTTTTAATATTTTTTGCGAAGGTTATGTTTGTGTGTATATTTTTTTTTTTTTTTTTTCGAATTAGTATGCAAGTGTTCTAAATGTATGTTTGTGTTATATTCATTACCTACTTTAAGTTTTTTGTAAAGATTTTCTGTTGGAGTTAAGTAGTCATAGTTAAATAACGTTTTAAGTAATTTGTTTTCAGCTGTCTGTAGTAGGTTTGTATGTGTAAATCAAAGGTAATTAAATCGTAAGAAAATGTTAATTTCGCGAGCAACCCTGGCGCTTCCAGCTCAATTAAAAAAAAATCTAACTCTCATGTTTATACGTTTCCTGAAAGTACATAGGGACATAACAAGCCAATCGTTTCACAGAATCCTCAATGTTTTGTCTGAAAAAGCATTTAGTACAATACATAATATTGGTCCACGAATCACCTATTGTGGTTTTGTTGTCCGATTCAACGATTCAATGCTTGAATTTCCAATGCCTTGCATTGTGTAACCCGCAAGTATTGAATATCGATGTCTAACGTTACAGTCAGTTACTAACCCACTTTATGTACTGAATGATAGTCAAACAGTGCCTATGTTTGATTACCACTCTTAAAATCAAATATGAGCATAGGAAATACATGGCGATGTGTACCATATAAAGTATTGTGTGGTTATGTAGCTTATAAATAAACTGATGAGATAAACAAACTTTAAAATGTAGGTACCATATATAGGAATCACATAATGTCAAAAAATAATTAAAGATTTGTGGGTAATTTAAAAAAAAACTAAGTTTTTTATTACATTACCTACTGGCGCAATTTTCAACTTACTTTATAATAGTTCAGTCAAATTATTATAGTGCAGAAGTAAGATTCTCGAAATACATTTCAAGTTCAATACAAATTCAAAATCCCTCTAAACAAACACAAAATAATGTATTAGTTCCAAAAATAACGTTCCGGTAAAAACATCTTATCAGTCAGCTATGTTTTACAAGCGTAAATAATCATTTATGTAACTCATAGTCCACACGTAAGCCGGCAACCGAATTGATTATTTTCGTCAACACATTCAATTGTTTTTTTAACCCTACTTCACGAATTACACTACAATTTCTTTAATAACATTTTCGTAAGTAATATATTTATCAAATATAGTGTAAATAAGTCTTACCTTAGTGTATTTGATGTCTACTTTAACCATTTTCAAGCCGGTTTGTGTGTCCACGTGCGTTCGCTCCAGTGGTCTGGTACAAATAGTCGGTTCTCGCACACAGCGCCGGCAATAACCATAGCGTCACACACATGTTTGATTAGATTAAGTACGCCTCAATACAGACTATACTGACCAGTGTTCCGTATGTTTTTATTATAACAGTGACTGCTTTGAATTTAAGTTCATTTTGGTTGATCCTGTATTATAAAACACATAAAAATACTGTGTTTTTGTCACCATCTTGTCTTCTTATTACGCATGCGCGTAGTACTACAGCGCATGCGTCAAAACTTGTTGATGTTTCTAAATCTAGACGAGGAAAGATGACTGACAAAATATCCTACATATTTTGCCGATTTAAGCTGTTGCTATGGCTACGCATTGTCTCTTCCTTTATTATAAAACTAAGATGAAATAATCTATTGCTGCTGTACCCGTCATTCAGTATTGACCCAAATGTTTAATTCTTGAAATAAAAAAACTTTATGCAAAAAAAGTAACAGACTTCCAAAAAACACTAACAAAGTCTAAAATAACTTTACTTTCGGAAGTCGGTGACTTCGTTAGTTTCATCTGATTTATTTCTGTACTAATTTTTTTCATGAATCAATTTTACATTGTAACTAGAAATTATTAAGAGCCACTGTGATCCAAACTACTGTACCGGTTTTGGTGAAATTCTATGGGACCAGTCGTAGTATATCTCTTCACAAAAAAAAGTTTTTTTTTTAATTGTTTCATAAATGATGGAGAATCTATACGAGGTAAGAAAAAAAAAAATATAACCTGAACCAACCATGAGAGAGCCATGTTTTAAAGACGGTTAAAAAAAATATATTATTTGTCTGATCGTAGACTTCTATTCCAGTGTACTTAGGGTGGATATCACAGACAGTTCTTGAACGCGATTAGATGTGCGGATCGTGATCAGTTTCAACGGTAGAATTCACTCCTGTTTACACACAGTCATTTTATTTTGTTTGTTTTGTCATATTGGTTGCGTCCGCTCCAATACTGAACCCTGAAAATAAACTTGGCAATGGCATTGTGTAGAGGAGGTTGACATTGTTTAATTATATCAAATTAATTAGGTATAATTATTATCTAACGAATGTAAGTGTGAGCTACACGATTTTGAAGTGGCATGATTTTACAAATTATGTTATCAGGGCTTGATAACTAATTTATTAGACTAGACTTTGATAGGAGTGTTTTGATTTAAGCACCTTCAGGTTTTCTGCAACTTGAGGGGCTCGTGGCTGCTGCGGGTAGTTCGAAAGAGATACCGTGACCTCGGACATAAAGGGGTAAGAAGGAGCATGGGTGGTTTGTAGTCAGTAGAAATCTGACGCTCCCTACCACTCAGCCCAGAGCAGGAGTCATTTGATGATTTCCCATCATCCAAAAAAAGGGGCTCGTGGCTACTAATAATAATTTAATAATAGCAACTTGTCGGGTCAATGTCCAGGTTAAGCCGTGCTTGTCTGGGTCGGTCCGTAGATGGATGTTCCCGTTAGATAATACACTTCTGGAGACATCTATTGGCCCACCTTGTATTTTCAGTTTCGTTTGGTCCTAGCTAAAATTTTATATTAGGTCGAGCAAAAAGTTTTTATGCAGTTTTGAACCTGGCACATTCACAATTTCATTTAATAGTCTTTTTTTGAATTTCGAACACAGAATTTAAAGAAACAAAAGACAATTTGGAGCCTGTTTGTTGATATCAAACAATCGAATACTAAGAAAACTTGGTTTTATTGGTTTACTTGGATTTAATTCTTGAAAAAGTGATTGATATCTTTGGTTTTGCAACAAACATTACTTATTCTTAACATTAAGGTGAGGTTCTATCAATAATCTATGGATACTTCACCTGAAGTCGCCGCCCAAGCTGTGGCACTTATTCAGGCCGGACACAGCCAAAGAAACGTGAGTGCTCAACTTAATTTAAGTCGATCTGCGGTCCGAAATGTTTATCGGAGGTACCTAGAGACTGGCGGCTTTGTTCGTCGCCAAGGAAGGCCACGATCTCTGGTCACAACTGAAAGGCAGGATCGATTCATCGTGACGGCCAGCTTGAGAAATCGTCACCTTACCTCCATTGAGATACAAAACCAACTTCGCGACTTCCACGGAGTATCTGTGAGCGCTCGAACTGTTCGGAGAAGGTTAAAAGAACGCGATATGGTACCACACAAGCCAGCTAATGGGCCCAAACTAACGCGAGCCCACCGAACAGCGCGCCTTCATTTCGCACGCAGTCATTTAAATTGGACACAGCAAGATTGGAGCCGTGTACTCTTTTCTGATGAGTCTAAAATTGTGTTACATGGCAATGATGGAAGGAAGAAGGTCTACCGACGTAAGGGAGAGCGTTTCGCACAATGCTGCTTTGAAGAGAGGGTTGCTTATGGCGGTGGCTCATGGACTGTCTGGGGCGGTATATCCGCGAGCGGCAAAACTCAACTTGAGGTTGTTACAGGACCACGGCTGCCAACATTAAATGCTGAAAGGTACATTCGTGAGTGCTTAGAACATCACGTGATACCATACGCGGACTATGTGGGCCTAAATTTCCTTTTTATGCATGATAATGCAAGAGCCCATGCGGCCGGCATCGTCAGGGAATATCTTCGGGATGTGAACATCACAGTTATGGACTGGCCAGCCAGAAGCCCAGACATGAACCCCATTGAGCACATGTGGGACGAGTTAAAAAGACGTATTAGGGCTCGTCAGCCAGTTGCCCAGACGATGCAGGAGTTGAAAACTGCCATAGAAGAGGAATGGGAGATGATCCCTCAAAATTTCATAGAGCGGTTGATAAACTCTATGCCTAATCGTATGAGAGCTGTGGTAGATGCCCATGGAGGCAACACGCGTTATTAAATTAAACCTTTATTTGATAAAACATGTTTTTTATTCAAAAATCAATTGCCTTTAACAAGGCGCATATCCGACTTGTTAGGCGTAGCTCCATGTCGTATGGTATTCTGAATTCAAATTTAAAACAATACGATCGAAAAAGATGGTAAAATGTATCAGGTTTAAAACTGCATTAACAGTTTTTGTTCAATCTAGCAATCATATTTCGGTAGGGGCCATCGAAACCTAAACTCTAAGGTGGGCCAATAGATGTGTCCAGAAGTGTATTTCATCCGTGCCTCGGAAAACACGTAAATAGTTGATCCCCGTTGTCTTTTGAACATTTTTGACAGTCGTTTTAGGTTGTCAGTGGCCCTAAAACTGACAACCGGTCTTACCAAAGGGTATTGTATTACCTAGCAATAACTGGGTTGTGGAGGTCAGAAAGGCAGTCGCTCCATGTAAAATACTAGTATTCAGCTGCATCCGGTTAGATGGAAGCGAATCCCAAAATATTAGGCAGATGATGAAGTGCAATTATAACGATTTTTGTGAAGATAAGATAAGTATATGAACAAATATTTGCGATGTTCGAGATAGGTACAACACCATTTAATTATATTAGCTTACTAGCTGTTCCCGGCATGCGTTGCAGTGCCCTTTTTCCTACCTACTACCTGCCTGTGTACCAACTACCTACCTACCTACTACCTCCTACCCTACCTACCTACTATCCTACCTACCTACTACCCTACCTACCTACTACCCTACCTACCTACCTACTATCCTAACTACCTACTACCCTACCTACCTACTACCCTACCTACCTACTACCCTACCTACCTACTACCCTACCTACCTACTACCCTACCTACCTACTACCCTACCTACCTACTACCCTACCTGCCTACTACCCTACCTACCTACCTACTACCCGACCTACCTACTACCCGACCTACCTGCTACCCTACCTACTTACTACCCTACCTACTACTCTACCGACTACCCTACCTACTCTACTATCCTACTTACTACCCTACCTACTACTCTACCTACTACCCTGCCTACCTACCTACCACTTTCTCACCTTTTAAACCTTCCCTGGAGTTCCACGAATAATTCAACACTATAATTAGCCAAATCGGTCCAGCCGTTCTCGAGTTTTAGCGAGACTAACGAACAGCTATTCATTTTTATATAATATAGCTGTACCCCGCGTGCGTTGCAATGCCCTTTTACCTGCCTACGTACCAACTACCTACCACCTACCTATTACCTACCTACCTACATACTACTAATTTCTCACCTTCTCTGGACTGCCACAAATGTTCCAAAACCAAAATTAGACAAATCGGTCTAGCCGTTCTCTAGTTTTAGCGCGACTAACTAACAGCAATTAATTTTTATATTATACGCAAACACCATTTGAAAAATCGTTTTTCTACTGGGAAAGAAACAGTAATTATTTGTGATTATTGTGATAATGTCGTATGGTCTGTTTGAAGTTGTCATTCGTTGACTGAACAACTGAACGTCACTCAATTGTTTTGCCTTCCCGGAACCTCTCCACTAACACTTGAACTTTATGGGTACGGTATTAAAGCTCAAATTGATTTTACGTTTTAGTTAGAAAACGTTTGTATGGGAAAAAGAAAAGGGCTGTTTTTAGGGCTTTTCCGGCCATTATTCGAATTTTTCTCGCCGTAAGAACCATCCTTGAACTTGAACGAACATTTAAAAAAAAAAATCAGTCAAATCGGTCAAGCCGTTTTCATGCCAAGTCGTGACAACGGAAAACGGGTTTCATTTTTATATATATAGATACCTAATATTGTGTTCCTAAACCTTTAAGTGCTGAAGTACTATCTATGATAAAATTCAGGTAATTAGAGATAATATACCAAATCAAGTATCGAAACAACATGCTATAAGGATAGAAATTAATAATGTTAAAGATCACGCCTGTGATCCCCGAAGTGTTAGGCAGAGGTGTGACTAATAGTACACCCGCACATCGCCAGTTGTTTCTATGTCCCTTGTAAAAGGGGGTCAGGCTATTGCCACCGACTGGGCAAAAAACAGACTACGTGGCTGCTGCAGAGAAATTCAACATCAATTTGAAAAACCAATATAAATGTGCCTTTTTTTTTTGGTGGGTGGAAAATCATCAAATAACCCCTCCCGCTTTGGGCAGAGCGAAAGGGAGTGTCAGACTTCTACTGACTAAAAACCACCCATGTTCCTTCTTAGCAATTCATGTCGAGGCCGCGGTATCTCTTGCGAACAACGCGCCGTCGACACGGCCTGTCACGTGGCCCCCGACGCCCGGAGCGGGTCACGTTCCGCCACCTCCTTCGCTAGCATCACTGCTTCGCAGAAGGAGGCGACGGCGTCCCATTCCTCCTCGCCCCGGACCATGACTTGCACCAGGGCCGGACGCGAGAGGTCACCGCCGCCGATCGCCGCTACGAGAACAATATAAATGTGCCTGACCTGGGAATCGAACTCAGGAGCTCATGCTCAGCAGTCGCGATTGCGACCACTAGATCGACGAGGCAGTTCTATCTCTAGCAAAATAAATATGAAATATTATGTAAACTAGGGACTCATTCCTGCTCCACCCATTTTAACGACTTGAACATAGATATTGTTTAATTAAACGCAATTTAATTGTTCATGTACTAAGTACATTTTATAATTAGCGGTGAAAACCACATCAAAATACGTTTCGTAGTTCAGAAAAGCAACGCAATAAATCAGTTAGACATGAAAGGACATACTGTATCATACAGGATGGAACGGACCCGGGCCCCCCTCATAGAAATTAATAAAAAACTGCTGTTTTTTATTGGGGTTCAGAATAATGTACTTAACGAATACGTGGTAACCGTTTTAGCGTCGGTCGGTATCCCATCCAAACTGTATAATTCAGTAACAAATAATAATTAACATTAACTTTCCATAGTTAGCAATCAACAGATTTTTTATTTAAAAATAAACTGTTATTTATCAAATCGAAAGTGTCAAGTCTTATCATTGGGTGTCCTCATTATAATTGAGGTCTGTTTTATCGGAATATTATTAACAATAAATAACAAACAACATAAAGTGAAATGAAAAATAAACAGATAAGAAGAACAATTTATTCTTCTCTTTTATGCAATAATTAATAATTGGAATTATTGTGGTGGCGTGATAAGTATTGATGATTGTTATTATTCAGTTACTGGGGGTTTAATAGTACAGATATCTCAGAAAAAGATTGCGCTTCGGCAATAAGGGATCGGACCGAGTCAAAAAAATATAATATTCTGTTTAGTCCGTCAGTTAGATTATCGAAAAATATTGGATACGTATTTTTTGTTTTATCAAATCAATAAAAATTGACGAAGATAAAACGCGTCAAAGATCATGAGTGGGGGCTTGTGACGTCACTTGTAGGTAAAAAATGTACTGACATGTGACGTTTTCGAGGAGTTCACGAGTTTTCGAGTTTCGTCTTCATTTTTTGTCTATGTGAAAAAAGAAAAAATAATATGTGTTCAACACTTTTTGGAAATCTATCTGACGGACTAATGAGTTGTGTGTCCGATCTCCTATTGTCGTTTATCTTTGGAAATACGAACGTGCGGTAACTTAGCACTAGGTATGTATGACAAAGCACGGCAGCAATAATCTTGGAAGACTTGCCTCTGTTAGGCTTACTCTGTAACGTGTCGTAACTGTTACTTAATTGTAGCCTGTGTCATCCCACTGACTTCCGATTCTTTCTATTTTTTTTTTCTTTTTTGAAAAAACGTTGCTCCACACTAGGAATTTCTCCTGTATCGTGGGTGCGTTCACAAACATATAAACTCACATACACAAATACCCAGACTCGAAACAACTATCTGTAGGCCATACAAATATTTGTTCCGTGCGGGGATCGAACCCGCGACACGTAGCGCAGCAGTCAATTGCTCGAGCCACTGCACCAACCGTGCCGTCCTATGGGTGTAATGTGGACCACAGATCGTTGATTTTGTCCAGCCCGTCCTGTCATCTCTTACGATATTTGCCGCGACTACATCTGGCAGTGTCAGGGCTCCACATCTTGACGCAACGTGTAGTAATTAAAAATACGGAGTTTCGAAGTGTATACTTTTTCCAGTTGAACTGTACTTTACCTAAAAAGCGGGTGATAATTGCCATTTGTTATGAAATTGAAGCAAATTCCAACTGAATTCACGGATTCGCTGGAAGAAGATGAATGAATGACTTTTTGTTGTGAAATTGGAATGAGAACTCAAAACGACTTCATCAAAAACTTGACATTGATGATAATTTAATAACAGGTTAATTATCAAATGATATGCAG
The DNA here is from genome assembly GCA_949774965.1 of Diarsia brunnea. NCBI lineage: Eukaryota > Metazoa > Arthropoda > Insecta > Lepidoptera > Noctuidae > Diarsia > Diarsia brunnea. The sequence continues at coordinate 8,140,475 of OX458999.1, forward strand.
AATATCATGTAAACACACCACTTGAAAATACTCGAAAACTACATTATAATGACATATTATGTGAGGGACTTCAAGGTCTTAGATTATGTAAACATTGTTTGAGGTGTGGTCAAATACAATTTATAATCAGGTATAGACGAGAACAATGAAGATCCGATTCACTGAGTTGAGTCATAATCAGTGTTGAGTTTTTTTTTTGCTGAAGTATATTTTTTTTATTTAGACAGGTGAACTGTGGTGTAATGGTCCGTTTGTGTTGGCCTAGGGATTCGTAGGTCATAGACTTATAGCAGACAGACGAGCTCGTGGCGTTCGGGTCGATCCTTAGGTTAAGCCGTGCTTGTCTAGGTTGGTCCGTGAATGGGTGACCACCCATTCCATACCGAGTTTCCTCCGTTCCTCGGAAAGCACGTTAAGCCCATGGTCTCGGTTTTCATTTGTAGATCTTACTACCGCACTCAGAGAGCTTTAATGATTACTTAGGCCATTACTTAATAAAGGTTCTGACAGTCTTGTCATACAAAAGTATGTCAAATCTTTACCGCAGTTAGACAGTCGTTACGGGTAGTCAGTGGCTGGAAAGTTTGACCAGGTCTTACCATCACCAGCCTATAATGTACCCACTGCAGGGACTCAGGAGGCTCTCTAGGAGAGGGATGGGCTATAATCCACCACACGTGCCCGGTGCGGATTGGCAGATGTCACCTATCTTCGATTTTTTTGGTACTAAGACATGCCGGTTTCCATACGATGTTTTCTTTACCAAGGGGTGTTATATTACACAGTACTGGGTAACTGGGTTATTTAGGTCAGGTAGGTAGTCGCTCCATATAAAATACTGGTATTTAGCTGTGGTAAGAGAAAAAGCCGACCGGGGGGACTGTCACTTGTAAATGAGTAAAGTAAAGTAAAGTAAATTTTGACGTTCGAAAAGTGCTGATTATCATCCTAGTTTGAATAAATGACTTTTGATTTTGATTTTGACCCCAACATAGTTGGGACAGGCTAGGCAGATGATGATCGACAAACAAGATTACCCATCATGATGTCTTTGAAGAGGAAGCCATGAGAATTCGATCAATAAGATGAACACCATGTACCGGAGTCTGTTCGGTGTTCATCTTATTGATGGAATTCTGTGTTAATAAAAGCAAGGGAAACCCTGTTCTTCTCTCTTTGTTGTCATCTGCACAGACAACCTTGAATTGAAGTCGTTCCGGTCTGGGGTTCTATTGAATAGAACCCCATTCGTTTTGAAACGTGTTTGGTTACGGCTCCGGGTCGAAATGGTCCTGTCTAAACCGTTGCTAGGCAGTTTTTTTTAATTTTATTCTCTCTCATGGCCTTTAGTTCGTGCGTATTTGCAGCAAAATATGACACTATATAATTATGTGGCTGAGATGAAAACGCAATGAGGGATGTGCGGAGTAACGCGAATGGATAAATTAAAAAAATGAGAACGAATGAGAATCTATCTGCTGCTCTTAAAATGGCAAAGGAAACCATCGAATTGTCTTATTGCCCATCCCTCTCCTAGAGAGGAGGCCTGAGTCCCTGTATTGGGAACATTATAGCACTATAGGCTGATGATGATGATGAACATAAGTGAAAGTCTGAAAGTGGCACCTTTGACTGAAAAAATGTGTAGTAGGTAATCGGTTGTTGTGGTATGTGTATGTGATACGGAGGAATGAGGAAAATCTAGGCGTACTAGGTACTTCTGACAAGGATCTTCGGTCGAATCATAGAAATAATATTATATCTATGGGTCGAATATACAAATATAGTCATTAGGTGTGTACACTAGCCTTTGATATTACCTAGACCTATCGAACTATTTTCTCCAAGAACGTTCTAGACTTAGTAATTCTTAAACCTATCACCTTTTACTTGAATAAGAACTTTTGTTATTACAAGTGTGTTGATAACCATTATAGAGGGTCGTTAAGATAGTTGTGTTTGCGGTTAATTAATATTTAACCATGTCGTATAGCAACAAAATACCTACTTATGTATAATTTTTTGTACAAAATTCCGTACTGTATGAAATTGTATTCAGTTTGATTGATACAGGTTTACCTTTTCCCGTCGGGGCTGCGGGTGTTCGCAAGAGATACCGCATCCGCGACATGAAGGGCTAAGAAGGAACATGGGTGGTTTTTAGTCAGTAGAAGTCTGACACTCCCTTCCGCTCTGCCCAAGAGCGGGAGGGGTCATTTGATGATTTTCCACCCATCACAAAAAAAAAAAAAAAAGGTTTACCTTTGTAGAAGCTCGTGGCTAAATAGCAACAGTCGTTCGGGTCGATCTTCATATTAAGCCGCGCTTGCCTAGGTTGGTCCCAGGATGGGTTTTATCCATGAGATACCGAGTGCTTCCGTGCCTCGGAAGGAATGTTAAGTCGTTGGTACCGGCTGTCATTTCTGGATCTTTGACAATCATTACAGATACATATATAGTGGCCCGAAAATCTGACAAATAATCTTACCTAGGGTATGATATTACCCAATAGGTGCTAATTGAGTTGTGGAGGTCAGATAGGCAATCGCTCCATGTAAAATTCTGGTATTCAAATGGATCCGGTTAGACTGGAAGCCGACCAAAACATAGTTGGGAAAAGTCTGAACAGCTAGGTTTCAAGTATGTTGGGGTCAATTTCCAGTCGCGAATTCCGAATTCCGGTATACCAGTATTCTATAATAATATAACTCCCTAACACATAAAGTACTACGCCGATATACCTATATGATGCTTTAAACCATGGGAACAATCTTATTCCTCACTCTTCATTAATTTAAACATCAGACTAAAATAACTTTTTGCTAAAAACTGATTTCCAAAAAACACCAAAAAAGTTTAAAATGAATTTTCTGGCGACAGTCTGACGTTTTAGCCACCAAAACTCTAAATCATCAATCATGAATCAGTTTTATATTGTAATTAAGGTCCATCATGTCAACATAGATGAAGAAAGAAAAATATTATAAATGAATGAGTAACATAAAACAATATGACAGAATTGAGAACATTTTACATTTTATGAAGAAAAACAATGATTTTTTATTTAAAATAGGTGAACTTTGATGTCCACACAATAAAAATTGCATTCGTCACTATAGAAGAGGGATCTGAAAGTCCAATTTCCCAGCAGGAAGCTCCCTCCATAGTAAGATTGCGTCATTTTTTGGACATCCACACTGTATTGGTATCGACCCTGAAAAAAAATTGGAAAACTAATTACAAAATAAAAAATGTTCAATAAAAGTAAGAGTTGGTTGGTTTGCTTTAAAATTCTAAAGTGTCTTTCTTATTTATTTCGTCTAAACTGGAACAGTCAACATTATTTCAGAAAATAATAGTTCTTCAGAATTTGTTCGGATTTTTGAATTTTTTTTGGTCGTTTTGGAAGGTCATTTATTTTCTTCATGCATTTTGTAGGGATAGAAAACGGAAGGAGTAGATTGTAGCTTGTCGTCCGTCCCTTTCCTTAAAATTCAGAGTTTAGCTACATCTTCGATAGATGGCGTTGTACCGTCTTGGTCGTTTCCTGAATCGCGCTATGGTTTCGTTACATGCATTTAGTTAGCCTTCACCACCGAGGCTCGAGTTCTTACCACAATGGTAAGCCTTAGATGTAGGGCAACCAGTCGTAATTAAATTTTTGAATAACCACATGGCTTTATACACTTTGTGGTTTTATAATTTAATAAATAAGAATAAGAATAATTTATTTAAGAAAAAATTGATACAAAAAGGTGTACATTTAGGTAGGCCATCACTTAGTAAAGGTTTTGACAGTTTTGTCATACAAAAGTATGTCAAATCTTTACTAAGTGACGGCTTAAATAGTCATTAAATATCTCTGAGTACCGCAGCAGTTAGTGTTACTTCACATACAAAGTTATAATATTAGTACTTAGAGTTATAAGTAAACTAAAACTAAAATATATTTAAGAGTTACAAGTAGTGGTAACTTAACTTCAAATGTTTGAATATCGGCCTGCCCGATCTAGGTTTATTTGAACCTGAGTGCATGCTCTCAGAGGCTTTTAACTGTACTAATGTTATAAAGAGGTATTTTCTTGTAAGTCAAGACATCCAATTCTAAAATATATTTTTCACTCATAGAAAAATAAATTATTAGTGGGTGCTAATAACCTTTAAATTATATTTTCATATATATCATGCAAAATAGCCGAGCTATCTAAATTTTTGGGAAGTGCTACTTTAAAAAATAAAAACAATTCTATTGACTTTATTGTATTTGTTTATCAATCGTCATATCAAAGCCATGGTATAAAGATATGATGAAGTTGGTATCTACCTTTGATATTACACAATCTTTTGTAATATTGAAAATGGAGTATAGTATAGGTTTCAGAAAAATATGTTCACAAGGTTTCTTCATTTGAAGTCTTAGATATTCTTTCCCATTCGTTATTGCTACCACTTTACCCTGAAAGATAAAAAATAATAGTAACAGAGTTAGGCGACTGTACTTGTAAGCAGCAAGCGGTTTTTTTTTCGTAAAATAAGTCTTTGATATCTAAGGCCCATTTTACCCGTTTTATTCCCCAGATGCGCTACTTTAATTTTATTGATTATAATGTTTTTAAATCTTTTTTACTACCATTTACTACACTACCATTTTATGTTCGATTTTTTACTCCTTCACGCTAAAACGTTGAGACAGATATGGATAAAATATTGCATACTTATCGTAGAAAAACAGTAGCCTATGGGAACAACGTATAACACACAAACAACGTACACAACATTCAAATCAATGCAAGCAAAGCCGCGGGAAAGATACTATCAATTTATAAAAACAGGTAGAAGGTACTTACTTTATTTGGAGCAACAGCTTTTGTGACATTAACATCATATTGTATAAGATTGTGGTTGATTACCTGAGCTTCAATTACAGAGCAATCTTTGTGTTTAGGACCCCTGCACAGATCCACACCAGTCAATGATACGTTAAACGACCCCTGAAAAAAAATTGTTGCTATTATAAAAGAAGCAGGCGTTTTCATTTTGAGAAAAATTGAGCCAAAGTCAAATTCATATTTTTGCCATTGTTTTGGGATGTGTTTAGTAAAAGGATCTTGTGACTATGTGAATGACAGTTATACCGACCGATCGAAGGTACATATAAAAGGTAGGTACATGGATAGGTGGCCAGTGGCCATCCATTACCAACACCTCAAAATGCGGTACTTAGAGATATTTAATGGTCACTTAAACCGTCACTTAGTAAAGATAGAGACCTTTACTAAGTGATGGCCTAAAGACCCTTCCGTGCCTAATTCACATTAAGCCGTTGTCCCAGCTGCCATGAATGTCACATAGACAGACGTTAAGAGAAGTTAGAAGACCAAATATCTGACTAACTGCCGCACTCAGAGACGTTTAATGGTTACTTAAGCTATCACTTAGTAAAGGTTTTGACAGTTTAGTGAAGGTTTTGTATTTCAAATCTTTACTAAGTGACGGGTTAAGTAATCATTAAATATCTCTGAGTACCACAGTAACAGTATTTCCAAGGGGTACCTACTTATCCCTTATCCAGTATTGACTAGTTAATGGGTTGTAGAAGTAAAAAAACACACTCCATTTAAATTACAGGTAGGTGATGGGCGTGGGTTTCTGAATCTACTTTTATCACAAAGCTAGATGCTGCTTCTGCAGCATTTATTGTTCCTCATTGTTCTAGTGGATGCAAGCACAACTGCTGAGCATGACGTCCGATTTCTAGGACAGGTAAAGTGGTCGAGGGCAACAGCTATTACACAGTACGTTAGTTTAAACGAGGGACATATTGAAACCCGCAATGGGCATGCTTACATGATACTAATAATAAAATGAACCAGAAAAGACACTGATAAACAACTGACAGAACCATACCAAATATTTCGGGAAAGTCTCGCAACCCTTGCTTATCACAGAAAATGTGTTATGTTTAGGTATAATCGATATTCAGTTCATATTTTAAAACTGGGGTAGGACAATGGAGAAAAATAAACGTCTAATAAAGTGATATCTGTAGAGCGTGCGGGCCCTGGCACACTTGAGTCACAAATTAAGGTTATAGTTTTTTTTTCATTTTTGGGACGAAAATCGAATACTAAATCTCCTTCTTCAATGTGTCCCTCGTTTAACCTAACACACTGTATAAATAAGCAATATAGTACCTGTTTTTTTATATTTGCGAAGTAATCTTAATAAAACTTTATAATACTCACATAATTTTTGTCCGATAAAACGTTAAAAATATTTAGAGCCAACAGGATGAGATGTATCTCTATTGTCGACTTTGGACTGTGACTAGAGTAAAGTCGCATACCCATTGCGACGTTTATGAACTTCACTCATACACCTTCGATCAATAAGGACTATTATTGATCGAAGTTGTACACCCTAAAAAAGATTGAAAATAGTATATTATGCAACTAGTGAATAAAGGACGGATTTAAAGCGAGGGCCGTAGATGAGTCACGAGCAAGTGAAGGATTCTGGGATGATGGGTAGATGGCGCTCTCTTGCTTGACACCTCGATAAATAAGCTCTGTGTTTACATTTCATTTAAAAATATTTAAAGTCGTACTTTTGTGTTTAAAACTAGTAAAATATATGGACAGAGACCTAATTCACCAGTGTAAACGTTATCCAAGTGACTAATTCGACAGTAACTAAAATAATTTGTGTTAAAACTGCAACCGTGATCATTTGTAATAAACCACAAAAGTGACAAAATAAAGTACAATAACAGTGATACTATCATAATTAAGACAATAAATCGACCAAACTATTCAAAGTGAACATATTTGCCATAAAAAGTGCTCACAGTAATATCAAACAAAGGTGTACCTACAACAAATGGAAAAAATCCTGACACATTCGTCATACCAACGGCTTTGTTAAGTTTAAATTTGGCATCCTTTAACATATAGTACATAATTTCAATTCATCATCCTAACTACGTTGTGGCTTAGTTGGCTAACGAGCTACATGCTACCAACGCTTCACGAACCGAGTTCTATCCCCGGTCACACAATCACTTTTTGTGAGATTAAATTTCATTCGAAACAACTTGTGCTTATTAGTTACTAAAATTGCCAAAAGAGGGCGTCTCAGTAACACAATTACGGCACATAACATGGATCATACAGATAATATCACACTGCGTAAGCAGAACACTGGCTCCTTGACTGACTTATCTGTATTGACGAATGACGATGAAAAAACCATATTTGACACCACAATGATGAGCATACCGGACAGCCTGCACGATTATAATGACACCGACAACTTTAACGACTTGAATGAACAAATAAATGCACTGAAGATGCAACTTGTGAGTGCTCACCAAGAAATAGACGACCTGAACTGCGAAAATTTTCGATTAAAATCCGATTTACAAAAAGCTCTAAAGACTGTTGAGACATGTAAAAAGATCTGCCTAACGCCTGGCAGGAAAAATAACACGCCGTCATCAAGCAAACAAAAATCCCAACTTGACAAGATTCGACCAACTACTTCAAACTCTCTGACTTCAATCAATTATTGCAAGGAAGTAAAAGTCGCCACCCTCAACAAAGAAACGCAAACTACCGAGATGACTAATAACTATGATATATTGACACAAAACCTGACGCCTACTACACACCTGGGTAATATTGCCTCAAAAAAAACAACAGGCGTTTCTCGACAAACACCAAAAAATAAACTCGCTGTAATGAGTAGCAAGTGTACTAAAGCCGCACTGCCGTTACTTGAAGAAGTATTCTGTAATGAATTTGAATTCTGTCACTATTTGCTGCATAACGCTACCATAGAAGAGTTGCTACGCACGGTCGAAGACAACGTAAGAGGCTTCACAATACAGGACTATTGCCTGATCTTCATCGGAGAAAACGATTTAAAAAATAGCAAGTATCTAGATATCCTTGAAAACTTGAAAAACTCGCTGAAAAACACTACACACACAAATGTTGTTATATGCGCTCCGACTTATATAAGAGGAGCACTAATTCATAATTATAAAGTCGAGCTATTCAATAACCTACTCAGTTTGGACATAAAAAATAATAAATATGCATACTTTTTCGACAGTAATTACACCCTGACTCTTGACATGTTTTCGTACAATACAGGGAAATTAAACAAATACGGATGGAGACAAATCTTTGACCAGATCAGAACCAACATACTCATTGACTACGATCAAAATCCGACTAAAGTTTGCGACGATATCAACCTCATTCAAGAAGACCATAGTGGGCCATCCCAACACTCACGTAAATGCGCTGGTAATCAAGTAGGTGAACTGTTTTTTCTCCAGTAAACATCTCAAAATCCTGCATCAAAATATTGCAGGCTTAATAACAAAATCTAACTTTCTCACTGTTTGTTTAGAAGAGCTTACTGAAAAAAAAATTGATGTCGATGTCTTGTGCATAACAGAGCACTTTATTATGGAAGGATATCAAAATCAGTTGTATATTCCAAATTATTGTTTAGCTGCCTATTTCTGTAGAGAGGGGACAAAAAGGGGAGGAGCTTGCATCCTAGTTAGAAATGGTATACAATGGAAAGTGTTACCTAAAATTTCAAATTTGTCTCGTTCAGGCACGTTTGAATGTTGTGCTATTGAGCTTACGCAATATAGGATAATTGTAATCTGCATCTATAGAGTACCTAATGTAAAAAATCTTGACTACTGTTTAAACAAACTTGACATTGTATTGAAAGAAGTATCACGAGCACGTTATAAAAACATTGTTATTGCTGGCGATTTCAACATCGATGTGCTTAAAAAAAACCGTCACTCAAATGCATTTGAATATCTATTAATGAGGTATAACTTAAAATTGGCATTAAGGCAGCCTACTCGCATGGCAAGCATGACATGTATAGACAATTTTGCGCATAATTTTAGTAAATCTTGCAAAACTGATGTGCTAGAATTTGCCTTGTCCGACCATACGGCACAGCTCCTTCACTGTCCTGTTCAAACAAAATGTGTCATAAACAGTTGGTATGCGGCTAAAAGGGATTATAGTGTTGAAAACATAGCCAAGTTCAAAGACCACATCAAAAATTTTACCTTTTCTGATATCTATGAGACGGAAGACCCGAATATTGCCTATTGTAATTTTATCGACTCTTTCAAGCTTCTATACGATTTGTGTTTTCCAATTAAATTAATTAAAATTGATGTTATCAAAAAACCTAAGTGGCTGTCAAAGGGAATTAAATTATGTAGCCAAAGAAAAAGAAAGCTTCTGTGGCAGATGAGATTAAGCCGAAATAGAGAAAGTAAAACAAAATTCATTAAATATTCCAAATTGCACAGAAAAATTATACATTTAACTCAGAAGGCTCAAAACAATCATAAAATTAATCTATCTAAAAACAAATCTAAAACTACGTGGCAAATTATTAATCGCGCAAAGCATAATTTACCCAAACAAAATATTTATAAACTTAAGGTTGGAAACAGTACTCTAACAAATCCCAATAGCATTGCTGAAGCATTAAATGACTTCTTTATCGATAAAGTTCAGCCAAAACAGAATGACACCGGGAAACCCAAGCACTGTAAAATAAACACGAACACTAAATCAATGTTCATGTCGCCTAGTATACCTTTTGACATACATAAAATAATAATGACATTGAATAACACAAGTAGCGTAGGATATGATTGTATTAGTACAAAGATACTCAAACACGTATCAATGGAAATATGCGGTCACCTGAGCCATATAATTAATTTGAGTATCAACGCGGGCGTCTTCCCTGATGCCTTAAAAATTTCTGTAATAAAACCGATGTTTAAAAAAGATAATAGGGAATTAATGGAAAATTACCGGCCGATCGCACTTATACCTGTGATTTCCAAAATATTTGAAAAATATATTTATAACGAGCTATATAAATTCATTGACAAAAATAACGTACTATGTGACGAACAGAAGGGATTTAGACAACATAGAACTATCAATATGGCTGTATTTGACTTTATTAATAACGTAATCCAAAATGTTGACAAACGAACACCGGTATGTGGCATATTCTGTGATATGACACAGGCCTTTGACCATGTGGATTATGAGATTCTATTAAAAAAACTTGAAGCTTACGGAATTAGAGGTAATTTACTTAGTCTTCTTGAATCTTACCTTAAAGATCGAAAACAAGTAACTGAAATCTGTCATATTGATCCAGTAACTAAGCGTGAAGAAATATATCGATCCTCAGAGCGTAAAGTTATGTTTGGAGTACCGCAGGGAAGCGTTTTGGGACCTTTTGTATTTATACTATATATAAACGACTTACCTGAATGCATTGAACAACCAGTAACACTATTTGCAGACGATAGTACTGTGACAATCCCATGCAAAAATGTGGAGACATATGAAAGGGACATTAATAATTGTTTAACAACTGTTGTTAATTGGTTAGAGGCAAATAATTTAAAAATAAACTTAAAAAAAACCAAAATTATACATTTTAATCAGCGGATTCCTAGAATTAGTCCTAATATACATTACAACAATGATGTTGTAGACGAAGTAGAGAACACAAAATTTCTGGGACTCATCATAGATAAAAACCTAAATTGGAAAGCACATATTGATGCCTTGTGTAAGAGGATTAGTAAGTCTGCGTACGCCCTACACTCACTATCGCCAGTAGTATACATTGATGCACTTCTTACTGCTTATTATGGCTTAGTAGAATCCCACCTCCGATACGGTATAATATTCTGGGGAAATTCAACCGAAAGGGAGACAGTTTTTAAATCCCAGAAAAGATGTCTACGGGCGATGTTTAAGCTACAATCCACTGATAGTTGCATGCCATACTTTAAACAGCGCAAAATTTTGACACTACCTTGTCTGTACATAATGGAAGTAGCTGTGTTTGTGAAGACGAACCCAAGTCGTTTTAAACGTCTTGCTGACGTAGTACCACGGAATAGACGCGACAATGACTTAATATGCTCCTATCCCGCCAAAACGGCACTGATGCGCAAGAGTGTCTACTGCATGGCTTCGACCATTTATAATAAATTACCTAAACAATGGAGGGAATTGCCGCTATCATTGTTTAAAAACAGGCTCCGAAACTTTTTAACGCATAAAGCATACTACACTGTTAACGAATTCCTCACTGAAAAGGATTTTACCTAAATATGACATGTTTGCCTATAAATTTTACTTTCATTTTGACATCAGTGAATTTTGACTTTTTTTTTTTTTTTTTTACCTAATATTCAATTTATTATGAATGCTAAAACCTCAATATTTGACATAATGTTTTTGCCTATTAAATCATAATTAAAATCTTTGACATTAATGAATTTTGACTTATATAATTAATCTGCTTTAGTATTGTCCAATTTATTAATATTATTTGTAATTTGATTGATTACCTACTAATTTAATTTCAATGTAATAATGATCCATAACGTTGTGCTGCAGTGATCTGTATTAATTACCTACCTACTTATTACTTGTATTCATTTTCTTTATTGCGTTAACGTAATATTATAACTTTTGCATGCCTATCGGTAAAATGTGGCTGAACCTACCTCTTTTTTATTCCACCATGTACTGTACCCATATTTGCAAAATAAAATTTACTTTACTTTACTTTACTTTACTCTAATGATTGAATCACGAACGCAGCGAGTGATTCAACTGTTAGAATCCTGAACGACGCGAGTGATTCATGGCCCTCGATATAAATTCGTACTTTATTCAGGAGTTGCATACTATACTTTATATCATGACTACGAGAAAAGACATAATTTAAGCGAAAATAGAAATTTAATCAAGAAATAAGAATTGTTACATTAATTGAAATGGACATTAAAATTAGAGCAATGACTGAAATTAAGCATAATTTTCTTATTATTATCATTAGGGTGGTCAACTTGTGAAACAATATTTATTAATCTAATGCCAAACTCCTTGTCGCAAATATCGACCAATCAAATCTCGAGAATTTATTTGCACCAAAGAGTTTTGAATTTCGAATCTTAGCGCAAGGAGTTTGTGTAAGCATTGAAATAGAGACCGGATATATTTTTGTGTTCCAGATTCAAACACCAAAATAGTGAATAAAAACAAAACAGTGAATAAAAGGCCTTTTTATTCACTGTTTTGCGTGAATAAAATAAGCTTTTTAGAGTAGGTATGGTATAAAATAAGTGATATTTATTTCTGGAAGTTTGCAAACACGTTAATCATTATTATTATACTTTTTTCAACTAGACTTAATTGGTTTTTCCCAACTGGCTACTAGATTATAGATACTAGGAGAAACACTAAAACAAAGCAAGAGGTCATTGTCTCTTTTAAATTTTAATGAGAGAAAGAGTATTGGTCAGATCAATTATCAGTACTGATAATTAGGATAAACCACACACTATAGATTTAACTCCGTTCAGTCAATGCGATTGAAATGCGATTGATCACATTATAAACTATGGAAACAATTGTATAAAAAACTAAATTGTATCATTATTTCAGCCAAAAGACGTCCACTGCTGGACATAGGCCTCCCCCATGAGTCGCCACATTGACCGGTCCCGTGCGTCTTGCATCCAGCGGCTCCCCGTAACCTTCACCAAGTCATCGGTCCAACTAGTGGGAGACTTTCTAACGCAACGTCTTCTAGTTCGCGGTCGCCATTCCATTGTATAAAAGTTTAAAATTATAAATGAACTTACCACTAAGCAAGTAGTTAAATATAAAATAGTTGTGTACGTATGTACATCTCAATAAAATAGTGGCTTAAACGTAGAAGCCTATTAAATTTTATAAAATAGTAGCAATTTAGGTTCTCATGCACGGTTATGGTAACTAACTACATACATAGATAACGTAGTGATATGGTTCGATAAGCCTGAAATATTTGTACCTGTAATTTAAATAATATAATAAGTTCAACAGCAGTCATTTCTCTAATCTGCCTATCTCAAGTTGGCGTTGGCTTCTAAACGATTTTGTAATATTTTTAACCATTTTGTTTGTTATCTTGATCATAATATACAATAATTATAATTCTTCTGTACGTGTGTTTGTCACTGAACTCCTCCTAAACGGCTGGACCGATTTGGTTTGGTTTGGGTTCGTGGATGGTTTGAAAACACAATTGGACCCGGTGAGTGGCGCTGATGTCCCGGCGCACATACGGGTATTTGATACTAAAACATGGCCAATAATCAGATTTTGAAGTTTGCTATTATAACAATATTATTATTTCGTAGAATAATATAATACATGGTGCACGTTATGGCGGCCATCTCAATGCGCCAGAATTAGCAATTGATCAGTAGCTTCAGTCGGAACAGAGCTATTGTCTAGAGTGCACGTTTTGTTCTTGGCGCCTTAAAAATCAAGCTTTACGCAGTGATATAACAAAAAATTTAAGTGTTATTGACAAGTGTTGATGATGGATTCTGGCTGGAGATGTAGCTTATTTTATACATTGTTTTACTAATGTTTATATCTTTTGAATCTTTTTTGTGGCTTAAATTAGAAACAGTAAAAATTATGGAAAAAATATCGAAATAGCGTAATAAATGAGTAACTTTCTTATATTTCCGGACTAGTCCGATTAGAAAAAGTAACAGAATCGTAATCAGGGATAATCTGAAAAGTTAATAATGAACAAAGATGTTGCATAAACAGAGCGTTTTTTTGTTAATGTTTTTTTTTTTACTTTTAAGCTCGGATTCTTATCTTTCCTGCATACGTACATTGCCAAGAAAAAAACTCAACCGTTTTGTAGTGAAACTATTGAACTGCTGCACCCTGTGGAATTTGGAGTGAAAGCGGAGGTATTCTGGACGAGGAAAATTCGGAAAATGATGAATATCGTGAAAGTGATTAAAGTAGATTTTGTATTGAGTATGCTTTTATTAAAATGTATAAGCCTGTCTTCTTTTGTGTTTTTATTTAATGTCAATCTATTTTGGTAACAATTTTGCTGAGAAAAGTTTAAAAAATATTTTTGGCCATATTTTAGTATCAAATACCCCTATGTGCGGCGGGACGAGTCTGCCAGGTCCGCTAGTATTTTATAACATTTAAAATGCCGGCGAAAACTACCTGATTCATAAATAACTAAATAAAACAGATTTGTTTTTCATTGTAGTTGACAATAATTTCTAGAATAAAATTGTCGCTGAACGGAGCTTTCTTTACTAGATTACGTAGAAGCGAAAAAGTAAGTCAGCGCACAACGGCGAACTTTTATCTTTACCCAGCGTAAATCCATACGTAGCTACTGGTAACAAGATACAGATTTCCAATATTTAGAGTTCGGTCCCAAGGTATCAAAGAGGATTTCCCTTCGCGGCATATTAGACCGGCATCATATTATAACACCGTCACTGCAGTAGGCGCTGTGAGGTAAGAAGTGTAGGCGACATGCCATTGCAAAAACCCCAGCCCTTTTTTTAAAAGTCATCATAGGAGTCCTCCCGCTCTGGGCGGAGCAGAAGTTAGTGTCAGACTTTTACTGACTAAAACGCATTCGTGTTCTTCCTAATGCCCTTCTCTTTCGAACAAATTCTGCAGCCCTGGCATGGACTGACCCTACATCCCCTGCCCTGCTGTCCATTGTGAGAACAGCCCTCGGCATGCCGCGGGATGTCTCGGTAGCGGCATGCCAAGGTTCGAATAGGCCTTTGACATCATCAGTGTACGTTGGCCGGTACCCAAATCCACCGCACTGTGGATCCATGCAATGTGGACCTGGCATAACCGAGCGCCTGTTCTAAATTGTTCAACAAACGTTGGTAGCTATCGCGCGTCGCGTTGCTATGGCTAAATGTAAGTTTTAATAACTAGTGATTGTCTATAAGGGTCAGATTTCTACTAAATGTATTCGTCAATGGATTTTTCAACCCTAAAACATCGTTTCTGTGTAGCAGTCGTTTTAGGCACAGTCAAGGAACTAATTTTAAACCATTGCCTTTATTGTAATAATTATCTGTAAATGGTAGTTTTCTCATCTAGGATATAAATTTTGTTGAGCTGGAAATAGGTACAGACAAAAGAAAAAACAGGACAGGACAGGTGCACATCAAGCTACTACAATATGTATTTTTTTTTAAATAAAGGCATATTCTACTTTATCGCTTAAGCATTAGGTTCAAGACTTATTGACAAATGCTTACAGTTTCGGGTTAATTGATGTGCTGGTGCAGACAACAGATTGTCTGGACCTAAATAGAATATAATACATTTGTAAGTGCCAATTTCTGAATTCTGCAATTTAAGTTTAGGACTTGCCAAACTCACCTTGAGTTTAAAATTTTACATCGACTGCTAATTTAAACTGAAGGACCGTTAGAGTTACACTAGTTCTTCATTCAAATGCTCAAATCGGAAACTGGCAGTAATTAGGTCAAAGTCAAAGTCAAAGCATTTATTTCAATTAAACCATTACTGGTACTTTGAATGTCAGAAGAACAATTCATAAAACTAAATTACGAGTGCAATACGTCATACCGAAAGCCACCACGCCGAACCACACGCCGCCGAATGCCCGCAACAACGAACACTGCGAGCACGAAAGCACGCAGCGACGCACACCGCAATAACGAATGCACGAGACTCCAAATCACGGAACAACGAATGCACGCCGCAACGCGCAACCGCCACCCCGCGACCCGGAGCCCCGCGCACCCACCGCCACGGCACGAGCCGCCGCGCGCCCCCAGTAAGCCAGCGGCAAGGCCCAGTTATATCTAAACAGGGTGCCATCGAGCATATGACAATAATATAAACTGCGTATATACCTCATGACGTTCCCAGTCTGCATACAACAAAACATTCAATAATGTCCAGTGGTTTAGTCGCAGGAGATAAATTTTTATTTTCGGCATTTTCTACATGGTGTCGATTTGTAATAGATAAGAATTTATTTGATATTTTAAAAATATTCCTATGAACTAGTATTAACCGTGTTTTGATTTAATTTTATCGTCGTATTGTCGGCAAAAGTGGAGTTCGTCAGGTCATCTGGCTAGACGCGGAGATGACCGATGGACTGAATGGTGGCCAAGGTTAGGCCAGAGAAACCAGGGCCGTCCAAAAGCGCGTTGGGTCGACGATATTGTCAGGAGCGCGGGAAGCGGATGGATGAGGGACGCACAGATCAGAAAGGAGTGGCAGAGAAAAGGGGAGGCCTATACCCAACAGTGGGTGATTACGGGCTGAAATGATGATTGTCGGCAACACTCGGGATGACAAAAATAATACCCAAAAACATTGTGTAGCTATTTTATTATTAGCTATTTTCGAGGTGTTAAAACAAGAACTGATTTAGTGCATAGAAAATTGCAGTCTTTACTATAAAACGACGATTTGAATATATGTGTTCCATACAGATACATTCCTCCGTAATATTTATGAAAGACATCTTCCATATTCATGCTGATTCTGTAGACGCCCTGAAATTTTTTAAAATCCACAGTCAATGGAGTTGTATTGTAGCTCATTTATCATCGCGTCTTTGAAAGCATAATTATCTACTATAAAGTTTATTTTATATTTACAAATAGTTAAGATCATAATCCTAACTAAAGCGACCGTGGTGCGATTGTGGTCGCAATTTTTTTCTTTTTTAGTTCGCATTGACATAGAAGCGCCCGCCTCGCCTTCCAGTTTTCGTAGTTCGATCCAGTCCAGGTTTAGTTGTAGCCAAATAACATAACATCACAACTGTAATCCTCGAAGGGTTAGGCAGAAGTGTAATCATCAGGACACCTTCATTACGCCAGTTATGTTATGTTACCTTGTAATAAGGGGCGAGCCTATTGCCATCAATCGTGCACAAATCCAGACTCCGTGGCTGCTATCACGAAATTCTAATAGAAAATCCCAATTACATTTTGCCCGACCCGGGAATCGACCTCAGGACTCGGACTCGTGCTCGGGAGTCACAATTACGACCACTAGACCAAAGAAGCAGTGAATTAAGTACAAAATTAAAAAAAAAAACAAATTAATTACTTTTGGTACAACACATCGACTGGTGGCATTAAACAAAGCTTGAAAAATTGGCTTCAGAAACAAATTATCACAAGGCTTATTGAACGCCATCCTCAGGGTTTGGTTGTTTTCAGTTGAAAATGACATCACCTTAGCCTAAAAAAAAATACATAAAAAAACAAGTTTTATAATAATGCTGCGCTACGTGTCGCGGGTTCGATCACCGCACGAAACAAATATTTTTGTATGGCCTACAGTTAGTTGCTTTTGGTCTGCGTATTTGTGTATGTGAGTTTAAATGTACTCACCCACGATATAGGATAAATTCCTAGTGTGGGGCATAAACAGATTATATTAAAATTAATCGACGTATTTACGTTACGAAAAACGTCTAAACTTGTGCTAGGGCCTCAGAAAGCTTGACGGTTTCGATGAAATTGAAAACCTTACTTTGTCCAGTGCAGCATTTTCAACAACGGCCAGTTCCACAGAAATAGTACTTTCAGCAGTTATATTAACGGAGCCAACAACACAATCCTTGTTTTTCGGTCCTTTACAGAATTCGAAGCTCTTCACCGCAAGATTGAATAGACCCTGAAAAAGATAGAATGTAAATTATAAAAGAATAGCATAGTAGCCTCGTAGATAAAAAACATACTTATTTAAAAAAGACGATGATGTGTATGAAGTGATTTTTAATAAGTAGGTACACTGTATAAATAAGTAAAAAAATATTACATATGGTTTTGCCTTATCCGTCAGTACAAAGGAATATGATAATATCATGAAAATCACATGTAAATGATTCATGTTGTTCATGTTGTTTATAAATTTTTGAAATGATGGATGTAAGTAAAAGCCATGATTTAAAATACATGATTATGGCTATTATTTGTATTAGGTACACCGGAAAAAAACGATTTAACTAAATGCAAATAAGTAAACATTTTAAACTAGCATCATTATCATTATTTTTCTGCCCTTATCCCACGTTTTTTCTTCAATTTTCCTTTTTCAGCTGTTAAAATACTTCTTTGTGAACTAAACACTAAATACGAACGCATATTCTGCTCTTTGGTCTACCATCAATCAATGTCAATATTAAATCACTTGTCACATGTATATTTTCTAAAATGAGTAATAATATTTTATAAATTCATCATTAATTAAATTTATGACCAAAATGATTAAAAAAGTTACATTTGAACCCAATTTTACACACTAATGTTAACAACTGTTAGAATTTTGTTACAGTTGTCTGGTATTTTTTTAGTTATGTGTGCGGCTGGAATATGGTCAGGGACCGGTTTGCATTTGAGGTCCAAAACCATAGACGAGCAAACTCTGATAGGGGGGACTATCTGGAGCCAAATAATAATACCCGTTGGTCTCTTGATATCCCACATAAAAGACGAAAAGTTTGATCTTTTTGTTACTGGATATTATTTGGTTACTGGAATTTTGCTTCTATGGATAACTGGAATTGTTCTGGTTAGTAATTTGATATACGCGTGTACCTTTTATTTTTTGTGGGTGGAAAATCATCAAATGACTCCTTCCGGCGCGGCGGAGCAGAAAGGAGTGGAACTGCGGTACTCAGAGATATTTAATGATTACTTAAGCCGTCACTAAGTAAAGATTTGACATACTTTTGTTTACATTTTATATTTTTAATTGCAGACAGTTTCCGAGACATTACACTACAAAAGAAGAAGAAACCGACGGGCAGAGGTTGCGGCACAGGAAAGTCAAATTGGAGAAAACGTTTTACAAATGAGGATAAGGGACTACGACAAAGAGTATTATGTGATAGGCATCCTTTGCTTTCTAGCCGGTGGCCTGAAGATTGCTGAATACGTCATGTTTGTGATAATAGGCATGGAATAAATAAATAAATCCTACAGCAAATAAAGTTTATAGACACCGGCCAGACTGGTCTGGGTTGAAGCCCCCATCTCTACTAAAGCGGATATGAGCGAAGCGGAGAGGAGACTTGCAATGTTCCACCGGTTCTAGGAGAAACGATTTTCACACATCTCCGTCCCGCTTAGCTAGCTCCGCTTGGGTGGAAACTACGCTTTACAAGGCACAATAATATTTGCCTGTATCGGTTGTAACACCGCTCAATGATGCGCTGCGTTTGAGGTTGTAACAATAAGAAATTACAGGTTTGGCCTGATGGATTTGTCTGGACAGTCCAGATCCTACTACCGGCCTCCTTTTGGTGCCTGCATTAGGTACTTGTGTATTGCTTGAGGAATCAAAAAGGGGTCGAGCAGGGTATGCTAGTAGACACAAGTGAATATCATTACTATCTAATAATATGTTTTTTTAAAGGCACACACATATTTTTATTTTCTGGATTGAAGTTGTAAATAATAATTGATTACTGTCACTGACGTATAATATTGTTTAGCAAAAAGGGTTGTTTTTTTCCAAGAATTTTGTTTGTTGTCCACTAACAGGAACCAAACCTTTTATCAGACAGTAAGCTGGGCTAGATGACAACTCTGTCATCAATACATCGACCTATTAATCTCTTTACCATAATTATGACTCAATTATTTTTGTATCACTTGTGATACGGAGAGCAGCGGTGGCCCAGTGGTGGCGGTCCCGAGTAACAGGCAGGCGCATTACTTTGTGTAATTTATATCATCACCGTTGCACTCAAAACGGTGAAGGAAAACCTCATAAGGAAACCGGCATGTCTTAGAATAAAAAAATCGAAGACATGTGACATCTACAAACCCGCACTGGGCACGCGTGGTGGATTATAGCCCTTCCCTCTCCTAGAGAGGAGGCCTGAGTCCCTGCAGTGGAAACATTATAGGCTGATGATGATACAAAAGGAGAAGGGGAATTAATTTTTTGTCAAGGGGTTGTCCACTTAATGTAGGCAGCACACCAGTTTGTTGGCCACCATTCTACCAAAACTAGTTCAAAAATAAAATCCAGTTTTCTGGTACACTTATTGCTTCTTTAGGAAAGGACTACTGCACTACTCACACTACTGTACTACTGAGGTACTTTCTGGGCGCGCCACAGCCGCATTTTGAATCTTAGTTAATGAGAATAAATTGTTTACAATACAATACCTATTGTAGTTGACAAAAAAATAGAATTAGTCCGTCAGATAGATTTCCAAAAACGGTAAGTCATTTACAGTCGAAGCTATTGCTAAGGAATTCCTGACCTTTCTTTGTCCGGTCCTGGGTTCGATTCCCTGGTTGGGCAAAATGTCATTGGGTATTATAATATTAACAATAAAAAAAATAGACAAATATATATACATATATATATACAGGGTATATATATATATATATGTATTCACGAAGCCGTCAACCAAGCATTATGTACATCAAACTAAGTACCTACCCTTACACAAAAATTATTGCTGGGAAACGACTTTTTCTTGGGGTGAAAAATCAAATTTTCTAATCAAAACAGCACTCTTAAAACATTGTACTAGTGGATGCTTTGAATAGTAAACGGGTCATGGAGGAAATTCATGAAAAACTGCTGTGTAAAATTTGGAACTTTGACCCTCAATATCTCCGTAACTACGACGGCATGATAAGACGGCACGGTTGGCGCAGTGGCTGAGTGGAGTGATCGAACTGCTACGTAGTGTGTCGCGGGTTCGGTCCCCGCACGGAACAAATATTTGTATGGCCTACAGATAGTTGTGTCGGGTCTGGGTGTTTGGTTTGTGTATGTGAGTTTAAATGTTTGTAAACGCACCCACGATACAGGAGAAATTCCTAGTGTGGGGCAACGTTTTTCTTTAAATAAAAAAATAAACTAGGGGGTTCTCAGATATTATGGTCTAGAACAAAAAATATCACAGTGATGGGGAGAACAAGTGCCTTTCGGCTTTGTTAAGGGTACTTTTACACCCTTTATACATTTTTTGTTTATGTATTATGAGAAGTAAATGCTGGTGCATTTTTTTCACAGCTGAAATGTCACACAGTTATTTTTTAAACAAGTTTTGGGCTTGTGTGCGAAAATCAATGAATACAATTAATGCTTGTATTTATTATCCACATGTCTCAATATTTACTGTACATGATATGTTTGTACAACATTGGAGATAAGTTACTGAGTAAAACGACTACTCTTGTGCACAGTGATTGCTATATGGAACTTTTAAATATATCTTCTTCTTCGTTGTTCTCTCAATGTTAAAAATCGCGACCATATAATGACGCTTTCGATTCCCAAATCTGCCAAAGTATTATTGAGTTTTTTATCAGGATTGTTTACGAAGCAGCCATCGAAGTTTTGATTTGTGCCCGGTTGATGACAACGGGCTAGCTGCCGATTACATGGTACTTCAAAATACATGGCAAAATCCGGGTGTATTTTAGGAACATCTCTGCGTTATCCTTTGGCGATTCGTTGATTACAGACATCATCATGTCAGGGCTACGGATACTGTCGGGCCTGCGAGTGCTGTCGGGGCTGCGAGTGCTGTCGGGGCTGCGGGTTAATTATTGGGACAAGCCCGCCACACTATTCCCAAACCACTGTAACTCCTGTTAGCCAGAATCAACAGTGGCGACCACAAGAAAAGCGCCGAGACAATGAAGCTCGACGAAGTCCCAGGGAAACGATTTAACTGTCTTGGATCCCGCAACGAAATTAATCAGAAAAGAATAGCGGAGGAGTAGGAAAAACATAATTTCCACTTCCCTCCATATCAGCAGGAGACAGAACAGAACAAGGCCAATAGGCACACAGGGACGTATACAACTGGGATAGGCCCAGTTGCCTAGCACCACGGATATTATTACTCTGGGTCCTAAGTTGTGAGCTGTTATACTTGATTCCAATAATAGGTATGACAATGCTTGAACGCACGGAAGTTTGTTCTAGTTTCTTCAAGGTCCGTATAGTAAATAACTCCGGATGTAACCCGTACACTATTTAACATAATATTACGTTAATTTTGCCAAAGACTGCACCCCCATAAAATGTGATGTGCAGAATGCATGTTCAAATTCGCAGTCAGATGTAGAACATTGACGGGGCTGCGGGTTTTTCGAAAGAGATACCGCGGCCCCAGACACAAGGAATATGGGTGATTTTAGTCAGCAGAAGTTTGACAATTCCATCCGCTTCACCCAGAGCGGGAGGAGTCATTCATTGATGATTTCCCACCCTAAAAAAAACGATATATCATATTATATTATGACGTAAAAAAAATGGAAGATTATTCTTTTAGATTCAGTTGTTTTGGTGAGCGTAAATATCGCTTCTGCTTGCAGTGTAGCGCACGCTTGATAGTGATCAGCTATAAAAGGTATTTGCTGTTTTTATTCTAATACTACAACTCAATGCGGTTTGCACATGTCATGTGTGAGGTAGCTACTAAGTGGAGATAAAAATTAGCAAGATGCCCTTCGGATTGTAAGTGTCAAAAAACAAGTGTTTTGTTATAAGCTTTTGTAACTTGTTATTTTTGTGATTGGTGACAATGCATATAATATTTTGGAGTGCAATCAAAATCAGAGAGGGAATGGGTTGCTAGATATCGCAAATTATCTTCGATTTTTTGGTTACGACATACCGGTTTTTTCACGATGTTTTCTTTCACAGTTTTGAAAGCAGTGGTGATAAAATGAATTACACAAAGTAAGCGTCTGCCTAAGTTCGAACCAATATGGTGTACATAGTAAAGAATATTCTATCTATATATCTAATGAATTGAATACAATTTTCCTTTCCAGTATAATCATCACTGGACTACTGGCTTTCGGCGCCTATTGGACGACAAAATATTTGATGAGCGTTTCGGATGCAACTGTCACAACTGCTACAATTCCTAGACCCATAACCACCAACATTACTGGCCTACTTTAACTAAGTAACCATGGCAATTAAGACAGCAAGAATGCAATTAAAAGATGTACAAGGACCTTTTCGTAATAGGGATGTTTACTGGCAAAAAAAAAATATGATTCTAATTAGTCCGTCTGTTAGATTATCGAAAAATATTGGATACGTATTTTTTGTTTTATCAAATCATTAAAAATTGACGAAGATAAAACGCGTCAAAGATTTGAGTAGGGGGTCGTGACGTCACTCACCGGTAAAGAATGTCATACTAATGTTTTAAAATATGACGTCACACGAGTTTTCAAAGCACTGTATCGTCTTCATTGTTTGTATACGTGAAAAAAGAAAAAATACGTGTCCAATATTTTTTGGAAATCTATCTGACGGACTAATTAGATTGTTTTAGTTAACTACCCTATTGTAACTAAAACTATCATCTTTTTTGAAAAAAAACTATACCTTGTTTTTCATCAAGAATCATCATCATCAGCCCATGTCTTGCGGTGTACTGCACCTGCTTTATAGAGGCTTCTCCAATCGCATTTCATTCCATTACTTTGTAACACGTTTGATTGTTTTTATGTAACCATTTTGGAAGGTGCCGGTTTCTGTGAAACAATGGTATTCATTGGTGCAGGCACCAATGAATCTCTTGTCTGTAAGGTTCATTTTTCTTTGGAAAATTGTTTTTGTGAGCCTAAAATGTGTTTTTCTCTGAAAATAAAAATGATTATTATCGCATGTAGCTCGATTATCGGCAACTCTAAGCCAGGTGCTACTAACCACACCACGGAGATCGTCACTCCGTAAATCCTGTGGGCCAACTTACGTTTGAAGAACACGTCTACCCAACTGCGATCGGTTATACGGCTAATATGGCGGCTCACTTGCACTTGAGGTTCCTTATTCTGTTTCGTCAATACATTTTATAGAACAACATTAGCTACTAGCGCGTTTTTATAACGACATGCGAGAGCTTAAAGAGCTATGGAGCATTTAAATATTCACAGGTAGTATTAAGAAGTATTGTCTACAATTGTTTAGAATGTAATCTTATCATTTATTTTACTAGATATTAAATATTATGTGTGCTGGAATACATTTTTTTTATTATGTGTCACCAGAACCTATTGACAAAAGGTTCCCATGGATCGAGAATGTGTTTACCCATCAACCATCATTGTGGAGTTCAGAAAAAGTAAAGACTTCGTCACAATGCCTCACGAAAACGTGAAATATCAGTTTGGAACTTCAGTAGCTGACTGCCTCGATCGTCGTTATCCATCAGGAATTTCTCAGTAGAAGCCACGGTATCTGGATTTATGCTCGGTTGATTGCAATATCTCGCCCCTGGGGATTAAACATATATAACTGACGAAATGTGATACTATTATTACTAAATGTGATATATACTACACGGTGCTATGCTAGCTGCATATTTCAATTGTCCAGGAACTTTGCTCGACGTGGGAATCGATCCCACGACCTCATGCTCAATCACTAGACCGAGGAGGCAACTAGCACTGTACCTAAAGAAATCTAAATATTACTATGAGGAGTCGCTATCGTGCCCATCGGGGCTGCGGAATGTTCGAAAGAGATACCGTGGCCTCGACATGAAGGGCTAAGAAGGAACATGGGTGGTTTTTAGTCAGTAGATGTCAGTAGATGAAGGGAGGCCTTTGCCCTGCAGTGGGACAGTATAGGCTCATAATTTTTTTTTTTTTTTTTTCATTATGCAGTACTCGTTATTGAACGGTTACTCATACAATTACAATCTAGACCTTGAGGCTAATAAGTAATTTAAATTTAACCTAATTTGCTAAAACTTCCAAAATTAAGAATGTGTCCATTGGCACTTTTCTTATAGTCTCTAATAAGTTTAAGACACTTTGTTCTCGTGTTCTTTAAGCGTAGCGAAGCACTCACTGCACTGTATTACACTAACTTTACTAAATTAACTCAAACGGTTTAGTTCTTTTTAGTCTTCTCACTATGTCCGTGGTGTCAAGTAGCTGGATAGCCTCGACGTTCACATGATGAAGAAGCCTCTGCTCGTGTGCTTCGGCGTGTTTTTTTATAACTTCAGTTACAAGATCCACTCCAAGGTCTCGGTGGATGTCATCATTTCTGACGTACCAGGGAGCATTTACTATAGTCCGAAGTACCTTATTTTGGAATCTTTGTATGATTTCAACGTTAGTCCGTTTTGTACATCCCCAAAGTTGAATGCCGTATGTCCATACAGGCATGAGTACTTGCTTGTATAAAAGTACTTTGTTATACACTGACAAGGCAGAATGTCTGCTAAGTAGCCAGTACATATAGGCTCATAATAATAATAATAGATGTATGACACTCCCTTTCGCTCTGCCCAAGAGCGGGAGGGATTATTCGATGATTTTCCACCCGCCAAAAAAAAAAGAGGAGTCGCTATCGTCCGCGTCAGGTAAAACATGCCCTTATACAGTACACGGTATTTCATTGTGGTACAAAAACTTCTTTTATCAATTCACACATTGATTCAAGAGTTGGTCTGAACTTCAGGATAAAAAGAGAATTTGGTGTACTTAGAACAAATGGTTTACGGATTGTAAGTTTTTGTTTGTGTTATTATCTTTTATAATACAAATTCAGTCACAAGCATATGCTTTTAATATGTATATGTTATAGTCAAAACTGTTAATCGGTAAACTGATAATTAGCACGAAAATAAAAAAACAAAAAATCCTAACAACCTAATAAGTTTTCCAATGATCTTTAGATTATTTTAATAAAAGCTGAAAAATTACCAAAAATTACAAAAGGTACTGGTTTTCACCACAATTGTGATATTTTTTTTTTTCTATAACATACCTGGGAAATACCTAGTTACGGAGATATTGACGGTCAAAGTTCTAAATTTTTCACAACTGTTTTTTTTTATTACTAGTTTTTCAGGTTATAACTTTACTTGAATCACCTTCATGACCCGTTTACTATTCAAAGCATCCACTAGCACAATATTTTAAGAGTGCTACTTTGAGTTTTACCGCAAAATGTGATTTTTCACCCCACAAAAAAGAGTCGTTTCCCAGCAATATTTTTTGCGTTGACGGCTTCGTGGAGTTCGTTTACACCCTGTATTTCGATGTAATAAAACAGATACTACTTACTATGGTTCTAAGTAAATGTGAGTTATCATTTTAATAGTTTTGACCAGTCAAAAGTAGTATTGCCTGATTAACAGTTTTGACTGTGACATATAGGTACACTAAGGGAATTTCAAAACGTCTTTCTCGGGAAGTAACAGTTTCTACTTGGACATGAATAACATCTCATTCGTAAAAGTACTCACGGCTTCCGAAATACTATGTTCGTGAAAACATAAAACGTTGTCAGCAAAATAGCATAAAAATCGGGCAAGTGCGTGCCGGACCACGTGGGGTGGGAAAACATCATATAACCCTTTCCGCTCTTGGGCAGAGCGGAAGTGAGTGTCAGACTTCTACTCACTAAAAACCACCCATGTTCTTTCTTAGCCCTTTATGTCGAGGCCGAGGTATCTCTTGCGAACAACCCGTAGCCCCGACGTGTGCGAACAACCCGCAGCCCCAACGGGTGCAAACAACCCGCAGCCCCGACGGGATTCCCTGCCTTCGAAGAGTCGTTGACTTTTATTACTAAGACTTCACTGTCTCCGTTCGTCCGTCTAGCGTCTGTCCGTCCGTCTGTCTGTCACCAGGGTGTATCTCAAGAATCGCGATAGCTAGACAGTTGAAATTTTCACAAATTGTGTATTTCTGTTGCTGCTATAACAATTACTAAAAATAAAATAAATATTTAAGGGGGGCTCCCATACAACAAGCGCGATTTTTATATAAAATGATAGGGAACCCTTCGTGCGCGAGTCCGACTCGCACTTGTCCGGTTTTTTACAGAACTTCGACATTTCACCAGTTTTGTTTAAGTCCCATGAAATAGAGGCGAGGTTATTTGAATCAACTGGAAACAAAAGCAGATTTCGTGGCTACTAGTGAGATTATGCTTTCTATTAGAAATTTATTATATTGAAAAACCCAATAACACTTCCCACATAAAGGAATTCAATCTCTAGATCGACAAGACCTGTCTGTTAAATAAACAATTTCTCGATATTTAAGTTTTTTCTTTCAGTGTTCTGAGCATTGCAATGGTGGTAGTTTTAACGTATTTCATGCTGATGACTTGGTTTGAGACTGATACGTTTGCAAAATACAAAACAAAGGTTACGACCAGTGCGCCTTTTACAACCACGGAGGAATCTGACGACTATAATGATTGGAACATGTTTCGTCATGGTAGAAGAAGAAGACATAATACACGAAGCACAACAGACCCTAATTATTACTAATTTATTTTTTGTATAAATTATTTCTGATATAAATCACTGGTTTTATTCGATAAAAATCTTAACAGCGAATGCTCCGGTGAGGAAACGCCTTAGAAGAAATTTTATAACAGGTCGAGATACAACGTTTTTTCGGGCAACGTTCGGTCGGGGCAACGTTTTTTTTTAAAAAAAAAAAAAGAAAAAAAAAAAAAAAAAAAAAAAGATGAATATCTGAAGTACTAATTTATGAACCGAATTCGAATCATCACATCTACTAAGCATTTTTAAATCGGCGTCCAGGCTAACTGGAAGCAGCTAGGTACCAGTATGATTGTATAAAACTAAAAAACATTCTGATCCATGCAGAAGGTACTGTTCGGGTCAAATAACTGTGCCCCTCTGAAGTTGGCTACGAGTGGCTGCGCAGCAGTCAAAATTACGAAACAAAAAGTCAAAAAGCAGTCAAAAATTATACAACATTTATACAAAACTATGTTATCTTTTAAAAATATGTATTTATTTTGTTCAAATAATTTTCTACGTGATTGCACTTGCGCGATCTTTGCAAATGGCTAACTTCAGAGGGGCAAAGTTATTTGACGGGAACTTTATTCCACAACTTTAGCCAAATTCCAATGATATAAAGTCTATCTATCTATATAAATAAAAACAGAAGTCCTGACTGACTGACTCATCAACGCCCAGCACAAACCTAGAAAGCTGTTTTTTTGCACTGAATTTCCCTTTATAATGTAGGTAAGAAATAAGAAAGGATTTATCGAAATTCAACCCCTAATGGAGTTAAATAGGGGATGAAAGTTTGTATGGAAAATCAACATTTTCACGAGGACGAAACCGCGGGCAAAAGCTAGTTCTTAATAAAACTGTTGCTCTTCACTACTCAGCGTACAACCGTAGTATGTACTATGGCTTATACAGCATGTATCTGTGTATATTGTATATAGCTGATATTTTC
Source organism: Diarsia brunnea (assembly GCA_949774965.1). Classification (NCBI taxonomy): domain Eukaryota; kingdom Metazoa; phylum Arthropoda; class Insecta; order Lepidoptera; family Noctuidae; genus Diarsia; species Diarsia brunnea. The sequence continues at coordinate 8,168,667 of OX458999.1, forward strand.
CAGCCCAAACCTAGAAATCTGTTTTTTTTTTGCACTGAGGTTTCCTTTATAATGCAGACAAGGAATAAGGAAGGATTTATCGAAGTGAAAACTAAAAAAGTTTGTAATGGAAAATCAACATTTTCACGCGGGCGAAGCTGCGGGCAAATCCCAGTTCTGTTGCTTTCCACTACTTATAATTACAACCGTTGTGTGTACTATGGCTTATACAGCGTGTATAGCTGATATTTTTCTCGCGATTTCGATGGTGGTGGCCTCATGGAGAAACTTATTCGGTTTGTCGATCTCTCAGAATTACACGCTGATAATAATATATGGACACAAAATTTTGCTACATGCTATATAAGAATTTTCTTCCGAAACTTTTTGAATACTTTTATTTTGTCTTGTAAATATAAAATTTAATGAAATTTTATATAAAATTTAATGAAATTTTATATAAAATTTAATGAAATTTTATATTTACAATTACAGAAAGACAGAAAGATTGAAAAAAAAACGTCTATTTGTCACAAGCTTTTATTTTTTCTTTAAGGTGAGGAAATGCCAACCCTTCTGATGGGCGGGTGTTGTGGCGCAACGCAAGGAGGAGCTCGTGGCTTAATGATAGCAGCCGCTCGGGTCGATCTTTACGCCCTTCCATTGGACGGTCTGAGGGTAGGTGGTCACCCACTCAGGTCTATACTCAGTAACCATGATAAGCTGTTGGTCCCGGCTGCCATTAGTAGATCTTTGACAATGGTTACAGGTAGTTAGTGACCCGAAAGTCTGACAAGTAGTTTTACCAAAGGTTACCCAGTACAAACTGGGTTGTGATCGAAAAGCCTGTCGCTCCATGTAAAATAGTGGTATCCAGCTGGAACCGGTTACACTAGAGTAGATCCATAGCTTGAAAAAGGCTAGACAGATGATGATAAGTCAAGCAGTGAATAGCGACATTCTGAGTTGAATGATTGATACTCTCTTTCCTGTTATTGGACAAATATTTGGCGTAATTCAAACCATTTCCGTTACATCTACCAAACCAAAACTGTTTTTATTCAAGAAAATATTTGATAGTAAACAATGAGCGATTCAAAGAAAGAATTAATAAAAACACAGCTACGTCATAAATAATTGCATTTCGAATATAACATTGGTCAAGCATGTTGCGTAAAGAAACGCTTGGAGATTTAATCGTTTTCATTTAGTAAAGTAAAACGAAATGCCGGTTTTTGGTGGATTGTAAGTGTGAACTCTTTACGAATACAGTTTTTATACTGTGTGTGATTGTGACATGGTGTTTTGTGATAAGAAACTATGTATAAGAATAGACAGTCACCAGCTCATCCTTTGGCTAACTATAATATGTTGGGGTCGCCTTCCAGTCTAACCAGATGCAACTGAATACAGTATCTTAAATTACAATTTGTCTGGTTTTTGAGAAAATTTACAATTTATAAAAAATAAAAAATTTTGCATTTTGTTTTTTTTTATAAATAGAATATTTATAAAAAAACAAGGTGTAAACGGACCGTCCACGACGCCTTTAACCAAGCGTTTCTTACACCAAACTAAGTAACTCTACCCAAAAATTATTGCTGGGAAACGTGAAAAATTGTGCAGATGGATGCATTTAAACAATTTTTTTCTTGAACTTCAACAAGTTTCGGTGGTCTAGTAGTAGCAAATGCTACACTGAGCGTAATCTCTTGGATTTGATTCGAAGGTCGGATTAAGTACTGTATTGGGTTTTCCTGCAGGTATATATAGGATGCTCTTCGGAGATTTGTGCAGTGAGGTATAAACCACTAAGAGACGCTCGTGTGGAACGCTACGCGCATTCTCTTCGGGTCTAGTATGATGGGAGCTGGACCTGTTTAAGGGGGGCAGGCCTTCTGCTCACGTACGGTGTATCTGGTGCGGTATGGGTGAGAGCTCGTCATCTCCCTCTCCCTTTCCGCAGCTTCCTTCTGCGACGGTTTCGCTAAAATCATCTCATCCCAAGACTCCGCGATGCCATCCATCGAGCGAACAACTTCCGTTCTGAGGGCACGGCGCGGCTCATACCGCGCTTCACACTCGGCCAGAGCATGCCGCGCGGTATCGCCAAAACAGTGGATACAGTGATGGCACGATGCATGCGGCTCGCTGCTTATGCGACACAGGTACTTCCAGAAGCAACCGTGCCGAGAGAGCACCTGCGTCGCCTAAAAGGTCAGGGAACCGTGATTCCCCGTGACCGCATCGTGATTGCATCGTTGGCTTCGAAGTACGGAGTAAGGAGCTCTAGCCTAGCCCATCGCCGAGCTGAGACTGCAGCTGCGTTATTCTAATCTGCTCTCGTCCTGATCCTTGGGTTCCTCGTGCCACAGATATAGTGTCACGAGGTTCTTGGCCTTCAAGTCCCACGACCGGAACCGGCCAGTACACAAGCCTGCGTGTAGAAGATCGTGCTATATCCTCTTATGACCCTGTCGGCCATTGGTGATCCAATAGGCGAACCTAACCTTTTTGGTGATTAAGGTTGAGATTTTATGTTAACATGTTTTGTGGTTTATTAAGAACATATCCTTTTTTTCAGAATTCTTCTGTGGACTGCCCTCATGGTGTCCATGTTTCTTGGTGGACGATATCTTGTTGAAATGGACCGTAAAAGAAACCCAGTACCGATTGGAAATTTAACTGGAATAGGTTAATAACAAATTAAAATATTAATTTATAAAGTGGTAGCAAATGCGACCGATGATCTGGTGAAGGTTGTGGGGACCCACCCGCTGGATGCCAGAAGCACGGGGCCAGTCAATGTGGTGACACCTGGGAGAGCCCTATGTCCTGCAGTGGCCGTCTTTTGGCTGTCATGATGATGATGATGAAGTGCGACTGCTAAACATGATGTTCTAGGTTCGATTTCCAGGTTAGGAAGTGTTGTTGAATTTTACTATCAGGATTTTTTCAGGAACAGCTACAGAGTCTAGATTTTTCCCGGATTGTTTACAATTGACTCGCAATATTACATGGGTTGTAAACTTATATTGTGAAATGTGGGCCAACATTAGCTCCCTCTGCCTGACCATTTGCGAATTAAATTAAATTATGATGTTGTCTATTTCCATCTTTAACATGAGCCTTAATTGTTTTTCTATTTTAGGACAAGAAAGACTCCAGAGGCTGTTGATACTGAATTGAAGAAAATATTGTAATTGTTGTGAATTCTAAAGAAACATTTTAATTGTGTTTTATTATAATTTAAATCACAATGCAAATATCGCAAGAAAAAGGAAAAACATGATAATTTAAAAATGTGTACGCTTGAAGTATTAGCATGAATCAGAACATGAACATGTATGTGCATTCTATTTTACCATAATATATCATGGGATTTTTTAACAAATAAATAAACATTTATTTCTGAATCTCTTCTATATTTGTTAGTAACAATGTCAACTTATTTATAGTATAAACCTGTGTAAGTAACATTAATTAATTCTAAGCAGCATGAGGCAAGCCAATCCTGGGGAATATCTACTTGACTGAATGCAGTTGTATCCACCGTCCCAAGATCGGAGTGCCTCACCTATTAGCCAACGTTCTAAGAATGGTGTTGGGTCTGGCACGAAAACGGCGTAGCAGAGATACGCGTCTTTTGTTTACGATGGCCGAAAAACTATCAACGTGCCAGTCAGCAAACATAAACGCGGCAGCTCCATCAATACCAGGAACTTGTTGTTACATTGTGTTCGTAGGCCACTATGTGCCCTTTGCATAAAGTTCACCCACAGGCTGCCAGTGTACCCCGTCGGGGCTGCGGGTTGTTCGCAAGAGGTACCGGGGCCTCGACATAAAGGGCTAAGAAGGAACATGGGTGGTTTTTAGTCATTAGAAGTCTGACGCTCCCTTTCGCTCGGCCCAAAGCGGGTTATTTGATGATTTTCCACCCGCCAAAAAAAAAATATGGCTGCAAGTGTAAAAGGATTAGCATTAGGCCCTGAACCTGAGACGTAAAACGTGCAAATCTGTGGACCAACATACAATATGGAACAGCACTGCGCTCCCACTTCATCAATGCTGTCTTGAATTCGTTTGAATCTCGTCGTAATGATCTTGAATCTTTTGAAGCAATAAAATTACTGCTATTTAGTATGAGTTTTTGATTTTATGAATAGTGAAAACATAATGAGTATTTTCGAAAGAATAAGGTGGTTGATGGCAATAGGCTCACCCCTATTACGTGGGACTTAAACATAGCTGGCAAAATGTGACTGTGCTAATAAGTACACCTCTGCCTATCCTTTCGGAGAATACACGCGTGTTGTAATAAAGCACACTTGCACAATAGGGATGTTTCCTGACTACAAAAATATGATTCTGTTTTTTCCGTCTGTTGGATTATCGAAAAATATTGGATACGTGTTTTTTGTTTTATCAAATTAATAAAAATTGACGAAAATAAAACACGTCAAAAATCACGTGTCGGAGCTCGGGACGTCACTTTCCGGTAAAAAATGTACTGAAATGTGACGTCAGACGAGTTTTCGAAGCAGTATCGTTTTTATTTTTTGTTTACGTGAAAAAAAAAAAGTGTCCAATATTTTTTGAAAATCTATTTGACGGACTTATTGGCTTTTTTTTTGTTATCTACCCTATTGCAGTTCACTACTGGACATAAGCCTCTCCCAAGGGGCGCTTCATTTGTACATTCCTCCCATTACCGAGGTAAGCGCTCTTCAAATTTGGTAAATCATCAGCAAGGGAATGACAACAATTATGACGAATATACATATTATACAGAAAACATGGGTGACATTTCAATGTATTGTATTTTTATCATTCAAGAGAATGATGATGTGTTTTTAAAAATGATTTACATAGTATAATATCTTTATTTATCTTATAACTCTCACTATAGCTGGTAAACTGTAACCGTGTAACCGTACTTTGACTGTTAGTAGTAACATAGTTACTTTTCGAACTTTACCCAAAAAGCTTGGGTAATACTAAGTTTACCTGGGTAAATCTAGGTTTGCTTCTTTTTTAGCATTACCCGTAACATAAAATCCATAGCTTATTTTTAGGGTTCCGTACCCAAAGGGTAAAAACGGGACCCTCTCACTAAGACTTCGCTGTCTGTCCGTCCGTCTGTCTGTCACCAGGCTGTACCTCAAGAACCGCGATAGCTAGGCAGTTGAAATTTTCTTTTTACAAATTATGTATTTCTGTTGCCGCTATAACAACAAATACTAAAAACAAAATAAAATAAATATTTTAGGGGAGCTCCCATACAACAAATGTGATTTTTTTGCCGTTTTGCAAGTTCGGCTCGCACTTGGCCAGTTTTGTCCATTTATTTCTGATGTAGTTTAATACCAGTATTTAGTTGCTGTTAGGTATGTATTACATAACGATAGTGTGAACAACATCCAAAAGGATATTTATAAATATTATTTCCTGTATGGACGCACGCACGGCTTGAAAACGCTACGGTCTGCTTTGTTCTGTAACCCGTTGTTACACGCTACTACCTGCTGCTTTGATTTGCTGCGCACCATGCCTTTTACTCCTACACGCTGCTACGCGCTGCTACGCACTGCTACGAGCTGCTTCTATTTAGTACGCGCAGCTACGTTCATAAACGTATGCCTTCATAATTCCGGATTACCTACAGTAGGTCAAAGTAGGTAAGCCTATCACTGATTTTCAAGGTTTTAGTTGAAAATCAGTGACAGGCTTATGAAAATTCTAAAACAGGTAGTACTGTAAATTAACTGTGTTTGTTGAGCATACGAGTAACTTATTTTTAATGGGTAGTCTATCACAATCGTATAATATCGTAACGTGTTGTCGGAGATTATTGTTGTTTCGAGGGGACGCCCTAGAAAGACATACACTGATCTTATTGGTGCCGTTCTTCAGAAATGACAGGACGTAGTACTCGTAACCGGGTGTGCGTGTATGACCAGATGTATGAATGTGGACGAGGCAAAAGGAGTATGTAAGGATCGTAGCAAGCGGCGTTCTGTGGTTTCTCCCTACCCCCATGGGAAAAGGGCGTGAGTTTGTGTATGTATGTATTATTGTTATCAGCCATTTGTTGCGGGGACCCGATGAATCCAAGACGCACGGGACCGGTCAATGTGGCGACACCTGGGGGAGGCCTATGTCCAGCAGTAGACGTCTTTTGGCTGAAATGATGATGATGGTTTGTGTCCCACTGCAGGGCAAAGTCATCTCTTCCCTCTTTCCACTTATCCTACCTAGCACACCTATCCAGTACTATTGTTCGCCAATCCCTGAGAAAAGAGTCGAGTTCGTCCCGCCATCTGCTTCTAGGCCTGCCGCGTTGCTGTTTACTGCAGCTTGGGATTCAATGTGTGGTTACTTTAGCCCATAGCTCCTAAGGAATTGTGATGATGCGACAGATGTGGCCAACCCAGTTTCTTTTGAGATTGGCAGCCGTTTGACCTACTCGTACTTTGGCAATTTGAGTTTTGGAGTCTTGCGAGTAGTATGTCGTGCGATACCGCGTGTATATGACACCGTAAACACAATATCAGTAATATTTTTGTAAAGCTGTAGGTGTGAACTGTACAGGATAAATAAAATAAACAAACAAATAAGGAATGGATACAGTGCATTCCACTCACTAACAATAACACGGTTTTCTTTAGTTCACTCTAATCTTTGGCAAAGTAACTACTAAATACAAGCAACAATGGCTGGATTGTGAGTATTTTCTTTTAATATTAGTTTATGTTTTCTCGTGATATTTTATTTACTTCACTATTCTCAGTAAAGTCAGTTGCTAAAACATGTCCGCTCTTTTTTTTTTTTTGGCGGGTGGAAAATCATCATATAACCCCTCCCGCTCTTGGGCAGAGCGAAAGGGAGTGTCAGACTTCTACTGACTAAAAACCACCCATGTTCCTTCATAGCCCTTAATGTCGACGCCCTGTGGTATCTCTTGCGAACAACACACTCGCGCTCGTCGCGAACACGCTCGCGAGTTCGCGACCCAAGTCAAGACTGGTTTTTGCTATCAATGAAATTAAATTTTACTTACCTACCACAAAAATGGATTTCAACGCGAGTGAATCCACTGGTAAAAGCTAGTAATTTGTGCTTTATTTTTATTCTCAGTGCTCTTCTGTCAGCAGCCCTGATGATCACCGTATACCTAGGCGGCAAGTATCTCCTAGATATGGACCGCAAAAACAATGCAGTTTCCATAGGAAAACTAACCGGACTAAGTAAGTAACTCAATTTTTTTTTAACAGCCTTCTCTGTCCCACTGCTGGGCAAACTCCTTCTCATGGCTTTCCAAGTTTGTTTACAAATTACCTTCTCCGTCCACTCTTGGATCATTTCACCCAGGTGAACACAGGACACTAAATGTTTTCACAATGGTTTAGTGTCCTTAATTCACCTGGGTGTAACTAATATCTCCCAGGTCAACATTAGACACTAAACTGAATCTTTGAGTGATGACTACTAATTTCTCCTTTATTCTAGGCGATGAAAAAATCATCAAATTGATGTCAGGAAAAATGATTGGATGATCAGCAGAACACAAAGCCAGTTTAGGATAATGTTTTTTTAATATCAAATTCCACAAAAATTGAAATGACTAATAAAATGCATTAATTAATAATTTCATGATTAATTTGTTTAATAGTAGCGATAGTTAAAATAATTCCGGTATTTCGGCATTTTATGTTTAATTATTTCTTTTGGTTTATAATTTAGTGCTATAAAATAAATAATTATCTGACATGAGTATGGTTTAAGTAAATTAATTAATAACATTAAACTAATTTTGAGTGCACACCCGACATAGATTGATAATGCAATCAAAACGGTGAAGGAAAACATCGTGAGGAAACCTGTCATGTCTTGATGAAGATTTAAGAAGTAAGTAACTGAAAGGTTTTTATGGGAATATTTAAAAATGTAAAAAGTAAGTGAGAATAACTTAGTCGAATGTTTGATTCCGTTAGACAGCCTAAAACTGTTAAAGCTGTTTAACTAATTTTAGGATTTCACCAGCAGACTTAGAATAAGCTTCAACGCTATGTTTCTACAGCTACTTTAAATTGGATTTTGCCAATTTATATATAACAGGAAATTATATTTTTTTTATTAGGGCCTTCGGGCCTCTACCTCTGGTCTCCGGTGACTTTGGTATAAATTGAAGACCTCATTATGAGGTATGGTTTGAGATATATTTTAATTCTAATAGACCTACATCCATTTTAACCAAGATCCTATTCATGTAATTTTTATCGTAGAACTATAATAATATGCTGTTTGCACGGGTATACCGGCAAGATAACTCCATCAAAACGCTCACGTTGACAGATACAGTAAAAAAGGCAAAGATGTATTATTACTTCTAATCACATCTCAGTACATCCATATTACATCATGGTTCTTCCGTAATCTATTACAATGGTCGATGACAATCGATTATTGTTTCTTGTATTTACATAATACCGCTACTCTACGCCATAGCCTAATTAAAACGATCGATGGACAAACACGCGCCTGATAATATGAAATGTCACTCCCGCAAGGTTCCTGATTTTCTGAGCACGTAGAAAATGTGTTTTTATCTTCTAAAAAAAAACTTTATTCAAGCTGAAATATTTTTCGTTTGTCTACAACGAAATGGTTTTGTCAGTACTGCGGCCGCGGAAAAAACTAAATTAACAGCCACACTGGTCGAAGGGTAGAAGCAGTTGAGTCGAATTTCCGCTTTGATAATTTGATTGTTATGAGTAGGTCATCAGCCCGAAATTGACAACCAGTGTTACCAAAGGGTATCGTTTTACCTAGCAACGGGGATGTGGAGGTTAGACTTTTTTTTTTAATTTTGCCCCACACTAGAAATTTCTCCTGTATCGTGGGTGCGTTCACAAACATTTAAACTCACATACACAAATACCCAGACCCGGAACAACTATCTGTAGGCCATACAAATATTTGTTACGTGCGGGGATCGAAACCGCGACACGCAGCGCAGCAGTCCATTCGCTCAGCCACTGCGCCAACCGTGTCGTCAGATAGGCAGCACTGCAAGTAAAATATTAAAACTTATCTGCATTCGGTAACCTGACTCTAAAATAGTTTGGGAAACGGTTAGACAGATGATGAGTGCAGCCACGTGATTTGAAACAACTACTTAAGCGCGTCGTATATTCGCGCGTCGGATCGCACTGATTAGAACACGGGACACCCATGTTTGGCTTATTGTTACATTAGGCTATCTAATAGGTAGGTCTATTTTGTATACATCCCCTTGAAGTTGTTTATTATTTTGTAAACTAAATAAGCGAAGTATATTTACAAAAACGTCAGTACTATTCGAATTGCGAGACTGCGAGCCCTGAATTAATTTGAAATAAAGAAACACATTTAAAGTTAGCTGCTTCCGAAGCTGTGAATTAACTGTTAAACTGGTCAAAATCTTTATTGCCGCCTTAAATTACAAGCAAACTGAATATAAAAATAATCATCATCATCCAAATAATCTGGAATTAATGGGTGATTCTATGAAACAATCGTGTTTATTTAAATTGAGTTCTCGTAAAACTCGGAACTAGTCATAATCAGTAGACAAAAATTTAATGTTCCTATAAAAATACTTACATGATATCTTACAAGAGTTGAGAGATTTTTAACTAGAGCAACTGAAGATTACGGTGAAAACAATCTGGAAACGGTCATTGGACTGATATTTAAAAAATGGCTGCGGGTCTGTAAGTATTTTTTTTTTACTTTGAATCTTTCGTCGCTCAGAAAATATTTTTAGGAGTTCATCGTTAACTGAATACATAACCAAACAAATAATTAACAATTCTTCGTTTTGAGCATTTTGTTTTTGACAATGCTTTTCACCTCAAGCACTCGCATTAATTTAAGTAAAAAAAAAACTTAACTTGATCATGTCCTAAATAAAACTATTAATTTCACTGACAGACAATGCTCATTATTGCACACTTGCACAGCCAAAACCACTACATCTAGAAGTATAAACGTCTAAAGAAATCAAAAAGCCAAAGCTGTTACTTGTGTAAAATTAGGGATGAAGTTTGATAAATCTATCTTTAAATTAAAATTGTTGTTATTTCCAAAGGCGTAACAACAGCGCACCATACAAAAAGCTGTTGTTTTATATTACAGACTCAAATAAAATGTATGGAACAGCTGTTCTTGTTTTTAATAACTGACGATATATTTCAACGCTGATTGGGGGTCTAGATTTCTCTAACGCCCTGTATAACTTTAGATACAGTAACGTGGTCTTTCACATTTTCTTACAGTTACTTTCTTCTGCTTGGAGCTTTTGCATTTTCAGCTTTCTGGACCACGAAATTTGTGCGTGAGGTTTACAACAGCAATGACAAGCCCACAACGACATTTAAACCATTATTACACAAATATTTCCCGATTTTGGATAAAAAATACGATCAATTAAACATCGCAAATCTGTAGTTGTGGTTTTAGTAGTCACTAAATTCATTACCTTGAGTAAGTTGATAATGAAGAACTAGAAATATTTATTCGACGTACAGGCGATTTTAATACTTTAATATTTACTTGGAACCCGACTTATTAGCTTTAATGTAACTTTCTTAGATTTAGTATGTATGTATGAAAATATCAGCAAAAACACAGTAGATCGATAAGACCTTGTCTATATCGAATAAGTGGTTAAATTAAATGAAACGATTGTTTTGTAAATAAAACTAGCACATTATATGTAGTAACGCAGCCTTTAACATTTTCTTGCAGTGTCCTTTTGCTTGGAGCTTTTGCATTTTCAGTTTTCTGGACCACAAAGTTCTTACGTGAAATTTATGACCACGGTGTGCGCAATGCCACGACAACAGCTACAATAACAATTCAACCAATTATAAAAAATATTACTGCTCTCAAGAATACGGAGTTCCTTGAATACGTAGATTGAACACAATGGTAGATATTGCTTTTTAATTTGCTTTTAACTTCTACATTAATGAATCACTCTTGAAAATTACGTAAATAGGTACTTTACTCAATTAAAATAATTCAAATGTACTGTTCGATCGCTATTTCGAAATTTGTTTGCTAATATGGATTTCACATTTTAAGTTAAAGGTTCATTTGAGCAATCTGATGATGAATTTCGTGTGAAGTGAAGCGTAAAATCTAGACAGCGAAAAATGTTGCACAGATGATCACATGACCTAAACATCTAAACATCTGAACATATTTGTATCGTCTACCTTCCATCTAATTTTGCCTAGTATCCTTTTTTTTATTTCATTGTTGTCATTCTGTATCAGGCGATTGAAACTGAATCGTGGATGAGACCTCTTAAGAAAAATGAGACTTCATGTAAATAGATATAAAGTTGTCTTTCTTTCTGTTCACAGATTTCTAGTGAGCGCTAGCTTTTGTTATGTGGCGTATATAGTATACCCCCCCATTAAATTAGTGATGAAAAGACTTTTAGGAGTAAGTGCTGAAGATATTGGCCTCAGCGATCCTGATCCTGAATCTTACGAGACCTTTGCGAACTGGACGGACACTTGGACGACAAATTTTACCGGAAACGAAAGCACATTGGGATTTTTGGATAGACTACAACCGAGATTTTAATACCTATTGCATTTACTAAATGAAGAACTAATTTATTATTCGTTGATATAGTGAGGGAGAGTACGTAGGTGATTTTAATATTATTTTATTTGGTAGGTACACGTCTACCTAACCCTCCAAAGATTACAGGCGGGATGTTATGTTATGATAAACTACGAAAATCAAACACTGGGCTTAAGAAAGATCAATTCAGTAATATCAGATAAGAAAATATGCTGTTTTTTGGTGCTATCAACTTTTCAAAATATTTTTTTTATATCCCATAACACAAGAGTATGAATGAGACCATATCAATGAATCAACCGGTCATATGAATAACGTTTAAATATTTATTTATTTTATTCTTCATTCAAGATTATAGGATGTAAAACACACCAATGTGAAATATGATAAAGTCGTATTTGCTTAGCTTTAAACGCGAATGATTCGCTAGAATGAAATTGAATGAATTGTATTTATCAATGAATAGGTACTTAGATGCCCACACAAATCGAAAGTCTTGATGATACCTACAAAACTATGTATTTTTGGACTTCATACTCAAGGACTTTCAGTACTTATTATTTTTACTTTAGAATGTAACCCTGAAAGAATTCTGAAGACAAACGGTAACATCTTCAGAATCAACGAATGTAATTTAAACGAGAATAAAGATATGACTTTTTGTAAATAAATAAGTAGGAATTATTAATAATTTTTTCTTGTCTTCGTACAAATACCAAACTTTTCCTCGTCTCTATGAATTGCTGGTATCAAAGACTCGTATAAAATCTTTTCCTGTACCATTACTAGTAAAGAACAATATACTGCTCGGCCATCAAAAGCATTAGTGCTTGCGAAGTGGTAACGGTTCCTTACGAGTCTTGGCATCGAATCCAGGAAAGCCTACGGCTTTGGGTAATTGTACGTAGTTAAGCGAAAAGGACGCAGTTCACAACATGGCCAAAAATAACTGAAGTGCACCAAAACTGATGCTGAACATCTACTATCAGTTAGTAAAAAAGGTCAAAGTAAAAAACAAATAATATAATTTTAATCAAACGTTAGAAGCATAGGTTAGAATTAGAACTAACCCACATGTGTATGTATGTGGCTAGTTGTATCGATATTAATTCAGCGTCAGTTAGACGTACTTAAGTCATTTTTGGCTGTATTGGGGATTGGGGAATTTTTGCTGAATAATGCCCACTTTATTTCAGCACTGCTCTCAAAACGGTGAAAGAAAACATACTGAGGAATCCGGCATATCGTTGAACCTCATATTAGAATACAATATGTGACATTCAATCAACCCGCACGGACCCAGGTGATAGAGGTAGCCCCCTTTATCTCCAGGATCCGCGTGGTGGAATTTAGCCCATTGCGTCTCATTGAGAGAAGGTCTGTGTCCCAGCCGTGGTGACAGGCAAAAACCTGTGCTTCGCCTTCCACATAGTAATACAATCGGTACCCAGCATTACCTGACCCCTCATGTAAAGAAAAAGAAGAAGTGGTATGAAAATGGTTCATCTAACTGGCATAACATCACGCCTGTAATCCTCAGAGCGTTAGGAAGAGGTGAACCTAATAGTACACTTACTTTAAGCCCCATGTAATAGGAGGCGGGCCTGGGCCATAAATCTGAACTCCGTGGCTGCTACTGAGAAACTCCAGATTGTAAAACCGAATAACACTTTGGCAAACTCGGGAATCGAACCTCATGCTCAGCAGTCGCGACCAACGAGGCACTTATCCTGATGTTAAGGGTAATCAAGTTGAGAGCGATACGTGATCTCGAAATGAATAACTGGTCGCCGAATGTTTGTAACAACGAATGCGGTGACGACGAAGCACGCAGCAACGCATACCGTAACAACGATTCACGGAACAAAGAATGCACGTTACCACGAAAAACGTCACACCGATGCATGTGACCCCGAAATAACGTAACGTTCGTATCACCGACAATCAAATATTTTTTCACATTTAAAGCCTTTCCAGAAATGATTTAATACTGACTTAGTGGTTCACTCTTCACAGAGAAGAAGTCTGCTACCCGGCATTATAAAATAAATAAATAAAAATAAAATAAAATAAAAAATAAAAACTTTTTAATTCAGACTTCAAAGAATCCATAGAATGTTAGTACAATAAAACTTATGAAAAACTAGTGTTAGTAGTATAATAAAAATAAAAAAGGGCTATTTCATAATGTGGGTGTTCACCCAGTGCTGGACGTACCGCGTGTCCAGCCTATCCGCAATACCAGCCAGGATGCTGTTGGTGCTGGCGCGCAACCTACCAAGCGCAGCGGCGCATCGTTTGCGGAGTACGGCGTGAAACCCGTCAACGTGTGCATCCGCAAACATACCCGACGCACTGCACCAGCGCGGCAGCCCCAACAACGCCCTGAATGAATTGTTATATTGGACTCGCAGGGCGCTGAAAGATCTGTGCGTATAATGAGCCCACACGCTGCACGTGTATAATGATGTGCAATACGCTCTGAAGAGTGTTAATTTCACTTGCGCATTACAACGTTTAAACCTGTGGGCTATCATATTCGCTCTGATTGACAGCGCCCTACGCTCCCTGTCCATGTCTTTATGGTGATCCGTGACAGTGTGCCCAAGGTATTTAAAACAGGTGACCAGCGTCATGGGTGTCCCATTCAAAACCACGGGAGGAACCCGAGCCGGTGAGTTGGTACCTGCCTTAAATACCATGAGCTCACTTTTTGATACATTATACTTGAGGCCATGCTTAGCCGCGTACGTCTCACACACATGTACTAGCTTTCTAAGCCCACCAATCGTTGGGCTCAGCAGCACCATATCGTCTGCATAACTCAGATTATTTACACAGATATTGTCAATGTGGCAGCCGACATGCATGCTGCTGAGCTCAACGATTAGCGCATTAACCATTCGTCAATTAATTATGCCATTCGTCAATTCTAATAGAATTTTTAATCAGCCAAATTCGGGCAAAGTTTAAGTTTTTCTCTTAGATACTCTTGTCATGATAACAAATGCAAATGGGGGTCGAAAACTAGAACGAAAATAAAAAGAAAGTAAATTCGTTTATTAATGTAGGAAAAACAAACAATTGTACAAATACGTTACAGCAAATAGAACATAAATATTAAAAGTAGGCTAATGTACAATCCACGACCTTTCCTTATATTACTTAAGTTAAAGATACAGTGTCACAATATTTTAATTATCAATAACGTAAATAAGAGGACATAAATTACAGGATGAGGAAAAAAGCAAATGTACAATGCATGACTTATCTTATTATGACTAATGGTCCCTACTTCATAATATTTTCTAATGTTTTATTACTATGTTAGCCAACTAAGAATAGGATCGCGCTTGTTGCCAACTTCACACGGTCATCATCTGCCTAGCCTTTTCCCAACTATGTTAGGGTCGGCTTCCAGTCTAACCGGATGCAGCTGAGTACCGGTATTTTACATGGAGCGACTGCCTATCTGACCTCCACAACCCAGTTAATACTAGGTAATACGATACTCTTTGGTAAGACTGGATGTCAGAATTTCAGGTCACTACCTGTAACGATTGCCATAGCTCTATATATGGCAGCCGGGACCAATAGCTTAACGTGCTTTCCGAGGCACGGAGGAAACTCAGTATGTCGGGCGGTCACCCATCCACAGACCGACCTAGGCAAGACTTATCTGACAGATAAGTACTGCCAGCAAAAAAAGAAATGCGTCACTTTTAGGAATAATAAATGTATCCTAATTATTATCGTCTTGACAGAACCTGCCTTGACCGACGACGCCCGCAGCCAACATTTTCGAATAAAAA